>JALPQD010000341.1:421489-1156616 GCA_023101885.1 Typhlomys cinereus | reverse complement strand
TTGCATGCCCTGCAAAATGTCCAACAAACTATTGACCACACAAAGCCTAGCATTTTCTAAAGGCATTAGGATCCTTGGAGGCAAGGGATTGACAGACACAGTAGTGTTCCTATGCTTAACAGGAACACAGGAAAGGGTTCTGGGAAATGCCACAGGGTCCTTACACCTCATCGACAGGAGGACCCAGAGGAGTGTTTGGCATGCACATTAAAGGATGCTCCGGGGATGGGAGGGGGAGGCACTGGGGCATGGGGAGGCAAGGGGGAGTGGATGGAGACACAGGGCAGTGAGAGGTTGGACGGAGGAGGGTACTGGTATAGCTGTTAAGTTTGTATGAGTGGAAATAAAAAAAAGTGGAAAAAGGTAAATCTATTGAAATAACAAATGATTCAATGGAAACAGTAAAACAAGAAGTCCTTGGAGAGAAGTACTTCAAGTATTAAATGAGCAAGAATGCAAACCCAGACTGATATACATGGCAAAACTATCTTTCATGATTGAGGGAGAAAGAAAAGTTTTCCTGCACAAAGACAACTTGAAGGGATACATGTTTACCAAACAAGGCCTTCAAAAAACTGCTAGAAATGATACTTAAACTTGAAGAAAAAACAAGCGTATGCAGGAGGACTGAAAGGAAGTATAATACCACCAAAACATAAATGTCAAACAACACATTTACAAAATCCACTAAACATAAAAAATGCCCAGAATTAAAAATAATTTCTCCATTATAACATTAAATGTCAATGGTATTAACTCACCGATTAAGAGACACAGATTACAAACTTGGATTAAAAACCACAACCCATCAATCTGCTGCCTTCAGGAAACTCATCTCACCACAAAAGATAGGCACATCCTAAAAATGAAAGGGTGGTCTAAAATTGTGCAAGCTAATGGAACCAGGAAACAAGCAGGGGTAGCAATTATGCTTTCAGAGAAAGTGGACTTCAAAGCAAAAAAAAATCATAAGAGACACAGACGGATACTACATTTTAGTCACAGGTACAATTCACCAGGAAAACTTCACAATCCTGAACATTTATGCACCCAATATGGGCCCCTCCACATTCATTAAGAAAATCCTACAGTACCTAAAACAAGAAATCAACCCCCAAACGATAATTCTTGGGGACGTCAACACAACCCCACCCTCTCAACATGGGATTGATCAACAGGTCAAAGCTTAACAGAGACACTTTGGAACTTAAACAAACACTTAAAGAAATGGACCTTACAGATCTCTATCGAACTTTTCATCCATGCACCAAAGAATACACATTTTTTTTCTCAGCAGCACACGGAACTTTCTCCAAAATAGATCAAATACTGGGCCACAAAACGAATCTACACATATACAGGAAAGTTGAAATTCTAACCTGTGCCCTATCAGAATACCACTGCCGAAAGCTGGACGTTCACAACACAACAGAAAATACACTAACTCCTGGAAACTTAACACTATGAAGCTGAATGAGAACTGGATTCAGGAAGAAATTAAAAAGGAAATCAAGATTTCCTGAAAGCAAACAATAATGAAAATCCAACTTACCAAAATCTCTGGGACATAATGAAAGCTGTCCTAAGAGGTAAGTTCATAGCTGTTAATGCCTACATCAAAAAAATGGAAACATCAGAAATAAACAACTTAACAATGCAGCTTAAAGCATTAGAGAAACTAGAGCAATCTCAACCCAAAGACAGCAGAAGAGAGGAGATTAGCAAAATAGGGGAGAAATATCCAACATCGAGATTAGGAAAACTATAGAGAAAATCAACCAGTCAAAAAGCTGGTTCTTTGAAAAAATCAATAAGATTGATACACCCCTAACTAAATTAACCAAAAGAAAGAAAGAGAAAACCTAAATTAACAAAATTAGAAATGAAAATGGAGTTATCACTACTGATACCCAAGAAATCCAGAAACTTACAGCATCATATTTCAAAAACATATACTCTGTGAAATATGAGAACACAAAAGAGATGGATGAATTTCTAAGTAAACACAACTTACCTAAATTGAATCAGGATGTGGTGAACTATTTAAATCTTCCTATAACTTAAGAGGAAATCGAGGAAGTAATCTCAAATCTTCCACAAAAATGTCCTGAAACAGATGGATTCAGCACAGTGTTCTACCAGACATTTAAGGAGCTAATAACACCAATACTCCTTAAACTGTTCCATCAAATAGCAAAAGAAGGAATATTACTTAATTCCTTCTATGAAGCTAATATCGTCGTAATCCCAAAACCTAATAAAGATACACTTAAAAAAGAAAACTATAGGCCAATCTCTCTGATGAACACAGATGCAAAGATTCTCAACAAAGTCTTAGCAAACCAGTTTAAAAAACATATCAAAAAGATTATCCACAGGGATGAAGTAGGCATTCTCCCAGGCACACAAGGTTGGTTCAACATACGCAAATCAATAAATGTAATTCACCATAGAAACCAGTCCAAAGAAAGTTCAAGACCACATGATACTCTCAATAGATGCAGAAAAAGCTTTTGACAAGATACAACAGCCCTTTATGGTCAAAAACCAAGAGAAGGTTGGAATGAAGGAACCTTTATCAATATGTTAAAAGCTGTATAAGACAAGCTTTCAGCAAGGATTGTACTCAATGGGGAAAAACTTGAATCATTCCTGCTTCGATCAGGAACTAGACAAGGCTGTCCACTCTCACCACTTCTATTCAATATTGTACTTGAAGTCTTAGCTGAAGCCATAAGACAAGAAAGGGGCATAAAATGGATTCAAATCGGCAAGGATGAAGTCAAGCTATCCCTAGTTGCAGATGACATGATCTTATACCTAAGTGATACCAAAAACTTCACCAGGAAGCTGCTGGAACTAATTGAGAAGTTCAACAGGGGTGGCAGGATACAAAATAAATGTACAAAATTCATTGGCCTTCCTATATGCCCAGAATGGAAGAAGTGAAAAAGCCCTGAGAGAAACTATCCCATTTAATGTAGCCTCTAAAAAAATGAAATACCTTGGAATAAACCTAAACAAGGAGGTAAAAGACCTTTACGATGAAAACTTTAAAACCCTAAAGAAAGAAATTGCTGAAGACACCAGAAGATGGAAAGACCTCCCCTGTTCCTGGATTGGCAGAATCAACATCGTAAAAATGACCATCCTACTGAGGACAATATACAAATTCAATGCAATATCAATTAAAATCCCAAAGCAATTCTTTAAAGAGGTTGACCAAACAATCTCAACATTCATATGGAGGCACAAAAGACCCAGGACAGAAAAGACAATCCTGAGTAACAATAACACTGCTGGAGGTATCACCATATCGAACCTTAGTCTATATTACAAATCCATAGTTATAAAAACAGCCTGGTACTGGCTACAAAATAGACACACAGATCAATGGATAAAGGTTGAAGACCCAGATATGAGCTCACACAACTACACCCATTTGATCTTTGACAAAGGGGCCCAAAGAATCCAATGGAAAAAGAACAGCATCTTCAACAAATGGTGCTGGCAAAACTGGATCTCCATAAGCAGAAGATTAAAGCCAGACCCGTACTTGTCAGCATGTACAAGAATTAATTCCAAATTGATTAAGGACCTTGATATAAGGTCCAGAGACTGTAAAAACCAAAGTTGAAAAAGTAGGGATCTCCCTTGAGCTGATTGGATTAGGCCAACAGTTCCTAAACAGACATCCAATAGCACAGTCACTGCAACCAACTCTCAACAGATGGGATCTTGTGAAATTAAAGAGGTTCTCTTCAGATAAAGAGATTGTAAATCGAGCACAAAGGAAACCCACAGAATGGGAGAAAATCTTCACTAACCACATATCTGACAGAGCTCTACTATCCAGAGCACGCAAAGAACTTAGAAAACTGAACACCAAGGAAACAAATGGCACAGTTGAAAAATAGGCCCTGGAACTTAAAAGAAACTTTACCAGGGATGAAGTTAAAATGTCTAACAAATATCTTAAAAAGTGCTCCACATCCTGGGGCTGGAATGGTGATTCAGAGGTTATGCCTCTGCCTTGCAGGCAGAAGGACCTGAGTTCGGATCCTGGACCCCACTTACAGACATCAGGCAGAAGGGTTGGCGGCCTGCATGTGAATCCCAGGGCATAGTAAACAAAGAGGAGGTGAATGCAGTCCATGGTGGTTCCTGAATTTGTCTGTGGCTCTACACACACACGCACATTCACACACACATACATACACACATATACACACATACACGCATGACTGAATAAACAATAAAAATTTTAAAATGTTAAAAAAGTGCTCCACATCTTTAGCCATCAGAGAAATGCAAATCAAACTTCCCTGAGATATCATCTCACCCTGGTCAGGATGGCAAAAATCCAAATACAAACAACTCCAAATGCTAGAGAGGATGTGGAGAGAGGGGAACTCTCCTATATTGCTGGTGTATATGCAAGCTCATACAACCACTCTGGCTAGCCATTTGGAGATTCTTAAAGAAATTAAAGATTGAAATGCCATATGACCCTGCTATTACACTTTTGGGAATAACCCTCCATACAGCAAAAATTGACTTTGATAGCACAAGCACGACCATATTCATAGCAGCACTGTTTACAATAGAAGTCATGGAATCAACCCAAATGTCCAACAGCTGACAAGTGGATAAGAGAACTGTGGTACATCTATACAATGGAGTACTGCTCAGCCATCAAAAATGATGAATTACTGGAATTTGTCGGGAAATGGATGGAATTAGAAACAATTATATTGAGTGAAGTATCCCAGACACAAAAAATTAAGCACCGTATGTACTCCCTAATAGGCGGCTCCAAATACCAAACTCACTCAAGGATAAATCTCTGTAATACCTACAGTAATTGCAAAGATTATGAACAGGAGGTATGCAGAAAGAGGGCCACACCAGAAACAAGGAGATAGGGGATCATGTTACAGCAGAGATAATAGGCCTCCATCAAGGACTGCAAGTAAGTAAGGAGACATCTAGTTAAGTTCACAGACTTTCTTTCCTGATCATTTGCAAATGATAGGGTATGATCTCATCATATAGTCTGGCAGATAGAAAGTAAATATTTTGCAAATCGGTGATTGACCCCTCTCTCACCATGGTGTCCTGCTTTTATTACATCTACCTTTGACTATACTCTTATAACAAGACTCTTGTTTAACAGCTTTCTATCTCTGGCCAGGGGGTGACATCCAATACTCACCAGGATAGAGTAAAGGGCATTGCAGGAGCAGCAAAACTGGAAAAAAATTAACAAACCATAATCCACAACATCAGAGACTCTATATCAACCACCTGGAACTAGGCCAGCCTCATCTCTCCCCATCCTGAAGCTCAGGGAAGTTTGCGGAAGAAGGGGCAATAAGATTGTAAGAGCACGAGGATAGGAGAAGTAATGATATGCAAGATACTCCACACAAGTTAGGGCCAAAGCAATCATAATTGGACTTTGCATACCCTGCCCAATATCCAACACACTATTGACCCCACAAAGTGAAGCATGGGTTCAAGGCACTAGGATCCTTGGAGGCAAGGGATTGACAGCCACAGTAGTGTTTCTATGCTTATGGGGAACACAGGAAAGGGTTCTGGGAAATTACCCTAGGTCCTTCCACCTCATTGGAGAAGAGTACCCAGAGGAGTGTTTGGCATGCACATTAAAGGATGCTCCAGGGATGGGATGGGGAGGCACTGGGGGATAGGAAGGAAGGGTGGAGAGGAGGGAGGCAAAGGGGATGAAGGGAGCGGATGGAGGGATGGTACTGGTGTACCAGATAAGTTTGTATGAATGGAAATTTTAAAAAGTTAAAAAAATTAATAAATTGTTAAAATATTAATAAAATATTTTCATTAGAAAAAAATGTTTTGAGACAAATGTAAATTAATTCTTTGTATAATCCGTGGTGAAAACATGAAAACAAATCTGGTATGTACATTTTAGTCAAAGGAGTTCAGGAAATGCATATTTTAAATACACTATTGTAATAATACTTTTGTATCTACCACTAGCATATTAGCTACGTGCTATATGTTTTTGTAAAGAATGTTTCTTTTTTCATTTTTTGGAATATTTCTTTTTAAATTTTTCTATTTTTATAATCATATTGAATATTATCCAGATTACTTCGCTCCCCCCTAGTTCCCATCTGCTCCTTTCGCTTTACTGTTCCCTTCCACCCATCCCACCTTCTGTCAAAGTGCCTGTACGTAGAGTTTTTCTGGTCTCTCTCCCCTGTGGGGGTTCAGGCCGCTCTAGTGTAAAGAAATATGTCTATATCCAGAAGTAAAGAATGGTGAATTTTTTTCTGGGAAATAAAATAAATGTAAGGTGAATTCCTATCACAACATGAGGAAACTCATTGCAGGTGTGAAGAAAGTTTTGTTTTTGACAAAATAGACTAATACAAAAAAAAAAAGGTTTTTGGCAGGTAGTTCGTAGCACCTATAATGAAAGAGGAGCATTGCAGCACCATGTACTTGTATTCACAGGTATAGTGTGTGTGTTCATACAGGTAATAGTTGTATACAGGTGTAAACTTCACTATTGAAGCCTTGAGCTCTGGGAAGAGTTGTGAGGAATTAGCCCTAGAGTTAAGTCCTAATCAAGTCTGTAGTATATTAACTTACTGGTAGGGAGGGCCCAAATCATAGGCTGTGGGTCTAGTCCTCAGGCATGAACAAGATGCAGGAGCTGGCTAAGGAAAGTGACATACTTGAGCATACTCAGCCACATGCTATTCTGGTAAGTGAGAGTTGTTGCCTTCTAAGAATATGGTGTGACCATATCCTTTGCCCATTGTTTTGGTATGAACTCATCTGCCCAGCTGAACTAATAGATGTGTGTGAAAATTGGTATAAAGAATAAAACCAAGTGTTCCCCCTAAGCAGTCTGGTGTAAGTTTATAGACATCAATGCAGTCATATTGCAATACATGTCTTGGCCACTTCAGCATAGAGTTTGTGCCAGAAAGGCAGATAATATGTCCCTTTCTCAGAAATTCCTGAGCATACAGTATGGCCAGTTTCCTTGAGTACTGATATTGGTGTGAATGTGCCTATCATGGTGGAGAACTGCACCCAGAAATCCAAAGTAAGAAGAAACCCACTCTTGCCCTCAGTTGTTTGAGTCCTGTATTTGTTCAGCAATGAGAAGCTAGTCTAACACAGTAATCCAATCATTTGAAGGTGTAGAACATGAAGTCCACAAATGAGGAATCGAATGCAGATGGCCCAGTGGGTAAGCTGGTGCCTGTGTGTAAGCTGGAAACTTGAACTCTATCCCAGGAGCCCACATGTGGGGAGGAGGGGAGTGACTCCAGAAAGTCCCGCTTGCATCTCCCCTCTTGTGCTCTGCAAACATTGGGCACTCTCTCATCCTCTGTCTTTACAAATAAAATATTGAATAATTCGATCCAAAAAATTGTTTTATGTTTTCCCATTTAGACCATGTGGATCCAGCAGACCTTGGCAGGGGGTAATGCAAATTAGGCATTACTGAGGGGGAGTGTGCCTGTGCAGCTGCAGCAAGCAGCTTATTATTACAAGGGTGATCATTATCCATGCCATGCGAGTGTGTGGCCTATACTTACAAGTTCCTGACTTCAAGAAATAAGGGCTGCAGGAGGAGCCACATTTTTTTTGAGTCACATCTTTTAATGCAGATTAGTGGGAGAGCTCTTACCAGTACCAACCAAGAGCCAAGGAACCTAGCCACAACATATCCACTGTGTGCACACACACACACACACACACACACACACACACACACACAAACAGAGAAAGAGAGAGAGAGAGAGAGACAGAGGCAGATACAGAGGCAGAGACAGAGACAGAGGCAGAGACAGAGGCTGAGAGAAAGATGAGAGAATCCTCACCTGCCAAACTGACAGGTCTTACCACCTCTACTGAAGAATGGCAATTCCCTGAGTTCTCTTCCCCCAACTTATCCAGTTACCCAGGAAACAGTCCACTCTCCATGGGTGAGCCTTCCATATCACTGATACAGCCCACTGCAGGCTTGCTCAGGGCCACACTCAACTACTAATTTTTCATAACTGTGACCAGAGGTCAAATCTTCAATTATCAAATTGACACCAGTGTGGAAGTATCACATAGAGTGATGCTCATCCTTCAACAGAAGTGACAATCTGTACTTGTGAATGCAAAATATTCCCCCCTTGTAAATTCCTGTGTATTTGACTTTTTGTCACTTCCCTAAAACAAAGACCACACAGCCAAATTTCCTGTCTTCTCTTTTCTGAGTGGCTTCACATTTCACCTAGTACCATCATGTTCTTTTCTATGACCATGAGTCTTTTCACACTGTCACTAACAAGTAGTCTCTGTAGAATCTAAATATATGGGTGAAGCACTGACAGATTGTATGGGTCACAGTGGATTCCTGTAGATCTGAGCCATTGGTGTAGATCGCCTCCAGTTTTCAAGGGGATTCACTTCAAAAGGACAATACACTGTAAATTGATGCAAAGCACACACAAAAATGTATTATGACCACAGCGCTGGAAACACACTTGAGCTTCTGCAAGTGCAGAAAAGCTCTCCTGCAGCTGTGCTGGGTGTAGGTGCTGGGAAATGCCACGACTACTGCTCTAGAGGGCACAGATAGACTCTAGAGATGCTATGTGGCTGGGCTTTACTTTGCTTGTCCTCAAACTATTCTGTGCATATTGTATACTGATTTCTTATTTTAAATTTTGAGGTGTGTCTAACATCTGTCTATGATTCCTTCTATTGACACCACTGATTCTTGTCCATTTCACAACTCTTTCTACCTGGAATAACAGCATTGACAAATAATCACCCCAAGAAATTGAGGGCCTGAGCACAAATGTTGGGATTAAGTGTGACAAGCTTTTAAAAATGTTTTTCATATTACCAGCTTCAGTAAAGCTAACAAGAAATGCATAGGAGAATCCAGATGGAAATTTTCTACCACTCCGCTCCCACGCAGCAGCCTGACTGTATTTCCTGACTCCCCCCAATGGAAACATCATCTGTGAGGGCAAATCTGCACTGCCCTGGGAGATGGGGACACTCGGGTTTACTGAGCCCTTGAAGAATCACTCACATGTGTCAAACCTGCAGCTGTGCCCCCTTGTCAGCTGCTGCTGATTTGCATACCCAGAGCACAGCCCACTGCCCTGAGGATTTTATCAGGCTGGTCACACCCTGTGCAGGGGTCAGTTGCAGTCAGGACACAGCATGGACATGAGGACCCCTGCTCAGCTTCTGGGGCTCCTGCTCCTCTGGCTCTCAGGTAAGTAAGGACAGCAGGGGGGAGGGGGTTTTCCCTAGCTCAATGTAAGCAATGCTGACAGATATTTAGGCAAACTCAACTCTTACATTGTTATCAATATCAATATCTTATTTTTGTCATATTTCTAATTTCAGGTGTGAGATGTGACATTCAGATGACCCAGACTCCATCTGTGGCTGCATCTCTAGGAGAGAGAGTCACCATCAACTGCAAGGCCAGTCAGGGCACAAGCAATTACTTAGATTGGTATCAACAGAAGCTGGGCAAAGCTCCTCAACTCCTGATCTATACTGCAAGTTATTTGCAAACTGGTGTCTCCTCAAGGTTCAGTGGCAGTGGATCTGGGACAGATTTCACCCTCACCATCACCAACCTGCAGCCTGAAGATTCTGCCACTTACTACTGTTTTCAGTGGGATAGAACTCCTCCCAGAGTGATACAAACCATAGCATGAACCCCCTGAGAAGCAGAAGTATAAAGGAAGGTTACCCTGACTGCTCTCCCAACGTTGACATCTGCTGAGATCTTGGCTCAGATGCAGACTCACTGTGAAGTTCACTGTGGATCTTCCATTGGAAATGGTCAGGGAGGCTTATTTGCATGTGAACCAGACATCCTCACTCAGCTGAGGCAACTCTTTCAGGACAGAGGGTTTGGTACCATTCAGATATTTTCTTCATGGTCTCAAATATTGTTGCTGGAATGGGAATAATCATTCACTAGCTCATGTGTTTGCAACCTTAGCTATTGTCAATCTTTGGGAAGGAAATCTTAGAGAGATGGATCCTTGCTGGAGAGAGACACCTGGCAGGGCCCAGACATTGAGGTTGGTCAGTCTTTATTACAATGACTCTGGAACTCTGAGGCATGAGCTCTCTGGGTCTACATGATAGACCTGACTTAATCTAGTCTTTCTTACTTCATGGTTAGCCTGCCATGCCTTTTCCACACTATGAGCTGCATCTCCCTCTGGAACCCTAAGCCACCAATTAATCTCCCTTTCTTTCCATGTCGCTTGTGAGTGTTGTGTAAAAATAGCAGAAGACAGTAACAGTACACCAATATTTTGCTTTTCCTTCTTTTATATACCTTTAATTAATAAAGTAGTGAGAAAGCATTCCCTCACTGTGGTTTCCTACTTTTATTGCATCTTCCTTTGAATATACTCTTATAACAAGACTCTAGTTTAACAGTTTTTTATCTCTGGCCACGGGGTGAAATCCAATATCCATCAGGATGGAGTGAAGGGCATAGCAGGAGCACCAAAACCGCAAAAGAAAATCAACAATCCATAATCCAGAACTTCAGAGACTCTATATCAACCACATAGAACTAGGCCAGCCTAATCTCTACCCATCCTGAAGCTCAGGGACATTTGCGGAAGAGGGGGCAGTAAGATTGTAAGAGCACAAGGATGGGAGGAGCAATGATATGCAAGATACTCCACACAAGTTAGAGCCAAAGCAATCATAATTGGACTTTACATGCCCTGCGCAATGTCCCAACACACTATTGTCCCCACAAAGTCTAGCATTTCCTAAAAGCACCAAGATTCTTGGAGGCAAGGGATTGACAGCCACAGTAGTGTTCCTATGCTTAAGGGGAACACAGGAAAGAGCTGATGGAAATGCTGCTGGGTCCTTGTATGTTATCGGAGAGGGAGGACCCAGAGGACAGTCAGGCATGCACATTAAAGGATTCTCCAGGGATTAGGGAAGGGGAGGGACTGGGGGGTGGGGAGGGAGGGGTGAGGGGATGGCTAGCAGATTGGTGGGGGGAAAATGAGGGAGGGAGGGAACTGGTGTACCTATTAAGTTTGTATGAGCGGAGATAATAAAAAATGTTAAAGCATAAATAAAAAAGCTGGTTCTTTGAAAAAAAAATCAATAAAATCGATATACCCCTAGCTAAATTAACCAAAAGCAAGAGAGAGAAAACCCAAATTAACAAAATTAGAAATGAAAATGGAGTTATCACTACTGATACCCAAGAAATCCAGAGAATTATAGCGTCATATTTCAAAAACATATACTCTGTGAAATATGACAACACAAAAGAGGGATGAATTCCTGAGTAAACACAACTTACCTAAAGTGAATCAGGATGTGGTGTCATCTGCCCAGCTGAACCAATAGATGTGGGTGAACATTGGTATAAAGAATAAAACCAAGTGTTCTCCCTGAGCAGTTTGGTGTAAGTTTATAGACGTCAATGCAGTCATATTGCAATACATGTCTTGGCCACTTCAGCATAGAGTTTGTGCCAGAAAGGCAGAAAATATGTCCCTTTCTCAGAAATTCCTGAGCATACAGTATGGCCAGTTTCCTTGAGTACTTATGTTATTGTGAATGTGCCTATCATGGTGGGGAACTGCACCCAGAAATCCAAAGTCAGAAGAAACCCATTCTTCCCCTCAGTTGTTTGAGTCTTGCATTTGTTCAGCAATGGGAAGATGAGTCTAACACAGTAATCCAATCGTTTGAAGGTGTAGAACATGAAGTCCACAAATCAGGACTTGAATGCAGATGGCCCAGTGTGTAAAGGTGCCTGGGTGTAAGCTGGAAACCTGAACTCTATCCCAGGAGCCCACAGGTGAGGAGGAGGGGAGTGACTCAAAAAGTCCTCCTTGCATCTCCCCACTTGTGCTCTGCAAACATTTGTCACTCTCTCACCCTCTGTCTTTACAAATAAAATATTGAATAATTCGATCCCAAAAATTGTTTTATGATAACCACATTCACACCAACATAAGTCCCATGTAGACCATGTGGATCAAGCAGATCTTGGCAGGGGGTAATGCAAATTAGGCATTACTGAGGGGGAGTGTGCCTGTGCAGCTGCAGCATGCAGCTTATTATTACAAGGGTGATCATTATCCCATGCCATGCGAGTGTGTGGCCTATACTTACAAGTTGCTGACTTCAAGAAATAAGGGCTGCAGGAGGAACCACATATTTTTTGAGCCACATCTTTAATGCAGATTAGTGGGACAGCTCTTACCAGTACCAACCAAGAGCCAAGGAACCTAGCCACAACATATCCACTGTGCCCGTGCCTACAAACACACATACACAGAGAGAGAGACAGAGAGACAGAGACAGAGACAGAGGCAGAGACAGAGGCTGAGAGAAAGACAGAGAAAATCCTCACCTGCCAGACTGACAGGTCTCACCACCTCTACTGAAGAATGGCAATTCCCTGAGTTCTCTTCTCCCAACTTATCTAGTTACCCAGGAAACAGTCCCACTCTCCATGGGTGAGCCTTCCATATCACTGATACAGCCCACTGCAGGCTTGCTCAGGGCCACACTCAACTACTAATTATTCATAACTGTGACCAGAGGTCAAATCTTCAATTATCAAATTGACACCAGTGTGGAACTATCACATAGAGCGATGCTCATACAACAACAGAAGTGACAACCTGTACTAGTGAATGCAAAATGTTCCCCACTCATAAATTCATGTGTATTTGACTTTTTCTCACTCTCCTATGCTTACAAGTTCCTGACTTCAAGAAATAAGGGCTGTAGGAGACCACAGCCAAATTTCCTGTCTTCCCTTTGCTAAGTGGCTTCACGTTTCACCTAGTACCATCATGTTCTTTTCTACGACCGTGAGTCTTTTCACACTGTCACAAGTGCTCTCTATTAGAATCTAAATATATGGGTGAAGCACTGACAGATTATATGGGGCACAGTGGATTCCTGTGGATTTGCGCCCTTGGTGTAGATCACCTCCACTTCTCAAGAGGATTCACTTCAAAAGGATAATAAACTGTAAATTGATGCAAAACACACACAAAAATGTATTATAACCACAGAGCTGGAAACATACCTGAGCTTCTGCAAGTGCAGAAAAGCTCTAGTGCAGCTGTGCTGGGTGGAGGTGCTGGGAAATGCCACAACTACTACTCTAGAGGGCACAGATAGACATTAGAGACACAGTGTGGCTGGGCTTTACTTTGCTTATCCAGACATATTCTGTGCATATTGTGTACTGATTTCTTATTTTAAATTTTGAGGTGGGTCTAACATCTGTCTATAATTTCTTCTATTGACACCACTGATTCTTGTCCATTTCATAACTCTTTCTACCTGGAATAATAGCATTGACAAATAATCACCGAAGAAATTGAAGCCTGAGCAAAATCATTGGGATTAAGTGCGACAAGCTTTTAAAAATGTCTTTCACATTACTAGCTTCAGTAAAGCTAACAAGAAATGCATAGGAGAATCCAGATGGAAATTTTCTACCACTCCGCTCCCACGCAGCAGCCTGACTGTATTTCCTGACCCCCCCCAATGGAAACATCATCTGTGAGGGCAAATCTGCACTGCCCTGGGAGATGGGGACACTCGGGTTTACTGAGCCCTTGAAGAAGCACTCACATGTGTCAAACCTGCAGCTGTGCCCCCTTGTCAGCTGCTGCTGATTTGCATAACCAGAGCACAGCCCACTGCCCTGAGGACTTTATCAGTTGGTCACAACCTGTGCAGGGGTCACTTGCAGTCAGGACGCAGTATGGACATGAAGACCCCTGTTCAGCTTCTGGGGCTCCTGCTCCTCTGGCTCCCAGGTAAGGAAGGATAGAGCTAGGGTTTCCCCCCTACCTCAATGTAAGTAGTGCTGACAGATATTTAGGCAAACTCAGCTCTTACATTGTTATCAATATCAATATCTTGTTTTTGTCATATTTCTAATTTCAGGTGTGAGATGTGACGTTCAGATGACCCAGACTCCATCTGTGGCTGCATCTCTAGGAGAGAGAGTCACCATCAACTGCAAGGCCAGTCAGGGCGTAAGCAATTACTTAGAGTGGTATCAACAGAAGCCAGGGAAATCTCCTCAACTCTTTATCTATGATGCAAGCAATTTGCACACTGGAGTCTCCTCCAGGTTCAGTGGCAGTGGATCTGGGACAGATTTCACCCTCACCATCACCAACCTGCAGCCTGAAGATTTTGCAACATACTACTGTTTTCAGTGGTATAATAAGCCTCCCACAGTGATACAAACCATAGCATAAACCCCCTGAGAAGCAGAAGTATAAAGGAAGGTTACCCTGACTACTCTCCCGGCGTTGACATCTGCTGAGATCTTTGCTCAGATGCAGCCTGGCTGTGAAGTTCACTGTAGACCTTCTGTTAGAAATGGTCAGGATGGTTGTTTGCATGTAAACCAGACATCCTCACTCAGCTGTGGCAACTCTGTCAGGACAGAGGGTTTGGTAACATTGAGACATTTTCTTCATGGTCCCAAATATTGTTGCTGGAATGGGAATAGTGGCCCACTAGCTCTTGTGTTTGCAACCTTAGCTATTGTCAATGTGTGGGAAGGTCATCTTAGAGAGATGGATCCTTGCTGGATAGAGACACTTGACGGGGGCCAGACATTGAGGTTTTTAAGCTCCAGTCTTGTTACAATGGCTCTTGAACTCTGAGACATGAGCCCTCTGGGTCTACATGATAGACCTGACTTAATCTAGTCTTTCTTGCTTCATGATTAACTGGCCATGCCTTTTCCATACTATGTGCTGCATCTCCCTCTGGAACTCTTTCTTTCCATATTTCTTGTGAGTGTTGTTTAACAATAACAGAAGACAGTAACAGCTACACCAATGTTTTGTTTTTCCTTCTTATATATCTTTCATTAATAAAGTAGTGAGAAAGCATTCTATATCTTAGTGTTAGCTGCTCCAAGGCAATCAAAATGATGGAGGTTTTTATGTATTTCTCATGGTGAAAAGGCCTTTGGATTCTTGTGAAGAATCAGTCAGAAAAGGAACCTCGTCTACATTACAAGACCAGGCTTCACTCCTGCAAGTTCATTGGATGTTAATGCATAAAGAAAGTTATTATATCTAAATTGTCAAAAGTATAGTGATATTCATGGGCAAAAGACCTGAAGTCATATCGGTCATCCCATTCATCCAAGCATCCCCCAAAAGAACATCTGAAGTCCACTCCCCTCCAAGAATGACCCAACAGAATCCACATACTTCACATTGGGAACATACATCCTGAAGTGGAATTTTAAGCACAAGGTGGTCAGGGTCATTGGCACAATGGAGCAGTGGTCAGGGTCATTGGCACAATGGAGCAGTGGAGAGTGAGAGCAATGTTCAGCATGCAGATGTGCATTAAGGAGCCCTGTGGAACTGACAGGGTCCAGAAAGCATCCTGAGGCTGTAGAGATATCTGCTTTTTTTTTAAACAGGCTCATCATCTTGGCACATCATTGCCTGGTGGGTTCCTCTCTGTAGATCAGATGATACATGAGTCCCATTGCAAATTTTTCATGCATTGGAAAAGAATGAAATATCAGATAAGCATCTAAGCTGGTAGAAAGTTGGACTTTTTTTGTGTAATTTTCTGTGTAAATCATTTCCTCTGCTTACTCTCATTCTATAAACACACAAGCTTTGTACTGTGCTCTTTTGACTGTGTGACCCATGGTGTGAGTTTCTTAGATTTTCCTTTCCTACTTCTTTATGATTGGCTGTCATGAATGCTTTGAGCAGTAATATTTAAATGGTGAAAATGTTAATAAAATATTTTCATAAGAAGAAAAAGATTCTTTCAGTCACTTGTAAATAAATACTTTGTGTAATATATTGTGGGGGTTGCTAGGCTCAGAAGCCTGAGCTCTGGATGATACATTAGCACCTGAACAGGCCATTGAGTGACTCCTCCCTTGGGCTGTTGAGTTTGCCTCTTGTCTGCAAGACAATGATAGGCTAAATTCCCTCCTTGGAAGTTGAGCAAAACTCCCAGGTCATTTGGAATGGTTTGTTTCTCTAGGAAACTGGCTGGGCTTTTCCTCCCCCAACAGTTGTGTCCTGCTTACCTGTGAGATGTTAATGCATGCACCAAGTAACTCTCTTTTGGGACATACATACATTGTCTATTCTCTTCTGGCAACAAGGTGACATTCCTGTTTACTCTACCTGGAGACATCATGTCTGGTCCCTCAGCAGCTAGATGTCACTCCTGACTTCTCTTTGTTAACTAGAATGCATATGTTTTACATAATCCTGTGAAGAATTTGGTTCTGTTCCTCTTTGATGTTTTCCTGAATTTGGCCCTGTTTCTTGATTATAAAACCCCTGTGCTTTTACAATAAAGTTGGCTTGGATGATGGTGGACATCCAAGACCCCCTCTGACCCAAGCCTGAAACTTTTAGTTCCTTCCACTCCCACGTCAGATTCCCACGTTTGTAGGTTCGGGTTTGTGCTGGTTCGTGGGCCCATCAATATATGGTGAAATTATGAAAATGTATCTGATATATATTCACAGGTCTTGTGTGTGTGCTCATACATATGATAATTATATACAGGCATCATCTTGACTAATGAAGTCTTGCATGTTTGAAGAGTTGTGAAGAATTTAAGCAGTTGAGTTAAGGCCTAAGCAAGTCTGCAGTATTTAAATAAGTGGTTGGGAAGGCCAAACCCACAGTGAGTGGGTCCAGTCCCTAGGCGTGAGCAAGATGGAGGGAGCTATGGACGTTGGCATAGTTCAACATACTCTGCCAGACATGCTGTTCTGGTAAGTGAGGATTTTTGCCTTTCTCAGAAGTCTGTGAATATGGTGTGACCATTTCCCTTGTCCCCAGGTATTGGTATGAACCCACCTCTCAACCTAGACAATTGGAAGGAAGAATAAAACCAAGTATCCATCCTTAAGTAGTTTGCTTGTGAGTTTATAGATGTCAGTGCAGCAGAGTGAAATGCAAGTTTTGGTTTCTTCAGTATACTATCCTTCTAGAAATCGAGAAAATATGTCCCTTTCTCACCAATTCCAGTGGCCAGTTTTCTTGAGTATTGATACCATTGTGAATGTGTCTGCTATAGTTGGGAATTACAAGCAGAGTTGTAAGTAAGAAGAAACCCACTTTTCTACTCAGTTCTTTGAATCTTGCATTTGTTTAAGAATGAAAAAATGAGTCTAACACAGACACCCAGTCGATTTTATGGTATAGAACATGGAAGTCCCCAAATAAGAAATTGAATACAGATGACCAAGTGCTTAATGGTGCCTCTATGTAAACCTGGAGACCTGAGCTTCATCCCAGTAGCCCACATGTTGGGAGAAGAGAACTCACTCTACAAAGTTGTACTGTGTCTCTCAACATGTGCTGCAACAAAAAGTGGAGACTCTCTCATCTTCTTACTTCATAAATATACTAGTGAGTTAAACAATCCAAAAAGTTATTATGTAGAGTCCATGTAGATAATGCAGATCAAGCAGATATGTGGCAGGAAGTAGTGCAGATTAGGTTCTACTGAGGAGCAGTGTGCTTGTGCAGCTGCAGCAAGCTGCTTATTCTTACAAGGGTGAGGACTGTCTTATGTCATGTGGGTATGTGGCAGTTGCTTGCATGTCCCTGACTGTGGTCACAGACTGAGGACTTCAGGAGGAGACATTTCTCTTAGTCTTGTGGGACTTTAAGATAGGCTTCCCTTCCCCCAGCACCTAGCTCTCCGCCAGCGTGCATTCTAAAAGGCACCAACCTTGTTTACGTGATCTCCGGCGGGGTGTACCATTCCGCCCTCCACCCTGGGTGGTACGGGAACTGCCCAGAGACTCCGCTATCAGCAAAAGAACATTTGGTGGTCAGCTTTATCACCCCATAACTCAACTACCCAGAGACACCGCTATCAACAAAAGAACATTTGGTGGTTAACTTTATTGTGTGCCATGTTCCCATAGAGTTTGCTGTGACTGCTTTCATTATAAAAACCCTACCCCGATCTCAGTTGGGGCCGCTCCTTCCTTGCTTGCAAGAGGGATGGTCCTGGCGAGCCAGAATAATAAAACTTGCCTTTTGCCTCTTGCAGCAACCTCTCAGTCCTCATGGTTCTTCTCGGGGTCTGGGTGGGTGACAAACAGGGACTTCAGTTACAACATATTGGGGGCTCATCTGGGATGCCCCCAGCCCCAGAAGGAACAGCGACGAACCAGGGTTGAAGGTAAGCGTGTTCTTGTCTTTGTGTTCCTCTAAGATTTTCCTTTCGTTTTCGAAGGAACGCCGTGGACTCAGTATGCGCTGTGCCCTTTTAAGGGGTGAGCAGACGTGCTCTAGGGTACCCTGTAGAACGAGGGGGACGCTCCTCGCTCAGGGACAGCAGGCCGTGAGTTAAATTAGACTCATGGTGAGACTATTCGGGGAAGGAGGCCATATCAAGGACCTCTGGGACCCCCGAGCCAGGTTTCTGCCGGCATCTTTTGTTTTTGATTCTCCGCCCGGAACAGGAGCGCTCCGGGGACACTTGTTGATTGGAGATCTTGTCTTGTTGTCAGTTTTGTGTTGGTGTCTTTTAGTGTGTTTCTGGTATATTTTTGTTATCAAGAGATACGTATCATGGGACAGGTTCAGACTACTCCTTTGGACTTGACACTGGGGCACTGGAAGGACGTTAGGGAAAGAGGACATAACCTATCTTTCGACTTACGAAAAGGAAGGTGGCAAATCTATTGCAGAAATGAATGGCCCACCCTCAATGTGGGGTGGCCGGCTGGTGGCTCCTTTCAAAAGGAATTAATCTCTCTAGTCAAGAGGCAGGTTTTCCAGGACGGATCCCACGGACACCCCGACCAGGTCCCATACATCGTCATCTGGGAAGATCTAGTCCGAGACCCTCCCTCTTGGATGAAATCTTTTATTCCCCAACCTCTCCCTGTTTAAAATCTCTCTCTACTCCCGCTTCGGACCCTAAGTCCAGAGCACAGGTGATTCCTGAGGATGAGACCCAGAAAGAACTGCTGGATCAACCGCCACCCTACCCGGAACAACGAAGAGGTCCAGAAGAGCTGCCTGGACTTCCTCCTACCCCCCCTTCTATCCCCTCCACACCACCTTCCGCTCGTCCTCCTTCTTCACCCTCTACTCTTTACCCATCCCTAGATCCCTTCCTGCAGGGACCTGCGGCAGGGACAAGACGAAAAGTCCAGCTGGATAAAGAGGCTATCCCTACGTTGCCTCTATGGGAGTATGGCCTTCCTGATGATCAGGGAAATCAGCCCCTTCAGTACTGGCATTTCTCCTCCTCTGATCTTTACAATTGGAGGAATCAGAATCCCTCTTTTTCTGAGAACCCAGATGCTTTAATTTCTCTCATAGATTTAGTGCTTTATTCCCACCAGCCAACATGGGAGGACTGCCAGCAACTGCTGGGTGCCCTTCTCACCACAGAGGAAAAAGAGTTCTGCTGGAAGCTCGCAAGAATGTGCCTGGGGAGGATGGAAGACCTACCATAATTCCCGCCCTCATAGATGTGGCTTCACCCTTAACAAGACCTAACAGGGACTACCGGACCCCTGAAGGTAGGGAGCGTCTCAATGTGTATCACCAGACTCTAATGGCAGGTCTCCGAGGTGCGCAAAACGACCCACCAATCTGACTAAGGTAAGAGAAATATTACAGGGTCCGGGGGAAGCTCCTGCTATTTTCTTAGAACGGCTTATGGAAGCTTTTCACAGGTTTACCCCCTTTGACCCCACTAGTGATGAACATAAAGCGACAGTAATGATGGCTATAATTGACGAGTCAGCTAAGGATATTAAAAAGAAATTGCAAAGAATAGAAGGATTACAGGATAAGTCGCTGAGGGACATAGTGCAGGTAGCTGAGAAAGTATATTATAATAGAGATGTTGAGGAAGAAAAGAAAGAAAAAGAAAAGGACTTAAGAGATAAGAGACATGAGAGGAAGCTCACTCAAATCCTGGCTGCGGTAGTAAAGGATAGACCGCCAAGACAGGGAGGCAGGCAGGGACACCTGGGCAACAAGGAACATCCTCAGAAGACCGACCGGAACCAATGTTTTCGATGTGGAGAAAAAGGACACTGGGCCAAGGACTGTCCACAGAAACCCAAATTCCAAAGGCGACCTGTAAGTAACCCCTCAAAAATATTAACCCTGGGAAAAGACTTGGACTAGGGGGGACAGGGTTCAGCACCCCTCCCTGAACCCAGGGTAACCTTAATGGTGGAGGGGAAGAAAACAGAGTTCTTAGTAGACACAGGGGCCCAACATTCGGTCCTAACACAAGATCAAGGAAAACGATATGGAAAGACTTCTTGGGTACAGGGGGCAACAGGGAACAAGCAATATTCATGGACTACCCGAAGAAAGGTGGACCTCGGCGTGGGCCGGGTATCCCACTCGTTCTTAGTCATCCCTGACTGCCCATACCCACTCTTGGGACAAGACTTATTAACAAAGGTGGGAGCCCAAATCCATTTCTCAACAGAAGGGACTACTGTAACCAATGAACAAGGACAACCCCTTCAGATTTTAACCCTCAAACTACAAGATGAATATAGACTTTTCGAGTTTCCTCTAGAAGAGACCACAGAGATGGCTCCATGATTACGGAGATACCCAAAGGCATGGGCAGAGACTGGTGGTCTAGGGGAAGCTATTAATCAGCCACCTGTCCATATAGAATTAAAATCTTAAGCACTGCCCATAGCTGTCCGCCAATACCCAATGACTGCTGAAGCCAGAGAGGGAATTAAATCCCATATAGCTAGGTTGTTGGAAGTAGGGGTTCTCCGCCCATGCCAGTCAGCATGGAACACACCTCTATTACCAGTCCGGAAGCCTGGCACCAATGATTACCGGCCTGTGCAGGACTTACGAGAGGTAAATAAATGGACAGCCAACATTCACCCGACTGTCCCAAACCCATATACTCTCCTAAGTTCTTTGCCACCAAACCAAATCTGGTATACGGTGCTGGACTTAAAGGATGCATTTTTTTGCCTAAAACTGGCCCCGGCCAGTCAACCACTCTTCACATTCGAATGGAAGGACCGTGAGACCGGAACCTCTGGACAGCTCACATGGACCAGGTTGCCGCAGGGATTCAAGAATTCCCCCACCATCTTCGATGAGGCCTTGCACCAGGACCTCCTCTCTTTCCGCACTCGGAACCCACAGGTAACTCTCCTACAATACGTAGATGGTCTACTGCTGGTGGCCCCAGACGAGTCCACCTGTCGGGAAGGCACCAAGAGACTCCTGAAAGAACTGGGAAGCCTAGGATACCGAGCATCAGCGAAGAAAGCCCAGATCTATAAAACAAAGGTCAGTTACCTGGGGTATCAGCTGGAGGGAGGAAACCGTTGGCTGTCGGAGGCACGGAAGCAGACTGTGTTTCATATTCCGCCTCCTCAAAATCCTAAACAAATGAGGGAATTCTTAGGCACGGCAGGATTTTGCAGACTCTGGATACCAGGGTTTGTGGAATTGGCAGCCCCCCTGTATGCGTTGACTAAGAACAGTGCCCCATTCACTTAGACTGAAAGAGAGCAACTGGCCTTTGACCAAATAAAACAGGCCCTTATGACAGCGCCAGCTCTGGCCCTGCCAGATACAACTAAGCCCTTCCACTTGTATGTGGCAGAGAATAGGGGCATAGCAAAGGGGGTGTTGACTCAACAATTGGGGCCCTGGAAGAGGCCGGTAGCATACCTCTCTAAAAGATTGGACCCGGTAGCGGCAGGATGGCCGGCTTGCTTGCGCATAATAGCTGCTACCGCAACTTTAGTAAAGGATGCCGATAAATTGACTATGGGACAGAATCTGACTGTGGCGGACCCCCATGCCCTAGAAAATGTCATTAGACAACCACCGGATCGTTGGCTCACCAACGCCCGAATGACTCATTATCAAGTGTTGCTGTTAAACAATGACAGAATAACGTTTGCACCAGCAACTGGACTTAATCCCGCCACCTTGCTGCCAGACCCAGACCTAGAGCCCCCGATTCATGACTGTCAACAAGTCCTCGCTGGGGCCCATGTCTGGCGGAAAGACCTGACCAACCAGCCCTTGCCGGATGCAGAGACTACCTGGTTCACGGACGGCAGCAGCTTCTTGGACCAAGGAAAGAGGCGAGCCGGGGCTGCAGTGGTGGACAGAAAACAGGTCATCTGGGTGTCAGCCCTCCCGGCAGGAACGTCAGCCCAGAGAGCAGAGTTGGTCGCTTTGACAAAAGCCTTGGAGTTGGGAAAGGGACGGCGGATTAACATCTACATGGACAGCCGGTATGCATTTGCAACCGCTCATGTACATGGGGCCATTTATCAACAAAGAGGACTGCTGACCTCAGAAGGTAAGGCCATAAAAAATAAACGGGAGATCCTTGACCTTCTGGCTGCTCTACATCTTCCTGCAAAGGTGAGTATAATACATACCCCAGGACACAAAAAAACTAAAACTCTGATAGCATTGGGAAATGATATGGCAGATAAAGAAGCAAAGAAAGCTGCCTATCTGTCAACTTCTATTCTAATATTAGGAACCCTAAAGCCAGTCTATGAATATACCCAGAAAGACTTGCAGTTAATAGAGAAATTGGACAGATCCTATGATGATAAATTAGGGGCCTGGAGAACCCCTACTGGACAAATTATACTCCCTCAGAAAGAAGCTAAAGAATTAATCAAACAAATGCATCAATGGACGCATTTGGGAGCAGCAAAAATCAGAGAACTCATTAAGGATTCTGACTTTCTGATACCAAAGGCTGCCAGGCTGATCTATGAGACGATCATAGCCTGTGAGCCTTGTAGTCTGGTAAATGCCCAACCTACTGAAGGAGTCACAGGACAGAGACTGAGGGGCGACAGACCAGGAAGGTATTGGGAAATAGATTTCACAGAAATTGTGCCTGCTAAATATGGATACAAGTATTTGTTGGTATTTGTGGACACCTTTTCTGGCTGGGTGGAATCCTTTCCCACCAAAAACGAAACTGCGTCAACAGTCACCAAGAAGATCTTAGAAGAAATCTTCCCCCGCTTCGGAATTCCTAAGGTAATAGGCTCAGACAATGGCCCTGCGTTCGTTGCCCAGGTAAGTCAGGGAATGGCCAGGTATCTGGGGATTGATTGGAAACTTCATTGTGCATACAGACCCCAAAGTTCAGGTCAGGTAGAAAGAATGAATAGGACTCTAAAAGAGACCTTGACTAAATTAATCATGGAGACTGGCGGCACAGATTGGGTCACTCTCTTACCTTTGGCTCTTTTTAGGGCATGCAATACCCCATCCAAGACACTGGGACTTACCCCCTTTGAGATTTTATACGGAACTTCACCTCCAATAACTCAGATCAAAGACACAGGGCTACCCACTAATGATATGTCTTTGTGTACCAGGCTGGAAGCAATCCAAGCTGTGCAGGACGACCTTTGGAAGCAGGTGTCTGCCACTTACCAGCCTGGAGAACCCACCAACAAAAGACATGACTTCAGCTGTGGAGACCTGGTGTACGTGAGAAGACATCAGACCCACAACCTAGAGCTCTGGTGTAAAGGACCCTATATGATCCTACTGACCACCTCTACCGCTGTGAAAGTTGAAGGCATCGCCACATGGGTGCATGTCTCTCACGTTAAGAGAGCCCACCTTCCACCCAAAGATGACAGCTGGATCACACAAAAGACTGACAACCCTCTTAAGCTTCACATCCGTCGCGGTTGTGCTGACACTGCTAAGCCAAATCCAGCTAAGTAATGGGGCCCTAGACTCTAATCCTCACCAACCCCATAAACTAACTTGGGAAATAACAAACCCAGGGACAGAGCAGACCTATCCCTTGGCCACATCAGATTCCCCCTTACGGCATTGGAGGCCAGACTTAACTTTTGACCTATGCCAACTAGCTACTTATGACTGGGCCCGTACGACTGACACCCGCGGAAAACTGAGACAAAACATAGTCCATTACAGTAAAAAAAAAAAAGGACACTCATTTTAGAGGGAGTCGAAGAAAGTCGACCACCCTGTAACAACCATCCCACATTTTATATTTGCCCAGTCCCTAGAACTTGGGGATGCGGTGGCACGGAGTCTTATTTTTGTTCCCAATGGGGATGTGTGACCAGTACAAACAGGGGATGGGCAACCAAAGGCAATGACTTAATTAGGTTCACAGATCCCAAAGATGGAATTTACAGCCACATAAACATTACCTTCACTACAAAGGGAAAGCAAGATCGTAATTGGATTACGGGGAAAACCTGGGGGCTACGATTATATGTACATGGAGCAGACCCAGGGTTAATATTTACTATTAGATTAAAAATAGAACCAATAGTTCATAAACCAGTGGGACCCAATAAAATTGTAACTAATTCTAGAATAAAAAGTAAAGCAAAAACTAAAGAACCGGTCCCCACAACAACAGCTGCCCCGACAGACTGCCACTCAACCCACTCAAGTTAATAGTTTAATCCCATCTACAGAAGATCCATATAAAGCTCCTCCTCGCCAGACAGAGAGGTTTAAAAATTTAATTAAAGGAGGATATAATATAGCCTGCTAAATCAAACCCATCCCGAGCTAGTATCCGACACCTGTTGATTATGCTTGAGTGCGGCGCCCCCGTACTACGAGGGAATTGCCTACAATGACTCGGTATTTTACAATAACTCGCATGACCAATATAAATGGGAAACAGGAGGTAAAATTACCCTAGAAGAAGTGTCAGGACAAGGACTATGTATAGGAACGGTTCCCTCCAAATACCAACCCCTTTGTAACTCTTCCATACAGATAAATCAAACTATAGGGACTTATGTTGTGCCCCCTAAAAATGCCTGGTGGGCTTGCAGCACAGGCCTCATCCCATGTATACACACAACTGTGTTTAATTCAACTAGTCATTTCTGTGTATTAGTCCAGCTCTTTCCCAGAATCTATTACCATCCTGAGAGGGACTTAATAGATGCTTATACGTTTGGAAGGGCCCCAACAACATTCTGGCGTGAACCTCTGGCAAGGTGATGGATGCGGGCCCCTATTCAGAATTCCCCTCTCAGCAGGAAGAAGCCAAAGAATGGTCGTTGCCCGCAATCCCCGTAGAGGGCCCCACTATCCAATCACCACTGCCCAGCCACCTTTTAAGATTAAAATATATGAACAAGACAAAAGGGGGGAATGTGGGACTTTAAGATAGGCTTCCCTTCCCCCAGCACCTAGCTCTCCGCCTGTGCGCATTCTAAAATTTCCCGCTGGCGCCAGCCCAAAGGCGCCAACCTTGTTTACGCGATCTCGGGCAGAATGGCACATCCCAGAGACTCCGCTATCAGCAAAAGAACATTTGGTGGTCAGCTTTATCACCCCATAACTCAACTGTCCAGAGACACCGCTATCAACAAAAGAACATTTGGTGGTTAACTTTATTGTGTGCCGTGTTCCCATAGAGTTTGCTGTGACTGCTTTCATTATAAAAACCGTACCCCGATCTCAGTCGGGGCGCTCCTTCCTTGCTTGCAAGAGGGACGATCCTGGCGAGCCAGAATAATAAAACTTGTCTTTTGCCTCTTGCAGCAACCTCTCGGTCCTCGTGGTTCTTCTTGGGGTCTGGGTGTAAGTCCATGTAGATAATGCGGATCAAGCAGATATGTGGCAGGAGGTAGTGCAGATTAGGTTCTACTGAGGAGCAGTTGTTGGAACCGAAGTCCCTGTTTATCACCCACCCAGACCCCGAGAAGAACCACGAGGACCGAGAGGTTGCTGCAAAAGGCATAAAACAAGTTTAATCTGGCTCGCCAGGACTGTCCTTCTTGCAAGCAAGGAAGGAGCAGCCCCGACTGAGATAGGGGTAGGGTTTTTATAACGAAAGCAGTCACAGCAAACTCTATGGGAACACGGCACACAATAAAGTTAACCACCAAATGTTCTTTTGTTGATAGCGGTGTCTCTGGGCAGTTGAGTTATGGGGTGATAAAGCTGACCACCAAATGTTCTTTTGCTGATAGCGGAGTCTCTGGGCAGTTCCGGTACTGCCCAGGGTGGAGGGCGGAATGGCATGTCCCACCCCAGATCACGTAAACAAGTTGGCGCCTTTGGGCTGGCACCAGCGGGAAGTTTTAGAATGCGCGCGGGCGGAGAGCTAGGTGCTGGGGGAAGGGAAGCCTATCTTAAAGTCCCACATTTGGCATTCTCAGCGGGAAGTTTTAGAATGCGCAGGCGGAGAGCTTGGTGCTGGGGGAAGAGAAGCCTATCTTAAAGTCCCACACAGTGTGCTTGTGCAGCTGCAGCAAGCTGCTTATTCTTACAAGGGTGAGGACTGTCTTATGTCATGTGGGTATGTGGCAGTTTGCTTGCATGTTCCTGACTGTGGTCACAGACTGAGGACTTCAGGAGGAGCCATTTCTCTTAGTCTAGCTTGGGTGAGCTCTTACCAACACGAAGAGCCAAGGAAACTGTCCACGTCATATCCACTGCAGCAACAGAGAGAGTGAAATAATGAGAGAGAGAAGGAGAAAGAGAGAGAAAGATAGAGAGTGAAATATATAGAGAGAAGACAGAGACAGAGAATCCTGGCATGAAAACAAGCAGGTCCCATCATCTATACTGAAGAATGCCAATTGCTTGATTCACCTTCCTCCACCTTATCCACTTACCTAAGAAAAACTCCCCTCCACCATGGGTAAGCCTTCCATATCAATTATACAATCCCATGCAGACTTGCTGAGTCCTTAACTAACACTTCTTCATAACTGTGTCCACAGTTCAAACCTTCAATTAACAAACTGAGAGATTGTGGAATTCTCACGGGGTGTCATGCTGTTCTTCAAAAGAGATCATGTCCTGTACTCATGAAGAAAAAATGTTCTCCTCTTGTAAATTCCCTTGTAGGTGACCTTTTCTTACTCCCCTCAAACACAGAGATGATAGCCTACTCTCCTCTCTTCACTATGCTGTGTGCCTACACCTTTCACCTGGTTGCATCATGTTCTTTTCATCAACTCTGATTCATTTCACACAGTTCCTCACAACTGTTTCCCCTTAGAACCTAAAGACATGGCTTAAGGACTACATCAAGATGATATGGGTCACAGTGGATTCCTATAGATCTGAGTCCTTAGTGTAGAGAACACTTCTTCTTCTCAAGGGGATTCACAAAAAAAGGACAAGATAGTAAAAATGAACTCAATGATCCCAAAGGACCATATCTCATAGAAACAGATCAGGACCTCATCCCTGCAAACACACCTGAGATTTTGCAAGTGCAGAAAGCACAGCCCAGTGCAGCTGTACTGGATGGAAGTGCTCAGAAATGTATGTAAGAACCTGGGCCACAACAACTGCTCTAGAGAGCACAGATGGACACTAGAGATGCCCCATGGCTGGGCTTTACCTTGCTTATCCAGACAGTCTTCTGTGCATATGGTATACTGAATTCTTATTGAAAAATTTGAAGTCTATCTGACATCTGTCTATCATCTCTTCTATTGACACAGCAGTTTATTGTCAGTTCAACATTTGTTTATATCTGTAATAGTGATGTTGACAAATAAGCACACCAAGAATTTCAGGGCCTGAGCAAAACCCAGGGGATTAAATTCAACAGGCTTTTAAAGTGTCTTTCACCTTCAGAGTGAAATGTGGAAGTGACTTGTTTGAAATAAAGACAGCAACACATGCATAGGAGAAACCATGTGAAGCTTCCCAACACTCCATTGCAAGACAGCAGCCTGATTCTATTCCCAGACTCACCTCAATAGAAACATCATCTGTGAGAACATATCTGCACTGCCCAGGAAGAATGTGGACACTCAGGGTTAATAAGCTCTTATGAGTTACTCACATGTGCCAGCCATGCAACTGTGCCTCCTGCTGAGCTGCTGCTGATTTACATACCCAGAGCACAGACCACTGCCCTGAAGACTTTATCAGGCTGGTCACACCCTGTGCAGGGGTCAGTCCCAGTCAGGATACTGCATGGACATGAAGACCCCTGCTCAGCTTCTGGGGCTCCTGCTTCTCTGGCTCCCACTTAATGAAGGACAGTAGGGGGGGGTTCCAGCCCAACATGAGCAGTGCTGCAGGATGTTTAGGGAAACTCTGCTACTGCATAGTTATCAATTTGCCTTGTCTTGTCTGTGTTTATTTCCAATGTCACTTGTTGTGTGACATTCAGATGACCCAGAGTCCATCTGTGGCATCTCCAGGAGACAGAATCACCATCAACTTCAAAGCCAGTCAGGGTATAGGTAATGACATACGTTGGTATTGACAGAAGCCAGACAAGCTCTTCAACTCCTGATCTATGGTGCAACTTATTTGCAAACTGGTCTCCTCAAGGTTCAGTGGCAGGAGATCTGGACAGATTTCACATGACCAACAGGAACCTGCAGCCTGAAGACATTGCAACTTACTACTGTCAACAGTGTTACACCTGGCCTTCCACAGTGATAAAGGACATTACACAAATCGCCCAGAAAAGCAGATGGGGGAGGCTGGGCTGCATGAACCTCTTTTAGGTGAAATGTTCCTCAGACACAGCCAGGATTCCAGCTCACTCTGTGGTTTACCAGGCAGTGCCATGGAGGGTTTGCTGAGCTGCCAGTGTTTTCCCTACTTGGAGCCCCAGCAGCAGCAGCCTAAAACAATATCTCCTGAATTTTAAAGGACAAAAATCCGTTTCATGTGGCATTTGTTTTGTGACAGTTTTTGACACTTATGGTGAACAAGAAGCAAGTATAACCAGCAAAGATTTCCTTAAATTAGGAAAAGGGAATCTTTAAAATAATGTTTCATTCCCACATGATAACTGTATGCTCTTATTGGGTATAATTATAATGTGTTCTGTGTATGTATACAATGGTAAAGATCAAGAAAGCATAATAACCATAGCATATTTTGAGCACATGTCATTACTTTTTAGTGAACCTTTCAAAGTCTTGGACGTCTCCTACTGAAAGATAGAGTTTGTATAAATTAGACAGTCTGTGGTCCTCCGCCAGGGACAAGAATCCACATGACATAAAGGACATAAACTGTCTGCATCTGTGTCTGCATAGTCATGAGGTCGCCAGGCCTGTGTAAGAAATCCAAGGATGAAGGTGGTGATGGTCTCAGCTATCTGGCATCTCACAATTGACTTTCTTCCCTTATGATTGAACTTACCGTCTCTGGCAATGTAATAATATAGGATCCTTCTCTTCTGAGTCGAAGTCTCAGGCCTCCCTTTGAACAACTCTCTGGGGAACCAAGAAGAAACACATGGTTGACAATCATGTTCCTATTATAATAATGAAAGCTCATAGCTGATAGATTTGATCTCTACCTGACAGTCAGAAATATACAACTCTGGGATGTCCCTGGAACACACCTGGAAGTATTAATAAACGCAATTCACAACCCTGGGGAAATGACAAGAAAATTTCACTATCATATGGAAAATAAGATCTTTAGGGATTGGAGAGATGACTCAGGATTTAAAGTGAAAAGCAAAGGGCCTGAGTTTAAATCTTGTGATTCTATGTGAAAATGCTATTTACCCTGGAAGGCAGAGCCTGTGATATGCTGCATCAAGGCAAAAAGAAGGTAGAACAATCCAGGATTATTCCCAGTGTCACTTTTGGACTTCGTAAGCACAAAAACTCAAGAGCTATCTTGTAAGCACACATAGGTACACAGAAACACATACACCCATATGCCCATATGCACAGAACACACACACATACACACACACACACACACACACACACACACACACACACACACACACACAAAAGCATGGGAAATAATTAGAAACTTCATTATCAAATTTATAGAAATGAGGATAGGGAGCTATGAGAGGCTCATATGGTTGATTTTAACTAGAATAGAGTGAACTGATTGTCCACACATTGGAAGTTGGTAAATAGAGCAGTTACTCTTTCTGCTGCATGGAGAGGAGACTCAAACTGAAGTAAAGGGAGATTTATTTCTACATCATTATGTGTGGGCAGGAGGCAAATGGTCGAGCAGGCAACGGGTCACCTCCCAGATCCCGGGAGTCAGGCGAGAAGCAGCACACATATTTATTTCTACAAACTTCATTATCTATGTTTTCAGTCGCCTGAAAGTAGATTGTATTCCCTGTTCCTGGTCATTACTGATCCAGCACAGCTAGAGAGAAGCTGAGATGTTGGTAAGAACATCACTCGGGCTGGCCCTTCTCTCTGCATTGCATCTGTTCTCTGAAAGAGTAAAAATGCTGGCTATAATTTTCATTCATGAATTTTTTATACTGTCAATTACTCCTGAATGAATGATGCTTACAGGCCCACAGTACAACCTTATATCACACACACTGACATGGTTTTTCAGGCTACAATTATGGGGAACATACTATGACTGGTGATGCATCCCAGGCAGCAGTAATTTCATTGGGATTCCTAGGAAGGAGCATACTTGGGGATTTCTGACATTTGTGTATGTTCACCTTTTATTCTATCCCAGCAACTGACAATGGTCCATCAGTGCTGTCATGGTTTAAATATAAGTTGTCTCCCCTGGTCAGGTGTTTGAATCCTTAGCTCTTGTCAACATTTGGGAAGATCATGGAACCTTTGGGAGGTGGAGCCTTGCTGAAGGAAGACATGTCATAGGTGGCAGCCTTGAAGTGGTTTAGCCACTTCCTGCTAGTAGTCTGCTCTAGCAGTTTGCAGCATGGGTGAGTTCTCTCAGCCTTCAGGATGGATGTGAGTTAACCCTCTTCTAGCTTCCACTGCCTGCCATGGCATTTCTGCCATAAAGGGCTATATCTTGCCTCTGGAATCATAAGTCAAATAAATCTCCCTTTACTTCAGTTTGAGTCTCCTCTCCATGCAGCAGAAAGAGTAACTGCTCTATTTACCAACTTCCAATGTGTGGACAATCAGTTCACTCTATTCTAGTTAAAATCAACCATATGAGCCTCCCATAGCTCCCTGTCCTCTGCTGCCATAGATGTCATTTCACATTTTTTGTTTTTTGAGTTAAGTAAATATCTTTACTTATATATGTCTCTGCATATATGTATCAACTTGTCTGACTATGTGTCATTTATCACCATTTACCTTTCATCTATCTATCTTATATTTACCTATCATCTGTCTATTTTTCTACTATACATCGCCTATTTATTATCATCAATTATTGATCTTTGTATCGTCTATCTATCTATTTATCTATCTCTTGATCAATCTATGTACAGTTTACTTATTATCTGTCTATGTTTTTATGATCTGTCATCTATATGTACCATCTATCTATGCATCATCTATCTCTATTCTTCATCTATGTGTGTATCTATATTTCTATCTGTCTATTGCAGTTACATCTTATTCTATTACCTTTTGCTTGTGCTAATGTTCTACCACACTAAGATATTCAGGATAAATTGGAATACCTTTACCTTTAAAAATATCTGCAGGTATCAAATATGGAAAGTTTCTTAAAATTCTTTTCATCTGGGGAAATGATTTTTTAGTAATCTGTTGCCGAATCCCCAACCAGGCCAACGGAGGGAAGAGGGGAAACGGCGGGGCCTCGTGGGCATGAGGCAAATGGTCGAGCAGGCAACGGCGTCACCTCCCAGACCCCGGGAGTCAGGCGAGAAGCAGCACACAGATGAGGAGTTGGCTGCAGACTCAACTTTACTCAGGAAGTGTTTGGGCTATCTATCACTATTATATCTATCACTATTGTTTTTCTAATAGATTGTAAGTTTTCTTTCATACAAGTTTTCTTAAAGGTTTTTTCATATATTCCTGAAATAATAAAGCTTGCTTTCCAGGTCTCAGATCATCCATTCAGGCCTCAGATATTCCTAAGATCACCAAGCCCATGGTAAGCTTGGCTGTCCTCTATTGAAGCTATGACTTAGTAACTTACAATTGTTAGGTTCTGATTTATGTCTTCCCAGCTCTTCTGGATCATTTCTCCACCTGCCTCACCTACGGCCTCTACGCCTGCCCTGCCTACAGCCCCTCTGCCTGCTCCTGCCCTGACAAAACCTGTTGTCTGCCACTGCTTGAGTTTCCCTTTGGGATCATGATTCCTTCTCTATGATGGTCTCATGACTGGTAGTCAATGATGGGTGAGGCTCCACACAAGGGTGGTGACCAACCTAATACAGGCACAGTTGCCTATATTCCACACAGCTGAAGAGGCTCGAGGTCCCCCCAGCTATCATGGTCCCCACTGAATAAATTTTATAAATAAAAGGGTGAAATTGTGGCACTATCAATTTAGGGAGGCCCTAGCCCAGGCTCCCAAATGCAGGAGGTCTGACTACAGTTAAGCCTGAGAATAAACCATACAGGCAGTGGGATGGACAACAAAATGGCAGGTGGATGAACAACCAGTGAGAAGGAGGGATGAATAACCAATGGGAAGCGGCCATCTAACCTGGACACCCAGTAAACAGCTGAATGATTGGTGGCTGCTCCCCCTTCTCCCCTGAGTAGAGGGGTGGCCACACCTGATTGGACCCCGACCTTATATAAGCCCAAACACTTTCTGAGTGAAGTTGAGTCTGCAGCCAACTCCTAGTCTGTGTGCTGCTTCTCGCCTGACTCCCGGGGTCTGGGTGGTGACCCCATCGCCGGCTCGCCCATTTGCCTCATGCCCACAAGGCCCCGCTGTTTCCCCTCTTCCCCCAAGCTAGCCCGGTGGGGATTCAGCAACAGTAATCCATCTGAGATGAAAAGTTAGCAAGAAAACATCATAAGTACATGAGGTGAGCAAAGTGCACACTACTCATGGAAGAGCAAATTCTGTCCAGTCACATTCTTAACAGAAAACATGTTCTTTACTTGATCTTAGTCAAAAGTACAGAAAACATGTTCTTTACAGGCAAGACGTGCTATTCCCTCTGGTCTGGGATAATTTGGTCCTGGCAAAGGCTGAGCCAGCCCTGCAGATGTGCCTAGCTTTGACCAGACCCAGATGATTTGCATGTGCTGCAGAGCACAGCCCACTGCCTGAGGGCTTCTTACTTAAACTGGTACCAACAGAAACTAGGCAAAGCCCCTCAACTCCTTATCTAAGGTGAAAATTCTGCCATCTGGTGTCTGACCCAGATTCAGTGGTAGTGACTCAGGAACAGATTTCACTCTCAACATCAGCAGCCTGGAATTTGAAGACACCGCCATTTATCACTGTCCATGAGACAGCAGGGGGGTCCCACAGTGTCACAAGTCCTAACCTAAACCATGAGAGGAAGTAGAAGTGCCCAGCGCTTCCTAGGGGTTTATTGATATTCTGAGAAAATAGTTCAAATGGTGTCAATTGCAAACAACTGGAAGGTTTCCATAAACCAGCTGAGTGATTTTCCTCTTACTCTTTCCTCCTTCTAGTCTCAGGAGTGCAGGCACGACAATGATTCTGCAAAGCCAGTGTGGGTAACAGGTGTTGATCCTCAGTGGTCTGGGTCATGGAACCGATTTTTATGCCCAGAGTCAAAGAGGATCCACTGCTGGTTTTTCAAATAAAATTTTATTTTCATTAAAGATGATGCAAATGTATACATTTAAAGATTTTTTTTAGTTGGCAGATGATAATATTATGGTGTATGGGGCACATTGTGGTGCTTCAATCCAAGTATATATCTTATAATAAATAATTAGTTAAACTAGAAAATCTACCAACTTTACATTTTCCTGGTGAGAATTCAAGTGATTTTTTTCTATCAAAAGTGCAGATACTAGAAATGGAAGATCACCTAGTCCTTCACCAACAGCCATCCTGCCTTTGCTGCAGATGCCATAATCCACCTGAGTACACTGTGCTCAGAACTGTCTGGGAAATACAACAATGAGGTGTTGATTTCCATCATTTTACTTGAACTTCCACAGATACCATGGAGAATACAGATTGTTCCTTTTTTAGACTCTGAGTTTCAGGCAGGGTCCTTGTCCATCAACTCTAGAGTGAACCACAGCAGAAGAGATGTCAATGCCGCTGTGCTTCCAGAATGGTACTGCTGGCAGTGCACTGACATTGGTTGGTTCACTGGGGTTGGTACTTCTCAACTCTCAGGATTTTGATATTTAGGTATAAATCATGGAAGACTCAGGAAGTGTTTCTAAATATTATTTAAAAGTCTAGATTTTATTGTCATGTGATAAATAGAAAGATCAGAAACGTCATGTCTTAAGCATAACATTTATGTTACAAATAATAAACTAAACAATAAAAAATCTATGCAGTTGGAGAAGGACTTCTTGAGGAAAAAAAGGTTTTCAGTCAAGTGGAGAAAGTGACAGAAGGCGTTTGGTGTAAAAATAATTCTTTACTTACCTGCCCAAGGAATGATCCCATATACTGTGGGTTATGTCCTTCCACAACAATTACATAATCTCTTGCACACTCACCCAGAACTTGCCTTAATGAAATAATTCTTCATAGGTATGAATGAAAGTTCAACTCTCAATTCTCATGTTGACACCTGCACCTAACTAGTGACCATGTGATCAATAAACCTATCAGAGTCACCGAAGAATCTTCAAGTTTAAGTTCAAAAGGCCAGTGAGCCCCAGATATTTCATTCAGTTCAAAAAAATAATAAATTTCATTATCTGTGGAAACTGTTTTAGTTTTCCATTTTTCCATTTTGAGTCCATGATGATGTCCATCATTTGCTTCCCCATCATGGGCATCTGCTGAGAACGTGGCTCAGACACAGCCTGGCTATAATGCACACTTCTCATCATCTGGTAGAAATGCTCAGAGATATTTGTTTGCATGTGACACAAGTGTCCTGTCATTCAGCTCCAGCTACTCCATCATGACAGACCATTGGTAACATTTAGATTTTTCCCATGGTACCAATATTTATTTTCTTTTTAAATGTATACCTTTCATGCAAAAGTAGTACAGAAAGGATTCTATATGAGAAATTGTTAGGGTCATTTGGTCAAAGGCAATGAAAGTACAGATTTTTTGTATGTAATTACACTTTTCTAAGTTAATGTGGATCAAAAAATTCGTATTCCTGCAAGTTTTGATTTCATCACTTCGATACCATTAAGAGATAGTCTTTAAAAGTATGAAAGCTGGAATTTCAAAACAACATGGGGGATTTTTCAAATGCCCACAAAAACACACAGATTGATGCAAAAGGATGTCTTAATGTCAAGATTTAAAACTATGTCCAGCTTGGAGTAAGGACAGCACACCATAATACAGCAGAGAACAAATGGTTCTGGTTTAGGCACAGATTTGATGAATTTGGGATAATAATAGAAATAGTTGTTACTGATGCAGTCACGTAAAGAAGGCCTTTGGATTCCTGTGAAGAATCATTGATTAAAGGAAGATGGTCTAAGTCACAAGATCCAACTTGCACTACTGCAAGTTTCATAGAAAATTAACAGATGAAGCAAGGCTTTGTACTTTCAGTGTCAAAGGTGTAGTCAGACTCAGAGACAAAAGATCTAAAGCCATGTCACTCATTCCCATTCATCCAAGCATCTCACAAAAAAAGAACATCTGAAACTAACTCTGCTCCAAGATGTGACCCAGCAGAGTCCACATATGCATTTTGGGAACATGTGACATGAAGTGACCTGAACCTGCAAAGTGAGAGAAATGTTCAGGGTGCAGATGCACATGAAGGAAGCCTGTGGAGCTGACAGGATCCTGCAAGCATCCTGAGTTTGTAGAGATATCTGCCTTTCCTCACAGGCTCATCACCTTGGCACATCTTTGCCTGGTGTGTTCCTCTCTCTGGATCAGATGATACATGGGTTCCATTGTCAATTTTTCAAACCTTACAGAACAATCAAATATCAGATGATCACCTACTTTAGTAGAAAGTTGGACTTTTTTCTGTGTAACTTTAAGTCACTTCCTCTTCTCACTCTGAAGCTTCTAAAATACAAGATTTGTACTATGCTCTTTTGAATCCTGTTAGAAGTTACTTACATTTTCATTTCCTACCTCTTTATACTTGATGTCACTACTGTTTTGTCCATTAATACTGAAGCAGTGAAAATGCTGATAAATTATTTTCATAAAGAGAAAAAAATGTTTTGAGTTATATGTAAACTAATTCTTTGTGTAATCCAATGATGAAAACACGAAAATGCATCTGATATACACCTTGTAATCAAAGGAGTTCAGGAAGTACATATTTTAAATGCAATTATATAATAATACTTGTAGATCAATCATGAGTACACCAGCTACATGTGACACCTTTTGCAGTAAAGGATATTTCTATACCTAGGAGTAGAGAATGCTGATTCTTTTCTGGGAAATAAAATGAATATGATTTGAGTTCCTATCACAACATAAGGAAACTCATTGCAGATGTGATGAAAATTTTGTTGTAAAATAGAAAGACCAAATATAAACAAAGGTTTTATGGCAGATGGTTGTAGTACCTACCATGAAAGACCAGCATTACAGCATCTTCTACATATATATCCACAAGTCTAGTGTGTGTGTCTACACATATCACAGTTATATACAGGTGTAAATATGATTATAGAAGGTTTGAGCTCTACATAAAGTTGTGAGGAAAAAATAGACTCAAGTTAAGCCCTAAGCAAGTCTACAGTATATTGAACAACTGATGTGGAGGACACAACCCACAGTGGGTGGGTCTAGTCCCCAGACAAGAACAATATGGAGGGAGCTGGTTAAGGAAGGTGACATAATTTGGCACACTCTGCCAGATATGAATTTCTGGTAAGTGAGGATTTTTGAGTTTGTCAGAAGTCTATGAATATGATGTGACCATTTCCCTTGGCCTATGGTATTTATATGAACCCGTCTGCCAAGCTGGACTAGAAGATGTTGCTGGGCAATTGTAAGAAAGCATAAAACCCAATGTTCTCTTAAGCAGTTTGTTTGTGACTTTATAGATATCCGGTGCAGTCATATTGCAATGCATGTCTTTGCTACTTCAGCATACAATCCTGTTTGACAGATAGAAAATATGTCCCTTTGTCAGCATATCCTGAGCATATAGTGGGAAAAGTTTCTGTGAGTACTGATATTGTTGTGAAGGCATCTACCATGGTGGGGAACTGCAACCAGAAATTCTAGGAAGTAAGTAACTCACACCTTCCTTCAGTTGTTTGGTCCTGCATTTGTTCAGCAATGGGAAGATGAGTCTGATAGTCATGGATGTTATGGTGTAGAGAATACAAGTCCACAAATCTGGAATTAATACAGAGGAACGGTTGGTCAAAGGTGCCTGTATTTAAACTGGAAACCTGTGCTTCATCCCAGGAGTCCACATTTTGGCATTAATTGAACTACTAAATTTTCATAACTGTCCCCAGAGCACAAACCTTCAATTATCAAGTTGCCACATATGTGGAATTATCACAGGGTATCATATTCATTCTTCACCAGAAGTCGTGTCCCATACTAATTAATAGAAAATATTCCCCACTTGTAGTTTCCCAGGTAGCTGAACTTTTCTCAGTCTCCTCAAACATAGCGACCAGAGCCAAATTTTGCTCTTCTCTATGCCGAGTGTTTTCACCTTTCCCCTTGTAGCATCATGGTCTTTTCAACAACTCTGAGTCATTTCACACAGGTGCTCATAACAGTTCTCCCTTAGAATCTAAAGACATTGGTTAAGCACAAATACGTAGAAGATATGTGTCCCATTGGAGTCTTTGTTGTAGAGAACACTTCTGTTTCTGAGGTGAATCACACAGAAAGAATAAGAAAGTATGACTAGACCCAAAGGACCATCTCACACAGAAAAGTATAATGACCACAGCAGTGAAAACAGACCTGATTTTGCAAGTACAGAAAGCACAGCTCTAGTGTAGCTGTGAGGGATGGAGGTGCTCAGAAATGTCTGAAGGAACCTATGGGTCACAACTACTGCTCTAAAGAGCTCAGATGAACACTAGAGACACCCTGAGGCCTGGCTTTACCTTGCTTATCCAGATATTATGCTGCATATATGTATACTGAATTGTTATTTGAAAATTTGAGTTCTATGTAACATCTGTCTATCATCTCTTCTATTGACAGAGGTGCTTATTTACAGTTTCACATCTCTTTCTATCTGGAATAATGGTGTTGACAAATAAGCACACCAAGAACTTCGGGGCCTGTGCAAAGCCCATGGGATGAAATCCAACAGGCTTTTAAAATATCTTATACATTCAGAGGAAGATAGACTTGGCTAAAATAATACTAGTAAGAAATGCTTAGGAGAAACCATGTGGAATCGTCCCACCACTTAATTACCAGACAGCAGCATGAGTCTGTTCCCTGCCTTCTCCCAATAGAAACATCATTTCTCAGAACAAATATGTTCTCCACTTGAAGAATAGGGAAACTGTGTTTTAATGAGCCCATGCAGATTCATTCACATGTGCCAGCCCTGCAGATGTGCCCATTGCCCAGCTGTTGCTAATTTGCATACCCAGAGCACAGCCCACTGTGCTGAGGACTTTGTCATGCTGGTCACACCATGTGCAAGGGTCAGTCCCAGTGAGGACACAGCATGGATATGAAGACTCCTGCTCAGCTTCTGGGGCTCCTGCTTCTCTGGCTCCCAGGTAATGAAGGACAGCACCAGAGGTAGGGGTGATGTTTCCCAGCTCAATGTGAGCAGCGCTCCCATTGGATGATTAGGAAAACTCGGCTATTATACATACATACATATACATACACATACACACACACACACACACACACACACACACACACACATATATGTAACCTCTTATTTTTGTTTATTTCCAGTGTCAGGTGTAGGCTGTGATGTTCAGATGACCCAGATTCCATGTGTGGATGCATCTCCAGGATTCGCCATCACCTGCAAGGTCAATCAGGGTATAGGCAATAGGTTGTATTGGTATCAACACAAGCCAGGAAAAACTCCTCAACCCCTCATCTATACTGCAAGAAATTTGCAGACTGGTGTCCCCTCAAGATTCAGTGACAGTGGATCTGGGATATATTTCACTCTCACCATCAGCAACCTGCAGCCTGAGGATTTTGCAAATTAATACTGTCAGGAGGATAAAAGTTACCCTCCCACATAAACCACACTGAGAAGCAGAAATATGAGGCTTGATCACTCCAACTCTTCTTCTTTCACGTGCATCTGCTGAGATCTTGGCTCAGATGCAGCCTGGCTGTGCAGCTTCTGGTGGATCATCTTTTGGAAACAGTCAAGAAGGCTTGTGTGCATATGAACTAGACATCCTCTCATTCGGCACAGGAACTGCTTCATGACCAAGGATTTGAAAACGTTCAGATATTTTCCCTATCATCCAAAGTATTGTGGTTTGAATGGAATCAGTTGCTTACAGGCTCATGTGTTTGAATCCTTACATATGTCAATGTTTGGGAAGGTCATCTTTGAGAAATGGATGATTGGTGGAGGAAGACACCAGTCAGGAGCCTGGCCTTGAAATTTGTGAGCCCCACACTTTTTGCACTAACAGTTGACTCTTGAAATCTGAAGCATGCACAATCTGGATGGACCTGATATAATCTAGTTATCCTGCCATAATGGCTAGTCTGCCATATGTTTCCCATACAATGGACTGTATCTCCCTTCTGGAACCCTAAGCCAAATAAATATCCTTTTGTCTCCAAATTGATGGCATAGGGTAGTCTCACAGTAGCAGAATAGAATAACAGCTACAACAACTTTCTACTTTGTCTTCTTCTTGTACACCTTACTGCGTAAAGTAGTAGAGAAAGGATTTTCTAGTAGATATTCTTAGTCTTAGCTGGTCAACGGCAATGAAAGTGCTGGAATTTTGGATGATATTACACTTTTCTAAGTTAATGTCAGAAAAAAGGATGCTATTTGCTGTAAGTTTGATTTGCATCACTGGATGCCACTGAGACATAATCTTTATAATTATGAGAGTGGTCATTTCAAAACAAAATAAGGCATTTTTCAAATACACTCAGAAATATCCAGAATATAACAAAATGGTTGTGATAGTGTCAGAAATTTAAGAATCTATCCATAGGATGGATGGGAAGGCCATTGGATTCCTGTGAATAATCATTGAGGAAAGGAACATGTTGTAGCTTAAACTCCTGGAAGTTCATTGGATGTTAATGTATGAAGAAAGGTATTGTATCTAAAATATCAAAGTTGTAGTGACATTCAAGGGCAAAAGACCTGAAGTCATATGACTGATCTCACTCAGCCAAGAATCCCTGAATAACACATCTGAATCCCACTAAACGAGTGACCAACAGAAGCCACGTATTTCACTTTGGAAACATGCAGCCAGAAGTGATATTTAAGCACAGAGAGGTCTGGGTCACTGGTACAATAAAGCAGTGGAGAGAGTCCAATGTTTAGGGTGCAGATGTACATGAAGGAAGCCTCTGGAGCTGACAGGATCCTGCAAGCATCCGGAGTCTTTAGAGATATCTGCCTTTCTTCACAGGTTCATCACCTTGGCACATCTTAACCTGTTAGATTCCTCTCTCTGTGTCAGACTGTAAATGTGCCCACTGTAAATCTGTCATGTATCCCAGAAGAATGGAAGGCCAGATGAACATCTACTCAAGGAGAAAGTTGGAAATTTTTCTGTGTAATTTTAAATCATTTCCTCTTTTCACTCTGATGATGTTAACACACCAGCTCTCTACTGTACTCTTTTGACTTTGTGATCCATCGTGTCAGTTGATTAGATTTTCTTTTCCTATCTCCTTAGACTCGGGTGTAAAGATTGCTTTCTACATATCCTAAGTCATATTTAAAAGGTGAAAATATTAATAAAATAATTTTAGACAGAGACAGAGAGAATCCTCACCTGCAAGACCTCCACATCTCACCAAGTACACTGAAAAATGCCAACTCTCTGAATTACCTTCCTCCAACTTATTCAGTTACCACAGAAAAAGTCCCAATCACTATAGCGAGCCTTCCATATTGATTATACAATATCCTGCAGGCATGCCCAGGCTTAATTCAACTAACAATTTTATCTAACTGTGCCCAGAACTTAAACCTTCAATTATCAAGCTCACACTTACTATCACCCAGCACAGCTGCACTAGGAGCCATGCTTCTCCTTTACCAGAGGTCACATCTTCTACTCAGGAATGGAAAATATTCCCCCGCTTCAAAAACTGCCATGTAATTGACCTTTCTCATTCCCTTCATGTTGGGCCCACCCAGAATTTGCCCAGGTCATGGCCAAACACATGGGACTAAAGATGGCCCTGAGGACTCGTGTCCTGGGCATAACCCTGATCACATTACAGAGAACCCTAATTGGCTTTCAGGTATTGACCTGCCTTCCGTGCTGCATTACATTGGACGTGACCACTAGTACCTGAAGGATGTGTTGAACGTTGACACAATTGGCTTCCCTTTTGGTGCCTTGTGGCTTTTGTCTATATAAGCTGCTTTGTTACCCCCAATAAACTGAGATTTTGCTCTGACAAACTTCCCGTCCATGGCCCAGTCTCAGGAGGGTTGAGGCAGAGGGTGGGTGGCAGAACTTACCTTCCTTCGTCATCACAACCAGGAGCTGTGTAATCATGTGAATGAGTGTGTGAGTAGGTGGTGGACCCTGCACCCTCACAAAGAGTGCTGTGCTAAGTGGCTTCACCTTTCACCTTCTATCATCACCTAGCATCTAGAACATTGGTTAAGCACTGACATAGAGATTATGTGGTACACAGCACATTCCTATAGATCTAAGCCCTTGGTTTATAGGATATATTACTTCTCAAGGGGATTACTGCAAAAAGAACAAGGAAGTATAAATGGACATAATGGACCATCTCACACAACAATGCACTGTAACCACAGTGCTGGAAACAAACCTGAGATTTTACAAGTGCAGAAAGCACAGCCCTAGTGCAGCTGTGCGGGGTGGAGGTGCTGGAAATGGCCATGAGGACCTGAGTCACATCTACTTCTCTAGAGAGCACAGATGCCCCATGGCTGGTATTTACCTTGTTTATCCAGACACTATTCTGTGCACACTGTATACAGAATTCTTATTGAAAAATTTGAGGTCTATCTATCTGACATTTGTCGTTCATCTATTACTACAGACAGTTATTGTCAGTTTCACATCTATTTATATGTGTAATAGTGATGCTGACAAATAAGCACACCAAGAAGTTCAGGGCCTCAGCAAAACCCAGGGTATTAAATGGAACAGGCTCTTAAAATGTCTTTCACAATGAGAGGAAGACTGACGTGGCTGAAGTGAAGGTAGTAAGAAATGCATAGGAGGAACCACCAGAAAAAAGACAATCTCTCCACCCCCAGACCACAACCTGACTCTCCCCAACAGAAACATCATCTCTGTGGGCAAATCTGCACTGTCCTGGAAGAATGGGGACACTTGAGATTACTGAGCATTTGCAGAGTCACTCACATGTGCCAGTCCTGCAGATGTGCCCCCTGCCAAGCTGCTGCTGATTTGAATACCCAGAGCACTGAAGACTTTATCAGGCTGGTCACAGCCTGTGCAAGGGTAGACCAAGTCAGGGCACAGCATGGATATGAAGACCCCTGCTCAGCTCCTGGGGCTTCTGTCCTCTGGCTCCCAGGTAATGAAGGACAGCAGGTGGTTTCCCAGGCAATGTGAACAGCACTTCCCTGATTTTTAGGAAAATTCTTCTATTACATAGTTATCAATATTCAGTGTCTTATTTTTTTAGCTCCGTGCGATTTCAGAAGCTTTCCTTCGTGGTCACCACTTGTGGGAACCAGTGTTTCTTTTCAATGGCAGGTGTGAAATGCGACATTTATTTGTCCCAGACTCCATCTGTGGCTGTATCTTGAGGAGACAGTGTCACCATCACCTGCACAGCCAGAGAGACCATAGGCTATGGCTTACATTGGTATCAACAGAAGCCAGACAAAATTCCTCAAACCCTGATCTATGCTGCAAATGATTTGCACACTGGAGTCTCCTCAAGGTTCAGTGGCAGTAAATCTGGGACAGATTACACCCTCATTATCAGCAATCTGCAGCCTGAAGACTTTGCAACTTACCACTGTTAACAGATTCCAGTATGACTTCCATAGTGCTATAGGCCATAGCATAAACCTCACACAGAAGCAGAAGTGTGAAGCTGAGTATCAGCTCTCTTGTCCTGGGCATCTGCTGAGAACTTGCCTCACACGCAGCCTGGCCTTGAAGTTCACTTCTGATTGTCAGGTAGAAAGGTTCAGATAGACTTTTCTGCATGTGACACAGATGTCCTGTCATTCAGTTGCATCAATGTTGGGCCCGCCCAGGATTTACCCCAAGCCAAGGCCGAGCACATGGGACTGAAGATGGCGCTGAGGGCAAGGGTCTTGGGCGTAACCTGATCACTTCACAGAGAGCTCTAATTGGCTTTCAGGTATCTACCTACCCCCTGTGCTGAGTGACATTGAACTTGACCATTAGCACCTGTAGGATGTGTTGACCTTGTGATACAATTGGATGCCTGCTTCTTGCCTTGGTGGCCTTTGTCTATAAAAGTTCCTTTTCTCCCCCCAATAAAGAGAGATATGTGTCTGACAATCTCCCTGTCCTGTGGTGAGTCTCTGGGAGTAGAGGCACAGGTGGGGATGGCTGAAACCTGCTTTCATCACAGCCAGCAGCTGTGTGTTTGAGTGAGTGAATGAGTGCGTGAGTGGGAACTGGTTCCCACAAGTGGTGACCACGAAGGAAAGCTTCTGAAATCGGACGGAGCTAAGCAGGCTTTGGGGTAAGTGAAAATTTGGCAAATATGTTGGAATTCAACGTGCAGACTGGATCCAGTGCCATTAGCACTCCAGTCCATATTAAGGAGTCGTGGGTTTGACATTTCTGATCCAGGCATTGACAGAGTGTGGAAATGGACTCTTGAGTTGGCTCAGTGGGATCGGGCCACCAACATATTTTCATGGGACACATGGAATAAAATAGAAGGTCTAGCCAGAGAGCGAGAAAAAAATCATAATATAGCGCCTTCCATGGAATTTTATTCCACAATTTCTGCTCTCAAGATGGCTTTCCTTCCCAATCCTATTCAGCCCACACCTGCGCAACGGTGCAGGTAGAGAGGGAAGGGACAGAGCCATTCTGGAGCGTGGCTCCAGGGGGGTTTGAGCCAACAAGCTATCCTGGCTGCCCTGCAAGGGGCTCCACTGACGAGCCACGTGGGCCCGGGGTACAGGGGAAGAGAGAAGTTGCTCTGTATCAGGAAGCCGAATGGCATGGGACTGTGGAGCTGGGACTAGGCAGGCAAAGCTGTGGGCCCGCTGAGCCAGGGCTGGGTGGACATTCTGCCGGACCATGGAGGGTGCAGGAAACCATGGGGATGATGGACAAGCCTGCTATTTAGAGAATGATAACCCATCACTGTGAGAAGCTGAGAATGTTACACAGAGTTGTGGGCTGCTACAGGGGCACACAGTACCAGTACCAAAGCCACTACCAGCAGCAGTGGAGAGACTGCACATGACTGCTGCGATGAAGCTGTGCACAGCCGGGGGGGGGGGGGACAGAGGTTCACAGAAGCGACCAGCATGTGGGCCAACATGCGGGGACAAGCCGATGCCTGAGGGAGCAGAGCTTCCCATTTGGGAGGGCCAGGCTGAACAGCTCCTTGCCCAAGGCGAGGAAGGGCGGCCCCTACTCCAAGAGCACAAAAAGGATGTGGGAAAGTCACGCGAGAAAGTGCCCTGCTCCCTTTATCAAAGGGAAGAGGGTAGGAGCACTCCGAGAACAAACAGTGGTCCCCTGTATCTGTATTTAACTCTGCTAGGGAGAAAAAGAGATGGAGAAGGATTAAAAGGAGACCCACTTCCATACCCCATAACAAAAATCCATCCTGACTCTCTGCACGTGTGCACACTGGGCCCCGCCAGGCTAGAGCAGGGAACCCAGGGCTGGAGCCCACATATGCTGAGGTGTATCAAGTACATGCCTATCCTGTTAACTAAAATCCAGGGGGCAATCGCCCTACAGTGTGGTATCCTTGGGAAGCAAAAGATTTAAAAGAATTAAAGCGGGCTGTGCTAGAGGATGGTCAAATTCTCCTTGGGTTGAGGCCCTCCTTCAAGATCTAGCTCACCAACCCTGTACTACTAAGGACTGGATGGATATGGCCAAAGTGGCGCTCCCCAGTCCCACATTCATTAAGTGGGCAGCACTATTTAAGAAAGAATGTGGGGTCCAGCAGGCAGCCCTGGAAGCCTCATACCAAGACCAAGTCTGCTTCATAGGGTTAGCTGCATGGATAAAGCTAGATGAAGGTCCTTCTGAAATGCCTCTAGCAGGCATTATGCAAAAACCGGGTGAGACCCTCCCAGAGTTCATTGACTGGGTGGAAAAAAGCCTCCATAGTAAACTTCCCCCAGGCCCTCTAAGGGAACAATTTGCTAAATTGCTGGTATGGGAAGGGATAAATGGGGACCACAAAATAGCGTGTGCAGGTCTTAAGGAGAGATCCATGGGCACCTGGATTATTGCTTCACAGGATGTGGGGACTCAAAAACACCAGAGTCAGACATTCGCTGTGGCCCTGGAAATACAGACAAAGGCACTGGCCCACACTGAGTCTTCAGGGCCAAGAGGGGAGGGGAAACAATGGAGTTTGTTTTCATTGTGGCCAGGTGGGGTATTTCAGGAGGGAGTGTCCCCAGGGCAAGGAAGGGAAGGTAGGAGGGGCTAAGCCCCCTACAACTCCATGCCCTAAGTGCCACAGAGGGCTTCATTGGAGAAGAGACTGTAGATTGAAATTCGATCTAGAGGACAAGCCATTGTTAACAGAAAACACCAATATTTAAAGGCCAATTACAAAAACAAGTAAGCCCGCACCAACAGCTAGGGTTGGCATTATCTGCCATCAATGTTTTAAATTTTAAATTTTATAAAAGGACAACTTAAATTGAGACCCCAAAAACACTGGGGAAGACTATCCACCAAACCTTCTGTTAAAGTGCGTTGGAAGGACCCACTAACTGGGCAATGGAGGGGACCTGACCCCTTGATTACTATGGGAAGAGGATTTGGATGTGTCTTCCCAATTGGGGAGTCTTTCCTGATTTGTATTCTGATAAGGTATCTTAAAATTCTATCCACGGGAGGATCCTCATAAAGGAGACCCAAAAGAAGCATACCCAGACTAACAAGCCAAACCAAGGGACAAAAAGCCCTTGTGGCAGCTTTCTTTGCTTTTGTCTTTCAGAAACTATCCACGATGTGCTCAAGGAAGATGTTTACTGTGATCCTTATAGGCCTAATTGATATCTAGCCTGGATCGAGTCTATCTGGGTTTGACCTAACATCTAAATAAAAAACAATTGTTCTTTTAATAACTATATTGCTTCAGTGTTTTCTCAGCATATCTTTCAGCAGCGTTCCATCATCGAGACCATGCTACAGGCACCTATGGCCCTTGAACATCCCTGCCACGCCCCGAAAAAGTTACCTGCTGCCATGCCTGATGCTGATGCCAAACTGTCTTCTCTGCCATATGCATGACTCCTGTCCAGTGAAAAAAATCTCTCCGGTCTAGCTAACTTGTGAAGTGCAGTATACGTCCAATGTGCGATACAGGCCTTTAAATACGGCTCAAACCCTCAAGGTTGGTAAAGCCAAACTCATACAGAGGACTGGTAGCCAGAGACGGGCAAGTGGAAGCTCGTCCGTGGATCAACCTAAGACAGGACTTGTAGTATTATACCTGGAGACTACAAGATCCCATGACGGGTCAGACCACGGTGGGAGGTTTTTCACGCCTAAGACAGGCACAGTCAATCAAGACCATTTGGTCTGCTTGGTCGCAGGTAGCCTCCTGGACCATCTCATACAAAAACAAAAGAGGGAGATGTTGGGCCCGCCCAGGATTTGCCCCAGGGCATGGCCGAGCACGTGGGACTAAAGATGGCTCTGAGGGCAAGGGTTTTGGGCATAACCTGATCACTTCACAGAGAGCCCTAATTGGCTTTCAGGTATCTCCCTGTGCTGAGTGACATTGAACTTGACCATTGGCACCTGTAGGATGTCTTGACCTTGTGATACAATTGAATGCTTGTTTCTTGCCTTGGTGGCCTTTGTCTATAAAAGTTCCTTTTCTCCCCCCAATAAAGTGAAATCTGCTTCTGACAATCTCCCTGTCCTGTGGTGCGTCTCTGGGGGTAGAGGCGCAGGGGGGGAATGACTGGAACCTGTTTTCATCATAGCCAGCAGCTGTGTGTTTGAGTGAGTGAATGAGTGTGTGAGTGGGAACCGGTTCCCACACAGAAACTCCATCATGACAGACCATTGGTAACATTTACACTTGTTCCCATAGTACTAACGTTTAATTTTCCTTTTGAATATATCCTTTTAACTCAAAAATCAGTACAGACCGGATTTTATATTAGTTATTCCTAGTGTCAATTGGTCAAAGGCAATGAAAGTACAGGTGTTTTGTATGTAATTACACTTTTCTAAATTAATGTCAGATAAAAAATCCTATTCCAGCAAGTTTGCTGTTCATTACTTGGATACCACTAAGAGTTTTAAAATTATGAAAGTTGGAATTTTAAAAAAATGGGACATTTTTTTAAAGGTATACCAAAACACACAGGGTAACACAAAAGGACGTCTTAATGCCAAGAATTTAAGAATACATCCAGTCTATGGTAATGGCAGCATACCTGTAATATAGCAGAGAACAAATGTTGCTCATTTTGGCACAGATTTGATGAATTTGGGATAACAGTAGAGATGGTTGTTACTGATGCAGTCACGTAAAGAAGGCTTTTGGATTCCTGTGAAGCATCAGTGATTAAAGGAACATGATATAGGTTTAAAGATCCAACTTTCATTAATGCAAGATTCATAGAAAATTAACAGAAAAAGCAAGGATTTGTATCTTCAGTGTCAAAAGGTGTAGTCACATTCATGGACAAACAGCTAAACCCATGATACTCATTCCCATTCAGTCAAGCATCCCCCCAAAAAAATCTGAAACCGCTCTGCTCCAAGATGTGACATAGAAGAAGCCAAATCTTCATTTTGGGGACATGTGACCTGAAGTGACCTGAACAACTCCAGCCTTGGAGCTTGGAGAGTGAGAACAATATTCAGGGTGCAGATGTCCATGAAGGAAGCCTGTGGGCTGACAGGGTCCTGCAAACATCCTGAGTCTGTGGAGATGTCTCCCTTTCCTCACAGCACCATCACCTTGGCCCATCTATGCCTGGTGGGTTCCTCTGTTTGTGTCAGATGATACAAGTGTCCCATTGTCAAGTTTTCATGCATAACAGAAGAATCAAAATCACATGAGCATCTAGTCTAGTAGAAGATAAACTTTTTCTGCATAACTTTGAATCTTTTCCTCTTTTCAGTTTGATGCTGAGATCAACACAAGTTCTGAAGTTTGCTCTTTTGATTTTGTCAAATGTGATATGAGTTGCTTAGTTTATCTTTTATTTCCTTGTGCTTGGGAGTCATGACTGCTTTCAGCATAAACTAATTAATATTTAAGTGTTGAAAATATTAATAAAACATTTTCATAAGAAGAAAAGGATGTTTGTGTTACAGGTAAATTAATACTTTGTATAATACATGATAAAAACATGAAAATATGTCTGATTTGTGGCTTGTAGTCAAAGGTATTAGTTAAATACATATTTCAAGTGTACTGTTTTAATAACCTCTGGGTCAATCATGTGTGCATCAGCTGTGTGCTATATCATTTTGTGGTAAAATAATCTTTCTACGCACAGGAGTAGAAAATGCAGGTTTTTTGGGGGGAAGAAAATAAACTTGAATTGAGTTCCTATCACAACATAAGGAAACTCATTGTAGGTGTGATGAAAATTTGGTTACTAACCAGATACACCAAATACACAGAAATCTTATGGCAACTACATGAAAGACCAGCTTTCTAGCATGTTTACATATATTCATAGATATAGTGTGTGTGTTTGTGCATGTCAGAATTATTAGGTATCAACTTGACTATTGAAGGCTTGAGTTCTATTTTTTATTATTATTTATTCAATTTTGTGTGTGTGTATGTGTGTGTGTAGAACCACGGGTGAATTCGGGAACCTCCATAGACCCTCTCCATCTCCTCCTTGTTTGCTCTGCCCCGGGATTCACAGGCTCTGCCCTACCAGGACCAGAAATGCAAGCTGCCCCCGCTTCCACCTGGCATCTATACGTGGGGTCTAGGATCTGAACTCAGGACCTTCCCCCTGCAAGGCAGAGGCTTAACCCCTGAGCCACCTCTCCAGCCCGTGAAGGCTTGAGTTCTAAAAAGAATTGTTAGGATTAAGGTAGTCAATTAAGCTCTAATCAAGTTGCAGTATATTGATCAACTGGTTGAGAAGGTCCAAAACATATAGGTTGGATCTAGTCACTAGTCATGAACAAGATGGAGGGAGCTGGTTAAGGAAGTCTGCATACTTCAGTGTACTCTGCCAGACATGCCGTTGTTTGCCTTTCTCAGAAGTTTATGAATATGGTCTGATGGCCCCAGCCCCTTTCTTCTTCCCGCCCACCTGTCCGCCTGACCGGACAGGACTTGCTCACATTCCTCCATCCCTGGAGCTTGGGTGGGCCACAAAGCCAAGTCCCAGGTCCCAGGTGAACGATTCTGCCATCAACATCAGCTCCTCTGCCTCTAGGGCCCACTGGGGACCCATGAACATGGTCCACAGAAGACACACTGCTACTCAGAATTCAATAGAGTCCAAAGGAAACTCAAGCAAAGTTCTAAGGGTCAAAGGCCATACATCTGTAAACCTCTACAATCATTCTATCACATGGGAGAGATTTTTCACATCCAGCCCAAAGATAAGTAAACCTCCTTTTTTTCACCTTACTGTTCCTTTCTAGTATTAATCACTGTAGATTAACTTTTCCACATGCAGCCACCCCAAAAACATATACAACTCCAGGGCGTACACTACTCAACCTCACATATCACCAAGATACTAAATTGTACCAGTGCACTAGCATACTAATATTCACACCTTGTCTACTTATCCTGAATTAACTGATGTACTAACAGCCTAATAGCCTCATCTAGGAAATTACAATAAAAAAAGACAAACATACCCATTCCAAAGCAAGCACTAGAAATAACTGCTCAAGTGTAATAATACCAACTAAATGAGTTCATTCAAAAACACACAGAAAATGAATGGTCCTAAGAAACAATACGACAATGCCCAAGTCAAAGTGCAGATCCATGAGAAAGAAAATCCAAGAAGACCAATCTCCCACCAAAAGAATTAACCCCATAATGATGGATTCCAAAAGAACAAATTCACAGAAAATAACCAAGAAAGCCATACCCAAGATAACAACTTTCAGAGTATGATCATTACCATAATTAATTCTATGAAAGAGGAAATCTGAGAGGAGTTAAACAACTGCATCAACCTCTTTGAACAGGAACACAACAGGCACTTGGAGGAGTTGAGAAAAACAGTTCAAGAAACAAAAATAGGCATAGAGCAGTTAAAACAGTCTCAGGCAGAGTTTAAAATTGAACTAAAAGACAAGTTCTCTTCAACCCAAAATTCAACAGTCTTATCAGCAGAACAAATGAATCAGAAAATAGAATTTCAGATCTTGAATTCAAAGTGGCAGAATTAACCAACTCAATGGAAGAGGTTCTTAAAGCCAAAAAAGATACTTGAGAGGAACATTCAAGAGATATGGGACACACTGAAGAAGCCTAACATGCACATTCATGGAATAACAGAGCAAGTATCCCAAAATACCACACTTTAGGAAATTTTTCAAATTATTATAAATGAAAACTTCCCTCAACTAAAGAATGAGAGTCCCATCCAAATACAAGAGGCATTTCGCACTCCAAACAGATATGACCAAAATAGAAAATTGCCATGGCAAATAATAGCTAAAACATTCATATTCAAGAAAAAGAAAAGGTGCTAAGGTCTTAAGGGAAAAAAGCAAGTCTGGTAAGATTGTAAGAGCACAAAGTTGGGAGGATCAATGATAGGCAAGACACTCCACACAAGTTAGGGCTGAAGCAATCATAACTGGATATTGCATGCCCTGCAAAATGTCCAACACACTATTGACCACACAAAATCTAGCATTTTCTAAAGGTATTAGGATCCTTGAAGGCAAGGGATTGACAGCAACAGTAGTGTTCCTATGCTTAACAGGAACACAGGAAAGGGTTCTGGGAAATGCCATGGGGTCCTTACACCTCATCAGAGAGGGGGACCCAGAGGAGTGTTTGGCATGCACATTAAAGGATGCTCCGGGGATGGGAGGGGGAGGCACTGGGGCATGGGGAGGGAAGGGGGAGTGGATGGGGGCACAGGGCAGTGAGAGGTTGGAGGGAGGGAAGGTACCGATGTACCTGTTAAGTTTGTATGAGTGGAAATAAAAAAAAGTGCAAAAAGGTAAACCTATTAAAATAACAAATGACTCAATGGAAACAGTGAAACAAGAAGTGCTTGGAGAGAAGTACTTCAAGTATTAAATGAGCAAGAATGCAAACCCAGACTGATATACATGGCAAAACTATCTTTCATGATTGAGGGAGAAAGAAAAGTTTTCCAGCACAAAGACAACTTGAAGGGATACATGTCTACCAAACCAGGCCTTCAAAAAAATGCTAGAAATGATACTCAAACTTGAAGAAAAAAATCAAGTGTATCCTGGAGGACTGAAAGGAAGTATAATACTACCAAAACATAAATGTCAAACACATTTACAAAATCCACTAAACATAAAAATGCGCAGAATTAAAAATAATTTCTCCATTATAACATTAAATGTCAATGGTATTAACTCACTGATCAAGATACACAGATTACAAACTTGGATTAAAAACCACAACCCATCAATCTGCTGCCTTCAGGAAACTCATCTCACCACAAAAGATAGGCACATCCTAAAAATGAAAGGCTGGTCCAAAATTGTGCAAACTAATGAAACCAGGAAACAGGCAGTGGTAGCCATTATGCTTTTGGACAAAGTGGACTTTAAACCAAAAAAAAAAATCATAAGAGACACAGACAGATACTACATTTTAGTCACAGGTGCAATTCACCAGGAAAACTTCACAATATTGAACATATATGCACCCAATACGGGCCCTCCACATTCATTAAGAAAACCCAAAAGGGTCTAAAGAGAGAACTCAACCCCCAAACGATAATTCTTGTGGATTTCAACACAACCCCACCCTCTCAACATGGGATTGATCCACAGGTCAAAAGCTTAACAGAGACACTTTGGAACTTAAGCAAACACTTAAAGAAATGGACCTTACAGATCTCTATTGAACTTTTTATCCACACAACAAAGAATACACATTTTTCTCAGCAGCACATGGAGCTTTTTCCAAAACAGATCAAATATTGGGCCACAAAACAAATCTACACATATACAAAAAAGTTGAAATTCTAACCTGTGCCCTATCAGAATACCACTGCCTAATGCTGGAAATCCACAACATAATAAACAACAGAAAATACACTAACTCCTGGAAACTTAACACTATGAAGCTGAATGAGAACTGGATTCAGGAAGAAATTAAAAAGGAAATTCAAGATTTCCTGAAAGCAAACGATAATGAAAATCCAACTTACCAAAATCTCTGGGACACAATGAAAGCTGTCCTAAGAGGTAAGTTCATAGCTGTGAATGCCTACATCAAAATAATGGAAAAATTAGAAATAAACAACTTAACAATGCAGCTTAAAGCATTAGAGAAACTAGAGCAATCTCAACCCAAAACAGCAGAAGAGAGGAGATTAGCAAAATAAGGGGAGAAATATCCAACATCGAGATTAGGAAAACTATAGAGAAAATCAACCAGTCAAAAATCTGGTTCTTTGAAAAAATCAATAAGATTGATATACCCCTAGCTAAATTAATCAAAAGAAAGAAAGAGTAAACCCGAGTTAACAAAATTAGAAATGAAAATGGAGTGATCACTACTGATACCCAAGAAATACAGAGAATTATAGCATCATATTTTAAAAACATATACTCTGTGAAATATGACAACACAAAAGAGATGGATGAATTCCTAAGTAAACACAACTTACCTAAATTGAATCAGGATGTGGTGAATTATTTAAATCGTCCTATAACGTAAGAGGAAATTGAGGAAGGAATCTCGAATCTTCCCACTAAGAAATGTCTTGGAACAGATGGATTCAGCATAGAGTTCTAACAGATATTTAAGGAGCTAATAACACCAATACTCCTTAAACTATTCCATCAAATAGCAAAAGAAGGAATATTACTTAATTCCTTCTATGAAGCTATTATCATCTTAATCCCAAAACCTAATAAAGATACACTTAAAAAAAGAAAATTACAGGACAATCTCTCTGATGAACACAGACGTACAGGTTATCAACAAAGTTATAGCAAATTGGATTCAAAAAACATATCAAAAATATCATTCACTGGAACCAAGTAGGCTTTATCCCTGGCACACAAGATTGGGTCAACATACACAAATCAAAAAATGTAATTCATAATATAAACCAGTCCAAAGTTCAAGAATACATGATACTCTCAATAGATGCAGAAAAAGCTTTTGACAAGATCCAAAAGCACTTTATGATCAAAAACCTAGAGAAGGTTGGAATGGTAGGAACCTTTATCAATATATTAAAAGCTGTATAAGACAAGCTTTCAGTAAGGATTGTACTCAATGGGGAAAAACTTGAAGCATTCCCGCCTCAATCAGGAACTAGACAAGGCTCTCCACTCTCACCACTTCTATTCAATATTGTACTTGAAGTCTTAGCTGAAGCCATAAGAAAAGAAAGGGGCATAAAATGGATTCAAATCGGCAAGAATGAAGTCAAGATATCCCTAGTTGCAGATGACATGATCTTATACCTGAGTGATCCCAAAAACTTCACCAGGAAGCTGCTGGAACTAATTGAGAAGTTCAACAGGGTGGCAGGATACAAAATAAATGTACAAAAATCAGTGGCCTTTCTATATGCCCAGAATGAAAGAAGTGAAAAAGCCCTGAGAGAAACTATCCCATTTAATATAGCCCATAAAAAAATGAAATACCTTGGTATAAACCTAAACAAGGAGGTAAAAGACCTTTACAATGAAAACTTTAAAACCCTAAAGAAAGAAATTGCAGAAGACACCAGAAGGTGGAAAGACCTCCCTTGTTGCTGGATTGGCAGAATCAACATCGTAAAATGACCTTCCTACCAAACGCAATATACAAAATCAGTGCAATGCCAATTAAAATCCCAAAGCAATTCTTTAAAGAGGTTGACCAAACAATCTCAAAATTCATATGGAGGCACAAAAGACCCAGGATAGAAAAGACAATCCTGAGTAACAAAAACACTGCTGGATGTATCACCATATCAAACCTTAGTCTATACAACAAATCCATACTTATAAAAACAACCTGGTACTGGCTCCAAAATAGACACACAGATCAATGGATAAAGGTTGAAGACCCAGATATGAGCCCACACAACTACAGCCATTTGATCTTTGACAAAGGGGCCCAAAATATCCAATGGGAAAAAAACAGTATCTTCAACAAATGGTGCTGGCAAAACTGGATCTCCACAGGAAGAAGATTAAAACTGGACCCGTACTTGTCATCATTAATTCCAAATTGATTAAGGACCTTGATATACGGCCAGAGACTGTAAAAAACAAAGTTGAAAAGGTAGGGAACTCCCTTGAGCTGATTGGATTAGGCCAACAGTTCCTAAACAGACATCCAATGGCACAGTCACTGCAACCAACTCTCAACAGATGGGATCTTGTGAAATTAAAGACCTGGGGTTCAGATAAAGAGATTGTAATTCGAGCACAAAGGCAACCCACAGAATGGGAGAAAATCTTCACTAACCACATATCTGACAGAGCTCTACTATCCAGAGTGCGCAAAGAACTTAGAAAGCTGAACACCAAGGAAACAAATAGCCCAGTTGAAAAATAGGCCCTGGAACTTAAAAGAAACTTTACCTGGTATGAAATTAAAATATCTAACAAATATCTTAAAAAGTGCTCCACATCCTGGGGCTGGAATGGTGGCTCAGAGGATATGCCTCTGCCTTGCAGGCGAAAGGTCCTGAGTTCGGATTCTGGACCCCACTTATAGACGCCAGGCAGAAGGGTTGGCGGCTTGCGTGTGAATCCCGGGCAGAGTAAACAAGGAGGAGGTGAATGCAGTCCATGTTGGTTCCCGAATTCGTCTGTGGTTCTACACACACACACGCACACCCACACACACATACACACACACACATACACACACATACACGCATGACTGAATAAACAATAAAAATTTTTAAAAAGTTAAAAAAAGTGCTCCACATCTTTAGCCATCAGGGAAATGCAAATCAAAACTTCCCTGAGATATCATCTCACCCCGATCAGGATGGCAAAAATCCACAATACAAACAACTCCATATGCTAGAGAGGATGTGGAAGAGGGGAACTCTCCTACATTGCTGGTGGATATGCAGGCTCATTCAACCACTCTGGTGAGCCATTTAGCTATTCTTAAAGAAATTAAAGATTGAAATGCAATATGACCCTGCTATTCTGCTTTTGGTAATAACTCTCCATACAGCGAAAATTGACTTTGATAGCACAAGCACGACCATGTTCATAGCAGCACTGTTTACAATAGCAAAGTCATGGAATCAACCTAAATGTCCACAGCTGACGAGTGGGTAAGGAAAATGTGGTACATCTATAAAATGGAGTACTACTCAGCCATCAAAAATGATGAATTACTGGAAATTTCCGGGAAATGGATGGAATCAGAAACAATTATATTGAGTGCAGTATCCCAGACACAGAAAATTAAGTGCCGTATGTACTCCCTAATAGGCGGCTCCTAGTATCAAACTCACTCAAGGATGGGTTAAAGGCACTAGGATCCTTGGAGGCAAGGGATTGACAGCCACAGTAGTGTTCCTATGGTTATGGGGAACACAGGAAAGAGTTCTGGGGAATGCCACTGGTTCCTTGCACCGCATCAGAGAGGAGGACCCAGAGGAGAGTTTGGCATGAACATTAAAGGATGCTCTAGGGATGGGAGGGGGAGGCACTGGGGGATAGGAAGGAAGGGGGAGGGGAGGGAGCACAGGGTTATGAAGGGGGTGGATGGAGGGAAGGTACCGGTGTACCGTTAGGTTTGTATGAATGGAAATAAAATAAGTTAAAAAAATAAATAAATTGTGAAAATATTAATAAAATATTTTAATAAGAAAAATGTTTTGAGACAAATGTAAATTAATTCTTTGTATAATCCGTGGTGAAAACATGAAAACACATCTGGTTTGTACCTTTTAGTCAATGGAGTTCAGGAAATACATATTTTAAATACAGTATTGTAATAATACTTTTGTATCAACCATTAGTATATTAGCTACATGCTATATGTTTTGTTGTAAAGAATGTTTCTTTTTTCATTTTTTGGAATATTTCTTTTTTAAATTTTTCTATTTTTACAATCATATTGAGTATGTATCCAGATTACTTCACGCTCCCCTGCTTCCCATCTGCTCCTTTCCCTTTACTGTTCCCTCCCACCCCCTCCCACCCGTCTGTCAAAGTGCCTGTACCTAGAGTTTTTCTGGCCTCTCTCCCCCTGTGAGGGTTCAGGCCGCTCTAGTGTAAAGGAATATGTCTATATCTAGAAGTAAAGAATCGTGATTTTTTTTCTGGGAAATAAAATAAATGTAAGGTGAATTCCTATCACAACATGAGGAAACTCATTGCAGGTGTGAAGAAATTTGTGTTATTGACAAAATAGACTAATACAAAAAAAAAGGTTTTTGGCAGGTAGTTCGTAGCACCTATAATGAAAGACCAGCATTGCAGCACCATGTACATGTATTCACAGGTATAGTGTGTGTGTTCATACACGTAGTAGTTGTATACAGGTGTAAATTCACTATTGAAGGCTTGAGCTCTGGGTAGAGTTGTGAGGAATTAGCCCTTGAGTTAAGCCCTAATCAGGTCTGCAGTATATTACATTACTGGTGGGGAGGGCCCAATCCATAGGCAGTGGGTCTAGTCCTCAGGCATGAACAAGATGCAGGAGCTGGCTAAGGAAGGTGACATGCTTGAGCAATCTCAGCCACATGCTATTCTGGTAAGTGAGAGTTGTTGCCTTCTATGAATATGGTGTGACCATATCCTTTGGCCCATTGTTTTGGTATGAACTCATCTGCCCAGCTGAACTAATAGATGTGGGTGAACATTGGTATAAAGAATAAAACCAAGTGTTCCACCTAAGCAGTCTGGTGTGAGTTTATAGATGTCAATGCAGTCATATTGCAATACATGTCTTGGCCACTTCAGCATAGAGTTTGTGCAAGAAAGGCAGAAAATATGTCCCTTTCTCAGAAATTCCTGAGCATACAGTATGGCCACTTTCTTTCAGTACTTATGTTGGTGTGAATGTGCTTATCATGGTGGGGAACTGCACCCAGAAATCCAAAGTAAGAAGAAACCCACTCTTCCCCTCAGTTGTTTGAGTCCTGCATTTGTTCAGCAATGGGAAGATGAGTCTAACACAGTAATCCAATGGATGTGATGGGTAGAACATGAAGTCCACAAATCAGGAATCGAATGCAGATGGCCCAGTGGGTAAAGGTGCCTGGGTGTAAGCTGGAAACTTGAACTCAATCCCAGCAGCCCACATGTGGGGAGGAGGGGAGTGACTCCACAAAGTCCTCCTTGCATCTCCCCACTTGTGCTCTGCAAACATTGGGCACTCTCTCATCCTCTGCCTTTACAAATAAAATATTGAATAATTCGATCCAAAAAATTGTTTTATCTAGTCCCATTTGGACTATGTGGATCAAACAGATCTTGGCAGGTGGTAATGCAAATTAGACATTACTGAGGGGGGTGTGCTTGTGCAGCTGTAGCAAGCTGCTTATTATTACAAGGGTGTGCATTATCCCATGCCATACAAGTGTGTGGCCTATACTTACAAGTTCCTGACTTTAAGAAATAAGGGCTGCAGGAGGAGCCACATTTTTTTTGAGCCACAACTTTTAATCCAGATTAGTGGGAGATCTCTTACCAGTACCAACCAAGAGCCAAGGAACCTAGCCACAACATATTCACTGCGCACGTGCACACACACACACACACACACACACACACACACACACACAGAGACAGAGACAGAGACAGAGACAGAGACAGAGACAGAGACAGAGACAGAGACAGAGGCAGAACGAAAGACAAAGAAAATCCTCACCTGCCAGACTGACAGGTCTCACCAACTCTACTGAAAAATGGCAATTCCCTGAGTTATCTTTCTCCAACTTATCCAGTTACCCAAGAAACAGTCCCACTCTCCATGGGTGAGCCTTCCATATTAATGATACAGTGCACTGCAGGCTTGCTCAGGGCCACACTCAACTAATAATTTTTCATAACTGTGTCCAGAGATCAAATCTTCAATTATCAAATTGACACCAGTGTGGAACTATCACGTAGAGTGATGCTCATACAACAACAGAAGTGACAACCTGTACTTGTGAATGCAAAATATTCCCCCCTTGTAAATTCCTGTGTATTTTACTTTTTCTCACTTCCCTCAAACAGAGATCACACAGCCAAATTTCCTGTCTTCTCTTTTCTGAGTGGCTTCACATTTCACCTAGTACCATCATGTTCTTTTCTATGACCGTGAGTCTTTTCACACTGTCACTAACAAGTGGTCTCTATTAGAATCTAAATATATAGGTGAAGCACTGACACATTGTATGGGTTACAGTGGATTCCTGTAGATTTGAGCCATTGGTGTAGATCACCTCCATACGTCAATGGGATTCACTTCAAAAGTATAATAAACTGTAAATTGATGCAAAGCACACACAAAAATGTATTATGACCACAGCGCTGGAAACACACTTGAGCTTCTGCAAGTGCAGAAAAGCTCTAGTGCAGCTGTGCTGGGTGGAGGTACTGGGAAATGCCACGACTACTGCTCTAGAGGGCACAGATAGACTCTAGAGATGCTATGTGGCTGGACTTTACTTTGCTTATCCTCAAACTATTCTGTGCATATTGTGTACTGATTTCTTATTTTAAATTTTGAGGTGGGTCTAACATCTGTCTATCATTCCTTCTATCGACAACACTGATTCTTGTCCATTTCACAACTCTTTCTACCTGGAATAATAGCATTGACAAATAATCACCCCAAGAAATTGAGGGCCTGAGCACAAATGTTGGGATTAAGTGCGACAAGCTTTTAAAAATGTTTTTCGCATTACTAACTTCAGTAAAGCTAACAAGAAATGCACAGGAGAATCCAGATGGAAATTTACTACCACTCCACTCCCACGCAGCAGCCTGACTGTATTTCCTGACTCCCCCCAATGGAAACATCATCTGTGAGGGCAAATCTGCACTGCCCTGGGAGAATGGGGACACTCGGAGTTACTGAGCCCTTGAAGAATCACTCACATGTGTCAAACCTGCAGCTGTGCTCCCTTGTCAGCTGCTTCTGATTTGCATATCCAGAGCACAGCCCAGTGCCATGAGGACTTTATCAGTTGGTCACACCCTGTGCAGGGGTCAGTTGCAGTCAGGACGCAGCATGGACATGAAGACCCCTGCTCAGCTTCTGGGGCTCCTGTTCCTCTGGCTCTCAGGTAAGGAAGGACAGCAGGGGGGAGGGGGTTTTCCCTAGCTCAAGGTAAGTAGTGCTGACAGATATTTAGGCAAACTCAGCTCTTACATTGTTATCAATATTAGTATCTTATTTTCATCATATTTCTAATTTGAGGTGTGAGATGTGACATTCAGATGACCCAGACTCCATCTGTGGCTGCATCTCTAGGAGAGAGAGTCACCATCAACTGCAAGGCCAGTCAGAGCATAGGCAATTATTTAAATTGGTATCAACAAAAGCCGGGCAAAGCTCCTCAACTCCTGATCTATGATGCAAGCAATTTGCACACTGGAGTCTCCTCAAGTTCAGTGGCAGTGGATCTGGGACAGATTTCACCCTCACCATCACCAACCTGCAGCCTGAAGATTTTGCAACATACTACTGTTTTCAGTGGTATAGTAATCCTCCCACAGTGATACAAACCATAGCATAAACCCCCTGAGAAACAGAAGTATAAAGGAAGGTTACCCTGACTGCTCTCCCGGCATTGACATCTGCTGAGATCTTGGCTCAGACGCCGCCTGGCTATGAAGTTCACTGTGGTTCTTTGGTTTGAAATGATCAGGGAGTCTTGTTTGCATGTGAACCAGAGGTACTCACTCAGCTGTGACAACTCTGTCAGGACAGAGGGTTTGGTAACATTCGGATATTTTCTTCCTAGAAAGGGAATAGTTGCCCATTAGCTCATGTTTTTCTAACCTTAGATATTGTCAATGTTTGGGAAGGAAATCTTAGAGAGATGGATCCTTCCTGGAGAGAGAGAGACACCTGGTAGGGGCCAGACACTGAGGTTTGTTAGCTCCAGTCTTCTTACAATGGCTCTTGAATGCTGAGGCATAGCTCTCTGGGTTTACGTGATAGACCTGATGTAATCTATCTCCCTTACTTAATAGCTTGCCTTCCATGCCTTTTCCATACTACGAGCTGCATCTCCCTCTGGAACACTAAGCCACCAATTAATCTCCCTTTCTTTACATGTTGCTTGTGAGTGTTGTGTAACAATAGCATAAGACATTAACAGCTACAACATTTTGCTTTTCCTTCTTCTTATATACCTTTAATTAATAAAGTAGTAAGAAAGCATTCTATATCTTAGTCTTAGCTTGTCCAAGGCAATCAAGGTGATGGAGGTTTTTTGATGTGTTACACTTTACTGATAAGGTCATAAAAAGATAAAATTTCTGAAAGTTTCATTTACATAATTAGATACGACTAAGACACAGTGTTTAAAAATTAAGAAAGTTGAATTTGAAAACAAAATGGGGGATTTTCCAAGTACCACAGAAACACCCAGAATGTCTATGGTCACAAATTTAAGACTCTGTCCAACCTATGCTGATGGCACCATACCTGTAATATAGCAAAAGACAAATGATTCTTGATGACTTTGGGATAATAGTAGGGATGGTTGTTACTGATGCTGTCATGGTAAAAGGCGTTTGGATTCTTGTGATGAATCAGTGAGAAAAGGAACCTCGTCTACATTACAAGACCAATCTTCACTCCTGCAAGTTCATTGGATGTTAATGCATAAAGAAAGTTATTATATCTAAAGTGTCAAAGGTGTAGTGACATTCATGGGCAAAAGACCTGAAGTCATATCACTCATCCCATCCATCCATCCCCCAAAAGAATATGTGAAGCCCACTCCCCTCCAAGAGTGACCCAACAGAAGTCACATACTTCACTTTGGAAACATGCAGTCTGAAGTGGATTTTAAGCACAGGGTGGTCAGGGTCACTGGCACAATGGAGCATGGAGAGAGAGAGCAATGTTCAGCATTCAGATGTGCATCAAAGAAGCCTGTGGAACTGACAGGGGCCTGAAAGCATTCTGAGGCTGTAGTGATATCTGCTTTTTATTTACAGGTTCATCATCTTGGCACATCTTTGCCTGGTGGGTTCCTCTCTGTGGGTCAGATGATACATGAGTCCCATTGGAAATTTTTCATGCATTGGAGAAGATGAAATATCAGATAAGCATTAAGCTGGTATAACGTTAGACTTTTTTCTTTGTAACTTTCTGTGTAAATCATTTCCTCTTCTCACTCTGATGCTATTAACACACAAGCTTTGTACTGTGCTCTTTTGACTGTGTGAACCATGATGTGAGTTTCTTAGATTTTCATTTCCTACTTCTTTATGATTGGCTGTCATGAATACTTTTGGCAGTAATATGTAAATGTTGACAATGTTAATAAGATATTTTCCTAAGAAGAAAAAGATTTTTCAGTCACTTGTAAATAAATACTTTGTGTAATACATGGTGAAATTATGAAAATGTATCTGATATATATTCACAGGTCTTGTGTGTGTGCTCATACATGTGTTAATTATATACAGGCATCATCTTGACTAATGAAATCTTGCACTTTTGGAAGAGTTGTGAAGAATATAAGCAGTTGAGTTAAGGCCTAAGCAAGTTTGCAGTATTTGAATAAGTGGATGGGTGTGAGAACCAGTTCCCACTCACGCACTCATTCACTCACTCACACAGACACAGCTGCTGGCTGTGATAAAAGCAGGTTCCAGTCATCCCCACCTCTGCCTCTACCCCCCAGAGACTCGGCATGGACATGGAGATTGTCAGAAGCAGATCTCAGTTTATTGGGAGGAGAAAAGGAACTTTTATAGACAAAGGCCACCAAGGCGCAAAACTGGCATCCAATTGTATCACAAGTTCAACACATCCTACAGGTGCTAATGGTCAAGTTCAATGTCACTCAGCACAGGGGGCAGGTAGATACCTGAAAGCCAATTAGGGCTCTCTGTGAAGTGATCAGGGTCATGCCCAAGACCCTTGCCCTCAGCGCCATCTTTAGTCCCATGTGCTCGGCCATGCCCTGGGGCAAATCCTGGGGGGGGCAACATCTCCCCCTTTTGTTTTTGTATGAGAAGGTCCAGGAGGCTACTGAGACCAAGGAGACCAAATGGTCTTGATTGACTCTGCCTGTCTTAGGCGAGAAAATCCTCCCACCGTGGTCTGACCTATCACGGGATCTTGTAATCTCCAGGTATAATACTACAAGTCCTGTCTTAGGTTGATCCACGGCTGGGCTTCCACTTGCCCATCTCTGGCTACCAGTCCTCTGTATGAGGTTGGCTTTACCAACCTTGGGGGTTTGAGCCGTATTTAAAGGCCTGTTTCAAGCATTGAACGTGTACTGCAATTGACAAGTTAGCTTGACTGGAGAGATTTTTTCACTGGGCAGTAGTCATGCATATGGCAGAGAAGACAGGTTGGCATCAGCACCAGGCATGGCAGCAGGTGACTTTTCAGGGGCGTGGCAGGGATGTTCAAGGGCCATAGGCGCCTGTAGCATTGTCTTGATGATGGAGCGCTGCTGAGAGATGTGCTGAAAAAAACACTTAAGTGATATGGTTATTAAAAGTACAATTTTTCTAGATGTTAGATTAAACCAAGATTGACTCCACCTTGGTTTAGGCAAGGTATCAATCAAGCCATCTTAAGTCAGGCCTATAACAATTACAGTTAAAATTTTCTAGAGAACACTGTGGATAGTTTCCTGACAGAAAGTTAGGTGGATAGGCTTCCCAGTGTCTTTGGAACTTCAATTTAACTTATTCTTTTATAAAATTTAAAATTTAAAACGTTGATGGTAAATAATATCAACCCCAGCTGTTGGTGCGGGCTTACTCCCCCTTTTTGTTTTTATAATTGGGCCTTTAAATATTGGTGATTTTTTTTAAAACAATGGCTTGTCCTCCAGATCGAATTTCAATCTGTAGTCTCTTCTCCAATGAAGTCCTCTGTGGCACCTAGGATATGGAGTTGCAGGGGGATTAGCTCCTCTTACCTCCCTCAGCTTCCCTTCATTGCCCTGGAGACACTCCCTCCTGAAATGCCCCACCTGGCCACAACTAAAACAAACTCCATTGTTTCCCCTCCCCTCTTGGCCCTGCATTCTCGGTGTTGGCCAGTTCCTTTGTCTGTCTCCAGGGCCACAGGGAGTGTCTGACTCTGGTGTTTTTGATTCCCCACATCCTGTGGAGCAATAATCCAGGTGCCCATGGATCTCTCCTTAAGACCTGCACATGCTATTTTGTGGTCCCCGTTCATTCCTTCCCATACCAGCAATTTAACAAATTGTTTCCTTAGGGGGCTCTGGGGGAAGTTTACTATGGAGGCTTTTTTCCACCTGGTCAATGAACCCGGGGAGGGGCTCACCCCGTTTTTGCATAATGCCTGCTAGAGGCGGTTCAGAAGGACCTTCATCTAGCTTTTTCCATGCAGCTAAACTTATCAAGCGGACTTGGTCTTGGTAGGGGGCTTCCATGGCTGCCTTCCATGGCAGGCTGCTTGACTGCCTTTCTTAAATAACGCTGCCCACTTAATGAATGTGGGACTGGGGAGCACCGCTTTGGCCATATCCATCCAGTCCTTAGTAGTACAGGGTTGGTGAGCTAGATCTTGAAGGAGGGCCTCAACCCAAGGAGAATTTGACCATCCTCTAGCATGGCCCGCTTTAATTCTTTTAAATCTTTTGCTTCCCAAGGATACCACACTGTAGGGCGATTGCCCCCTGGATTTAAGTTAACAGGATAGGCATGTACTTGATACGCCTCAGCACACGTGGGCTCCAGCTCTGGGTTCCCTGCTCTAGCCTGGTGGGGCCCAGCGTGCCCACGTGCAGAGTCAGGATGGATTTTTGTTATGGGGTATGGAAGTGGGTCTCCTTCTAATCCTTCTCCATCCCTTTTTCTCCCTAGCAGAGTTAAATCCAGATACAGGGGACCACTCCCTGTTCTTGGAGCGCAGCTAACCTGTTCCCTTTGATAAAGGAGCAGGGCACTCTCTAGCACGACTTTCCCACATCTTTTCAGGGCTTTCTGAGTGGGCCCCGCCCTTCCTCACCAAGCAGCTGTTCCTCATGGCCCTCCAAAGGGAATCTCTGCTCCCTCAGGCATTGGCTTGTCCCCGCATGCCAGCCCACAAGCCAGTCCACTTCTGCGAACCTCTGTCCCCCAGCTGTGCGCAGCCTCCTCACAGCTGTGTAGGGCTCCCTGGCCGCATGGTTCCACATCCCCACGTGTTGCCCTGCTGCAGCCAAGTGCAGTCTCTCCACCACCGCTGATAGCGGCTTCAGTACTTGTACTGTGCGCCCCTGTCATAGCCCACAACTCTGTGTAACTTTCTCGATGCACACAGTGATGGGTTATCATTCCCTAAACAGCAGGCATGTCCACCATCCCCATGGCTTCCTGCACCCTGCCATGGTCCAGCAGAGTGTCCCGCCCAGCCCCGGCTCAGCGTCCCCACAGCTTTGCCCTCCTAGCCCCAGCTCTGCGGTCCCATGTGACTCTGCATCCTAGCAAGGCTCATCGGTGGAGTCCCCTGTGGGGCGCCTGGGATGGCTTGTTGGTTCCAGTGGCTGGGGCCCGCCCAGAGATGCCCGGGAAGCTAGAAGCCGCTGCTCTGGGGGTTCCTCCCCCTTTGCCTTTGCCTCTGGTGGAGGCTGGATTGGATTGGGAAGGAATGCTGCCTCAAGGGCAGAAACAATGCAGTAAAATCCTGGAGAAGGGTCACCCCAAAATGTTCTTCCTGCTTCCTGGCTAGATTCCTCACCAGAGTCCAGGTGATGGACGAAAACACATTGCCCGATTGGATCCAAGGTGCTAATTCAAGGGCTGTTTGCCACATTTCTGAAAGAGCAGAGCTTGTAACTTTTAAACCCTGGCTTCGTAGTACAGATCCCAATACTGCTGGTATTCCTTCATCCTTGCAAGTTGAATTCCCCATATTTCCTAAGTTTTCACTTACCCCGAAGCCTGCTTAGCTCTGTCCGATTTCAGAAGTGTCCCTTCGTGGTCGCCACTTGTGGGAACCAGTTCCCACACACGCACTCATTCATTCACTCATACACACAGCTGCTGGCTGTGATAAAAGCAGGTTCCAGTCGTTCCCACCTCTGCCTCTACCCCCAGAGACTCGGCAAGAGACATGGAGATTGTCAGAAGTAGATCTCAGTTTATTGGGAGGAGAAAAGGAACTTTTATAGACAAAGGCCACTGAGGCATGAAACGGGCATCCAATTGCATCACAAGTTCAACACATCCTACAGATGCTAGTGGTCAAATTCAATGTCACTCAGCACAGGGGGCAGGTAGATACCTGAAAGCCAATTAGGGCTCTCTGTGAAGTGATCAGGGTCATGCCCAAGACCCTTGCCCTCAGAGCCATCTTTAGTCCCATGTGCTCGACCATGCCCTGGGGCAAATCCTGGGCGGGCCCAACAGTTGGGAAGGCCAAACCCACAGTGAATGGGTCTGGTTCCTAGGCGTGAACAAGATGGACAGAGCTATGGAAGCTGGCATAGTTCAACATACTCTGCCAGACATGCTGTTCTGGTGAGTGAGGATTTTGCCTTTCTCAGAAGTCTGTGAATATGGTGTGAACATTTCTCTTGCCCCCAGATATTGGTATGAACCCAACTGTCAAGCTAGACAATTGGAAGAAAGAATAAAATCAAGTATCCAACCTTAAGTAGTTTGCTTGTGACTTTATAGATGTCAGTGCAGTCACATTACCATGCAAGTTTTGGTTACTTCAGTAAGCTATCCTTTTAGAAATCGAGAAAATATGTCCCTTTCTCACCAATTCCTGTGGCCAGTTTTCTTCAGTATTGATACTATTGTGAATGTGCCTGCCGTAGTCGGGAATTACAAGCAGACTTCTAAGTAAGAAGAAACCACTCTTCTACTCAGTTCTTTGAATCTTGCATTTGTTGAAGAATGGAAAAATGAGTCTAACACAGTCATACAGTCGATTTTATGGTATAGAACATGGAAGTCCCCAAATAAGAAGTTGAATGCAGATGACCGAGTGCTTAAAGATGCCTGTGTGTAAACCTGGAGACCTGAGCTCCATCCTAGTAGCCCACATGTTGGGAGGAGGGAACTCACTCCACAAAGTCATCCTTGTGTCTCCCAACATGTGCTGCTACAAAAAGTGGAGACTCTCTCATCTTCTTTCTTTATAAATATACTAGTGAATTACTCAATCCAAAAAGTTATTATGTGGAGTCCATGTACTTAATGCAGATCAAGCAGATCTGTGGCAGGAAGTAGTGCAGATTAGGTTCTAGTGAAGAGCAGTGTGCTTGTGCAGCTGCAGCAAGCTGCTTATTCTTATAAGGGTGAGGACTGTCTTATGCCATGTGGGTATGTGGCAGTTTGCTTGCATGTTCCTGACTGTGGTCACAGACTGAGGACTTCAGGAGGGGCCATCTCTCCTAATCTAACTTGGGTGAGCTCTTACCAACACCAAGAGCCGAGGAAACTGGCCACATCATGTCCACTGCAGTGATAGAGTGAAATAGGGAGAGAGAGAGGGAGAAAGAGAGAGAGAGAAGAGAGAGAGAGAGAGGAGAGAGAGAGAGAGTATCCTCACATGCAAACCAGCAGGTCTCACCAAGTATACTGAAGAGAGAGAGTCCTCATCTGCAACATCAGCAGGTCTCAACAACTATACTGAAGACTGCCAGTTGCTTGAATCACCTTCCTCCACCTTACCATTTACCTAAGAAAAACTCCCCTCCATCATGGGCGAGGCTTCCATATCAATTATTCAATCTCATGCAGACTTGCTTAGTCCTCAACTCAACCAACAATTCTTCATAAGCATCCCAGAGCTCAAACCTTCAATTATCAAATTGACTGATATGAACTATCATCGGGTGTCCTTCACCAGAGGTCAGGTCCTGTACATCTCGAATGAAAATTCCTGTGCAGTTCATCATTTCTCACTCCCCTCGAACACAGAGATTACAGCCAACTGTCCTCTCTTCACTATGCTGAGTGGCTACACCTTTCACCTGGTTGCATCATGTTCTTTTCATTAACTCTGATTCATTTCACATAGTTCCTCACAACTGTTTCCCCTTAGAATCTAAAGACATGGGTTAAGCACTACATACAGATGATATGGGTCACAGTGGATTCCTGTAGATCTGAATCTTTAGTGTAGAGAACATGTCTGCTTCTCAAGGGGATTCACACAAAAAGAAAAGAGTAGAAATGAACTCAGTGAACTCAAAGGATCATCTCTCATAGAAACAGATCAGGACCTCATCCCTGCAAACACACCTGAGATTTTGCAAGTGCAGAAAGCACAGCCCAGTGCAGCTGTACTGAATGGAAATGCGAGGAAATGTATATATGAACCTGGGCCACAACAACTGCTCTAGAGAGCACAGATGGACACTAGAGATGCCCCATGGCTGGGCTTTATCTTGCTTATCCAGACACTCTTCTGTGCATATGGTATACTGAATTCTTATCTTAAAATTTGAAGTCTATCTGACATCTGTCTATCATCTCTTCTATTGACACAGCAGTTTATTGTCAGTTCCACATTTGTTTATATCTGCAATAGTGATGTTGACAAATAAGCACACCAAGAATTTCAGGGCCTGAGGAAAACCCAGGGGATTAAATTCAACAGGCTTTTAAAGTGTCTTTAACATTCAGAGTGATATGTGGAAGTGACTTGGCTGAAATAAAGACAGCAACACATGCAAAGGAGAAACCATGTGGAAACTTCCCAACACTCTATTGTAAGACAGCAGCCTGACTCTATTCCCAGACTCACCTCAATAGAAACACCATCTGTGAGGGCAAATCTGCACTGCCAGGAAGAATGTGGACACTCAGGGTTAATAAGCTCTTATGAGTCACTCACATGTGCCAGCCCTGCAGCTGTGCCCCTGCCCAGCTGCTACTGATTTGTATACCCAGAGCACAGACAACTGCCCTGAGGATTTTATCAGGCTAGTCACACCCTGCACAGGGGTCAGTCCCAGTCAGGACACAGCATGGACATGAAGACCCCTGCTCAGCTTCTGGTGTTCCTGCTCCTCTGGCTCCCACTTAATGAAGGACAACATGGGGAGGGGGTTCCCAGACCAACGTGAGCAGTACTGCAGGATGTTTAGGAAAACTCTGCTATTGCATAGTTATAAATATGCAGTGTCTTATATGTGTTTATTTCAATGTCAGTTGTTGTGTGACTTTCAGATGACCCAGACTCCATCTGTGGCTGCATCTCCAGGAGACAGAGTCACTATCAAATGCAAAACCAGTCAGGGTATAGGAAATGATCTACATTGATATCAACAGAAGCATGACATAGCTTCTCAACGCCTGATCTATGGTTCAACTTATTTGCAAACTGGAGTCTCCTCCAGGTTCAGTGGCAGTGGATCTGGGACAGATTTCACCCTCACCATCGACAACCTGAAGCCTGAAAACTTTGCAACTTACTACTGTCAACAGTGTTACAACCGACCTCCCACAGTGATACAGATCATAACAGAAACCACTCAGGGAAGCAGATGAGGGAGGCTGGGCTGCTCCTACATGAAACTCTTTTGCTGAGAATGTTTCTCAGATACATCCAGGCTTCCAGCTCACTCTGAGATGTACCAGGCAGATGTCAGGGAGGGTTTGCTGAGCTGCCAGTGTTTTCCCTTCTTGGAGCCCCAGCAGCAGCAACTTAAAACAATCTCTCCTGAATTTTAAAGGACAAAAATCAATTTCATGTGGCCTTTTTTTGTGACATTTGTTTAGACTTATGGAGAACAACAACAAGGTATAGCCAGCAAAGTTTTCCTTAAATTAGGAAAAGAGAATCTTTAAAGTAATGTTTGATTCCCACATGATAACTATATGCTCTTATGGCATATAATTGTAACGTTTTCTGTATATGTACACAATGGCAAGGATCAAGAAAGTGTAATAACCATAGGAATAGTTTTTAGCACATATCATTACTTTTTAGTGAAACTTTCTAAGTCTTGGATGTCACCTACTGAAAGACATAGTTTGTAGAAATGTGACAGTCTATGATCCTCCCCCAGGGAGAAGAATGCACATGATATAAAGGACATAAGTTGTCTGCATCTGTGTCTGCATAAGTCATGAGATCACTAAAAGTGTGTAAGGAATGAAAGGATTTTGGTTCCCTTAAGATTGAACTCACTGTCTGTGGCAATGTAATGACATAGGATCCTTCTCCTCTGAGTCCAAGTCTCAGGCTTCTCTTTGAACAATTCTCTGGGGAACCAAGAAGAAACACATGGTGACAATTATGCTCCTATTATGTACTGATGAAAGCTCATAGCTGACAGGTGTTATCTTCACCTGACAATCAGAATCTCCAGCTCTGGGATGTCCCTGGAATACACCTGGAAGTATTAACAAACACCATCCACAACCCTGGGGAAATGACAAGAAAATTTCACCATCATACGGTAAATAAGATCATTAGCGCTTGGAGATATGTCTCAGGATTTAAAGTGAAAAGCAATGGGTCTGAGTTCAAATCTTGTGATTCTATGAGAAAATGTTATTTACCCTGGAAGGCAGAGCCTGGGAAACACCAGATCAAAGCAAAAAGAAGGTAGAATAATCCAGGATTATTTCCAGGGTCAACTTTGGGCTTCATAAGCACACATTCTCAAGAGCTCTCTTGTAAACACCCACAGACACACATACACCTATTGCTGTCTCATATTCTGGGGGGCGGCTCCTGGCCACCAGGAAGGAGAAAGGTGAGCACTCCACCTCTCCTCCACCTCCATGCTCCGTAGACTAATGAACACGGTGGAGAGTTTGTCAAAGCAAAATCTCATTTACTGGGGGCAGTAAAGCAGCTTATATAGACAAAGACTGCAAGGCGTGAAACGGGCAGCCAATTATCTTAATGGTCAGCACAGCATTCAGGCTGTATAGGTCAGACTCAACATATATCTATATGGGAGACATGTCGACTCCTATAAGCCAGTTAGGGTTCTCTAGAATGTAAACAGGGTTACGCCCAGCACACTAGCTCTCAGCGCCATCTTTGGTCCCATGTGCTTAGCCACGCACTGCTCACTCACTCCCAGACCGTTTTTTCTGGTCTGGCCCAACATGCACCCACATGTGCACACACACATGTGTACACACACACACACACACACACACACACACACACACAAGCATGGGAGATAATTAGAAACTTCTTTATCAAATTTCAAAGTTTCTTTTGCCTCCCATTTTAGCATTGAGGCTTAAGTTTGTTTCAGAAGCATGAATGTACGTTGTATTCCTTGTTCCTGGTAATCACTAATCAAGCACAGCTGGAGAGAAGCTGAGTTGTTAGTAGGAGCACGACTAAGGCTGGACCTTCTCTGTGCATTGTATCTGTTCTCTGAAACAGTAAAAATGGTGGCTATAATTTTCATTCATGAATTTGTTTATACTCTCAATGACTCCTGAATGAACAACACTTGCAGGCCTACAGTACAAACCTCTATCACACACACTGACATCATTTTTCAAGCTACAATTATGGGGAACATACTATGACTGGTGATGCATCCCAGGCAGCAGTAATTTCATTGGCATTCCTAGGAAGGAGCATACTTGGGAATTTCTGACATTTGTGTATGTTCACCTTTTATTCTATCCCAGCAACTGACAATGGTCCATTAGTGCTGTCGTAGTTTAAATGTAAGTTGTCTCCTCAGGGTCAAGTGTTTGGATCCTCAGCTGTTGTCAGCACTTGGGAAGATCATGGAACCCTTGGGAGGTGGAGCCTTGCTGAAGGAAGGCATGTCATAGGGGGCAGCCTTGAAGTGGTTTAGTCACGTCCTGCTAGTAGTCTGCTCTAGCAGTTTGCAGCATGGGTGAGCTCTCTCAGCCTTCAAGATGGATGTGATTTAATCCTCCTCCAGCTACCACTACCTGCCATGACATTTCTGCCATAAAGGGCTGTATCTTGCCTCTGGAGTCAAATAAATTTCCCTTTATTTCAGTTTGAGTCTTCTCTCCCTGCAGCAGAAAGAGTAACTGCTCTGTGTGTCGACTTCTGATGTGTGGGCAATCAGTTCACTCTATTCTAGTTAAAATCAACCATATGAGCCTCCCATAGCTCCCTGTCCTCTGCTGCTATAGATGTCATTTCCTCACCTCATGGACTTATGATGTTTTTGTTAAGTAAATATTTTTATTTATATATGCATTGGCATGTATGTATCCATTTGTCTGAGTATGTATCATTTATCAACATTTACTTTTCAACTATCTATCTAATATTTACCTATCATCTCTCTATATTTCTACTATCGATCACCTATCTGTCATCAATCAATCTATATATCATCTGTCTGTCTGTCTTTCTGTCTGTCTATCTATCTATCTATTTATCTATCTATCTCTTGACCAATCTATCTACTTTTTACTTATTATCTGTCTATATTTTTACCATCTATCATTATCTGTACCATCTATCTATGCATCATCTATCTATCTCTATTCTTCATCTGTGTATGTATCTATATTTCTATCTGTCTATTGCAGTTATATCTTATTCTATCACTGTTTGCTTGTGCTAATGTTCTACCACACCAAGATATTCAGGATAAATTGGCATACCTTTGCCCTTAAAAACTTCTGCAGGTACCAAATATGGAACGTTTCTTAAATTACTTATGTCTGGGGAAATGATTTTTCCATAATCTTTCTGAGATGAAAAGGTAGCAAGAAAACATCATAAGTCCATGAGGTGAGGAAAGTACACACTACTCACAGAACAGCCAATTGTGTCCTGTCACACTCTTAACAGAAAACATGTCCTTTACTTGATCTTAGTCCAAAGGTCAGAAAACATGTTCTTTACAGGTAACATGTGCTATTCCTTCTGGTCCGGGACACCTGGGGACTTGGCCCTAGCAATGGCTGAGGCAGCCCTGCAGATGTGCTTAGTTTTGCCCAGACCCAGATGATTTGCATGTGCTGCAGAGCACAGCCCACTGCCCTGAGGGCTTCTCAACAGAGTGCTCACACTGCGCGCAGGAGGTGCGCTGTGTCAGGAGACAGCATGGACATGAGGACTCATGCTCACCTCTTAGGGCTGCTGCTGCTCTGGCTCCCCAGTAAGTGAGGAGAACCCTGGGACTACACTGGCCCAGTGTGGCCAATGCCTGTACCTACAGGGAGGTTCAGTTATCACATCCTCACAAGGACACTATTTGTTTCTGCTTATGATGTCAGGTGCAAGATGTGACTTCCAGATGACCCAGTTATAGACTTTATTGTCTACATCTCTGTGAGACAAAGTCACCATCAATTGTCATACAAGTCAGGACATGGGCACTTACTTAAACTGGTACTAACAGAAACCAGGCAAAGCCCCTCAACTCCTGATCTGCTGGGTGAAAATCTGCCATCTGGGGTCTCACTCAGATTCAGTGGCAGTGGGTCAGGAATGGATTTTACTCTCAGCATCAGCAGCCTGGAATCTGAAGACTCCACCTTTATCACTGTCAACAGGACAGCAGTGCGTGTCCCACCGCATCACAAGTCCTAACATAAACCACCAGAGGAAGCAGAAGTGTGCAGTGGCCTCCCCAGAGCTTCCTCGGGGCTTGTCGACAATCTGGGAGAACAGTTCAGATATGGTCAGTTGTAAGCAGCTAAAAGGTTTCCATAAACCAGTTGAGTGATTTTCCTCTTACCTCTTTCCTCCTTCCAGTCTCAGGAATGCAGGCACGACACTGTTTCTGCAAAGTCAGTGTGGGTCGCAAGGCGTTGAACCTCAGTGATCTGGGTCATGGCACTGATTCACATGCATAGAGTCAAAGAAAATTTTATTTTCATAAAATTATAATCACTTGAATTCTCACTAGGAAAATATAAAGTTAAGTTGTTAGACATGCTAGTTAAACTGATTTTTTACTAAATAATATATACATGGATTGAAGCACCATGAGGTACCCCATACACTATAATATTGTAATCTTCCAAATAAAAAAATCTTTAAATGTGTAAAGTTGTATCATCTTTAATGAAATTAAAAAAAATTGTAAGAGCCTAAAGATGGGGAGGAGCAATGATATGCATGATACTCCACACAAGTTAGGGCCAGAAGTAATCATAATAGGACTTGGCATAACCTGTGCAATGACTAACATATCATTGACTCTTCCCAAAGTCTAGCATGGATCACAGGCATTAGGATCCTTAGAGGCAAGGGATTAACAGCCACAATAGTGTTCCTATACTAAAGGGGAACACAAAAAAGAGCTCTAGGCAATGCTACTGAGTCCTTACACCTCATCAGAGAGGAGGACCCAGAGGGAAATTTGACATGCACTAAAGGATCCTCCAGGAATGGGGGGAGGGCGCACTGGAAGAAAGGGAGAGAGGGGGAAAGTAAGAGGAACCATGGGGAGGGAGCAAGGGGATACAGGCAGGGGTGGAGGGAAGGAAGGGAATAGGATACTTATCAACTTTCTATGAGTGGAAGAAATTAAAAAAAAAAGTCTGGGAAATCCAACACTGAGGTGTTGATTCTCACCCCTCTTCACCTGAATTGCAACAGATACTGTGGACAGGACAGATTGCTCTCTTTTAGACTCCAAGTTTCAGGCAGTGTCCTTGTCCTTGTCTAACTCTAGGTGAACCACAGCACAAGAGATATCAATGTTGCTGTGCTTCTAGAATGGTACTGCTGGAGGTACACTGACATTGGTTGGTCCAGTGGGGTTGCTACTTCTCAACATCTCAGAATATTGACATTTAGGTATAAATCATGGAAGACTCAGGGAAGTGTTTCTAAATATTATTTACAAGTCTAGATTTCATTGTCATGTGATAAATAGATCAGAAATGTCATGTTTTGTGGATACCAATTATGTTACAAATAATAAAATAAATAATAAAAAATCTATGCAGTTGGAGAAGGACTTCTTGGGAAGAAAAGGTTTTCAGTAAAGTAAAGAAGGGATGAGAGAAGGAGTTTGGGGTGAAAATAATTTAAGAATCTTTACATACCTGCCCAAGGAATGATCCTATATACTGTGGGTTATGTCCTTCTACATCAATGAGATAATCTCTTGCAAGCTCACCCAGAACTTGCCTTCATGAAAGGATTCCTCATAGGTATGACTGAAAGTTCAACTCTCAATTCTCAAGGTGACACCTGCACCTAACCAGTGTGCATGTGGTCACTGAACCTATCAGAGTCACAGAAGAAACCTCACCAACTGTAACTTCAACAGGCCAGTGAGCCCCAGATATTTCATTCAGTTCAAAAGAATGAATTTCATTGTCTATGGAGGCTGTTGTAGTTTTCCATTTTTAGTCATTATTTATTTCATGAACTGCTAATATCCAACTTTGACTATTTTTTAAATTTATTTTTCTGCTCATGCAAACATAATAGGTACCTCTTTCCCCCCTCCCTCCACACCTCCTTGTACCTCCCTCCTACCTCCCCCATTTTCCCTTTCCTGTCCCCCCTCCCTCCCATTCTCCCAGTGTTCCCTCCCCCATCTCTGAAGCATCCTTTAATGTGTATATCAAACTTTCCTCTGGGTCCTCTTTTCTGATGAGCTGTAAGGACTCAGTGGCATTTCCCAGAACACTTTCTTGTGTTCCCCTTCAGTATAGGAACACTATTGTGACTGTTAATCCCTTGCTTCTAAGGATCCTAGTGCTTTACTCCATGCTAGAATTTGGAGGTCAATGATATGTTGGTCATTGCGCAGATCCTGCAGAGTCCTATTATAATTGCTTCAGCCCTAACTTGTGTGGAGTATCTTGCATATCATGACTCCTCCCATCCTTGTGCTCTTGCAATCTTACTGCCCCCTCTTCCGTAAATTTCCCTGAGCTTCAGGATGGGGAGAGAGTAGGCAGGCCTGATTCCAGGTGGTTGATATAAAGTCTCTGATGCTCTGAATTATGGTTTGTTGACTTTTTTTCAGTTTTGCTGCTCCTGCAATGCCCTTGGCTCCATCCTGATGGGTATTGGATGTCACCCCTTGCAGTCCTTGATAGTGGCCTATTATCTCTGCTGTAGCATGATCCCCTCTCTCCATGTTTCTGGTGGGGCCCTCCTTCCCCTTCTCTCTTGTTTATAATCTTTGCAATAAGTCATAGAACCAGCCAACTTTGACTATTATACTGCATTTGCCTTCAAGCTAATGGCCCTATCCATCTTTGGTTCTGTATGGAAGATGTGCAGTAATCATCATCTCATATCATCTCACTATTCATATCTATGACCCAACTGCCTGGATTTTATAAGATGATAATAAATGAAAGGACGAACTTGAGAATGAGAAGAGAAAATATTTTCCCAGTGAGTAGATAGTGTGCAATAGAAAGTGCAGTAGCAATTGTTTCTATTTTCAAACTGTATCCAGTAATGCCTAGAATATCCATTCAACACACTTTTCCTGAGCTAAATTTCATCATTAACCAAACTAAACAACCTAAAAGACCCAGATTTTAAGGAAACTACATAATTTACAATATAAAATTCTCTACACATGTGATAATCTAATAATATATAATAATAAAAGTAAAATGTTATGAATCTAGCTAATATAGGGTAGTATTTTCATAATTTCCTTTAAGAACATTTAATTCATTATTCTTTAGATACTAGGAATATCATTGTATCTTCACTAAGACAAATGCTATAAAAAACAACACAATCCCTGTTTTTTTATGTGTGGGGGCATTTGTGTATGTGTGCACTGTGTGTGTGCAAGTATGTGTACACAAGGGCCCTGGATATGTGTGCATCTAGAAGCCCAAGAATGATAACAGCAATCATCCTGCATTGGTTTACCTCCTTATTTTTTACTCTGTGGGTTTCCCAGGCTCTGCTTTCCAGGCAAGAATTGCCAACTACTAACATACCTGCCTGGCATTTTTGACATGGGATCTAGGGATCTGAACTCAGGTCCTTTTGTTTGCAAAGCAAAGGCTTTAACCTCTGAGTCATCTTCTCAGCCCAAGAATGATCTCACATATGGTCAAATTACCCAACCACTTAAATGAAAAAAATCGTCAATTCACCGATACTTTTGAAAGATTAATGGCCAGAGGGTATGTAAAGCTTAGGTTGTTTGAGGCAGGTGAACTCCTGAGGATGTAGTTTTGGCAAGGAGAGAGGGGCATGGAGAACCCCAAAGGAAACTGTATGAGAGATGGAGGAAGCTCAGCTCTCAGGGATAGATTTGTGGCCTTAGCCTCATCTTCCAGTTCTTCAAAGTATTGTAGTCTGTATTTACCTTGTTTTCAATGAATTAATATCCTTTTCAATTACAAAAGGGAACGAATTCAAAGAAATGTATAATTGCAATAAAAGTATTTTTCTTCTAATAAAACAAATTGAAAGCCTCCTAGCACAGCTCTCTAAGATTATAATATATATTCTCTGTAGCACTCACACTACCCAACAATGAAAGAGGTAATTCTATCTAGTTCAAAGGTACATTTCAAACATGGTTTAACGTTCCCTAAATATCTTCTATTAAAAAAATGCTGGAAAGACAGAAACATAATCCTTGCCTATAGGTGCTCTTGTCTTGTACAGAGTTGTTACACTTGAGAAGACATAAATGCAGGTGAACACAAGCACCCCTAGAAAGCCCACCCCGTGTGTTAGTCAGGAATCCCTAAGGCCCTGGCAGCCTCCATCCCACAGTCAACAGCCGGTTGTGCCCAGCGCTGCCCGGCTCCTGTTGATCTGCATGTGCCCACAGCACAGCCCACTGCCTGGAGGACTTCATAGCAGGCCATTCTAGCACTGTGTAGGTCAGCCCCAACAGGTCAAATATCCAACAGGAGGGTCTGCACCAAGCTCCTGGGGCTTCTCCCTGTGAGCAAGGACAGCATCCTGGATTTGTGGGTTGACTCAGTCCAGTTTGATCCGCGCTTTTAGATTTTTAAGACTGTTTAGAGCATGACTAAGTGTGTATATTTTTGTTTATTCATCGTCAGGTGCCCAATGTAATATGAAGGTCTCTCAGTATCCATCCCCCCTGTTAGCCTCTTTAAGAGAAAGTGTCACCATGACTTGCCCAACCAATTAGAACATTGCTGATATTATGCTTGGTTTTGGCGCCAAGCTCTTGGTTTCTGATGCATCCATATCGAGCCTGGAGTCCCATCAAAGTTCAGGGGAGTGGATTCCAGGAGGATTTCACTCTCACCACTAACAGCTTGGAATGTGAAACTGTTGCACCTCCACTGTCTGCAGCATTGGGATGCTCCCCACTGTGAAGGACACCAGAACATAAACCTCCAGAGATGCAGATGTGAGATGCTGGCTGTATGAGCTGTGCTATCGTATGCCTCTGCTGTGATGGCAGGTCTCATGGGGATCCAAGCTTTGAAAGACTTTGGATGTAGGGGAGAGGGAGATGTGGCTCCCGCACATCTTAATAGTCTAAAATCCAGTTCAATTGCTACAGTACAGACAAGATGTCCTGTCATCTAAAGGTGCAGAACAGGACTCTTTTTAAGAACTTTTTAAAAATATATTGTCTTTGTTACACACAAGCACTGCATCTGGATTCCCACAGCATTTCGCAGTCCTCCCCTCGTCCCTGAAGCCTGGCGAGGAGCTGGCAGGTAGGAGCTAGTGAGTGTCTAGGGTCTGAGCTCCCTGCAGCTCAGGATTTCCTGTTTCTGTTCTCTAGGATGCAACACTGTTGAAGGCCACTAGAGGGCGCGCCAGGATCACCTATCTTTCCTTTCCCCTTTCTTTCTTTCTTTCTTTCTTTCTTTCTTTCTTTCTTTCTTTCTTTCTTTCTTTCTTTCTTTCTTTCTTTCTTTCTTTCTTTCTTTCTTTCTTTCTTTCTTTCTTTCTTTCTTCTCTCTCTCTCTCTCTCTCTCTCTCTCTCTCTCTTTTTCTTTCTTTCTCTCTTTCTTTCTTGTCTTCCTTCTTTTTTCCTCACTTTCTTGCTCTCTTGCTTTCCCTCTTTCCCAACCTCCCTCCCTCCCTTCCTCCCTCCCTCCCTCCCTTCTTTCCTTCCTTCCTTCTTTCTCTTTCCTTTTTTTTTCTTTGTCTCTTTCTCACCTTGTCAAAGAACAATCCCACCCCCATGGGCTGAGTCCTCTCACATTAAATAGTCTCCCACGGGCTTGCTTAGGGCTTGCCTTGGCTAACAATTCTTCACTGACCTGACCCAAACTCAACCCTCAACTGTCAAGTTGACACCTGTGCAAACTGGCAGAGGGTGGCATGGAGAAGATCACTCCATGAATATTAAGTGCTTGTGTGGGATGTGCTCTTATCTGTGTTCAGAGAACCAAAACCATCACACAGCTCATTGGTCAGCTGCGTTTGTCTAGGCACCCGCACTCCAGAGCCTCATTGTATGTTGACCTTTCTTCATCGCTGTAGAGGATGGGAGTACTAAGCAGCAGGGGAAGAGCATGTCTGGAAGATGCATTTCTCTAAGTGATTCATTTACTCACTGTAACAGTGCTACAGAGGAAAGATAATTAAAATTTTGGTCACAAATAGATTCTAGATCTGAGAGGCTCTGACCTGGTTCTGCTGTCCACCAAAAAGTTTATACTAAAGGAAGTTCGACAGTGTTTGGTGGGAGGAGAAAATACCCATATTTAACTATATAACCACATAAAGGAAATTCTATGCTTCAGCAAAGCCAAGGGCTGTTGCTGGCATGACCATCTGGGTGGGGGTTGCTGAGGTGGAAAGAAAGGAGGGCAACATCTCTGCAGGTAGAAGCCCAGCCCCTCCCAGAGGTTTTGCATGCTCCTCTCCACCCACCCTGAGCTCCACAACCCTTATCAAAACCTCCAGGGTATGGATCAGGAGCTGCTTCCTGGAAGACTCAGAGTAAACCATGGAAGCTCCATCTCTGCTTCTCTGCCTCCTGCTGCTTTGGCTGCCAGGTGAGAGAAATAGGATGGTTCTCCCTGTCTGTGAACACTCTTAACCTTGTGGGGTCTTGTGATGTGGCACTTGTGTGTCTCAGAATAAAGTAACCTGCACTTTAACCAGGCTGCCTCTTCTAAGATGATGAGGAGTATCTGGATAATTTTTCTCTCTTATTTTTGTCTCAGATAAATTGGGCCAAGTCTGTTTGACACAAGTCCCCAGCCTCCTTATCTTTGTCTCCTGTGGAAACAGCCACTGTCACTTGCACGGCCAGTAGGATTATCAGCAACTACTTAGCCTGGTACCAGCAGAAGCCTGGACAGGCTCCCAGACTCCTCATCCACAGTGCTTCCAACAGAGTCTCCGGTGTCCCAACCTGGTTCAGCGGCAGTCAGTCTGGGGCAACCTTTATTCTCACCATCAGCAGCCTGGAGCCTGAGGACTTGGCAGGTTATTACTGCCACCAGTATTACAGCGGGTGTCACAGTGACATAACACAATTCAAAAACCTTGGGACGCCTGCAGTTATTCCACTCACAACACCTGCTTCCTTCGAGGACAACCAGGAGGAGGAGGCTCAGCTGTACCATAGCAGGTAGTCTGGAAATCTTGTGGCTCTGCAAAGCATCTCACTGACAAGGCTGGGACTGATTTCTGGACTTTTCCTCAGATTTCCTTGCACAGACAGTTCAACAGTTTTGCTGCCAATGGCAGTGACGTCACAGCAGAACCAGGTGAGTGGAGGCCTTGAAAGGTACAGCTGCCATGTGCACTAGAAAATGACCGTGCAGCAAATAAGAACAGCAATTATATGTATACATACATGCATATATAAATATATATCACTATGCACATACAAATATACATACATATACATTAATGTATGTATATACATGAGAGATTTATCCTACCTTAAACTACATTAAAAATAATCTCTGAAATATGATATAATTTCTGTGAATTAGTTTGTAAATGAATTCATTTTATACTCTTATAAATGATGTTTAAAATGGTATCAATTCATTTTAATATGTCACACATATAGCCACATATAGGAGACCCCAGTTTTTGTAAGTTTCACACAGTTTGTGAGTGTGGGATGCATGAATTAACATGTCTATTTATGTATTTGTTTGTGCTTTTTTGAAAAAGGTAATTTCAGAAGCCACATGACACCCACAAAGCAATACTTGTAGTATATACATCAAAAATAGTAGACAAGTCATTCCAATACACAACTAGAGCAATTCACTTAAATAGCAAGATGAACAACAAAAAACAACAAAAAACCCAAGTTATATTATTGGCTAGAGTAAGAACTTACCTGCCAACAATGGCATTCTTCCATTTAGAGGCAAGTGAATGAACAAGATCCCCAAAAAAGTTTCCTTATAAGAAACTCATTTGACTTCTGAGGAAACTCAGTGACTGAAAGTGAAGGGATAGAATAAGGTATTCAAGGGACATAGATGTGATATAGCCATACAAATATGAAGCCAAATGTACATTAAATACAAACTCCATACAGTGAAACAGAGATGGTCATTATTTAATAGTTAAGAAGTAAGTTATTCATCAGTCAATATAGACTGCGTGTGTGACTCTCCGAATTTCATAAGCTCAAGCTGCCACAGACATTACTCAGGGTTGTCCCAGGTTAGGAGAGGAAGCTGAAGATTGGCATCCATTCATCCTGCGTCATCCACTCCGGACATGTGGGAGACATTCATGGAAGGTCTTGTGGTCTTCCAGGAGCGTGGATGGAGCTGTGTTCACTGCTTTAAGGATTGCAAGGAGCCAAGGATTTAGCTGGAAGTCGTGAGCAGGAACGAAGGTCATTTGGCCCACAGCGTCAGCACAGTCTGCAAACCCAGCTAGACAAATAGCGATGTGCTGCGTATTCCATCCATTCACTCTGATCAGCCCGTTTTAATATCAGAGTCTCTTGAATCTCTGGCCCTTGAAAAACAGCAGAACTGTGCCCAGGCTGCTTCATCATGCTCTGCAAATCCCACAGGTCATGACTCAGTCAGAACCACTTAATCCCAGACTCCAGGGCATCGGGCTCCGCCTCTGTGACTGGAATTACTCTCAGGCAGCCCCACCCATCAGGCATTTGTTATGTTGGATCTGGGGATTCAAACTCCGATGCTTTCACTTTCCAGGCAAAGATCCTCTGCGCATCTCCCTAACCCGACACTTCTTCTGCAAGAACAGAACAGGGCTCTCCTCACGCTCTTCTTCCCCTTGCTGGCTGAAGAAAGGGCATGACAGGATCAGTGATTAGAAAAGGGAGGACAAGCTCTGGGTGTGGCTGGCAGTGAGTGTAACAGCCACTCACCTGCCCATGTCACCTTCCTCCCTCTGGACCACCACCTGGGACACAGAGAAACCTTCAAGTATTTGATCCTCTATACTTTTCAGAGGTCGTACATGATGTGACTCTTTCTTCATGGTTGCTAACAGATTCATCTCCTCTTCCACCTGGTCTAGATGCCTCACGCATGAGGACCAGATTTCACAGCTTGGAACCTTTCTGGCCAGGTCTGAAGCTTTTACATCTGCCCAATATGTGTTGGTAGAGGATCGCCCTGTTCTCCCTCTATTTAACCCTTAGATTCTTGGTGGGACCTTTGAAGAAAGAGCTGGGGCAGATGATGCCTCCTACAGATAGTTACTCAAATATATCTCATGGATTAAGTTCCTTTCCTGACTTTCTTTTTTTTTAATACATTTTTTATTATTTCCGCTCATACAAACTTAATAGGTAGACCAGTTCCCTCCCTCCCTCCTCCTCCCCCCAAACCCCCTCCTCCCCCTCCCTCCCTCCCCATCCTCCAGCGCCTCCCCCCCAATTCCCAGAGAGTCCTTTATTGTGTATGCCTAACTCTCCTCTGGGTCCTCCTCTCCGATGACGTACAAGGACCCAGTGGCATTTCCCTGAACCCTTTCTCCTGACTTTCATCATGAGAAGTTGGATGAGTTTCCTTCACAGAGTAAACGTGAGCTAGACCATTAATGCAAAGCTCCATTGTGTCCTGGAAGCATTTGCTGAGTCTGAGAAGTTCTGTGTGAGAGATGTACAGTGAAATCTTCAAAATGCTCATAGATTTTTGTCCCTGTGTTGTCTATAATTATTGTCCTCAGGCATGTCCTCTCAGCATATCTGAATTATGACTGTGAGTTACCAAAGAATCTCCTCTGATCTTCCAGATTTTATCTTAGTCCTGTGCATCTTAGTTATAAATGCCTGCCCCTTCCAAATCACCCCAAGATAAATGATGGGGCCAGAACAAAACTTCAGAACTAATATACGACCTTCTATGTTGATTAGAGACACCTGATGTAACCTCAAGTCCACTGAAGGGTAAATTCATTCTATTGAGCCTGAACATCTACAGTTTGTTCTGCCTGAGGTTGTTTCTCCATGAGCTAAAAGTTGCTTCAGCACATAGACTCTGAGATCCAGGCAGTAGTCATTTCAGGTCTGTGACTTCACCCTGCAAAAAATATCTCACTTTCCAGTTGGCAGCATCACTCAGCCTTATCTCCAAATCAACAAAATGGACCACAGCCTGGGTGTCAACCAGACATTGACTTCTACCATGTGTCCTTCATGTTCATGCTGGCTACTGTCTGCTCAAACCTTCAGATTCTCTGTTCCTTGAAAGTGAAGGTGAAATTTTTCCATCAAAGATTCATTCACTCAAAATTTGATGTTCCCATATATTTCCATATTCCCCAACATTACCAGACTTTATTATTTCTAGAATACAACTTTGGAATTCAGACAGTACCTCTTTCAGAATGCTGTGACTGGAAATGCCCAAAGGGTTGACATAAGGCCTTTTATTATTCTAATATATTTATCAAATCACCTTCTGTTACTGGCAAACCAAGGCTGCCCAAGTTTTCCGTGAACAAAATATAAAAAATGGGGTTAAGCCATGAAATTAGAAGCGACATCTTCAAGATATCTGGATCTGTCAGTGGTGCCCAGTTATCATAACGTAGCATCAGGCATTTAGTGTATGGAGTTGTACTCGCTGGTCAGTTTTTAGGAATGGAATGGAAACCCTGTATAGCTGTTTTCCAGTTGGTCAAGGCAAAGACATAGCAAGCCACTCCTGGTGGTTCTGATCCTCAGGGACTTTACCCAATAGCATCTCAGGTATGAACTAGTTGAAGAAAAGTGATATCTGCTATCTTCAGGTTTATTGATTGGAATATAAGTGACAAATACTACAAAGAATGTTTCTGCAGAACCTAATTGAACTCTGTAAGAGCAGCCGAGACTAAAGTGTTTGACCTCAAAGAAAACGTTGCTCTCCCAGAGAGAGTCATGATCATTCTCTACAGTGAGATAACTACAGCCTGGGTATAAAATTCCATGTAACAACTTGTAAAATCAAGGACATAGTCTTCCATACCTCCTCATTGTCTACAGACATTGATGAAAGTATTTTCAAACAAGAAGGATGATTGGGAGTTGGATTATAGGCCATTCATTCTACATCCTGGCAAGGAATTTGTCTGTAATTTGCTCCTTCCTGAGACATTAGTGAGAATGAAATCAAATTTCTCACAAGACCACACAGTACTCATGTTGTGGTAACTGGAGCTTAAAGAGAGAATCAGGAGCAAAAGCAGAGTTGAATGATGTGGAAAGCACATGGCTTTTCCAGAAATGGAGGTGTTCAGAGTGGAAGAGAAAGTAGATGCAATGTCTGAAGAGATTAGCTTTACTGAAGAAGGAAGTCCTGCGGCCTGTACTGGGAAAGACAGAAGGGAGATGGGGCTGGAAATATGACTCAGCAGTTACAGCACTTTCCAGAAAGCAAAAGGTCCAGACTTTGTATCCTCAGACCCCTTGCAAATGTCAGGTGAGTGAGGTGCCTTTGAATTGCAGTCTCTGAAGGCAGAGACTGGAAATCCCTAAAGCAAGCTACTAGCCATATTAGCTCTGTTGACGAGCTCTAGGGTTATATTAGAATTGAAATTATTAGAATTAAAAATTCTAAAACTAAAAATTATTAGAATTAAAAAGAATAAGAGAATCAAGGAAGATTCTCAATATCAACACTGGGTCAAAACACACACACACACACACGTGTATGCACACTCACACCTCTTTTTTTTTCTGCTTTTTCCCTCTCTCCATACATATGTACACATGAAAATAGAAAAAGAAAAAAACAGAACAGTTGCTTTTGGACTTTTCATGAATGAGCAAGATATCAATGCTGTAGAGCATCAAGCAAATGTAAAATCTATTCCTTTCAAAATCAAGAACCACGAAAATGCCCTGTTGAGAGAAGGGAGTGTGCAGGAGCTGGGCAGCAGTCCAGACATTACAAGGCTTCTGCTCCTGAGTTCCAAGGCGAGGACTCACTCATCTCAGATTGTGTGAGTACTTACGGAGCTGGCAACGCCCACAGCATTGTCCACATGGTCTGTTTCTACCGTCCTACCTAACATGAGGGCCATGGGAATATGGAGACATACCTATGGTTTTTAAAACTGTGAGTGAAGTAGGCTTGTTCGGAGACCCCCCCCCTGATGTCTGGCACCAGCAAAGACCACAGGCTGCGTGTGGGCAAGAGACTTATTGCAGGAGCAGAGCGGCTGTCCCAGCACAAGCGGAGGGAACAGCAGCAGGGTGTCATTTGCTCTCAGCTTATATGCAGTGCAACCAAGAAGGCATTAGGGGCATGAGCTAGGGAACAGACACTCTGGGTTTTACCCTATAAGAGAAGAGGTCTAGTTATCTGAAGAACGGAGCCAGAGCCTGCCAGGTGGGAACATGTGCATGAGGAGGGAGAAGAGGGCAAAAGGAGAGGGAAGAGGGGGTCACCGTCTCAGGTGGAGAGAAAAGCACATACATGCATAGAGGCACCTTTTTATGAGACGGGACTGCTTTGTCCAGGAGGGAAGGTCACTACATGATGCAGTAGCCCGACAGTGAGGCCAGAAAATGTATAATGGGGTCAAGAAGCCCTGAGATGCCCATGAATGGTGTTATGAATGTAAAGATTCAGTTGAACTGAGAAAACAAGATGTCAGAAATGTCAAAATGGTCTGCATCTACTCAGACCCTGAGTGTGGCTAACCTAAGAGTGGGGGCAAGGTAGATCCGAAATGTAATGCTACAGAGGGGGAGAGTTGCCAAAGCTCATCTGAGCTCAGATGATGCCATCATATGCCTGAGGTGCTGGATGTAATGGTGTTCTGCTGAGTTTTCGTTTGGCTTTGACACTCAGCACAACAGCGAAAGTCCAGCACTCTGGTGGACACTGCTAGAACCACAGCGCTTCTCCTAATCTCACTCTCTTCGTTTCTACCAGGGGAAAAGCCAGTGGCCATACAATGTCAAAGCTCGGGTGCGTTTTCTCCCTGCTCCTACTGTGACTTTATGAGACCAAGACATCTTCACAGTCTTTGACCTCTGACACATCTGGGCCAATTGTTCTCCTCAAGTCAGCACCACGCCAGACCACAGGATGTGGTCATTACAAATTACCAAAGAACATACAGGAACTTAAAGATAGTCTTGTGACTCATGCAAGCTGGGTTGAACTGCCAAACCGCAGAGATAACATTACCCTCCTGCGGTCAAGCACCTCTGTGATCAGCACTTCTGGAATTGTGCATCATTGTGGGGCTTGTTTGCCATCTCGTGGCCAATCTGTGACATTGCGATTACAAGATTCTCACGCATGAGGTTGGTCCTGTTCCGTCTGCAAGCTCTGGGAAACCTCTCTCTCTCTCTGTCTCACTGAGCATTTGCGTGGTATTGGAGGAAAGGAATGGAGCTTCACTTAGAGCCTGATCAACTCTGAGGAGCTGCCTTTCTTAAAAATAACTGAGATAATTATCAACCAAACCACAGTGTGACCAAAAATCCTGATTGTGTATATTCCTGTTGTTGCCTGTCCCGATCCATCCTCTAAGTAATCCTGTAGTTCACATCAGTACTCCTGACAACAGGACTATGACACCTGCTCCTTCTTAGAGATATATTTTAATCAATATAGCGACCTGTATTGATTAAGTTTTATCCCTGTCTTTCACTATTACGTTTTCCAGCTGCTTTCTGTGTGAACTAATGATGTCTAATATGTGTGGCTTTTTTTTGGAGCCAGGCCCCATGTAGCCTCAGAATGAACAAAAGTACAATTAAATTAAATGTTAAATCCAAATATTGAGCTGGAGAAATGACTCAGGGGTTAAGCCTCTGCCTAACAAGCAAAGGATCTGAATTCAGATATCAGAACATACATAAAAGCACTGGGCAGAAGTGGTAGCAGTCTACAATTCTGGTCCTGGCAGGTGGAGCCAGGGAGACCCCAGGACAAAGCAAAAAGAGGGTAGAGAAATCCAGGGTGATTCCTGAATTCATCCTTACCTTCTACAGGTACACATAATGTTCTCTCTCTAGCTCTCTCTTTCTCTCTCTTTCTCACATACTCACACACACACACACACACACATATGCACACACATATATCTCTGTCATCCTCACGATTAATAAACTGAAAGCACCCACTACTTACAAGAGCCTAACAAAATGTCTACTCTATAAAAAAATGTTCTTAGAGTACTATTTTAATCAAAACCCCACTATATTGCAATATGATGCTTATTTTTATTTATCTATAATATAAATTAATTAAAATAAATTGATTTGACATTAATATTTTTATTTATGAGAGAGAAAAAGAGAGAGAGGAGGTCAGATGATAACTTTCAGAAATGGGTTCTCCTTCTACCATGTGGGCTCTGGGGATCAAACACAGGTGATTCTGGTTGTGTACATTTGTACCCATTGAGCAAACTCATTTGCTCTGAAATTTGACTTTAAATTATGTAGAAAAAAATCAAAGCAGCTAATGATTTCAGACATGAGTTTGAGATTTCATTTGAGTGCTGTGATTCAAGTGAAGATGGGCAGGGCCTAAGGCTCAGAGGCCGCTAGGGGAACTGACATCCTCCATTCAGCTCTGTGCTTACTGAAATCAGCTAACTCCAGTGTTCTCTAGAAAACTGTCTTGTTCCAGGCAGGAGGATGCTGTGGGACAAAGATCTGCTGAGCTTTGGAAATCGAGTAAGGTTCCTTCAAAGACTATTTTGAGCTGTGTCACTAATTTTGCTAAACTTTTTCTCTTGGGACATTTGCTGAAATCTGGGCTAGAAAATGTGATTGGGGGAATAGGGTAGAAGTATACAGTTAAACTTCCAAAATTGTTATGGAATTCTTAGAAATGTTTTCAGCAGGTTATAGTTGCGAAAGACAAGCAAACAATGCAAGTGGGAGATTCGCCGTTGCTCCCCCAAGAAGTCAAAGGACATCATCCAGGGAAGGATTGGTCAATGTTTCCTGGCTCTTGAGGGTGGTCTTCTCATAATTAACTTTTGCACTTTTTCTTTACCTCATGTATTTTTTTTAGGGAGAAGGAAGATTTATTTGTCTTCAGGTTCCAGAGGGAATATAATCCATTATGGTGGAAATCATGAAATAGAAGGCATGGCTGATTGTAGAAGCAGGAGATCCATTTAGACCACTGCTGCCACGATCAGGAGGCAAAGAGCAAGACTAAACTCTAAAGCAAATAGAGCTGGGCTAACAAACCTCAAGCCCCACCCCCATGATGTTCCTTCCCACAGTAGGGTGCCCACAACCTCCTCAAACATTGATACCAGCCAAGTAAGGATGCAAACAAGAGCCTGTTGGGTCAATACACATTCAAATCATGACAATGATTATCCTATCAGAAGCAACTTACAGACAATGCCTGTTACCATCAAAATTCCCATGCTATTGTTTGTAGCAGTCTTGGGGACCCACAGAGACCCTTGGGGGCGTGGATAAGCAGGCACAGAGTCAACGGCACAGACTCTGGAAGTCAGGTAAGTGGCAAAGCAGGCTCTCAGGCTTGCAGGCTCTCAGGCTTGCAGTCTTGTTTGTTGTAAATATCGGGCTGCTTATACACCCTACCCAACATCTCATAAGTCCCAGTGTGAACTTTTCCTGAGTTGTCCTGTCCAGGTTGGTCCTCTCAGCCAAGCAGTTTGATGTCAGCATCAGGCACAGCAGGAGGAGTAGCTTGGGGAAGTTGCATTCGTGCATGCGGCCCCTACAGATCATCCCTGAGTGGCATGCTCCCCAGGTGGAGGTGTTGTAATGATGGCTGATCAGAGACTTTAATACAGGCCTGCCTGGTCCGTTCCTCCTACAATTGTTTACAGAATTAGAAAAAAACTTAAAGTTCACACAGAAACACAAGATCTGGACAAGAAGAATAATGCTGGAGGTAATAATATACAAGATATCACGGTAAAAATAATAATAGTGAGTGTATTATGGTTACTTATATGATTCTGGGTGATGGATATCATGGGGAAAGCCAACCCCACTGCTCAACTTTTAGGCATTGTGAGAGTTGAACAAAGTCTTCTGCCAAGCAAGTGTTGCTTGGAGAGGGGTCCTATGGATCATGTGACTTTAGGAACTACCTCACACTTTCAAGTTTCCTTTATGTTCTAAGTCTTAAGTCTTTTTTTAAATTTTTTTATTATTTATTCCATTGTGCATGTGTGCGTGTGTGTATGTATGTGTGTGTGTAGAACCACAGATGAATTCGAGAACCACCATGGACGCCTCCACCTCCTCCTTGTTTACTCTGCCCCGGGATTCACAGGCTCCGCCCTACCAGGACCAGAAACACAGGCCACCCCCACTTCCGCCTGGCGTCTATACGTGGGGTCTAGGATCCGAACTCAGGACCTTCTGCCTGCAAGGCAGAGGCTTAACCCCTGAGCCACCTCTCCAGCCCCTATGTTCTAAGTCTTAAGAAGCCTCCCCTAATGTTTGAATTTAGAAGAAATAGTTACACAAATGGGGCTCAGAGAAGGAAATTGGCTTCCTGGAATTAAGCAGCTAGACCAGTTCAGACCTCTAAAGCCCATGCCCTCTTTATGGGGTATTTCTCCACCAGCATGATCCACCAATACCTAGCAACAAAGGATTCTTCCTTCTTTCTCAGGTTTCTATTTTCATCTGGCTGACATTCTAGACAGGTCCAGAGTCGGGTTCTCACGCTGAAATTTTCCACACTGTCGATTGTGTAGATGACCTGGACCCTTTCTCTCACCTACTTCTTCATTTAGCACATGTCTTCAGAAGGTTCTTCTTCATGATCTTTTCCCCCACTTCAAATGACATGGTTCTGTCTGTCCTGTCATCCTCACAACCAAGAACTTCTCTTTTCCCCATTCTCTAGTGCTTCCTGGACCTTCCACCTCTTGGGAGAGGAAGTCTGACCAAGACTCCTGTCTTCAACAAACTGCCTAACCTCTCATCTCCTTAATTCCTTTCTCTCCTCTACTTCCTACTCCCCAGGCTCCTCTTTACCCTGCTGTCACTTGTATCTCTGTGCAGAGAAGTCTAAAATGATAATGCATAGTAATCTTTCTCCCAGTTACTGATGATTAGAATGGATTTAGTTCCAGGTCCACTGCCACATAGTGGTAAAACACAGGATTGCAAATTGAATCTAAACAGCTTTGCATGGTTCCTGCTGTTGTCAGTCTGAGTGGATATGAACACAGTGACTGGTCCAGCGAGTTATGGTAACTGTGTCTCTTAGATGCAGGTGGAAGGTTGGGGCGTGGTAGATCTCATCTGGTACTTGACATCAGAAACATAAACAAATACCTTCACAGTAATTATATTATGAGAAAACCACCCTTAAGAGCTGGGAAAGATCTACCATACTGTGATGGATAAATTCCAAGGCTGTCCTTCCTTACTCGGAATTCAGAGCAGCCTGAACCCCAGAAACTGTGAGAGCTCATGTCTCAAATGCATTCTGACCACTTCTCAGAGTGTGGACTACTGAAATATCCTACACATAGACGGCTGCATTCTGGACCCATGCAAATCAGCAGGACCTGCGATGGGTCCAGCTTCAGCAATAGCTCAGCTAGATAACTAAGCAAGGGTCCAGTACCCCCATATGTACCTACCTGAACCAGGGCATTAGAAATCTGCCTGCAGACAACATGTTTCCCCTGAGGACCACAGAACAAAACCAGTCTACTGTCTCTCCAGTGAAGGGTTGTTTCAATGTCTTTATGGTTCCTTGCGTATTTTCCTTTCAAACTTTTCAACTAAGATAGCCTATTGGAGAATCACATCTCCAGAAACTAACAAGACATTTAGGAAGGCCCTGCCTGAAGTACCTGTGGATATGACTGGTGCCAAAGAGATTTTCACTTGAGGAAATGATTTCCTCAAGCTCTACATGGAAAATCATTTGCATTAACATTAATGATAGAATGTCTGACAAGAGGAATAGGTAGATAAATTCTTAGATACACTGTATCAATACAAACATAGGTATATGTCTTATTTCTACACACACACACACACACATACACATGTGCAAAAATGACATAGAAAATGAGAAAATTAGTGAGAAAATAGACACTAGACAGGATCAGATATCTTTTTATTAACTATAAATATCTGATAGTAAACCACTATCTAAACACCTCTCATTATATCCTCAGACCAGAAAAGATCTCAGCACTCAATTAAGACACAGCCTGTTGCAATGAAAGATTAATGAAGTAGAAAACTATAACTAATCACAGTGCAGAGTATCAACATCTCCAAAACACTCATCCGTAATCAGCCCATCCAAATCTCTTCCCATTCTAAGACTCAGGGAATCTTGTGGAAGGGAGGGCAATAGAATCTCATAGGCACCAGAACCAGAAGGGACACTCAGAAGCTGGGTGCTCACATGGTGCTCCCCAGTCATTCCGCTGGAAGAATTTCTTCTACAGCACCAGTCTTTGTACCTTAGACTCGGACATTTCAAACTCAAATGCTTAAAGCCCTGCTGCTGGGAATAAAATCTACCTCTTTCCTTGTTTGACTCACGTGTCTGTGTGACCAAGTGCTCACACTCAAGGCCTTGGGAAGGAAGCAGCGGGTGCTGGTAGGAATCCGTGGAGTCTGGACTTGGGAGTGAAGCAGTTGTGTGAGTGCACAGGAGATTTTTGCTTTGCAGACAGAGCAGAAGTTGAAGAAGTGCCAGAACAAGTCTAGCTTTGGGGTTCAGACTAATTAATAAGAAGTAGTGACTTACAGACTTATCGAATTAGGGTTTGTCTAGTCTGTGCTGCAGAAATGGAAAAGGAGGAAAGAGATTCCTGAACCTTCTCTAAAATTTCTAGGGGTTCAGGACTGACCACATCTCTCTAACATATGATCTAAGAATGTGTGAATGAGAAGGAGCAGCTGGGGTAACTCACGCTCACACTTCAGCTTCCCCAGGTGGTTTATGCTGTGACTTGTGTTACTGTGGGGAGACCCTGTAACCCTGTAGACAGTAGTAAGTGGCAGGGTCTTCAGCCTCCAGGCTGCTGATGTGATGGTGAAGTCTGTCCCAAACCCACTGCCACTGAACCTCGATGGGACCCCAGAGTGCTTATTTTCTGCCCAGTAGATCAGGAGGTTAGGGGCTTTTCCTGGTTTCTGTTGGTACCAATTTAAGTTACCACCGATGTCCTCACTTGCCCTGCAAGAGATGGTGACTGTCTCCCAGAGATGTGGACAGCGAGAATGGAGACTGGGTCACTTGGATGTCACATCTGGCACCTGATAGTGGAAACAGAAGAGACATGAAATCTTCATTTCTAAAAGCACCATGATAGAACTTGATGGGGAGGGAGGGGTTGGGAGATTGGAGGGAGGGAGGGGACCAGTGTACCTGTTAAGTTTGTATGAGTGAAAATAATAAAAATAAGTTTAAAAAAAGAATGGCCCTGTTAAAAAAGAACTTGCCTACAGGACAAGACACTCACCAGGCCAGGCTGATGCATCTTCCTTACCTGGCAGCCAGAGCAGCAGCAGACCCAGGAATGAGTGTCAGCCCTCACATCCATGCTGTGGCCTGATGGGGCTGATGCCTGCACAGGCTGTGACCAGCCTACTAAGAAGTCTTCATGGTGGGGAGCAGGGGCCCATGCCATGCAAATCAGGAGGGGATGGGCAACGCACAGCTGTAGGGCTGATTCTTTCCACCCAATATATATTATAAACACAGAGACCGATTTTTTAAATATGTATATATTTTATTGATGCTATTGAAATAGGTAACTTAATACCTTCAATATTTTAATGCACTAATTGCTGAATATATTAAAGCTACAATTTTAATAAAGACATTTATATGATTTGATAATAGTCGTCTGCTCTGTATTTGTTTAGCAATAATTGTTTACCAGTGACTTAAATGAATTAGCTTATCCATACTTCTTCATTTTTAGATTAAAAGGCTGACTGAAGTAGGTTTACTAGGCACTGCATTGCATATGCTGAGCAGGTAGACCTGCTACAGGTAATCCAGTTTGTCTCCAGTTTTTGAATTTGTTAGTTCTGAGACATGGACAAAATGATCAGTTAGAGGCTAGAAACTGTTAGACTGTTAGAGGCAAGAAAAAACCTGCATTCAAGCCATAGAAACAAATTTAATTTGAGACAATAAAGCATGGTACATTTTTTAACCTTCTTTTGCTAATTCCAAAAATAATTTTGACCGTACCTCATGAAGATTTTAATAGACAAGATCATACCACCGAAAACTATTATCCTTCAGAATCTTCAATTTTGAAACATGAAAATTAATAGGTAGCTATTTGGATAATGCACTTTCAACATGTAACATTAAATAATTTTTCTTCAAATTCTCATTTGCTGAAGTAAGCAGCTCCTAAAATATAACTACTTAAGCTTTCCATCTCTTCTTACCTTGGTGAAGTCCACAGAGTCATTCATTTGGTCTAAGATGGGTCTGCCATTCAGTATGTGTACTATACATATACAATGAATAATAACATACATAATGTATATTAACATATATAAACATGCATGATATAATATATAATAAATAATGTCTCCCAGAGACATTAAGCATTTTCTGAGGTTTGACATAAATTTTTAATGGCAATGTTTTATGTATGTTAAGAAAAATTAATGCAGTAGCTCTCCTTGTATTTCTTGTGTTTTTTGAAATTCCAACCCACTCTGTCTTTTTCATGCATTTTTTTAACAAGCTCACATTATTTTATCAATGTTGTGACTAAGACAAAGATTGTAGTTAAATGTCAGGTAAAGAAACATTATTAACAAAGGTGCAAGCATTACAAAAATATTAATAGGTTTAAAGATGACCTGAACTTTTTTTGATAGTTCTCTAGAATAAAAAGAGAAGGCTTTAGACCATGGTTCTTTTTTCATTTGTTTTGAAGAGCTGGATATTATAGGTGAAAATGAAAATGAGATGTTTCCAGTTTTATTACCAAAATATAGTAGCTAAAATAGATTATTAGTCAATTTTTTCAGCCATAAGCAACAAAAATCTCAATTTAAAGCTGCATTAGGGGGCTGGAGAGAAGCTCAGGGGTTAAATCTCTGCCTTGCAATAAACACAGCCTGAGTTCAGATCCAAGATCCCATGTGAAAATACTGGCCAGAAATGCCAGTGGCCAGCACTTCTTGACCTGGAAGGCAGAACCTGGGAAAGTCTGAAGCTAAAAAAAAGAGAAAAAAGGCAAGTAATGTCTCTTGGATAAACATTAAATCTACAGGAAAATTAGATACTCCACTAAAGCCCGGGGCCAAGGCACCTGTGATGTTGTAGTTGTTCACGAATGTTGGTAAGCAAAGGCAGGTACTGTTCTAACAGTGTGGTTGTGCCAGATGATGATGTGTATTTGAAAATCTTTCATGGAAGACAGAGAAGTCACAAGGGAGATAGACATTTAGTCCAATCCATTCTGGATCATATTGTTCCACAGTGTTTGTATGGATGGCTATGAAATGTTCATTACTATCCTATCATACATAGGTGTGCTTATGCAAGTAGCAATGTTATGTGTAGGAGCACAGAAATATCTACAATGGGAAAATTAGGAAAATCAGCAAGGTGATAGGAAGTACGTTTTTGCCACATGATAATTTCTGCAGAACAGTCAAAGTCAAAGAGGAAAGGTACCTATTCAACTGGCGGTGAGAAATAAGATGTAGGAGGTTGTCACAAGTTGGGGGGAGAGAAGTTGTAGTGGAAATAACGGTTGGTTTAGAGGTAGAGTCTGATGAGGATGGAGTAGTGCAAGCCAAAGTGGTGGGAGTAGGAGCAGTGACAGTAGTACTAGCAGGATTGGTAGAAGAGATGGTGGGAGTTGTGGTAATAGTAGTGGTGGTGTGGGTTAAGCTGCTTCTAGTGGTGGCGGCAATAGAAGCTGTAGTGACCAAAGTAATGTTAAGCAATATGAGCAAAAATAAAGCGAATGCAAGTCAGTACTTTGTCTGTAAAAGCACAGCCATCATCTGAGGTAATAGAACCACACAAATCAGACTGCTCCTACAGAGTCACGATCACTATCATGATTAGATCTTATGGCAATAAGATTGTTTTAAGTAACATCTGACTGTTCAGCTTTTAGGACACAGCAAAATGGCTTAGTTAGGGAGATATGAAATGGACAATGTGTGCTTTTGTATAAAGGAGATATTTTTGATTTTAGGTAAGCAAGTGGGTGAGGCAGGCTATGGGGTATTCTAGGTTGTAGTTAGTAGTAGAGTTCACAGCATGGAGAAAGAGGTAAAATAAAAACTGAACTTTAACGTGTGGCAGCTAAGGATGTGAGGATGAGCTGAATAGCATCAATCACACTGCTCAGCGGTGCTGCTGTGTGTTACACACAGTGCACGTAGCAAGTGGTCAAAGTGTGAGGTAGATCCTAGACTCACACGGATCCATTGATGTTGATCAGGTAGGACGAAGGTGTTCAGGAGGGAAAGAAGGCAGTTAATGATCAACTTGCAGTTGGCTTTGAAGTCGTGGTCTGTAGTGTTGTCCATGGTGTTATAGCAGTTGCATGTTGAGGGGAGTCAGTGATGTGTCAAATGAGAAAAATTAAAAGCTTCGAGTCAGTCCAAGAAGTGCTAAGGTTAATCTGGGTAACATTTGAATAGGTTTTGTAGCCAATTCCTCAGTGGAGGGAGCTCCAGTTGCCCTTTATCTCCTGAAGCACAGGCGCTATTCCCATCACCATAGGAAATAATTTCTCTGGAAGAGATGCTATCTTTAGAGTTTTTATACTTAATTTTATAATTTCTGTTTTGGGAATATATATTGTAAGAATGTTGAGGAGGGAGGTGGTTTTGGAATAGAAAACTTGTATTATAGGCCAAGTCATGGTATGTATACAGTCATAAGGTAATCCTAATGCTGAGTGACTATCTGCAACATTACATGCATAATAATTACTCCATTTTGGGTGAGGTTCTATGAAGTCAATCTGTTCCAGAAAGTTAAAAATATCTGCTTTGTAATGAGTAGCTGGATAATGGTGGTTAAGCTGAGCTTTGGTGGGGGCAGTTAGAATGATTTTTAATGGAGTTTTTCATCTGTTGACATTTTAATTGAAGATTCCAATTATATGCCCTTTGATATAATGCATGAGAACTCATATGTCTTAGTATATGGTGAAGGTGGAGAATGTCTTAGTCACATGCTATGTGTGGTGAGTTCTTTAGTAGTTACTGATACCTTTTTTGTTGACAATTCTGCAATTACCTGTAATTGTATGTAACATAAGTTTCAGTGCCATGACTTTAGATATCTGATCTACTGCACTGCTATGCTTGGCTTCTGATGTGTCCCTTGAGGTGTGTGCATCTACATGTTTCATATGATTCCCCTGCCGTGAAGGACAGTAACCTGGAGCTGGGAGCTGGAACAAAACCTTTCTTCCAGTAAGTTGCTTGGGTCAGGTGTTTCGTTGCAGTAGTGTGTAAAGAAACTACCTATTCTTCATCTTGACAATTTTTCAACAAAGATCGGCAAACTCATTCATACAAGAGGTGTATATGTGGCCATGAGAAAGTGTGTATGCCTGTATATTCAGGTTAATTAGTATGCTCAAATGGATGCATGAAAGGAACAAATTGCCCTGGGATGAGAGTTGTTGGCTACAAGGTACAGCTTTGCACCTTTCGTGATACTTTTCCTGTCACCATAATTTTTGATAGTCTTCCCAAGTTACACGAGGAACAGTCAAGAACACCTAGTGCGCTAAATTTGGTGAACTATGAAATTCCAGTAGTAATTATTTTCTCAGTTATTACGTGTAATTATTGTAAAACATAGTGAGCTGTTTGTCCACAATCGAATTAAACCAGATTCCAGAAGTATCCCTAATACTGTTGCTACAGATTTGAAATGGCTGGGGGGTGCAGGGAGAGCGTAATTCAAAGCAGGACCAGAGAGGGAAGCAGAGCAGTTAACTACATTCAAAGGACTTTCCAAGATGATCTGATGTATCACTGGGACACTCAGAAAAATGAGTCGGATCACACTGGGTAAAGGCAGGGAAGGCCACTGAAGGCCAGAGCCCAGGGCCAGCACCCCTCTGTGAACCAGAGCCCTCCTCTCCTCAAGAGTTTAGCAAGACTGCACTGGCTGAGTCCCAGTCTCTGTCCACCAGCTGCAAGTCTGTGTGCTGGGCTCACCCTAGGGGCTTGTGGCAGGCCCCGCCCACCCTTCTCCTGGGGCAGGTCCCGCCCATCACCTGTGCCTGCATCAGGCTCTGCCCACCCTCTCCTGAGGTAGGTTTGGCCCATGCTCCACCTGCAGCAGGCCCTGCCCGCCCTCCACCTGTATTAGGCCCAATCCACCTGCCTCCTGAAGTTGGCCCGGCCCATTCTCCACCCTCAGGCAGGCCCCGCCCTCCAATAGCGCAGGCCCCGCCCCTCATCTGACACAGGCCCCGCCCTCCTCTGGCACAGGCCACACCCTCCTCTGGCGCAGACCCGCCCTCCTCTGGCGCATGCCACGCCCTCCTCTGGCGCAGGCCACGCCCTCTTCTGACGCAGGCCCGCCCTCCTCTGGCGCATGCCCCGCCCTCCTCTGGCGCAGGCCCCACCCTCTTTTGGCGCAGGCCGCGCCCTCCTCTGGCGCAGGCCCCACCCTCTTTTGGCGCAGGCCCCGCCCTCCTCTAATGCAGGCCCCGCCCTCCTCTGGAGTAGGCCACGCCCTCTTCTGACGCAGGCCCCGCCCTCCTCTGACGCAGGCTCCGCCCTCCTCTGACGCAGGCTCCGCCCACCGCGGCAGTTCTGGGCTTTTCCCAGTAGCTGCGGGCCCTCAACAGCCTCTTTCCTGCTGCAGATGAAGATCCGCCCAGGAGTTAACAGAAAGCTGTGTCGCCTTCCGAAGTTTCCCGCTGTGCTTTCGGTTGTGGGGCCGGCAGGTCCCTGGCTGTGTCCCCCGCCTGCCGTCTAGGTCCGTCTGGTCCCTGCTGGCCGCCCCACGCTGCTGACGTTGAGAGGTAACGGCCGCCGGCGCGGGGCGGAGGGGGCAGCGGCGCTGGCGGCCGCGGGCTGGGGGCAGTTGGACCCGGTGGCTGCGACCCTCTTGCAGGGCCCAGGCGGATGGAGACCATCAGAGGCTTGGGGCGTGTTGGCCCGGGGGAGGAGATCGAGCCCTGATGCTCCTTTTACTTGTGGAAAGTCAGGCAAATGGAACAGCTGCAGGGCTCCCCAAGAACTGCTCAAGGGGGCCGGGTTTTCCCTGTTCATGAACCCTGGAAACTGCAAACCAGAGCGTTGATTTCTCAGGAACCAAGTATTAATAGTCCCTCGCTCTGTAGAGCATTGTGGATAGGGGGCACTGACAGGTGTCCCCTGCCTCCCTCAAGTTCAAATCCCTTGGCAGGTGCAAGAGAGAACAAATCTTAATTAGACCCCTTCCACTTGCACTTTTGCATACTTTGGTATGCTACTTAATGTTTGTTTCTAACCTTTGACAAGTGGAAACAAATAAATGTGTTGGAAGTAAAATTGGTGGCGATCTTAGGAAGCTAAGCAAATGGTGTCCACTGCTCTGAATTCATAATGTATGTTCCCTCTCCCCAAAAATGAACGAATGTGTGATGCTCAGAAAAAAAAAAAAAAACTTTAACTCTTATTTTTCATTTTTAACTTACACATTCAGGCACACATTTCTCTTCTATGAATCTTCACAGTTCATGTCCTTTAACACCTGGAGATCTTTAGATGAAAGGTGTCACATTCAAGAACATGGAGACATAATTAAAGAGGAGAGACTCCATTACTGTGAACTGTGTGGCTAGATGTGTGGGCCTTGAGGTGTCAAAAGGGAGGTGTGGAGAGGTTTCCAAAAGGGACAGGCTGTGCTGACTGATACTAGAAGCAAGTCCATTTAATTAGGTGTCTGTCTTGTAGTTTTCAGTATGCCTCCTATTTCAATACTATAAAATAAAATCAGTGCCTTTTTTTCCTTCTGCTTTGAAAGGATGGTGTGCTGCTTTTTCTTTTATGTTGCTGTGAGAGAACATCCAAACTCAAGCAATTTAAGGGAGAAAAGATTTGTTCAGCTTGGATCTCCAAAGGGGAGATACAGTGTTTTATGACAAAAAGACATGGCTGGCAGCAGGACAAGGACTAAGTCACATCCATGTGGGAGGTTGACAGCTGCGAAACTGCAACTGCAAGAGCAAGCAAGGTGTCCCAGAAGTAAGGTGGGACTAATCCACATCAAGGCCCACCCCCTGTGACTGCCTTCCTCTTGCAAAACTCCATCTCCTAAAGGTGTATTGACCTTCCCAGATACATGAGACTGTGGGGACCACATTTCAAACTGTGAAACTCCACCCCTGATCCCTACAGATTCATTGTCATCTCAAAAAAAAAAACCATATTCTACACAACTTTAAAAACTCAACACAGACTATGTCATAGGCCCAAGACATCACAAAAGTCCAAACCCAAAGCCTCCTGCCAAGTCAAAAGAAAAGTAACATACTTCTAATGTACAATAACACAAAATAAACATCCCCAGTCTAAAAGGGAGGAAAGGGGACATATCCAGGAAGGATAGGTCTATTACAAGACTGAAAACCAGCAGGACAAACTCCAAATCCTGCAGTTCCTTGTCCAAGAGGTAAGCCTGCACTTGAAATCATCTCACTTCAAAAGGGCTTTGGTTCCACCACACCAGCACAACTGCCTATAGAATATATCACTCTCTTGGGCTAGCTCTAAGGATGTGTAGCTCTCCTTGGCCGATATCCCAAGTTACTTCCAGTATCTCTAACATCCTCACTTCTCAAGGGCAAGCCATGCTTTAATTGCACATCATAAACTGACTTTGTTGGACCTCTAAAGAGCGACTTTCTGCCACATGTTGCCTGGCTTCTGTCATTCTCTAAAACCATCCAGGAGGATTCCATGATCTCCTCTCTCTTGTGTCTTTGATTTCTTTAAAGCCACAATCATGTGGACGACTTTTCCAAGTTCTACAGCTCGACTCAGAGCTGGTTCAGCTTCTCCATGTTGGCTGGAATCTCTGTCATTCTTGGCCAGTTGTTTCAGAGGAAAATAAATGTGTTGTTGCAGTCTACCTGCATGGTTGCTGATAAATGACCATTACACAGCTTAAGGGAACAAGTTTACTTTCTTATGACAGTCTAGTTACAGTTCTCAGTCCAGCTTGATGGGAGACCATGCACCAACACGAGGGTGGGGGGAACTGGCCACACCATCACTGCATAACGGCTGAGAGATGGACAATCATTACTTGCCAGACCAGCATGTCTGGCCAAGTGAACAGAAGGATGCCAACTCTCTCAACCAGCTCTCTGTGATTTATCCAGGGCCTAATCCCACCCACCATGGGCTTGGTCTTCCCCAGCAGCTAGACAATCTCCTTCATGTTTGCTCTGAGCTTAACTCAACCATCAATTCTCCACAACTGTGCCCAGAGCCCAAACCCTCAAGAGTCAAGTTGACACCTGTGGTTACCTATGACACTCCACCCCTTGTCTACTTGACACAAAAACAATAGCACTTTTAAACTGTAACCTTTCCTTGTCCCCACAGATGTTAAAAAATATAAATACATTCATTCCAAGGACAAATTTAAAATATTCTCATTAAAACTTCAGTTCCAACATTTTAAAAGTTCAAAGTTTTTTAACTTTAAAAGGGTATTAAATCAGAATAAGTTAAATACTTTAAAAGAAATAAAACATTAAAACAAAAGGATCTTGATACAATAAGAAAACATTAAGATCAAAGTCCAGCAAATTACCACATCTTGTACTTCAATGTCCATCTTCTGTTGCTCATCATGTAATCATGGTGGCTCAAAGATTTCAGGAATTCCCAGTCCCTTTTTGCAGCTCGAAGTTACAAAAGCAGATTTCTTTGAACCAGGCTGAATCTCCACTTGGAGTCATCCTCAGCAGCAGTCCTCACAGTTCTGGCATCTCAAACACAACTCTGGGTTCTCTTCCGCAACTTTAATCTTCATTTCTTGCAGGAACTCTACGCTTGCCACTTGGTGCTAAGCTCTTGCTGCTCTCCCTGACCCCCTCAGTAGTATGCCCAAACCAGTATCACCCAAGGGATGCTGCTTGATTCCGAAGCAAGGTTGAAACATAGCTTAGTCCACTGGAGCTACAGCTGTACCACCTTTAACAAGCTAATGCTGGAAAAACCTCTTTTAGGCAGCCAAATATCCAAAGGGCAAGAAACGGCTTTAACGTGGGCTTTTGGCCCCTGAAGGAATTTGGATTTCCAAACCACGAACTTGCCATATGGTGGTTTTCACTGCCATCGTCCCAGTGTAAGTCACTAGATTTTCCTTCGCTGATACTCATTTCTCCAACAGCAGCAGATATTCTGCTGCCTGCCCTTTGCACATCCAAACCTTTAAGGCTGCCAACACAGCTCTCCTCTCTCAAGCAAACCAGTCCATCGTGTTCAAATTCAACTTCAACCAAGTCCTTGTTTCCCTCATCACAAATTGTGCCCAAACAATCTCTCTCCGCAACTGCCCCACTAAACTCTGAAGAATGGTATTTGTAAATCCACCAAGTGAAAATTTTCAAGCATTTCAAACTTTGTCCAGCAGAACCATTCCAAAGCCACAAAATCGACAGTCAGATTTATCAGCAACACCATGTGCTGGGTCTTCCTCATTACCTAGACAATCTCCTTCAGGTTTGCTCTGGGCTTAACTCAACCATCAGCTCTCCACAACTGTGCTTAAAGCCCAAACCCTCAAGAGTCAAGTTGACACCTTTGCTTAACTATGACATGTGTACTTTGGAACTCTGCTCTTATCCCATTCCTTCCAAAGGTCTTATATTCTTATGGTGGGATTCTTCCTTAAGGACCTTGCCCTAAAGGTAGGTTCTCCCTTAATATCCAAATGAGAACAGGCTTTGATTCACTAATGGGGCTAATCCCTTTAACAAGAGTTGATATTTTTCTGTCTGTATTCTCTGTAGTCTTACCCTCACATATTTCTTCAAAATTCTTAGTATTTACTTCTTCCTGCCAGATTTCTTACTTTTTCATAACTGAACAAGAGCACTAAAAAGTAGCCATCCCACAGTCAAGACTGTCTTGCCGTGAAAGTTCTTCTATCAAACACTCAAATTTAACTTCAGGCAAGTTCTCAGGATGAGGGCAGAAAGGATTCCTCTCTTCCAAGCTCTCACAAGAAAGTCCCATTTGGCTCAGTCTCAAGGACACAAAGCCTTTCCCAGTGTAAAGTCCCAAAGTTCTCCATATTTCTCCCATCAAACAGCTCCAAATTCACACTATCAATTGTCACAGCAATTTTCGTACTGCTGGGTACCAACTCCTTTCAGCTTCCCAAACAAAATCAAATTTCTCTCAACTTCAAAGCACTTCATGCTATGGTACCAGATGCTTTTAATCTCACAGCGATACCCCACTACTTTATACCAATTTCTGTCCAGGTTATTACTCTCTCCTGTTGGTGTGAGAGTCAAGCAAAGTAAGGGAGAAAGGGAAGCTTACAGTTTCAGAGGGGAAATAACAGTATTTCATGGCAGAAAAGGCATGGCTGTGACAGAAGTTGAAAACAGACTAAGTAACAACCATCTAGGAGGCTGAGAGCTACAATACTGCCAAATGCAAAGAGCAGACATTTCCTTGAAGTAGGGTAGGACGACCTGTGACTGCCTTCCTCCCACAAGGCTCCAACTCCTGAAGGTGCATGACCTTCCCAAACACATGAGACACTGGTGGACACATTTCAGACCATGACATATGGTAGGAGATCATCTCTTAAGACAGTCATAGGCCAACTTAAAGTAGAATAAATTGATATCCAGGCTCTCTCTGTTGATTAGCTTTCCAAGTGACTTACTAGCTTCTGATTTATTTGGCTAAATTTCAGTTCATTGTGCTGATTTTTTTTTCTTTAGACCCACAATGGCCAAATGCTCCATGATTTTGCCATCAGCCTAAATCCCCTTTCCTTCTATTGAAATTTGCCGGAGGAATCTGCCATTATCAAATTTGTCTCGTTATTTATTAGGGATATAGACGGTGAATGTTCAGTTTTTGTTCATGCTTTACGGTAGGAAATCGTGTCAGTCAGGCATAGTGGCCTGCAATCCCAACACTCAGACTAAGGCTGGAAGATCAGTGAAGTTGCAGGGCTAACCTCTGCTACACAGAGAGTTTTGGGACAGCCTGGTTACCTGGTGAGACACTTTCAAAACACCCAAAGCAAGAGGTGAAAAGTTTCTTTCAAGATGTTATTGGTTTTCTTCTTTCAAGATTGGTGTCTCCCTAGGAAAAGTCTTCACACAACAAGGCTGGTAGCAGAAATTGAGCAAATTGCTTTATGAACTACAAAGGGAGTCTGTCTCTTGTGAGTCTAGAAGCTAAGTCATGCTAAGGTGGTGTCATCCAACATAAGTTTCAGGTTTTGTTCCTTGTAACCTCTTCAGAAGATGCTTTACATAATACTACCTCTTCTATTTTTATTTTCAATTTTCCTATGTTCGACAAATTTGCTAATTTTATTAATTTAATTTTAGTTTGCTAATTTAATTTTCCTATATTTTACTAATTTATCACCAATGGCATTGTACTTGCTTAAAAAACCTATGTATTGGTTTTTTGTTTTGTTTTTCCTTTGCAAAGTCATATGTCCACAGTATATATCTTTCCCATAAATGTTAAGGTAGTGTGATCAGTCATTGTTTTTACCTTTTCATCTATCCATCGCCTCTAACCATTATAGTGTGGTTTTGTGCCTTTCCCATCCTAGTAACATTCTATCATTATTAATCATTTACTCACCATTTTCTCTATATGCTTAAAAATTTGATTGTCTAAAAATATTCCTTTTGCTTTTTTCTTAAGTAAGCATAGTATTTTGAGATTTGTTCAGGATATCGATTATATCAATGGTTTCATTATGTTTTATTAGTGTGTACTATTCTCTTGAATGTATTGGCTGAAAATTCCTGAAAATTGTGTTTTGCTATTCTGAAAAAGGTTGTGTAGATATTTGAGCTTTTTCTCCACGTTTCATTCTTCTTAGGCGAATAGCTAAAATTGTTGGAATGTATGTTAAAGTGTGTAGGTCACCTGATCAGAACTGTTAGCTTGTTTTCTAAGATAGGGAGTTAAGTTTGTATTTCTAGAAGTCATGTTTCTTATTTCTAATATATATTTATTAGTCTTTATAATGTTAGCCCTTTGAGTGAGTGTACCTTATTGTAGCTTACTTAACTCCCTGATAACAAGTATTGGTGTATTTCCATGTGCGCTTGCATATTTTCTCAGAGTGTCTGCTGAGATCTCTTGCATGGTTTCACTTTTTAAAAAAGTGTATTTTGTATATAATTCTTTGATTATGCACATGGTTTCTTCAGTAAAATAGATAATTTCAACCTGTTTTATATATGTGTTAATATATTTTAAGCATATTAGTATCTATTAAACAATCATAAAATAGGTATAACATTTAACATTTTAACTGTTCAGAGTGTATATTTCTGTGGTAAGTTCATTCACAATAAAATGTAAATATGATCAGCTCATTCAAAAATTATTTTTGCCATGTTAAATGGAAACTCTGTAACCATAAAAGTTACTTCCATATTATTCTGAATCCCAATGCTTAGCCACCACAAAACTATTGTTACAGTATATTTACTTATTCTAGATATTTCATAGATAGTTGCTCATAATTGTTTCTAGTGGTCCTTTGTATTTCATGGTGTCAGTTATAACGTTCCTTCCACATCACTTGATTTTTCTTAATGTCTTTTCTTCTTTTTTTTAGTTAAGTTTATATGTCTTTTCAAAATGCTCATCTATCATAAAAGCGCATAAGCATATATTTATCTATTTGCTTCGCAATTCATTCTGATCATTTTTTCTTCTCATTTTGGATTTATGTTTTTCCCTCTTTTTCATGTCCTCTGAGATACAGAAATGGCTGTTTGAGATCTTTCTGATTTTCAGTGTAGTGCTGATTGCTTTGAACATGACTCTTAATACTGTTTTTGCTGTGTTCCCCATGGATTTCAGTATGTTGTATGTCAATTTGCATGTAAAGATACAAAAAAATTCCTTTATTTGTTCTTGATCATTGTTCTCAAGTATCTTTGTCACTGTCTCTTTCTCATTCTCTCTGACTCTCACTCTCCTTCCCCCTCTCTCCTTTCTCCATCTTCCCTCTTTCTCTGTTCTGTGTTTGCACATGCATGTGTACACTGTATGTGGCAGAAGTGCCTGCTTCCTTTCCCATGTGTGAGAGTCAGAGGGCAACACTGAGCATCTTCCTCAGTTGTCTTCCACCTTATGTTTTGAGACAGGGACTTTCCTAGAGTTTGATGAATTGACAAGACTGGTTTGCCTGTGTCAGTCTTCTAGTGCTGAATTCGAGTTGTGCACCACCTTGTCTGGATTTTTATGTGGGTGCTGAATCTGAACTCAGTGAACTCAGGTCCTCACAGTTGTGCAACAAGTTATCTGCTTAGCTATCTCTTCATCCTCTGTGATTATCTTGTCTAATTTCCATTTTATAGCTTCAGAAATTTTTTCAGGTTACTAATTTTACCACATTGTTCTTGGAAATGGTAGCTTTTATAGTAATATTGAGCATTGTTTTTAAAAAGCTATTGAGCATTGATTTGTTGCCTATTATATTATTATATATGCTAGAGACAACCCCATGTCCTATTGCATAGTGAGTGTATTTTGCAGTTGTTAGGATGTTAGATGATAATATTAATTGTAAAGATAAGAAAAAAAAAAAGCAAGAGAGGAACAAAGCAATTCTGCCCCCTCAAAAATCAATCTTATTTTCATCCAGGTCCTCTACATTTCACACCTATTATAATTGCCTATCTTTTAACATACCCCTGAGTCATCTCTCTAGCCTGAGTTTCTGTTTCTTACAGTGTGAAGACTTCAGCATTTCTTGTAGCACAGGTCTGGTGGTGATCAATTCTCTCAGCTATTGTTGGCTGGAGAATGTCTGTAATCTTCACTTCTGAAGGGTAGTTGTGCTGACTCTCAAGTTTGTCAGCGTTTTCCTTCAGCACTATGAATGTGCTGACCCTCTCCCTTTGGACTTTAAGGCTTCTGTTGAAAAGTTGGGAGTCTTCTATCACTCTCACCATAACTTTTGAAAAATTGCATATGTGTCTGTTTGAGAGGGGGAGAGGTGAGATGGATGAATGTGGAAGGGGAGAGAACAAGAGGAGAAGAAGGGAGAAAGAAAAAGAGCCAGCAAGCAGGTGTATATGCCATAGCACTTGTGGAGGTTAAAGGACGAGTGTTGGAAGTTGGTTCCACCATGTAGACTCTGCATTGAATTCAGGTCACCAGGTTTGTACTGCTATGGTTTTATACCAGGTTTACATGTTGACATACCTTGCTTGCCCTTTATGTTCTGATACAGGGCCTTCTGTCAATCAATTTGGAGGTTGCTGTTTTATCCAGGTTGCCTTGCCAGCAAGCCCTGAGATCTCTTTCTCTGAGTCCCCCAATGGGGCTGCCACACTGGCTTTCATGTGAGTGCTAAGGATCTGAAATCAGGACTCACACTTACACAGCAACAGTTTCACACACACACCAGTCTCTCCAACCTCCTTAACATGCTCTTGAATTTGACTTGGGAGAATCTTATTTAGACTTTTTTCAGCTGTTCATTAGGGAATTTGATTTATAGTGTTGTTTCTTTGCTGTTCCCTTTTGTGGTTTGAGTGTCTGGGCATTTTTGCATCATAGAGTGGATTTAATAGTGTTCCTTCCCTTTGTATTTTTTAAATAATTTGAGGAGCATTGATGTGTCCTACATTGTGGAAGAGGGAGTAGTGAGAATGTAAGAGATGAAAGGTGGGGCAGGTGGGATCAGATGTTGGTTTTTGGCCATGACAGGGCTATAGCATCCATGAGCTCACTGCAGCTGTGTCTGTTTCCACGAAACTTGTGCAAGATTTGAGCCATCAGCATTTAACCATGAAAGGGAGGGATCTTTGAAGCAGTACCGCACTTCCCTCAGAGACTGATGCTGAATGTGGGAGAAGGGGAGTTATTGTCCCCAATGATTTGCCTCTGGAGTATTGTCCTTATTTCACCAAGCACTGTGACACTTGTGAGAATTTGACCAAGAAGCATCTTTGGCAATGGAAGATGTTTAATGTAGAGAAACACAGTGGACCAAGGATAAGTAGCTATGCATTTCCCAGTTCTGAACAGGACATTGAAATCATCCCATTCCAGGGCTCATGAAAACTTGCTAAAGAGGGGTTGGTAAGAATGCAAGAGCTTGTGAGCTAGAATGGGTGCTGCCAGACAGTGTCCTCTGGTGATTCTTGAGACTGCTGTGCCTAAGAACTCACTGTGGTATTACTCACTTTCACAAGATATGTGCATTTCAGCACAGATGCAAGAAGATTTCAAGAATCACTGCATCTCACTGAATCACGATTGAAGGTTAATTCCAGATAGGAGTAAGGGAGGTCTTTACTCAGCGATCACCCACTGACAAGTCATCCGTGACCTAGTAAGTATACAGACACTTGCTAGTGCAGGCATCCCACATGAATCCCAGTGAGCCACACGTGCAGAAAGACATGAAAGTAGAAAGGAGATTGGTTAGAAAAGAAAAAGTATGAAATGCGTTGGGGAGGGGGCACGGCATTGGGATAGTAAAGGGTAAAAATTCATAGATTCAACGTGCTTATTTATGAAAGTGTAAAAGAATAAAAATCAAAAAATATTTCAATAATCAAATTGCATTTCCCCTTTACAGGGAGTAGGTGAATAAATGATTCCCTTCTCTACATTTTTAATATTGCTTTAGGTAAAAGACAATATACATTTAATAGTTATTTAATTCTTTGCATGAAGGAAGGACTTTCATGCTTTTCTTCAACTCTCTAATTACTCCCCATTAGAGTGCATTGCAAGAAAAATATAATTTCCATGAATTATGATGTGCTTAACTTGGGCAATTAGGCAGTTAAGGAAAATTCAAAGTACTAGGTATGTAATGCCTCCTAACAAGTTGTTGATTAGTGAAATCTCAAAGGCTGCCAAAATAATGTTGACTTTTTCAATTGCTCCTGGTTGCTCTCCAGAATCTGCCAATGATACTCTATTGCTGAAGACACTACATACGAAGATCACAGGGCATGGGAAAACAACTAACTGGAACTGATCTGGAAGCTTCTTCCTTACTGTCCAGCTTTCATAGTATTAGGAAGTATGAAGCAAACTGCTGGTGGAGAAAGAGAGTCAACACTCTAATCAGTCCATGAAAGCTGCAAACCATAAGAATAACTTGTGTGCCAAACAGCAACCATGAGTACAGTAGTGTCTTGATGTCAAGGTGGCAACCTGTGGTTTTCTGATTGGATTTAAGCCCCACTTTTCTGCAGTTTGTAATGAGTCTTGGTTATCACAACCCTGACGTGAACATCAGTCAATGACTTAAAATTACCTGCTTTTTCATTTCTATAAGTTTTTAGATACATGCCTTGAAAGAGCTGTGTTGTATTATCAGTCCATTTGTTTTGTTTTTCGTTTTTATCCCTTGTTTTATTGAGATGGAATTTTAACTGTGTAGTCCAGGCTGGCCCAGGCTAGCTTTGAACCAGGCTAGCTAGATATCTCTGTGTTGCCATCATAGTCACAGGACCCAATGCCAGGATCCAGGTCCTGGCTTCTGTTTTACCATTTTTTTAGAAGTGTAACTAGGCTAGGAGATGACTGAGCTATTCAAGCACATGTTGTGCAAGCCATGGGTCTGGAATTCACACACTGAGGTCCTTTGTAAAAGGCCTGGTGGGTGTAACTGTGTCCTTTTAATTCCAGATCAATTCTAGACAAGCCCTGTGGTCAAGTTCTGAGTTTGATTAATGCCCCCATCTGAATAAGAATCAGGTAGAAGAGCAATCAAGGAAGATTCCCCCTGTCAACATTGGCCCACCACATGCGTGTTCATCCACATCCTCATAGCATACACAGAAAAACAGAAAAGATGCCTACCTAGATGACCACATTTCAGGAAAATATTTATATTTTCCATATCGAATTGGTTATGGTGGTTCACACATATAATACCATGACTTAGGAGACTTACACAAGATTACAAACTCAAGCCCAGCCTAAATTCAGAGTGACAACCTATCCCCCCACCAAAGAAAAAATCCTTTCTAGACAGAGGAACAAGTGGGTTTCCTATAAAAACAAAAAGGGTAGCAGAATTCTTTGGGGTTATCAGTAAACTCAGGAAAGAGGTACAACTTTAATTTACAGTAGTAGGTCAATTTGTGTGTGTGTTTGTGTGTGTGTGAGAGAGAGAGAGAGAGAAAGAGAGAGAGAGAGAGAAAGACAGACAGACAGACAGACAAAGACAGATAAAGACAGAGAGACAGAGATCTATTTACTTGTAAATTAAAACATTTATGCTCTTTGGGGAATTTATAAGTGCATTTGTGGCATTTTAACCTCTTCTAACCCACCACAATCTCCTTTTTCCCTCTGCAAACTAGCTTCTTCCCTGCTGGTCTCCCCCCAACTCTTGTGTCTCCCCCCAACTCTTGTGTCCTTCTGTGCATGTGGTTAATAAATCCCAGGGGGATTCCTGATAGCATGTGTTGAGCACTTGCTGGAACAAGGATCCATGCATTGAGCATGTCACCAGGGAGAGCTGCTTCCTTTCTCTCCCACGGGGTCTGAATGTAGGGTCCTCGTGAGCATCAAATTCATGATCCTCCTACCTTAGCCTCCTGGGAGCCATCAAGCCTGACACATTAAATATTACAAGTCAGTAATTCCCCCTTGTTGTACGGTCTTGTTCACCATGGATGGCAACAGAAGGCCACTCCTTTATGCTAATGTTCCCCAAGATACACAGTTTGCAGTTACTTATCCTTGGCCCTGGACATGCCATGGCATGCACGTGGACATCAGAGGACTCGCTGGGGTATGTCCTCTTGACACCATGTGGGTTAAAGGCTCAAAGTCAAGTGATAAAACTGTGGCAAATGCCTTTACTCATGGAGTCAGCTCACTGCCCCAAGAGAAGGACACTTTGATGTGGAAGTTGTCCAAAATGTGCTGTTTCAACCGGCAAGATGGCTCAGTGGGCAAAGGTGCTCGCCAACCTACAGCTGATGTCCCAAGTTTCATGGACCCCTTGTCTAGGAGGAAAGGAAGAACAAACTACAGAAAAATATACAAGTCATCTATTCCTCTGAGGGGCCAAGGCTCTGCAGTGACATCATCTGAGTGACCAAAAAAAGGAATCAAATGATGGAACCTGAACACTGCAGATGCTGTGTTTAAAAATGAAGTAATAAGACTGGAAAGATACATTAGTCTTCATTTTGTGTTTCTATGATGTGGAATGAAAACATTCAAGAAGGATCCATAAAGGAGAAAGCATACTATAAAAAGAATGTTCCAATAAGCTGAAGTAAAGGCTACATCGTACCATGATCTGAATCGTCCAGTCCACAGAGGCTCTTATGCTGAAAGCCTGGAGAACAGTCTATGATACTGTGGAGAAACTTGGGGTGTGGGCGCTTTAAAAGGTGGGATCTAGTTGAAGGAAAGTGGGACCTAGTGAAAGGAAGTTAGGTCTCCAGGATGTGCCCTTGCAGGAGTTTCAATCTAGAGCACTGCACACACTGTGTGTTGTAGACACATTTCTAACCCAGCACTATTGGGGCAGCAGGGGAGAGGTATGGAGGTGCTGGTGGGAGCAGCAATGTGAGGCTGTCCTTCGCTACGAAATAAGTTTAGTGTCAGCCTGGGATACTTGGTCTGTGTAAAAAAGATAAGAGGAAGAGAAGAGGAGGTGCAGGAAAGAACATATTTGAATTGGGGTGTTGGATGAGTAAGAGGGGGTGGATGTCTGCAGCACATCTAGAATCTCCTGAAACAGGAGAACTAAGCTGAGTTTGAGGCCAACATGGGCTATAAAGTCATGGGCAGCTGAAACTAGCTAGCAAGACCTCTCTCAAAGCAGCATGCACAAAGCATATACATTAGAGGAAAGAGTACATCTATGATTACTTTCAAGGAAGGTTTCTATCAGTGGGAGGGGTGGAGGTTGGCTTCTATTTTTCCTCGTCCAGGGTCTCCTGGGAGAAGCCTTTGTCTTTTGTCCCACAGGGAGCATGCGTACAGGCTACCCATGATGTTTTAGATGGCTGGAGTCACAGCCTCGGTCCTCTAACTGGAATCTCATTCAGTGTTAGATCAAAAAAACTTGGTTAACTTGCACCTGACATTCATCCTGAAGAAGTGCCCATAATGTATATTTTGGAGAGAGTTCTAGCGTCCTGTGGAGCACTGACATCCCCTGTGGTTCTCAGGAGTATCGTCCTGGTGTCTGGGGACTTCTCCCCACCTGTTGCTCCTGCTGTGGTCAGGTCAACTCTTCGAAACAGCTTTGCTTTTAATGATTTTCTGCTTTAAAAATCAATTATTAATATTTAATTTAGTAGATTGATTTTCCCACAGGCCTGTAGCTCTCTAGTAAGCAGATGGCTGGAAAGAAGCAAAGTTTCGCTCGTTTCAGCTCCCATGAATTGGGATTTCAAGCATGGACACTACGCAGGACTTTTTCCTTTTACATTTATTTGGTCAGTGGACTGAAGTTCACATACTTAGTATTTGACAGACAAGCTATTTGCCTAGCCCTGGCTGTCTTTATATTTCTGAATGTCTTGTAGGTTTGTAGTATTCTACAGCCTTGGTATGGCACAGTGTGACATGGCTTGAAACAAACATAGTCATTCGTCATCATAGCAAGTGTCTAAGTCAGATTCTGCAGGGACAACCTCTGCACAGGAAAGTTTTGAAAATCCTTGCATGTATCCAAAGACGAAAGGAAGGATGAAAGAAAGGAGCAAGGGAAGGGATGCAGAGAGAGACAGAGACAAAGGAATAAAACCAGGTTAGATGGGTGTGGCAGTGGAAACCTTTAATATTAACATTCGGGGCAGTGGGACAGGAAAGTTGGTGTGAGGTCAAATGAAGACTTGTTACATAGTCATATTTGGATCCACTGAGCAACATTAAAACCCTTTCTACATAACAGACAAGCCAACTGATGAGCCAATAAAACCAATGCTGGCTTGCCCTTCCCTCTTTTCTGGCTATAGGCATAGTCAGAAGTCACAGATCCAACAAAAGCTGAGCCAGCCTTCTCTCTCCATTCCTCTTCTTAAACCCACTGCTCCTCAACTCCCAAGAGGGTGAGGATGCATCTTATTTCCTGACTCTTAGGATAAATGACTCTCAGGGTCATTGACAGTAGCTACAAAAAGCAATCCAGGGTGAGCTGCGCAGGCCTGTAGGTGCAGCACACAGAAGGGAACAGGAGGACTGGAGTTCAAGGTTGTACCGTGAGCACCGTGAGGTCCACAGCAGCCAGTGCAACGTCAGCCCTTGTGTCAACAACAAAACCAAACAACAAGCCACAACTGCAGCACTGTGGTGAACTGGAACTCAGGTGGAAGAGAATTTACCTTGAATGAGGGCTGGTCTGAGTTCTGTCTCCACATCAGTGAGGCCTCAGTATTGAGAGGAAGAAGAAGAATCAGTGGCCAGTGTGGCAATGTGTAGAGAGTATCCTGTGACTTTAGACCTTACATACACGATAGTAGCTACTAGGTACTCCAGGCTTTCCCTCTGCTGGGTTCCCTGTCTACCTGCTTCCAAAGCTCTGCTCTGTGCTGGCCTCAGGAATGAGCTCATGTAGCTTGTTCTACTGCTTTTTGAGTCTCACAGATGACAGCAGGCTGCTCTCTGGAGGATGCCACAGAGACAGCAGACTCCATTATAACCCCCTGATCTCACCTTGGGACAGGTGTCCAATGACTAGGTAAGGTTTTCCAGAGGAGAAAAGTCAGTCTCATGCAGAAAATTATCACCCTGGATGAGAAGCATGAAGGAAGGTCAGATGTGACAGAGCAGATGGTCTCTGCTCTTTTCCTCCTCAGCAGCTTGGAGCAAACTCTCCTCTCCACTGTACTCTGAGCAGGTCACTGCTGAAGACTAGCACTGGGCTGACTACTCTGGGCCTGGACTTTCACCCGATGAGATCTGTGGCAGCATCCTACCCGCTGCAGGTGAGGAAAGAGGTCTGAAGAGCATGTGGCCCCTCAGCCCCCTCCGTCTTCTGCTGCTCCCTCGTCTGACCGCATCCGTCCCCACCAGAACTGATCCCAGCCCTGTAGCTCAGCTGTCAGGGAGCTGCTGTTCCTTCAGTGCAGAAGGGGAGACGCTGCGTGATGCTCCCCTGCTTCTCCTGCAAATTCCAAAGGATTTCTCCCCCCCCCTTAGTCTATTCTAGATCCCACCTACATCTCTGCTCCCAGCTCTCTGCTGTCCTCTTGCAGCTCCAGCCCCTCAGGTTCTGCATCAGGGGGACGTGGCAGGACTGATGCCCCTGAGGTGACTGGGGTGTGACGTCATCTACCCTTGAACGGGGAGTTGTCACTAGTCGCTTGCAAAGGAAGTTCCCCAAAGCATGACAGGAGCAACCTGCAAAACTGCATCATGATGAGCTCACCCACCTGCTGTGCTGGGGGCTTTGCCGTCCCCCTTGCGTGGAGCCCGGCTCTCACGGGGGCCTGGCTCCTCCTGCCTCCTGCAAGGCCAGCAGCAGCGCAGTTGTCTGAGACAGTTCACGAGTCTCCTCTACACTCCATTCCAGCCCTGGAGACCCTCGTGGGTGGAAGGCGTGGCAGGGCCCTGTGCCTGTTCTTGGTTGTCATCACCCTCCCAGGAGGGCGTGGCCATGTTCTCTTGTGTTCCATGTGTCATAACCTGTACGCCCTGCGAACTGATGTTGGTCAGTTCTGGTGTGCATGGGTTTGTCACCCTTCTGTAGGTCTCCGGGTCTGGCATTCTGTCTGTTGAGAGAATGACCTCGATAGTCTCACTGTCTGCAGAGCTCAGGGAGGAAGAATTCCAAGACGTGCTCCCCCATAAGCCAACCCTACAGGCACTGAGGCTCTTGGTGAGACCAGAGGTGCTGTTCCCAGGGGAGTCAGGAAGAGATCCTCCAGTGGGAGATGGAACGCAAGGGAGGGTCACTGTCATCTGGGAGCCCAGGGTGGCAGGGAGGCTGCACCATCTCCCTCTGTGCTGGCAGTTGTCTTCCTCAGCAGTTTGGGGTCTTTTGGGCAAGCTGCCGGTTGGAGCAGCAGAGCCCCTGGGTCTCCTTAGGCACACCGGGAAGAGGGAGGCTTCTCCCAGGGTGATGGAAAATCCTGCTTGGGCTTGGTTGCGCCAGTTGTGCCTTCTTCTTCCCTGAGGTTTTGGTGGATTACAATAAGGTAGACAAGCATCATCTAGTTGTAGTGTTTGACTCTTAAGGACTCAGTGATTTTGTCATAATTATAGCCCATTTCCTGCATTTGCAGTATAATCCTGGGGTTCAGTGCACAGAGGGGACCTGTGGGGCAGGGGCAGGTGCTGGCTTTGCCCCACTCCTCAATTATTTGGTGGGCACTGGCCCTCTTGTAAGGGGTGCTAACAAGCAGCGGCGTGGTGATGGTAAAGCTGTCTTTAGATTCACTGGAAGGAACACTGAAGATCACAGTTTGGATTCTCCACTTGTCTGGAGCATAAAAAGGCGGGATGAAGGGCAAGTGGCCCGTCAGCATTAGATAGAGGAGCACACTGCATTGCACATGTTGGTGGCTTGTCCGTCATAGGGTTTCTGCTCCAAAACCTCTGGGGCACAGTAGGCCAGCGTCCCATAGAAGGTCCTTACTGGGCGTCATCACAGTGACCAGGACAAAATCACTTAGCTTCACTGATCCTGTGTTGGTCACCAAGATGTTTTCCGCTTTCATATCGCGGTGAACAAACCCTTTGCCACGGCAGTACTTGATGGCCTGTCTATCTGGCTATATATCCATTTAGCCTCTTCCCCCTGCAGACAGCCCGGTGGTTGAATGCAGCTCATGAGCATTCCCTCAGTAGCATGCTCCATGACTATATAAGCTGTACAGCTGCTCTCTGTAATACGGTACAATTTTACAATGTGGGTGTGGTCCAGTTGCTTCATGATGTCTATTTATTTTCTGAAAAGGGAGGCATTTCTCTGTGTCTTTCTCAACCTTTTTATCACAACACATCTTAGTGTTGGCAGGTGGCGGGCTAACTCCACATGTCCGAAGTGGACTTCACCCAGAGTCTTGATAATCCTGTAGTAGTTACAGAAAGTCTCCTCCTGGGAGGGACAGACCTTCCTGTCTTGATCTGTATCAGCTCCTTCCCCGTGTTCCTGAAAATGATCAACCATGGCAGATGAAACACAACTCGAAACAGGTCTAAAGGGGGAAGGTAAAATCTAAAAGGCACTACATCATAAAATCATAAATAAAAGGAAAATCAACCACCCCCATACAACCTGAGATGTGTCAGTCACCTAAGGATACTTCAGATAGGGAGACAGAAATAAAACAAGACCAAAAGAATTTGACACCAATATGGAATGAACACTGGTGAAGAAGTTAAGGCAGCCCAAAGCTGAGACAGAATGCAGAACACTGTGTGAGCCATAGATAGAATATTGTCATTGGATTAAACTGCAGTCATGGACAAGTCCTATAAGTGAGCATTAGTTGTCCACACAGATTTGTGAATCTAAATAATTGTTCCTCAGTTTGGACAAACCATGGAAGCTGTGGAATCCTGGGGAAGTGGAGACCTTAATTTGTACCATTTTGTCCTAACAAAATGTTTGAGTGAGGGGAAAGATTGAAGCCAAAATGAAATGTTAGAATGACAAATGACTATTTTAAAATATAAAACTGTTGCGTAATAAGAAGAGAAGCTGTAGTCAAGTTCAGAAATAAATGACACCCACAAAATTTAAAACGAGATTCCCAAGGCAATCCTGGTAGCTGGGAACCTGCTGGCCTATGTCCGAGAGCTCATGAAAGTGTCGTCGTTTACCATGCAGAAACACAAAATTTTTCCAACCAGCAACTTATGCAACACGAAGACAGAAACCCTCTCCATCCAATGCCTCATTGCACAGGGGTGTGTGATTCCTCACAGTGGCGGCTTCTGAGGTCACAGGTCCCAGTCACTGCTGGATCAACCCACTGGGTTTCCCACTTTTTTCCAGGATAGGATTTGTGATCAGAGCTGCTGTGGCTTGGGTGGTGAGCATAAAGCCTGGTCCCACCAGTGAGCACGCACCCCATGAGCCAAATGGTTACTTTCTGCAGCTAGTCCTCATCTCCCAAGGGATCCACAACTTCTACAGGTACTGTCAAAGGCTGGGGAACAAGTGCTCGAAGACAAACTTCTGGGCACTGTGGACATGCTTTTCAGATTGATAAGAGAAAGGAAGGAACAGACACAGCCGTGAGCTCTCAGGCTTCATCCTTCACTGTGCCGTGCAGACGATGTCCACTGGTTAAAGCAGGTGCACGGCGGTCGAGTCGCCTTTCACTCAGACCCTAGAACTGTGTGTCTCCTTTGACATTGACGGAATTCATGAGAGCTACTCTCAAGATTGCATTTTCTAAACCTGAGATTGTTGACTGTTCGTAGGATAGTGCTACTTCAATGTCATTTCAAGGCTTCAGTTTTTCCAAAGATTGAAAGTGAAGATGCACTCCTGGCTCACTGTAGAATCTAGTGTGTGACTGGTGCCAAACCCAGAAGAGAGATTGTAAAGTTTGAAAAATTAAACCAGTTACCCAATGAATTGAATTGGTGAATCCCTACTGGCAGTGATTAATACTTTACACCAAAACCAATCACCTGCAAAGGGCATTATTCAAGATCAAGAAATAGGGCAGTACCACTAATGCAGATTAATAATACAACATTTAGTGTGATCAAGGCAAGGATCATATAATCATAAAGAATCAAATATAACATTATCAGGAAGGTTGGGGCTGGAGAGGTGGCTCAGGGGTTAAGCCTCTGCCTTGCAGGCGGAAGGTCCTGAGTTCAGATCCTAGACCCCACATATAGACTCTGGGCAGAAGTGGGGGCGGCCTGCGTTTCTGGTCCTGGTAGGGCAGAGTAAAACAAGAGGAGGTGGAGTTGGTTCATGGTGGTTCCTGAATTCGCCTGTGGTTCTACACACACACACACACACACACACACACACACACACACACACACACAAACACATACACACACACGATTAAAAAAATTTAAAAAAATTATCAGGAAAGTAAATGGAACTGGAGATCATGAAATGTGCATTATGTCAGTCCTGTAAAGTAAACTTCCTCCTTCGTTGGCTTGAATAAGGAGCGTAGAGGGTGGCCTCACTGCACAAAGGGACTATTAGGGAATTGGAAGGTTGTGGGAGAGAAAGCGCAACAGAGGAGAGCATGGTCGGCTGATGGTGCACACGTGTGGAAATGTCTCAGTGAGAGCCATGGGTGGTCCCCGTCGTGTATCCCAATGTACTTCCTAAGTGCCAAAAAAGCAAAATAAAAGGTGATATGCAAACATGAGTTTAAAATGGATCTGACTGAAGAAAAATTAAAAGCACGCACACATCAAAACCGAACAAAGCAATAAAATATAAGTCAAAAAATTTAAAGCAAGATCCTCAAATCCAAGCCACCAGCACACCATGTAAGGAACTCACTGCGAGGATGTCCTTGAGCTCAGGGAATTCCAAGTGTCGTCACACAACAGTGCAGCAACTGACCACTCTGCAAATGACCAGCAGCTCCAGCACTGCAATGACAGAAAGCAGCGCAGCCAGTGCTCCAGATGGACAGGTGTGGATGGTCCTCACAGTGGCTGCCTGTGATGTCAGAGGAGGAAATGGACCAGTCATTTGCAGATTCAACCTACTGTGGGTTTCCAGACATCTGATCCCCAAGACCAGGGCAGACTCAGTGGCAAGAGGGTTTTTTTTGGGGAGGGGACCTGAGGAGGTTGGTAGCACCAGTGAGTATCCCCTCCAAAAGCCAGTGGCCAACTTCCTCCAGGTTGACCCCACTGCCCAAAGGATCTGCAACTTCTAAAATCACTGTCACCTCCTGGGGTTCATGTGCTCCTCCAACACATGAGCCTTTGTGGACAATTGATGTCCAAACCCCAACAAGCACCGTTTTCCCTGAATGCTGCAAAATAATAGTGACGTGACAGTGATGAGCTCTGAAGGTAGGTGCTTCTCTGTGCCGTGCACATGACGTCCACTGGTGGCAGGAGGAACAGGGCGGCTCAGTGTCCTTCCACTCAAACCCTAGAACAGTGTGATTCCATTTGACCTTTCCAGACCTCATGAAACCCACTCTCAAGATACAAACTCATTTTCGTACAACTCCTATTGAAGGTATCCATCATTACTGACAGCACAATTTCTCAAGTTATTCCCTATAAGTATAAAAGTCATCAAAACTGATGAAGACATTTGAAAAACAAAACCTGTCATCTTGATGACCAAATGCAAGAACCCTTATTTTTACTGTGACACCAAAACAGCTCCACTTGAATAGTGCCAGAAGTCACCATCACGCTGAAAAATGAGGATGGTTCTAAATATGCACAGAGCAAGAAATGCAGAACTCCTGTAATGGATAGTGCAGCAATCAGGCAAGTGTGGACAGCACAGAACTTAGAGGACACGTGGCTAGTGAGATACTGGAATACATGTGGATGGCACAGAAGTAATGCTCACCTGGAATGGAAAGCACTCAGACACACGTAGATGACTTGACTCTCGAGGACTCATGGGCAGCGTGACACTGCAGTACGTGTGGACAGTGTGCTCAAGCAGAATCAAGGCAACAATGGCATGTAAAAAATGTCAGTGAAATTATCTGTGCTTTACAGTCAATATGTCCTTGCGAATATTTCAAAAGTAAAGAAACCGAATAAGCTAATGCTAGGAATGGCCTACAAAAGTGAAGAATGAGAAAAGAAAAAAAGGGATGTAAAGGAAAATGAAAAAGCAGAGAAAAATCAAACTGAACCAATAATAAAAATAAAAATTAAAGTCACAAACCCTGATCTGCATAGCAAACGAACATACTGAAAAAACTCACTGTGCTGATGTCCTGGATCCAGGATGGTCAGAGATGAATCGTTCACCAATGTAGAAAAGCAGAAACTATTCAGGCTAACAATGGCACTAGTAGTGGAAGGATAGAAACGCCCCAGCCAGGGCTTCAAATGCCCGGCTGTGTAGGATTCCTCGCAATGGCACCTGGTGAAGTCAGAGCCAGATGTGGACCAATCATTCAGGGCTGGGCACAAGCCACTCTGAGTCCTTTCTTCCCACAAGGACAGGGAATGTGGTAGTGGAGGGACTGGCTCTGGGGCTACTGAGTGGCCGAGGCATTTAGTTATAGTCAGCGCAGCCCACCCTGTGCACAGGGCCTATGTCCTCCAGATAGTCCCCACCTCCTGAAGCTTCCCATAAGTAGGTCTGCAAATCCTGTCTACTCACTGAGACCAAGTGCTGAGACCCTACAAGGAAAGACTCTTTCTACCAGAATTATGGGAAAGGAATAGTAGTCATGGAGTAGTAGACTGCAGAGCCTAATTCTTCACCATGCTAGGTACACTAATATCTGTTGGTTTTGAGTATTATCTTGCACTTTGAACTGATATTCCAGGTAATTTTCCATTCTTTCAAAAATGTAAAACAACCCCCAGGCCCATCAAACTCCTGGGTAGCAGGAGAGATGGTTCAGCACTGAAAAGGCATTAGGAGCCAGCCTGAAGGCCTGAGTTAGCTCCTCCCAATCCACCTGGTGGCAGGAGAAAAGTGGTTCCTCAGTTGTCCTCTGGCCTTCAGAAACACCATGACATGTATTCTCCACAGGAGAAGCACCAAATAAAATAAAAGTAAAAATCATTAGGATTGTGTGTGTGTGTGTGTGTGTGTGTGTGTGTGTGTGTGTGTGTGTTTTAGCTAGAATTCTATTAAAATTAAAAATGTCTCATTGATTGGTTTCTGAAGGATGGTGGCCTCTCATTTGGGGATGTTTTAGTCAAATGTTCTCTTTTGCATGACAACCTATGGGCACATGACTATCAAATGTTTTTCTTTCCTCCTTTCTTCTTTTCCCTTTGCTACTTTTTTGTAATAAGTTTGAATACATAGCCCCAAGTGTTCTGGACTTCAATAGATAGCACAAGATGGCCTTGAGCTGGGAACCTTTTCTCTTCCCCTTCCTCTGGAGTGCTGGATTCAGTCATGTGACGATGGGCCCAGCTCCTTCCACGTAATTGCTCTTTCATTGTAGGTAGTTAAACTTCTGAACATGCCTGCATTCGGCCAATCTTGAAAGCTTTGCTTAAGCCCCCTCTGTCCATTACCACATGAGGCGTTTATGGGCTTCCGCATCCTTCCCGCGGGAAGCTGGAAAGCTCCGCAAAATGATCTAGTGAACATTTTGCTCAAGAGCAGCCTGCGTCTGAGGGCAACAGCTGATGCCCCCAGGCCCTCGTGTCCCAGCACAAGCACTTGCCTGTGAGACTCGTTTTTATAGCCGTCTTCTCTGCTGTATTTGTTTAATGCTGGCTCTCCCCCCACCCCCCCCCACACACAAATTTTTTGCTCCTTGCAGGTCGCTTTGGTGGGGAAGGACTTTCAATCTTTTTCTGAGAACTAACTTTGTTTACACATTTATCTGGATGTCAGTATTTATAATCTTTACTCATCTGCCACACTGTGACTTAGCTCAGATGAAAATTCTGAACTTCTCAAGTTTTGAAATCTTAGTTTGTGATGTGTGTTATGGCATCGTTGGATCAGTATCACAGTTCTGGTTTTATAGTTCAGCAGCTGAGCACAGGGCTTAGCAGGCTACATTCCCATATGGAGTGTGTCATGGTTTCAAAAACTTATTTATTAGTTCCAGGAGTTTCCTGGCAGAATCGTCAGAGTCCTGGAGGCATGTGAGCATGTCATCTGCAAAGAGGGATAACTTAATTTCCTATTTTCCAGATTGGTTCCCCTTTATCTCCATCTCTTGTCTTAGGCTGTAGCTAAGACTTCAAGTACAATGCTGAATCGAAGTGGTGAGAGTGGGCAGCCTTTCTAGTTACTGATCTGAGTGGGAATGCTTCCAGTTTTTATTTAGGATAATTTTTGCCATAGGCTTGTTGTATGTGGCCTTTGTGATGCAATAAATGCTTCTTATAACTTATTGATAAGTTAGTTGTTGTCTAAAGATGCTGCTTGTAGAGGACTTATAGAACACACAAACATGAGGACATTGGGATATTTTTTGTCATGGTCTGAAATGGGTCACCCATAGGCTTATGTGTTTTGGAAGGCCGTAGAACCTTTAGGAGGTGGAACCTTGCTGGAAGAAGGCAGTTACAGGGTGGACCTTGAAGTTGTGAGTCTGCTCTTGTAGCTGGCAGGCTAGCAGTTCTGTCTCCATGAAGGATGTGACTTAGCCTGTCTCCAGCTTCTGCTGCCAGCCATGCTGCTTCTGCCATGAAAGACTGTATCACCCCTCTGGAACCCTAAGTTGAATAAATCTCCCTTCCTTCCTTAAGTTGTTTGACTTTGGGTGTTGTGTCACAGCAACAGAGAAGAGCAACTAGTACAGAGATTGTGGTACCAAGAGTGGGCTTCAGAGAAAAAGAATTCTAAGGCAGAATTTTGCTAGCAGACTGGGTGACATCTGGAGCTGGCTCTCCCACACAGTGAAACTTGCAGATACTGAAGGCTGCTCTGGTGGCATGGAAAACACCAAAAGTCCTTGGAGAGAGCTGTTTTGAAAACGAGTGAAGATAGGTGTGTTGGACACTCCTAACTCACCTCTTGTGAGTGAGGAGCTTGGTGATTCTGCATACAAAACTTTTGACAATATGAGTAAAAATAAGGAAAACAATAATGCTTGTTGGTTGCTACTAGCAAAAGGAAAAGGAAGTCAATCCAATAAATTCCCTTTTTATATATTCATTCTGTTGGTTGTGTGGCTCTAGAGAAATATGAATTATACACCATCCAAGAAAGTAATAAACATAGGAGTAAAAATAGGGATAGAAGAGGCAATATTTGAATTACATTTATATTGCATGAATTAAAGTTGGTGGGTCTTGTTGACCTTGAATATGGGAGTACATTAGGCAATGATAGAAGAGAAAAATTATATAAAAACAATTTTTAATATATGACAGCTAAATTTATAATTGGCAAGTTATTAGTAATATCATGGATAAATAATAATTACATAAAATCCTTTATTATGAGTAAAGCATATGAGATATTTTCCCAGAATTGGTCACTTTTAAGAAAAAAGAAAAAGATTAAATATTATCAATAACCTTGATTATAAATGTACATATTTATTTATAGTACTTCCATAGTATTTATGTACACTTTATATACATATATAGATATATTCTTGAACTCTTCCTATTTTGGCATAGAACCTGATAGAGTCTAAAATAAGTTTTTGCACATTACATTTTCTGATTATGTTTTTCTAAATTAGAAATAAGTAATTATGAAATGACAAAAAGCCTTACAAACTAATTGAAAATTAGGAAACATAATGTGAGGTTTATGGATTGAAGGAAATTTTACCAATATCGAAAGAATTCAGCAAAGCCATTTAAGTAAAATGATAAGGCTTTAAATTTTTTTCATCACTAATAACCCCCCAAAAGCAATCTTGACATTTAAACTCAAATGGTAGTGTATAAGGAAATTAGGGAGGTGATTAATTTTTAATAATCTGAAATTTTCATAATGTATATTAGGAGTGATGACTGTATTAAGAGCTTTTGAACAGAAGAATCCATAATGACTTTATTGATACCATTTTTAGCATATGATTCTTACACAAATGATGAATGCTTTAATTGCTGGTACTGACTAAAGACTATAGAAAACAGTGATGAAGTAAGTCTTCCTACACTTCCCAGAGAAAGAGAGAAATGCACATTTGGAACAAGAAGAAGAATGCAGTGACTGAGGGAGAATTACTTGGAGTATTAAGAAAGCCCTGGTAGCTGTGCAGTGACCATTTTCTTGAAAATCCCTATCCATTTCATGTGGTCATGTTTTAAGTCAGGAAACCCTGTGCACAAAAATTCACAGGGGTCTTTAATATGATATTTGGTGAAAAAAGTCTTGTATTTTATTTTTTAAAGCTTTTAATGAATACATAAAGACTCTGGTCAAGTTGTTGCAATTAAGCAAGTACCTGTTGAATCGGATGTTCAAGAAACAATCAATGAAATTTTCCATAATGCTGCAATGTGACAGGTAAGAGAGGTTTTTTTGTGAACACTTGATCAATTTTATTAGTAATGTATAAGTATACAGTTTTGTCATTTATTTAGTTCATTTTAACCGTAATTTCACCCTGGAGAGACTTTGAGCAAGGTGAGGACAACTTCGTCAAACTGTTTTGAGTTTATGACTCCACAAGTGACACAAGAGAACATGTAGTGAGAAGACATTAAGTTTTTCAGGACCAACGTATGGCTGAAAATTAAGTGTTTGATATCAAGTGGGTCATTAACAGCCTTCATTTCAGGAACTTGAAGGAGCAGGTCACATCATATCTAAAATCTACAGAAACTTGAAAGGGATTAATGTTTGTGTGCAACTTGCTTTCTCTTTTGAAAAGATGCTATGTCACTTTCATACCTGCATACCATGGATGTCATTTCTGCTCCTTACTGCTCAACGCCATCCTCCCTCCTGTCCCACTACATAAATTGTCAGTCTCCCTCCCACTTTCACATCTTTTTCCTGTGTAACCTGCTGAGTTTCATTTGGGACACCTGTACTGGCAAGTTCCTGAGTACTTGCAGGGGCGTGGATGAGTTAAAAGTGGGTAAACCTATGAGTAGCAGGAGTAATTGCAAACTCCAGTTTTGATTACACTGTCTTAGAACTCTAAAGAGCACTTCACTACTTTTCTGCATGGAAAATTCTTACTGTTAGTTTTAGAAGAATGATATTTTCTCAACCTGAGTATGTGACTTTATATAGGTATTGTAAAAGCAGAATTTTTACAGTATTTGTTGCATAACAGTAGTTTTCTAAATGTATTACTTTCTGCCTATTGAATTTAATTTTTATAGGAAGAATCAACAACTCTGTGAGATAAGATCTACTGTTGATCCATTTTCCAGATGAAAAGTGGAATCAGGGAGAAGTAAACATACATTATGGGGACGGAAAGGATTGAAATTGTAGCTGACATATAGAACTGAGCTATAGTTGTTGAGAAGCCGTGTGCCTGAATTTACATCTTGTCTGTGCTATGTTCTTACAATGAACCTGGGAAAGTTTTTTTTTTTTTTTTAAACTTTGTGACTTGATTTTTTTCATCTTTGTTGAATGCAACTATCCCGTTCCTTGAGTTTGTTTGTTTGAGATGACATCGAAGAGAGTGAGGTGCAGAACAGCACACGGCACATGGAAAGATCTGTCACTGATACTGTCATTTCTGTCATTTCTCTCGGATCAGAGCTGAGTGTGTTCAGATCATGAGAATTATCTGTTAGCTCTGCTTGCTTAGGGCAGTGAACAGGACTATACAACTGAGGACAGATGCTGACACTGTTAGTACTTTGAATTATTAACAGAGATGTCTGCACTGCTATTTATGCTGTTGGGAAAGTGAGTTTTTTTTAATAGAAAAATGTCCTTGTATCCTTAGGATTAATGCCTTGCTCATTATAATAACTCCATACTAAATATAAGATTTGTATTGAGTATATTTTTGCATTAATTATGTCATCAAACTGATTTTTTCCTTACTATGATTTATTGGGTTTGATACCATATTATTGCTAATGCATGTCTTTTGGAATATATGGCTGTCTGTTCTATGAAATGTTTTATCAGAGTTTATATTTGCCCCTGTGTTATTGGCCTAATTCATATTTGACTTTCCTTATCAGTTTGTTGCCTGTCCTTTTGTGTAATGGCTACTAGTCCTTTTTTGTTGTTTTCTGCTCTCTTTTTCAGGAATCTTTCCATGTGGAAAAGAATTTTAAAATGTCTTCCCACTGACCATTTTCAGAGTAGAGTATCAGTGCTCTTTCTCTCAGATCAAGGGATAATAAGCAGTGTGTATTTACATGTGATTACATTTTGACTCTCAAGTTATAGGATTTCATGATAGGTTATCAATCTTTTTTCTGTCCCTGAAATGTACAACCCAGACTTCAGGGAAGACAACTTCTCTTTCCCTCTTTTATATGATAATACTTAAATATTCTAGTTATGCTCCTAATGCATGAGTGTTGTGTTGGGAAGAAGAGTGGTGTTTCATTGGAAGAGTCCTCTAACTTTTTGTTTATTGCTTCCATCTTTGGGTGTTTTCTCCTCTCCTTTCCTCCCCTTCCCTGGGTGGAATTACATGAACCAGTGAAAGGTAGAGATAGTTCCAAGCTGTTTTTCTCAATGTTTTCATCACCCTCAATTCCTGAAAGCCCCACTGAGTTGTGTACTTTTTCTCAAGAGAGGGAAGGAGAAATTTAGACTATAAAGAATTTAATTGAAGTATGAAGCTTAATGGGTGTTCATATATGGAGTTTTTCTTAAGTAAGCTGTCATATTGCTTGTGATATTTGAGTATTTCAGAGATTGCTGCATATTCTTCAGTTTTCGCTAAGATGTCAATGCTTCAGCAAGGGGTTTTGGTCAGTATTTCTTGTGATATGTTATACATGTCATAAAAACTAATGGAAGCTAAAATATTTTAGAGCTCTGTTACCTAAAATGTAAATGCAGTACTAATAGAATGTGAAATTAATGCTTATTTGCTGATAGAGGCATTGAAGCTCAAAAGGAGATTTAAAAGTTTTCATTTTACTTGAAACTTTTTTAAATTAGTTAATTTTTCTAATTTTGCAAGCACCAGTGTTCATCTCTGCTCCCATTCTGTCCCTTCTCTCTCTCTCCCCCCATTCTCCCCATCCTATGACCTCTTTCACCAATGCATTTCGTCACTCCCACCCACCTTCCTGCCTGCCTCCTTCAATGGGCCCTAGGGTTCCTCTTGGATTGTCTGTTCCAGTAGGGGCCAAGGCCTCTGTGGCAGATCAAGCAGCCCTTCCTAAGGTAGACCACTGATAGAGACCTACCCCTTCACCCGTCTGACTCTAACCCTGAAGTTCCCACTGCTTGTAATAATTTCTCTGAGATAATAATCTCAGATTATTATCTGAGATCCTCTCTAGTCTATGAGGAGTGCTCATGTGTTAGTCATAGTGCAGGTCTGGTGAGGACAAGTCTTATTGCAGTGAATTTCTGGATGCAGCAGTGCTGCCTTGAGTGGATTGTCTTGGGGGGGGGGCAGAAAATAAAAGTCACTTCAAAAAACTTTTACTGTTAGAGATTTGGAGTAACTTTTAGCATTTCTGGAGTTAATTTATGTTTTACACAAACATCAGTTCCAGAGCTTGCTCTGTCTTTGGTATTGACTTCAAGCTTACTGCATCAATTGTAACTCTTGGTTCAAAAAGTTAGAAAATTTTGCATGACACTTTATGTCTTACATTTTAAAGTAAATTTATTTGTCAACATAACTAAGATTCTTTGCAGGATTAATAGTATGCATGGATGGAAGGAATTACTGGAATTTATCTGTTTGCTCAAATAAAAGTGCTCTATTAATCAAGTTTCACATGACTCCTCTGTTTACAGCTACAGTTTCCTGTATTATAGCTTTTGGATTTAAAAGCAGCAAGGCACAAAAATGGAGGGAAGGCATGAAAGAGGCAAAACTACTTATCTCAGGGGAGGAAATGGAGATGGAAAAAGGAGGGCACATCAGGAGGGCCTCTGAGACCTCCCCTGTTGGTAGCTCATTGACATACATGATCATCTGTGGATACAGTCACCTTTTAGTGCTTCCACCAACCAAGAGTCAAGCCCTGCTTATGTGAGCCTTTGAGGGTAAGGAGAGGGAGCTACTTCATATTCAAAGGTCAGAAAGTAAGTCCTTTGTATAGAAAATGATGCTGTTAAAACTCCTTATTTTGTTTTATTTCTTAATTCGTTTCTGAGACTTCCAAGCATAAAAACTAATGAAACATAATGGCATTGCATGGAAGGAGTAAAGTACTAGAATTTCCATAGCAATCACATACCACTGAGTCTAAATCTCTGAAGTATATTGTGCACAAGATGTTCTTTTACATTTTTATTGCATTTTCAGTGCTTTATCATTTTTTTCAGTCTTATGGTGTAGTTCCCCAAACAGACTGTCATTTACCTTAGCTGAGCACATTGGATTTACAAAGGTATTGTCTTGTCTTTTCTTGGTCGTTTACGAGATTTTCACCTTTGTTGTCCTTAGCATTTCTCCTGGTTCTTTTTCTCTTTTGTAAGTCAGGCCTATCTTTGTGGACTGCTTCGAATGACATGTGCATCCCTTGACAGTTCAACATGCCTAGTGGTTCTCAGGCTCGTTCCCTGGTTCTCTGGGACTTCTTCCCACTTTTTGCTCTTACGGTGTTCAGTTCGGCTCTACCTGGGTGGTAATCACTGGGCAGGCCTTTTTCATTTATATTTGGTCAGTGTCCTTAGGTCCACCTATTTTGTAACCACAAGTACTCAGGAGACGTGAGCTATTTCCTTACCTCCAGCAATGTCTGTATTTATGAATGTCCTGTAGGATGCGTGACATGTCATAGCCTCGGCATAGTATGGAGCCTCTACTAACACACACGCCCATCCATCGTCATAGAAGTGTCTAAGCCAGGTATTGCGGGAACATCCCCTGTGCACTACAGCTTCGAAAGTCATTGTCTTTATCCTTCTTGCTTGCATCTAAAAGATGAAGAATGAACAAGAGGCGAGGAAAGGATGGATAGAGAAAGAGAGGAGAACAAAATCATTTTGAGTGTGATAGTGAAAGCTTGAATACTTAAGAGTCAGGAGACTGGAAGGGAAGGATTGGTGTGAGGTCAAAACCAGTGTGGTTTACAGTCATATCCAGTGCACACTGAGCGATATTAAGACCTTGTCTCAAAAACAAACTAGCAAGTCAACAAGGGAATCACAACAACCAAAACCAAATGCCCCTTTCCCTTTTTTGGATATAGATATGGCCATAAGCAGGATTTCTAAGGAGAGCATGCTAGGACCCCGTGGATTTAAAGATCGTGTCTCCCGACATGAAAGGCGGCAGTCCTCCTGCCTTATCCATGTCACAAAACCATGTGGGGGGTCTTCTTCCTCTCCAGCCCCTCTAATCTTCTTTAAGCAGCTCCTGCCACTGTGGTCACATGGTGAACATTTCTTAGTCCTGTTTCAGATGAAGATCACATGAAAAAATTTCTGCACCCCCAGATAGGTTGGTTACTTGCATTGTGTTACAAAGTGACTATTTTGGTTGGTGAGAAATAGGTGTTGCCATGACATGGATGTCTAAAGCTTTGGTAGTGTAGATTACAGGTGTCACCACCATGCTCGAGTTTATTCCATCCTAAGCATGGAGCACAGAGCCTCCCGCGTGCTCAGCAAGGTGACCCGCATCCCTGGACCTGCTACTGCTTGTATATTACCCACAATCTCAGCTTTTCCCCAGCATGATTCTGGCTTCCAGACATCCACAGCCAGCCTCAGTCTTCCATAGACTAGTACACAAACCATCTTAGACTTACATAAATACATATTTCTTAGAACTAGTGTAATAAGGAGAGTGCCAGGCCACCCAAAGATCTAGAGCACTAGACCCTTACCCTAAAGAAAGCAGGCTAGGAACCCACGGATTTACAAGATAGTTCTCCTTGCCTCAGTTGCAGTCAGCTCCCCTGACCAGCGCAGGGGGGCACTCAAGCCTTCGTTTTATGGATTTGATGGAACTTCACAGGAAAGATACAGAGGCTGCCCAAAGGTCTGCTAGCTATAGTCACCGTTGAAGCATAACTGACTGAACCAGTGACGTAGTGGGAACAGATGCGTGTTTTCTCAAGCTGCTGGAGATGGCACTGGGTAGAGCAGTCTCTCTGCTCTCCATCTCTCTCTCCAAAGTCACTGCTCTCCAGCTCCCAGAGAAAGAGGCAGGTCAAGATGCAGCTCATGTCCATGCCTCTTAGGGAAAAAGAAGGTCATTTAGAGTGGTTAATAATAAAGCAATCCTGGGTGAGGCATGCAGGCCTGTAACTCCATCACACCGAAGGGAGAAAAGGAGGGTCGGGAATCCCAAGCATCTTTGGCTTCATAGTGAGCACCGTGAGGATCTGAGCCATGGGCCAGAGCAGCATGAGCCCTTGTCTCAGCAAACAAGACCAAACAACAAGCCACAAGTGCCGCACTGTGCTGGACTTGAACTCAGGAGGAAGAATGTTTCCCTTGCATGAAGGACAAGCTGAGTTCCTCCTCCACATCAAGAAGACCTGATGGTGCAAGCCCAGGCTGCTAGCATCGAGCGGAAGAAGCAGCATCAGCGGCTCAAGGTTATCCCCATACAGAGCCAAAAAGATAAAAACCAACGACTGAGCAAATGAATGAGTGAATAATTCAGCAGGCACCTGCCTGGCCAACCAACCAAGGAAACAAGACACATATTGAGGCTCCAGTCAGGTGTCTGAGGCAGGTTGTTCAATCCAGTTCCAGATGATACTGGCCAGCACAGAGATACTACGTGTGAATGAAAGGAAGTGCTGCCCATGAGTGGAGTCGGCCAGCAGAGGCAGGTGCCACACAAGCCTGCTTGATTGAGTGTAACCCTTAATCCTAGGTAATAGAAGGAGTCAGCTGACTCTTGTTTTGAGACAGGTCTCTGCCCATTTTGGTCTGGTTTTCCAGGCTGTGCAGCTGAGGATGCCCTCCACTCCCGATCCTCCTCCTTCCATCTTCCCAGGGCAGGTGGAAGATCACATGGCGATTATGGGGTCTGATGCTTGAACATGCTAAGAAAGTACTCTACCAAGTGGCCCACAACCCCAGATCCTGAGTGAATCTTGACAACACTGATTGGCAGAAGCCAGTCACGATGGTCACAAACTGCACGATGCTCCTCATACTGAATGTCTACAGTCCCAAAGTTTAGAGACGTAGGAAACAGGTCAGAGTTTTCCCAGTTCTGGAGAGCTAATTGGTGTATGCAGATGACCAAAGAAGACTGCACACAACTTTTCTGTCTGTGACAGTGTTCTGAGATTAAGAGCAGTGAAGCTTGGGAATGCAAAAGAGTATTATCAGAATTTAAATGCTTGAACTCAAAGGCTTGTCCAAATTATCTCTATGATTCCATGATATAATAAGAATAATTTTCCATTTTGTGTTGTAAAAGTATGTTCCTGTGAGACAGGAGGCTTATCAGTTCTTGATAGTCTTGGATTAAAATAATTGTGTTATTGTGTTAAAATAATCTGTGTTGATTTTAATAATTTTGCCTATTTCTCTCAGTGTATATTAGTTATTCATCATTATTTGATGTAAGAAATATCTTACATATTCTATTTCATATCCGTTTCCATCTGTGGATGCTTTTACTTTTTCTGGTGATGTGTTGTAGTGTACTTCAAATGGTTGTCCTCATTGTCTGAATGCCAGGATTTAAGATGGAGCAGGGTAGAATTGCTGGGAAAGTGTGTGTGTGTGAGAGAGAGACTCACTGATTATGGTTCATGATCCAGCGATGCAGGGTGAGATCATGGGAGCACCTACTTGTTTCATGTGGGATAACAAACCTACCTGAATGTATTTCAGGTTGCCAGATTCCCCTGAGATGTCCTCAGTCTGCCTTCCAGCAGTTGATTCTGACCTTTCTTGAAGCCCAGCAGAGGAGCCCGTCGGAAGGGCGTGTGCACACTTGGGAATGTTGGACTGGTGAACATGGAGCACAGGAACCCCGAGGCTGTTCCGCAGTGGATCTACTCGCCCGTTCCTTCAGAGACTGAGGATGAACTTGTCCTCGGAATGCCGTGTGCATGGTGTGTGTATAAACAAGAGGTAAACAGGCCTCCAAAACAGTTTGTGGACACATGGAAAAGTGTCCCAGCAGAAGAGAAGGAGATGCTCTTCCTCAGGAGCATTCAGCCCAGAGAGATGATGGCCTGGCATGACACTGCCAGTCAAATGTGTTTCAGGATAGCCAGTAGTTTGGCATAGTCTATGGAGAGAGTACGTGTGAGATGGGACTTCACCCACATGATGGTGAACACTAGATATCTCAGGTTTTGTCATACTCTGCTGGTTCCCTGTCTAGCTGCTTCCCAAGCTCTGCTCTGTGCTGGTCCCCGGATTTGCCCGAGCAGATGGTCTCTGCTCCTTACTGAGGAGGAGCACAGCATCTTCTCCTCCTCTGCAGAAGGTGCATCCTCTTCTCTCCACCCTGCTCTGAGCAGGTCACTGTTGAAGACCAGCACTGGGCTGACTCCCTGGGCCTGGACGTCCACCTAATGAGGTCTGTGCTGTTCCCTTCAAAGCCGAAGAGGAGGAGACACTCTTTCTGCAAATTCCAAAGGATCCCTGGCTTTGTTAGTCAGCTTCTTCTATATTACACCCCTTCTCAGTTGATAGCCTTTTGCTGTCCTCCTCCAGTTCAGATTGCTCAGGTTTCACACAAAGGGGATGTGGCATGATTGATGCCCCTGAGGTGACAGAGATGTTAAGTTATTTATCTCATGAATAGGTAGTTGTCATTTGTCACTTATAAAGGTTATTCCCCAAAACATGACAGAAGCAAGTTGCAGAAGTGAATCATAATGAGCTCACCTACCTGTTTTGCTGGGGGCCTCCGTTGTCTCTTTTGGTTCAAGCCAGGCTCTCATAGAGGTTGTTGTTCTTGCCTATTGCAAAGCCAGTAACATCAAAGGTATCTGAGGTAATTAACAACTCTCCACTTCATTCCTTCCCAGCCCTGGCTACAATTGCAATGGAAGGTATGGCAGTGCCCTGTGATAGGGCTGCGTTGAAATCTTCATTTGTTTCATCCCAGGAGTTAGCAGGTCATATTCTCTGATGTTCTGGTGCTGCACACTGGGTTGTATCCTGGAGGAAGTGATGTTCTGGTGTAAAGGAAGTGCTCAAACCTCCAAATGTGTCCTTGGGTGGGAGCAGTGATGTTCTCCTCTAGTGTGATGGAGATACTCACACCTCTGGGCGTGTCCTGGCTGAAAGCGTTGATGTTCGCTTCTGGTGTTTTGGTGGTACTCCCACCTGTGGTTTGTCCCGCTTGGAAGTGTGCCTGCTAACTTTTGCTATGACAGTAGTACACTTCCTGCATGTCCTGGGTGGAAATAGTGATTTTCTTTTCCTCTGTGATGGTGGTACTTACAGAACCTCTAGTGTGTCCTGGGGGAAGTGGCAATGTGCTCTTCTAGCCTGATGGTGATTCTCATGGAACCTCTGGTTCTATCCTGGGAAGAAATTGGTGATGTGATGTTCTCTTCCGGTGTCAAAGTGGTGACGCTCCGTCTCGTGTGTGGGTGGCACTCACACTTCTGGGTGTGTCCTGGGCGGCAGAGGTGATGTTCTCTTCTGCTGTGATGGTGGTGCTCATACCTCTGAGTGTGTCTTAGGTGAAAGTGGTGATGCTGTCTTCCGGGGTGATGGAGCTACTCACGGAACACCTGGGTGTGTCGTGGGTGGGCGTGGTGGTCCTCTCCTCTAATGTGGTGGTGGTACTCCTAGGTCCAGCAATGTTCTGGCTGGAATCAGTGATATTTCCTTCTGGTGTGATGAGGGTCTCACCGCACCTCCATGTGTGTCATCCTCTTTTCTGTTGTGATGGTGACACTCACACCTCTGGACATGTCCTCGGTAGAAGTGGTGGTGGTCTCTTCTGGTATGGTGGTGGTACTCACACCTCTGGGTGTCCTGTGGGTAGAAGTGGTGATGGTCTCTTCTGCTGCGAGGGTGGTGCTCACAGAACCTCCACTTGTGTCTTGGATGGATGTGGTGATTTTCACCTCTGGTGTGTGACTGTGATAGGAGTTCTTGTCATCCTTGGTCTGGCAGACAACCTGTGGTTTGGAGCCACAGACTCACTAGCTCTCCTTAGGCGAACAGGAAAGGTGGCAAGCATTCCAAGGATGGTGGGAAATCCTATCTGTTCTTGATCATCCTGGCTGTATCTACTTCTGTAAATAAGCTTTGTTGCTCCACATACCCTGTCATCATCTATCTTTATGGCCACAGAACCAAGACTATGGTGCCAGAAGACTGTGGAAGGCAGCCATGAGCTCAAACAAGCATTTTCTTTTAAGCTGTGTATTACAGTTTGTACCAGGGTTAGAAGATTGTCATAAAATGATTGCCTTCTATTGATGTGGTAGGATGGTTGGAAGGTCAGGAGTGAAAAGCCATGATCCCTGCTTATGGGAATCTGGACTTCAAAATTGGCCTCGTGTGTTCTCTGTATTCTCCCTAGTAATCCTGAAGCAGGCAGTTTATGATATAGCTGAGGAATCTGGGATCCACTTGATTTTGGTAACGATGACCCTCCTTCTAGACCGACATTGCTTGGGAACTTTGTCATTTAGCAGAATACAAGCCACTGTCTAAGCAATGCACCTAGCCACCCCTGGCCCTCCCCATCTGCATTGGGCTGCACATGAAACCTCTCTCCAAACAATGCACCAAATCTATCTTTCCCAGATAGCCATCAAGATTAGATGGCTTCCCTTCAAGCCCCCGGGACCCCCTCCTGCATTGAATTGTACATACAACCCTCTCTAAGCAATAGTCTATATCTCTCCTCTCTAGATAACCATAAAAATTAGACAGCTTCCATTCAAGTGCATACCCAGCTCATCCTAGTAAGAATGGTGGAGCCAATCTGGTATAAACTGGTTTCAAGGTGTAGGAACAGTAGGACTAAATGTGCCTTTCAAGTGAACTTTCAGGGAGACTCCTCTTTTTTCCACATGATACCTATGCATGGGTATGCAAACAATTTCAATTGGATTTGTTTTTATGGGAAGGTACATACAACTTGGGGCCCTTCAATATTTTTGCCATGTAACCGCTAATCCCTTGCAGTGTATCCTGACTTTACTGTGGTTTTACACTGAATAAGTTTCCTTCCATACTCTTGGAAATCTCTGTGGGCTTTTTTTTTTTTTGAATTCATGAATAAAAGTTCATGAACCTGGAAAAACTTAATCCAGATCCCAATCTCCAGATTCTCCAATAAACAGCATCCTGATGTATCCCACTACTCTACAGGTCCAGTCAGAGCTAGATCCTTGTTGCATGTTAATTTGGGGCTCAACCTTTACCGAACCCTGGATTCTCTAAAGTTGAGACCCGGTGGAAGGTGACAGTCAGCCCAGGTGGGTAAAGGGGTGACATGGGTGCTCCATGGGTCTCTGTGGAGAGCTCATTCCTTTCTCAATCACACTTTCCCTGATGTTCAGAGCTATCCTGAAAAGGATGTGAACCTCCTCCCAGTTGGTGATATGAGATCTTAGATTGGCAGTCCATGAGGAACAGGGAAGATGTAAACCCTGCAGAGGTCAGCCCTTAGCAGCTTGGCAAGGGGTCAGGTTTCAGCCAATACTAGAAGAGTTGGGCCCTGCTTTTCCAAGGAGACATTTGCATAGTTTCCTGGGTAACACTATGATAACAGGTGTGGCAAGGAGACAGAGTCAAAGTGGCCTTGGAGTTCTGTACACACGGATGTGAATCCCAAACTTTGAAATATATTTGCGTTCATTACTATTATCATCCTGGCACATAGAAGACAGCCCTCCAGGTCTACCCAAGAGGGGGTCTCCAGATTAAGGTTGGTGTGTGGGCATGCCTGAAGATTATCTTAATCTTGTAATTGAGGTGGGCAGGTCAACCTTTGAATTGTGGGTGGATCATTGCTGATGCAGGGGACTGGCTGAACACAGGTGTGCACACATCCATTCCCTCTCTGCTTCTTGACTGTGGGTGTGTTGTGATTGGCAGCTCCATCCTCTTGCTGCTCCGACTTCCCTATGATGCTGGACTGTAATGTGGAATTGTAAGCAAAATAAACTATTTGTCCCAAAAGTTTGCTGCTTCTTGTGTACTTTGTCGCAGCGACTAGACACATAGCTAAAAGAGAAGGAAAGGCTACCTAACCACTGTATGAAAAGTCTGTAGGTGGCTATTTCAGTGAAGCTTCAAGTGGACGGAAAAGAACACTGGGCATCATTGATTCGGCAGAGATGCTGCATCTTGCACTCAGCATGCAACTCAGTTGCTGGGGAATTTAAAAACACAATGAGAGAGGCAGAGAGAGAGATGAGTTCTTCATCCTTCTTCCCTTTCTGCCTTTTTGGGTAGAGATGCCACTGTGATTGTGAAATGTCTTCTATTCAAAACATTTTTTTTTTGATGCAAGGACCTCTGTCTTTATTTTTATTTTTTTTTCTTAGCGTAGTGGGAAAGATATAGTGTATAAATGTTTCTGTGATAAATTTTATGTCATTTATACATTTAAATGACTTAGCACATGGCCATTTTTTAGCAAAACATCAGAAGTCATATAACAAACCAGGATACTTACATCTATCCACATGTACAGAGGCATAAATATTTGCTCACTTTCAAGTTAAACACAATGATCCTAAATGAGATGTTTGTTTACACTCAGAAGTTAATATTTAAAAACCCCAAAGCAATTTCCTTTGCTTAATTCCATTTAAATTCCACATAAACCACCAAGATGACTGCCCATCCAATTTTCAATCTTATTTGAAAATAATACCATTAAAACAGTTTTAACATTTTTCATTCTGCAAAATTTTCCTGAGTCATAATCTTGTTTTTCTCCACAAGTAAGCATGTATTGCTTAATTTTTGATGTTTGTTCTAGAAAGGTTGAAAATGAAAAAAGATCACACATTTTGTAAATGAGGCAAAATTTCACACATTTTCATAATGTCACATCAGTAACTGATTACACTGAGCCAAGCTCAACGATGTACTCCATGTTGTAAAGAAGAAATTTCAGTCAAAACCCTGACACCAGAATATTCTGGGATGTATTAAACTGCTATGACAACACAAGGAACTATGAAATAGTTATCCGGGTTTTCAAAAAAAAAAAAAAAAAAAAGGAAGGATTTGTAGATTTGAGGGATTACTTTAGAGAGAACATTTGTCTCTGATAAGCATACAAAGAAGATTTGAGTTTATAAGGGACTTTTTAATATGTTAGAAGATGAAATTCCTCATAGTAATTTGAAAAGGTGTGAGGGCATATAAACAAAGCTTAACAATAATAACAAAGCATAATAATCCAGGGTTTACTTCAAAAGCATGTGGATATTAAAAGTTATATGTGCATGGCTAACATTACAACACAAATATCAAACATAAAATACCCCATGTTAGCTACTGAAGACATTTGAAGCCACCATCTCACTAGCTGTTGGGTTTGTGATACCCGGGCTCGGCCAGAGACCACTCTTATGAGCACGCAACACGGGACGTGGCTGTGGGATAGTAAAGCAAGCCACCGGGGAGGATGAGGGCTGAGCTGGTGGGATGGAAGGCCATGGTCACACCCGGTGGTGATTGTGGTGGACTTTTCTGGGAGTGGCTTGTGTGCTGGGTTGTGGCTGAGTGACCCCCACTTCCATCCCTGGGGGGAGCAGATGCCTGATTCTCAGGAGATCATCGTTCTTTGGGGTGAGGCACCACAGCCCCCAGAGTGAAAAGCCCCACGTGCCTCTTTACATTAGACAAGGCTCAGTTCTCCTGTTCACTGCAGAACTCAGGTCCTCTTGTTCTGGAGTGTTCTTCAAGGTGTGACCCAAGGACGCCAGAGGGCTGGCTCAACTTTCTCAGTTCGTCCTTGGAGTGATTTACCCTTTTGTTTGTTCAACTTTCCAATAAACAAGATGAAATCAGTTAGGAGACCGGATTGGACAAAATCCTCCTCATCTCCCACCTGAACAGTTATGTCACTTTATTAGATGAAATCACTGTCAAATCCCATCTTTCAGAGGAACACTTAAGTCACATCCTGTGGATAGCTCCTGTCACAATGGTCTCCCTAGAGGATGACAATGGTCACCTCACGGGATCTTACGATCCACTCTGTTCTCTGTCTTAGGTACCATGGGCTGCTTGCTGTCTGAGGACAGTCAGGTGAGCCTCTCTCTCTCTCTTGCTTGTCTGGATGCTACTTCCTCAGCTTCTCCCCCTCCCCCCGAGTGTAACAAGATATCCTCTTTCTCCCTCTCTGCTGAGTTTTTGTGTCTTCCAAGGAAACTGCTGTCCTCAGCACCCTGGCAGAGCAACATATGAGATGAACCTCAGCTTCATTTCTCCAAATCAGAACCAAACATGCACTGCTTTAGGACACATGTCTCACAGTCTCAGGGGAGTTTTAAGTGTTTCTCTACTGTTTGTTAGATGTGGGCTCTTCATGAATGCGCATGTGCTACACAAGACTTCAATGTGCTGAGGTAAGTGCATTCTTTATCTTCTTGGTTGATAGTTTACATCATTCATGGACATGGGATGTTCTCAAGTGGGGCCTAGTGGAAGGAAGTTAGGTCTCCAGGATGTGCCCTTGAAGGGGACTCAATCTCCAGCACTTCAAATACTGTGTGTAGTTGCCCACATCTCTAACACTAGCCAAACTGGAGCAATGGGGGGGGGGATTGCAGGAAGGAAGAGAGGGAGGCATATTTGAAACGGGGAGGGGTTTTCAGGACCACACCTATGATTGTAGTCCTCAGGAGGCTGAGACAAGAGGGTCAAGTAGAATATTCTCATGCATCAGCTATGACTCAGTCATGACTTTGGGTTTGTTTTGTGACTCATTGAGCATCGCTTGGGCGGCCGTGGCGTGGACCCCTCCATTGGAGCATGATAGGCTCAGCAGTGGGAACACAGCTTCCTCTCTTCCTGAATATATATCAGTGGCAGATCCTTTCGCCTGCAGTTTCCACCATCCATGCCTGACTGTTGAACAGCTCGTGCCCATGCAATCCCAATGCAACATCTACATGCTGTGAATTCCTGGTTGCATTGCTATGTCTTCTGCAGAGATGAGATTTCTCAGTGCTGGTCTCTGTCTTCCAACTCTTACATTGTTTCCACTCCACTCCCCCTTTTCAGGAATGTTTGCTGATCCTTAGTCAGAATGGGCCTTAGGTACCACTCAGGGTGAGCACTCAGCTGTCACTTATCACTAGCATCTTCTGCAGCCAGTAATCTCTGTTCCCCACCATTTCCTGGAAAAATCACCTCTGATGAAGTCCAGCAGTAACGTGGCTGTGGGTAGAAGGAAGTTCGATGCTCGCGTTTGTCTTTTTTTTTTTTTTTCCTAAACTCTCAATGACATTTACAGATTTAGCTTAAGACCACGTGGAGGTACCAGAGACCTCTTATATTCTGATCTAACTATTCTATTCTCTCCCTCCTTATAAGATCTGTAAGATCCAATCGCTTTCCCTTTTTGATAGGAATCACAATGTGAAATAATGAGAGGTCAAAGCTTTCCTAAGTAACTGTGGAACATCACAGTGCATTGCCCAGTGTGGCACTTCAAAAAGACTAGGTGTGAAGTTTTGAAATCCTGAGAACATAGTTGAGTTACTCTAGGACAATATCGGCTGGCCCCAATTCCCATGGGGAAACCAAGGATAAGTGTCCTTTTGAGCTGTGAGCGCCAACCTAATATTTTCCGAGTTGATCTGCAGGCAGAGTCACTAGGCAAAGGTCCAGGTTGGACAATACACCTTTGAAGGCATCTTGCCAGTGCTCTAAGAAGCAGCCTCTAGTCCAGGTATCAGAGATGCAGTCAGCTGCTCTCCCACTGTGGGTGCTGCTGCTCCTGGGAGAGGTACCAAGAAGTGTTGGGAGCAATCACAGTCTGTGGATCACTGTGTTCTAAGCCTCTTCTGTAGAATTCCTCACCATTTTCTGGAGAACTCAAGACAAGGATCCTGTTCAACATTCAACTCATCTCCCATGCCCACATCTACCCTATCACAGTTTATAATCCCAGCTCACTGCACATGTCATTATATTTTTGCATTAGCCTTCTGTACTCTACCCAAATGAATAGAAATTCAGTGATTGGAAACCACTCCCATTTGCCCTCTGATCTTCTCCTCAGGGTTTCATGGCTACGACTCACATATTGCTGAAGCTGCTTTATTTCTTATCTTGCAACTGGAAGAATCTCCTTCCCATGTCATGCAAATCATTGCTGGAGTATTGTCTTTGGGAGTTTGTGGCAGATGATGCTGTCAGTTGATTACTTCATGGAGGCAAACATAAGGCTTGCAGGAATATTCTGCATGCTTGTTGATAAAAATCATAGAAAAACAACTGAAGGGAACAAGGTGTTTCATTTTCTCTTATGGTTACCAGTTACACTTGCTTGTCCAGCTTGGCGGGAGGGCCCACAGCAACACCAAGGATCAAGAGAACTGACCACATCACATCCACATAACAGCTGAGTGAGGGACGATCCTTATTTAGTAGAGCAGCTGGACAAGTATCCAGAAAGATGTAACATTCCTCACTCAGCTCTCTGTATTTTATTTACCTGTCCAGAGTCTGGTTCCACTAACCAAGGGCTGTGTCTACCCCATTACCTAGATAATCTCCTACAGATTTGCTCTGAAATTAACTAAAATAGTGATTCTCTATAAATGTCCCAATAGCTCAAAACCTCAGCCATCAAGTTGACATTTATATCTAACTATAACAAAGCCCTATGGGCCACCAAAGTTTCTTTAACACTAAGAATGCTCAAAACACCAAAGACAGTCTTCAAAGGAAAAGAAAGTCAGCTTTTCCCTGGGGCAGTTTTAGTGATAAGTATTACACCAAAAGATCAAAGCATTCTTAAACTAATGCACATGCATTGTGATGCATGTGCCCCATGTAGTTGTATGAAAAACCTGCGAGGTAAAATTTACAAATGCCTGAGGATACGGTTGAGCTAGAATGGGACAGTATTTGTTGACCTAAACTCCCACGAAAGGAGAACCAAATATAGGTAACTTGTATTACTTTAGACACTAGAATTCAGTCATGATTATAATCCAGGCAGGGAACACTTAGAATCTCTGCCCAGGGTTAATGCAATATGTCAGTATTTAGACCTTGAAGATTCTTCTCCCAACGTCATTTAAGTTGTTGGAAGTGTAATTTCCTTTGAACTGTGTGTCTGGGAATGATAAATTTATCCAGTATACTGCCTGAAAGACATACATGTGTGCGTGAATTCAAGTTTTCTCTTTGTCATTCCTTTAAAATGTTGACAATAAGATGTCTTGGATATTGTATGTTTGGTTGCAATGGCTAGAAACCTGCTGTTTCTGACACCTGGTTGTCCATATCTTTCATAAGATTTGGAAAGCCTGCTGTTTACTTAAAGAGATTTCCTTTGCAATTTTTCTCCTTCCATAATATCTGCAATGCAAACATTGATTTGTGTAATAATATTCCATAAAGTTTGGAGACTTTCACCTTTTCTTTAAACTATTCTTCTCATGAATAGCCCATTTCAAGTGACTGGTATTCATGCTGGGCACAGCAACACATGTCTATAGCTCTAGCTGAGGTAGGCAGATAGTTTGAGTCCTGGAGTTTAAGACTAACCAGAGAAATACCTTTCAAGAAAGCTACGTCACGAGTTGAAGATGAGTTAGCAAAAACAGAAAATAACAGAGTAACCATATTAGTAGGTGGCCCAAAAAAAAGGGCCCCAAGATATGCCACAGAACCGTCACTAGTATAGACAATTCAAAAGGAAATTCAGCTTATAAACAGATGTTCTGGAAGATGGGAAGGAGCAGGCAGTAAGCACCAAGGACGAAGGAGGGAGGAAAGAGAGATGAGAGAGAGAAGGGTGGGCGCAAATTTGGGATGGGGGACAAAAAGGGAGAAGGGAGAGGGGAGAGGGAAAGATGCAAGTACCTATTGAGCTTGAATGACTAAGTAAAAAAAAATAAAAAATGAGCAACCAAATCTTGTCCTCAATTGTTGGGATGTTTTCTCAGCCTTACTTAATCACTAGTCACTAGATTGTCTCCAATTCTTAACTGTTGCCAAAAGTGCCAAGTATTCCTGTGGTCTACTGACATGGATTCGTTGAGTACCCAGGAGTGGACCATGTGAACAGGTGATAATTCCATTGTTAGCTTCTTGAGCATCTCCAGACTGGTTCTCAATGCCATGGCCCTGTGCAACCCCAACAGCAACTCAAAAGTGTTTCTCTTTCAACAAATGAATATCAACATGCCAACATTTTCTCTTTTGTAAACATTCCAGGTGAAGCCATTAATATTTTTGGTTTGTTTCATTAATTGTGGAAAAAAATATAATTTGAAACCCATAAAGAAGTAGAAATCTATAGAACACTCCCCTTCTAAAGAGTGATAGAGGAACACAGGTTGTGGAACCTTCTAATGACCTATTATATATCCCCTGTACTCAGAATAAGCTTAGATCATGTTTATATTTTGGATGCACATGCTGTGCTGCGCAGTTTGTGCCTGGTGACTGCGGGGTCCTGTGACCAGCAGGCTTGCCTCGAAATCCCGATAGGTCCCAGAGTGCGATCATCAAGACTTAAATCAGGCTGGGTCAAGAGTGGATCTTGGAATAGCCAAAAACCAAGACGAATTTATTATGGAACCTAACCCTTGTATAGAATGAAAATGGGTGATGTCTGTACATTCTGCAGAGTGATAGTGTTAATACGGGCTCACAAACTACAGGTAAAAAGTCATCAGTAGGTGGGATGACCACCAAAAATACAGCTTTGCCAATCCTAATACATGTTAATAGGCCCTAATGGCGTTATTCATTATGGGAAAAGAACAGGCTGCTGATAGGTCAGGAACATACTGATACACTTTCAATAATAAAGCTCAGTGCCTGTCCCTTAGATGTGCTAACCAATGTCTAGAGAACTTCCAAAGAACAGGAATATGCAAAAAACACCTCTGCCCTTCATCCCAATTTGAGACAGGACAAGATCTATGATGCCCCTTGCAGGAAAATCAGCTTAGACTGTACTGGTATAGGCTGGTATCTATGCTGGTATAGTCATAGAACTATGCTGATATAGGAGGCACACTGCAAGCAAGACTGTGAGGGATTCCCTTGGAATCCCTCTTCAGAAATGTTCATATAGAGTTTGAATGTTACCTAAGGGTGGCTGATTGAATGGTGTTTGCCTGCTTTGCCCATGGGACAGAGACCTCAGCTGTGCCTTGCTGCTCTGTTGCTCTTCCTCACTGCAGGGTCAGAGATATATTTTAATGATGTACCAGAGAGAACTAACTCTTAAGACACCATTCGAGTATGAGGCTGCACCATTGCGCTGGGAATTTCTGTACATTGTAAACAGTAATAAACTCCAGCATCCTCAACCTCCACCCTGGTGATTTGGAGTGTGAAATCTGTCCCTGACCCACTGCCAATGAACCTGTCAGGAACCCCGGGATTCCTCTCCGAAATCTTAAATATCAGGCCCTGTGGGGATTGCCGTGGCTTGTGCATGAGCCAACTCAAGTAGATGTCTCCATTATTGTGCACCAGGCTCTTACTGGACTTGCAGGAGATGGAGGCCACCCCTCCAGAAGCAACAGACGGAGACAGTGGAGTCTGGGTCATCTGCACATCTCCAGAGGATCCTAAAACAATGACAGACAAGGGCATGGTCACATGCAGAGAATCAGATATCTGCATTTTGGACAACAGTTTTTACAGAATTACTATTGTGACTTTGATTCAAACATACAAGATATCCCATTAAGAATAATCCATGAGTTGTAAACTAGGGCAGGTTGTTTTGACTTCCCCCATACCATCACCCTGATTGTATATGACAGTTCTCCCCAGAGCTCAGGTCCTGTCACTGCATGAAATATCAATCACAGGTCACATGTGCATAGAACACATGTGGGAGGTAGCGGGCTCCAGAGCTCACCCACTTGTCCCTGTCCTCCTCCTAGAACCCCTCTGTCCTTACAACAGACAGAGAGGATTAGTAGCCCGAGGAGCTGAGCAGGGAGCCTCATTCTGAGATGGGAAACTAAAGAATCCAGTCCAGCAGGATGAGAACTGAGCTTTTATCTCACACTTGAAGGGCAGGGCCTCCCTAGGGAGACACATGCAAATTGCCTAGTGGCAAAGTGTAAAGAGCAAAGGGGAGAGTGGGAGGCCTGTGAGGAGAGACACTGACACAAATTCTCTCTGTGTTAAGAAGACGCCTGCAGCACTGGAGAGGAGGCGGCTGTGTAAGTCTGTTGTGTCTGAGGACAGGATGTGCACTGCCCTCAGCCCAACCCAGCAGTCGTGTCCTCACCATGGGCATGTGCGCAGTCCAGTGTCTGTGAGGGAAAGTTGCACTGCTTGTCTCCCTTCCAGCTAACACACTTATAGAAGTTAAGTCCCATGTCCAAGTGCTTCTGTTCAGTACTTTCTTCCATTTATAGAGCTGAGTGGAGCTTAGTTACCTTGTTCTTGTCACTCTGCAGCAGGTGAGCGGTGAGAATCCTGCAGGGCTGGAGCTGGGCCTCACGGTGGGCTGCTGCAGTTTTTCTGAATGTTCCTAATAAAACAAAGTGGTTTAAATAACAAGAGATTTAATTTTGGCTTACTATTGGGTGGTTACAGTTCCTTCCAGTCTTGGCAGGAGAGCACACACCCTGCATCACCTAGGTCTCAGGAAATTGGTTCAAACATATCCACATAAGTGGAAGAAAGAAAACCTTCACTTGCCAGACTAACATGTCTGACCAGATATACAGAAAGATGCCATTTTTTTCAGCCAGTTTCCTCCATCTTATTCACTTGCCAAGGGATTAGTTGATCTTACCATGGGCAATGCCTTCCCCATCAGTTAGCCAGTCTCCTGTGCTTCTAATTCTCTACAAATGCAACAAGTTCTCTAACCTCAACCATGAATTGACACCTGTATCAATGACAGATCTCTATGCTCTATTCCTTACTACCGTACATTGGCCTTTGCAACTTATGTACCAATGATTACTTTTCTTGCTTGATTTCTGGACAATATCTTCCTATGTAGGTAACACTGGCCTAGAACCACCAGTCCACCCATGCTGGTTACACATATGTGCCTCTTGAGTGTTGATGTTACGGGTACGCCTCTTGGTTTCAATTGTACTTTTTCTCTTTCCCATACTTTTCTTATAATATCAAATTTATTCTTTTTCATATACATATGTGATATTTCTGATATTTGCACATAAGCTGTGCTCTTTGAACTTTCTATAATTTTTTATTCAAGCTCACAGAAGATTTTTGATTTTACATGCTGTGTTCACTGATTTTGTGTAGTATTGTCTTCTAAAACTTTTCAGGAACATTTCATGAAGATTTAAGATCATCTGTCCCCTTTCAGAGAGGTTTTCACTTGTGTAAAGAATGACTTTCTAAATGTATTCATAGTATGTTGACTTCCACCCACTTTAGAACAGAGCTTATTAGCTTTTTACAATCAAAACCTCTTTGCATGGGTCAGGTAGAAAGTTCACTGATGAAAGGCACTCAGTGTCAAGTCAGACAGTCTTGACTTTGAACCTTGAACCCCACATGGTAAAAGTTGTCAGTTATACTCTGATCTGCACATAAGGGTAGCAACACATGTATTTATGCGTAGACTCATGTACGTACACAGATACATAATAACCAATGATAAAAGACCTCTCTTCACTGGAGAAATTTTAATTCAATCAGGGAAACTATTAATACAATGAATAATGAAGAAATTAGATTTGAAAGATTTCTGTGATGCATAAATTTTAGTTGGTTAAAAGATGAAATAAATTTGACATACTTTTGTGATAAATATGTTGATTTATTTTCAAAAACATGATTAAATCTGACATAATATTTGTTTGGGTGGATATTGTGACTTTATAATTGCCAATGCTGAGACTGCTGCTTTGTGAACATGGAACACAAATTTCAAGAGAAACTTTAGTGCATATGAGAAAGTGTGGAAATGCTGCCTCCAGTCAAAGTTGCTTTACCTGCTTGTCATGAAACTTAAGACAGCAACTGGGACAGCACCTTTCAAAATCACACCTTGTAACACAATGCAGCCCAAAGATATTTGATAAATGATGAAGGTTAAAGGAAATAATCTGAGGAATGTTTTCATTGAGAAGCTATCTTTGTATCTGTAGTCAAAACATTGAAGTTCATAGTACCCAATATTCTCAAACCTGAACTGTGGCTTCGATCATGCCTTTGGGTTTGTTCTTGTTACTCATTGAGTTTGACCAGGGCCAGCTGTGCCCTTGGCATGGAATTCTCTTTTGAAGTGTGGGAGACTCAGCAGTGGATACACAACTAAAGGCAATGATTGAACTGCACATTCTCTCTGAATAAATCAGTAACAGAGAATTTAGCAAATCCTACTGTCCTCCCCCACTCATGCATGAGCCTTGCCAAGCACATTCCCATACAATTCCAGTGCAACATGCAGATGCTGTGAGTGTGTGATTACATTGTTGTGACATCTACAGAAATGAGATTCCTCAGCTCTTGTCTTACAGTTCTTACATTCATTCCACACCCACCTCTGCAGTGTTCTCTAACCCTTATTTGGGATGGGATAGATGTGTTGTTCAGGAGGGAGTGCAGAGTAATCATCAGCATCTCTTGAAGCCAGCAATCCTATGTTTGTTACTCTTTGTTGGAAAGAGTGTCTTTTCTAATGAAGGTTGACAGTAGATTTGTTTCTATATAGGAAAAAATCGGTGTTTGGAGGGAGGTTGACACCATTCTGTTTAACTATGGAAATAGATGTAATTCCTTGGGCCTAGGGTCTCTGCATCATGCATTGTGAATGGGTTTCCAAAATCAGCATGAATAATTTCCCTATTCAATAAACTAACTCCTTGTTGCTATTTCCCAGAAAATAATTTCCATCTAGAACAATTTCAATGTACAGAAACTTTCCCAGCCGCTTAAAAAAGAGCATCAGACAGTGAAGACTGTGTCATGTGACTTCCACTCATAGTTTTATATTTTCATTTTAATGCTTTATGTGTCCATTTTCATGTGTGCTGCATGTTTTTGTGTGGTGTCTCTGCCCATATGCATGTGCAATGGTCAGAGACTGATCTAGGAATCATCCTTGATCATCTTGCATATTAGTCTGAGACATGGTCTCTAATGAAGCCTAATATACACAGACAGGACCAGTCTGCCTAGCCAGCCTGCTCTTGGGGCTTCCAGTCTCCTTCTGTGTGTTAATTTACATGTAGCTGGCAGAACAGCAAGCATTTGAACTGGGAATGAGGAACTGAACTGCCTTGTGGGGACTTGGGTCCTGGAATTGTGACAAAGGACTATGCCATCTCTCCACCCTCCTCATGTCTTATCGTGCACCACTTCCATTTGATGATCCTCTCTAAAACTTCCTCTACAGTTGATAATGAACATTGGCCTAGGCTGAATTTGTATTTGCTGATTTGGTTCTGGATATATAAGAAAGTGTCATGTGGGTGGATAAAAAATGTTCTTGTCTTCTTTCATTTTTCCCCTTTTTTGTTGGTTAATTAGAAAGGGATCCACTGCACATTACACAGGATGGCTTTGAACTCTAGTATCTTCCCCTTCCCGATTTCAAAATGCGCCACTGCATTCCAAAGTGTTTTATTTTGTGACTGTCTGGCACTGCAGGTACAGCGACTTCCAGAAGCCTGAGTTTGTACAACCTCAACATTGGAACTACCCACCCTCTATCTTAACTTTTTCTCATTTAAACTGCAACCTCTCTCCCCTGGCCAAGGAAGAATTGCAACAAATGCTCCCTTAATATTTGACTCAGTTCAGATGCAGATTTATGCCTCTGTCCAGTTTACAATACTGGATCCTCACATATAATATTTTGTTGCTTGATTATCCTAATGTTCTGCAATAAATGAGCCCTTTTTAGTTACTTGAATCTATTGTACACACAATCTGGATAGAGAATGTTTGGATCCTCTGCCCAGGATTCAGGGGCTGCAGTGATGCTATTGCTGAGAATATATTCTCATCTGGATATTGAAGATGCTTCATCCAACATCCTGCTGGTTTACAATGTTATGCTCTTTGTGATCTTGAAAATATCCTGGATATTTGGGATGCTCAGTACGCAAAAATCAAAGAGATCCAGAGCAGAGGGGGAAGTCAAATTTCCTCTGTCACTGCTTTTGAAAATTAAACTATATATAATATATCCTGGTTAGTATTTTTAGGTTGACATATCTAAAAATCATTGAGTGTTTTGCACTTGGGTATTCATCTGTTTCCCAAGATTTGCAAAGGATTCAGCAACTGTTGTCTTGAACAGGTTTTCTATACAATGCTCCTTGAACATTTACAGTACAAACACCAGTTCCTTTTTCCCTTATTGGCTTATTCCTAGTGGCCAGTACTCCTGCTGAGCATAGCACTACATTCAAAGGTACTTTAAAGGCTGAGGAAGGATTTTTATTTGCGTGATGTAGTTCAAAACCACAAGGGAAAATATATTCCTGTGGATATACACTGCAGAGATATAAATGCATAATTTAACCTTGTTCTCACTCTCAGGACCTTTTCTTTGATATTGACTCTTCTCTGTCTTTAAATTTTATTCTCTATTTCACTTACTTTTTGTATTTTCACCTAAGTTATTCAGCATATATACAAATATATAAACTTATATGTATGTATATACACAGTCTGATGCATATCTGTAGATGGTGGTTTTATACATATACTTCTAAGAAGCTGTTAATAATCTTAATGGTTCAAAAGATGCCAAAACAATATAGGCATAACAACAGCACAGTACACAGTAACACAGTATTTCTGAGGACAAATTCACTTTGGTCACAAGATATGAAGACAAAAATACAGAAAATGACGCCAAAGTTAACTTTCAAGCTCACTGACATACAAATGAAAGGTAATAAGCAAGCTGCCTAAGGTAAAAAGCCAACAGGCTTACTGAAGTAGGAGACTTTTGAACGTCAGCATGGTGCAGATGGAGAAGAAGATGTTTTAGGCACGAGAGTGGCCTGAGTCTTCTGGGATCAGCTGATCACTCTATAATTGGATGTAGGGGCTGTTCATCAGGAGGAAACTCATGCCTGGCCACTTGAAGCGTGGCTGAGAGCTCCTGACTGGGGAGGGTCCCAGCTGTGAAAGGGAACCCATAACTCCCTTGCCATCCAGACATGATAAAACATAACGTTCTGAGCATTAGGTCAATAGACCCCTGTGGTTCTCATCCTGCATCCATGAGGCCTTTTGTCCATTGAAATGGTCAACACAGATACCATTAGTGATCTGAGGGTAGAAAGTAGGGGGATGAAGAATATTTGACCACCAAAAGAAGACCCTTTGCCATACATACCTGTACATAGGATGGAACAGGGATGCGAGGGCCAGAGCAGGGAAAGAGAACTGCCGTCAGTGCCCTCTGGAAATGAAAAGCACAGGCATGCACCCAACTCACCCCACAAGACATGCTCAAGTTTGGGTCAATAACATGTATAATGAACAAGGGAGAAATTCCTGTGACCCAAGTCCCATGGAAGAAGAAGCCATTGCTGGTCAAAACTGACCACCAGAAGGGGTCCCTCTCCACCATAGGCACACCTACTGAAATATTGCTCACGTTGGAGCAGTTGCCAAGCACACACAGGATTATATTTGTCTTATGGATCTCAGCGAGACACATGGACAAGAATGGACATTGTGGAAGGAAAGAAGTCACCCGTTGACCACCATAGGCAGACATAGTCAAGTACCCTCTTCTATACTCACCCCCCACAAAGACACACAGCCATACCACAAAGGAAAAAAATAGGTATAACACATGACTAGATCCAGGATAAAAATTCTTTTGTGACAGTGACATGCTCGTCCAGCATTGACTTTTGAATGAGTGAATCAACAAACCTGTGTTTATTCTGAATGAAGCAAGTTCACATATTAGGTCATGTTCGCGGGCCTCCTCTGGTTTCCATACTCTCATCTCTAGCTGTTCATTTCTTGGTAACATTTAGAGATTTGGGTTAAAGGGCAATAATGGTTCCAACTTTCTCTATGATCTCAACGAGGACATCTTTTCTTATGATATAAAATTGATTCATTCCCCTTATCAGGATTTATTCCTTGAAATAATGTATTCTTACTGAAAATTCAAAATTATTGGAGGATCATTGTGTTTTTTCAAAGCACATGCTTCACATAAAACATGCACCAACACGGCAATCTCCAACACAGCACCTCAAAAAGAATAAGATGGGAAGAGTCAGAGGAACAGGTCAAAACAGCCTTCAGAACACGCTGGAGCTAGTCTCAAGAAAGTGAATCAAGAGCAGGTGTCCATTTGAGCAACAGCCTAAGCTTTTCTGGGCTGATTTGCATCTGAGTCACTAGCAATGTTCCAACTGCTCAAAGCATCTTTAAGGGCAGCTGTCAGAGGTCCAAGAAGCAGCCTCTAGTCCAGCTTTACAAGATGGTGTCAGCCACTCTCCTGCTCTGGGTGCTGCTGCTCTGGGTTCCAGGTGAGAAATGCAGGGACCTACTGGGAACATTCGATGTGGTCCTCAGACACTGTATTCTAAGCCCCTGAGCACTTGGTTATTTGACTTTTGGCATTTGTAATTAGTTTTATGTTTCCCAGTTTCCTCTTATGTTTTAGCTTCTCAAAATGATGTCTGTGATTTTAAGTTCTGGAATCTCATGAAATATTCTTGAATATTGAAATGGTTTCAGTTTATCTATGACAGCTGTGTGTGTTGTCATTCTAGGCTCCGCAGGGGACATTGTGCTGACCCTGTCTCCAGCTTCCTTGGCTGTGACTTTGGCACAGAGGCCACCATCTCCTGCAAGGCCAGCCAGAGTGTTAATTTACTTCGCATGAATTTTATGCACTGGTATCAAGAGAAGCCAGGACAGCCTCCCAGACTCCTGATCTATAAGGCATTCAATTAAGCATCAGGGGTCCCTGCCAGGTTCAGTGGCAGTGGGTCCAAGACAGATTTCACCCTCAGCATCCATCCTGTAGAGGCCAATGATGCTGCCACATATTACTGTCAGCAGGGTAAGGAGCTTCCTCCCACAGTGCTCCAGGGCTGAACAAAAACATCTTGGGCTTTCTGCTCACTGAGGCTCAGCTTCTAAATGTTTCTTCTTCAGAGATATGTCAACCAAGTATAACTAGAATTGGAAAAAGGTGTCTAAAGTATTAAACACATTTCTCAATAAAATATCAGTAAAAATTCAATTTTAGAACAATTTTGACATTCAACCAATTATAACACTTTTCTGAATAAAGTCTGCAAATTTGACACCAAATGTGCTTATTTACTTTTACACCAATAATTAAATGGCATGAATATTTGTACGTTTTTTATATTTTTCTGAATTAATTTATATTTTGATTTTCTAATCCTCAGTCATCAGAATACCACCTTTCAGAACATATAAAGTTAAATACCAGAAATTTCCTGGTTAGCATCATTTCATGAAATGGAGAAATCATAATCCTAATCACAAATGAAAACCTTTTTTATTTATTTATTTTTTTATTTCCACTCATACAAACTTAACAGGTACAACGGTCCCCACCTCCCTCCAACTCCCCACTCCCCTCCCCTCCATCCCCCAGTGCCTCCTTGTCCCATCCCCGGAGCATCCTTTAATGTGCATGCCGAACCCTCATCTGGGTCCTCCTCTCCGATGAGGCACAAAGACCTAGTGGCATTTCCCAGAATCCTTTCCTGGGTTCCCATTAAGCATAGGGACACTACTGTGGCTGTCAATCCCTTGCCTCCAAGAATGCTAGTGCCGTTAGCACATGCTAGACTTTGTGGGGTCAATAGTGTGTTGGATATTGCACAGGGCATGCAAAGTCCAATTATGATTGCTTTGGCCCTAGCTTGTGTGGATTATCTTGTATATCATTGCTCCTCCCATCTTTTTGCTCTTACACTCTTACCGCCCCCTCTTCCTCAAATTTCCCTGAGCTTCAGGATGGAGAGAGTTTAGGTTGGCCTAGTTCCAAGTGGTTGATATAGATTTTCTCATGTTCTGCATTATGGTTTGTTGATTTTTTTTTCAGTTTTGCTGCTCCTGCAGTGGCCTTCCCTCCATCCTGATGGGAACTGGATGTCAGCCTCTGGCCAGATATAAAAACCTGTTAAACTAGAGTCTTGTTATGAGTATATTCAAAGATGTAATAAAAGTAGGAAACCGGGGTGAGGGAGGGGTCAATCACACATTTGCAAAAGGGTTACTTTCTATCTGCCAGACTATATGCCCTCCCCTTCTGGTAAGATCATACCCCATCAGTTGTAAATGATCAGGAAGGATAGTCTGTGAACTTAACCAGATATCTCATTACATACTTGCAGTTCTTGATGGTGGCTTATTTTCTCCGCTGTAACATGGTCCCCTCTCTCCTTGTTTCTAGTGTGGCCCTCCTTCCCCATCCCTCCTATTCATAATCTTTGCAATTACTGTAGGTATTACAGAGAATTATCCTTAAGTGTCTCTAAGTGGGTTTGGTACTAGGATCCACCTATTAGGGAGTACATACAATGCTTAATTTTCTGTGTCTGGGATACTTCACTGAATATTATTGTTTCTAATTATATCCATTTCCAAGCAAATTCCATTAATTCATGATTTTTGATAGGTGAGTAGTACTCCATTGTATACATGTACCACATTTTCCTGATCCACTCGTCAACTGTTGGACATTTAGGTTGATTCCATGACTTTGCTATTGTAAACAGTGCTGCTATGAACATGGTTGTGCTTGTGCTATCGAGGTGAATTTTTGCTCTATGGGATGTTATTCCCAAAAGTGGAATAGCAGGGTCATATGGCATTTCAATTTTTAATTTCTTTAAGAATCACCAGACAGCTCACCTGAGTGGTTGTAAGAGCCTGGATTTCCACCACCAATGTAGGAGATTTCCCTCTCTCCACATCCACTCCACCATTTGTTGTTGTTTGTATTGTGGATATTTGCCATCCTGACTGGGCTGAGATGATATCTCAGGGAAGTTTTTATTTGCATTTCCCTGATGGCTGAGGATGTGGAGCATTTTTTAAGATATTTGTTAGACATTTTAATTTCATCCCTGGTAAAGTTTCTTTTAAGTTCCAGGGTCCATTTTTTAGTTAGGCCATTTGTTTCCTTGGTGTTTAGTTTTCTAAATTCTTTGTGCACTCTGGGTAATAGAGCCCTATCAGATATGTGGACAGTGAAGGTTTTCTCCCATTCTGTGGGTTGTCTTTGAGCTCGTGTTACAATCTCTTTATCTGAACAGAAGCTCTTTAATTTCACAAGATCCCAACTGTTGAGAGTTGGTAGCAGTGAATGGGCTATTGGATGTCTGTTTAGGAACTGTTGGCCTAGCCCAATCAGCTCGAGGGAGTTCCCTACCCTTTCACCTATGGTTTTTATAGTCTCTGGCCTTATATCGAGGTCCTTGATCCATTTGGAATTAATTCTTGTACATGGTGACAAGTACAGGTCCAGTTTTAATCTTCTGCATGTGGAGATCCAGTTTTGCCAGCACCATTTGTTGAAGATACTGTTCTTTTTCCATTGGATTTTTTGGGTCCCTTTGTCAAAGATCAAATGGCTTTAGTTGTGTGGGCTTATATCTGCGTCTTCAACCCTCATCCATTGATCCATGTGTCTGTTTTAGATCCAATACTAGGCTGTTTTTATAATTATGGATTTGTAATATAGACTAAGATTTGGTATGGTGATACCTCCAGTCATGTTTTTGTTACTCAGGATTGTCTTTGCTATCCTGGGTCTTTTGTGCCTCCATATGAATTTTGAGAATTGCTTTGGGATTTTAATTGGTATAGCATTGAATTTGTATATTGCCTTTGGTAGGATGTTCATTTTAAAAATGTTGATTCTACCAATCTAGGACCATGGGAGGTCTTTCCACCTTCTGGTGTCTTCTGCAATATTTTTCTTTATGGTTTTAATGTTTTCATCGTAAAGGTGTCTTACTTCCTTGGTTAGGTTTATACCAAGGTATTTCATTGTTTTAGGAGCTATAGTAATTGGGATTGTTTCTCTCAGGGCTTTTTCACTTCTTTCATTCTGGGCATATAGGAAGGCCACTGATTTTTTTACATTTATTTTGTATCCTGCCACCCTGCTGAACTTCTGTATTAGTTCCAGAATCTTCCTAGTGGAGTTTTTGTGATCACTCAGGTATAAGATCATGTCATCTGCAAATAGGGATAACTTGACTTCTTGCTTGCCGATTAGAATTTCTTTTATGTCCCTTTCTTGTCTTATGGCTTCAGCTAAGACTTCAAGTACAATATTGAACAGAAGTGGTGAGAGTGGTACAACCTTGTCTAGTTCCTGATCAAAGCGGGAATTCTTCAAGTTTTTCCCATTGAGTATAATCCTTGATATGTGCTTTTTATATACAGCTTTTATTATATTGATGAAGGTTCCTTCCATTCCGACTCTAGTGTTTTGATCATAAAAGGCCCTTGGATCTTTTCCAAAGCTTTTTCTGCATCTATCAAGAGTATCATGTGGTCTTGGATTTGAACTGGTTTATATGGTGAATTACATTTATTGATTTGCATATGTTGATCCAACTTTGTGTGCCTGGGATAAAGCCTACAGGATCCCCATAAATGATCTTTTTGATCTGTTTTGAATCTGATTTGCTAAGACTTTGTTGAGAATTTTGCATTTGTGTTCATCAGAGAGATTGGCCTATAGTTTTCTTTTTTAAATGTATTTTTATTAGGTTTTGGGATTAAGAAGATATTAGCTTCATAGAAGGAATTTGGTAGTGTTCCTTCCTTTGCTATTTGATGGAACAGTTTAAGGAGTATTGGTGTTATAAGCTCCTTAAATGTCTGGTAGAACTCTGCACTGAATCCACTTCATCCATGACATTTTTGGTGGGAAGATTCAAGATTACATCCTCAATTTCCTCATATGTTATAGGACTTTTTAAATAATTGACAACGTCCTTATGCTTAAGGGGAACACAGGAAAGGGTTCAGGGAAGTGCCACTGGGTCATCAGAGAGGAGGACCCAGAGGAGAGTCTGGCATGCACATTGAAGGATTCTCCGGGGATTGGGGAGGGGAGGCACTGAGGAATGGGAAAGGAGGGGTGAGTGGAGGGGGAGCAGGGTGTTCAGGGGGAGGAGAAGGGAGGGAAAGAACCAGTGTACCTTAGTTTGTATGAGCGGGAATAATAATAAAAAATGTTAAAAAGAAAAAAAAAAGAAAGTGACTACAATAGATATCAAGTCACACCCAGTGCTCATCACAGAATGTAGTATCTCTAGCAGATAGGATTGGAATAAATTGCTGGGTGTGAAGAACTTGAAGTAAAGGAACATTTCTTTGGTGGTAGCATTTTGACCCCGAGTGATAACTCTTTTCAGTCAGGTCCATTTCTTCTCCTGTTATGCCATTTCAACCACAACTCAACCTTATACAATGCTATGTAGGTAACTTTCACTAACAGAGATGTGGTGAGTGACTTACCTCATATGTCCTGACTTTAAAAGAGGAAAATAGGGGGCAGCTCTGGTTCATTTCATGATAAGAATATCTCTTGCCCTCCTAGTAGACAGCATAAGTGTGGTCAAGGATGCCTTCCTAGAGGAACACCCACTCTGCCTACACACAGACTGACTCTGAGAGAGAGTAGCTGAAACTCCAGCTCACACCCCGACCATGATAAAGGTGGTCAGGACAATGATTATTCCCTCTTGCCTGAAGTGTTACTTTACCTCGGGGCCAAGGGTGGTGATATAAATGATTCCTGAACTCTGCTGGGGCCAAGCAGTCAAGATACAAACCCCATATGCAGCTCTCCTTTGGACAGATGTAAACTTAACTTCTTCATGCTGGGAAGGGTTAGGGGACCCTCCTGGTTCTCGAGGAAGCAGGGCAGACCCACTTCCTGACCACCTACTGGATGCACACTTATGTTAGGTACTTTCACATTTCTCTCATGAGAAGTTCATTCCTCCATCTCCTAACCAGAGAATCTGTAAATGAAATACTGCTTGGGGATACAGAAGACTAGAAACTAAACAATAGATGATTCAGTTGGCTCATTGACCTTTGCATCATCCTCTCTATACCAGACAAGGCATTGCAGTGATTAGATGCATGTTACCTTGATAGCACTCTTGTCCCCACTTATTTCATCACACCCTGGTAGATGTTGCATTGCGAAGTTTCTCTGTCAGTTGACTTTACGTACAGGAGATTGTCCTCTATAAAGTAGATTTCTGCTAATACATAGAAGCCCTAAAGGAAATGATGAGAACATTGTGCCTTTTCATCAAGATGGCACTGAAAGTGAAGAAGGAAGCTCCTGCCCCTCCCAAAGCTGGAGCCAAAGCTACCGCTTTGAAAGCCAAGAAAGCAGTGCTGAAAGTCGGACACAGCCACATAAAGAACACATCACCCACCTCTGGCAACCTAAACACTGCAGCTTCAGCAGCCCACATACCCTCAGAAAAGCACCCCCAGGAGAAATAAGCTAGACCACTTTGCCATCATCAAGTTCCCCTTGACCACTAAGTCAGCCATGAAGAAGAGAGAAGGCAACATATTTGTATTCGTTGTGGATGTCAAGGCTAACAAACAGCAGATCAAGCAAGCTATAAAGAAGCTCTATGACATTGAAGTGGCCAAAGTCAATATGCTAATCAGGCCTGATGGAGAGAAGAAAGTCTTCATTCAACTTAGTTGTTGCCAACAAAATTAGGATCATTTAAACTTGAGTCCAGCTGTTAATTCTAAGTACACATCTTTTACACAATAAAAAAGAACACTGTGTGTGCGCAAAAAAAAAAAAAATTGGGATTCTTGCTCTGGTATTCCATGAATGCGCATGTTATGCTTCTTCAGGGTGTCCCATATCTCTTGAATGTTCCTCTCAAGTATCTTTTTGGCTTTAACAATCTCTTCCATTGAGCTGGTTAATTCTCCCACTTTGTCTTCAAGATCTGAAATTCTATTTTCTGCTTTGTTAGTTCTGCTGATAAGACTCTCTGTTGAGTTTTGGGTTGAAGATAACTTGTCTTTTAATTCGATTTTAAACTCTGCCTGAGACTGTTTTAACTGCTCTATGCCTATTTTTGTTTCTTGAATGGTTTTTCTCAACTCCTCCAAGAGCCTGTTGTGTTACTGTTCAATGTGGTTGATGAGGTTGTTTAACTCTTCTTGGATTTCCACTTTCATAGTATTAATCATGGTAATGATCATACTTTGAAAGTCATTATCTTGGGTTTGGCTTTCTTGGCTATTTTCTGTGAATTCGTTCTGGTCGGAATCCATCATTATGGGGTTAATTCTTTCTGTGGGCAGTTGGTCTTCTTGGGTTTTGTTTCTCATGGATCTGCACTTTGACTTGGGCATTGTTATTTTGTTTCTTAGGACCTTTCAGTTTCTGTGTGTTTTTCACTGAACTGATTTAGTTGGCATTACTACACTTGGGCAGTTATTACTAGTGCTTGCCTAGGAGTTGGGTTTGTTTGTCTTTTGTTATTGTTATTTCCTAGTTGAGGCTATTATGCTATTAGTATATCAGTTAAGTCAGGTTAAGTAGACAGGGGGGTGAATATTAGTATCCTAGTGCACTTTTACGATTTAGTATCTTGGTGATATGTGAGGTGAGTGGTGTACTCCCTGGAGTTGTATATGTTTTTGGGGCGGCTGTATGGAAAAGTTATTCTACAGTGATTAATACTAGAAAGTAAGGTGAAAAAAAGGAGGTTTACTTAACTTTGGGCTGGACGTGAAGAATCTCTACCATGTGATAGGATGATTGTAGAGGTCTTCAGATGTATGAATTTTGACCCTTAGACCTTTGAATTTTCTTTGGACTCTATTGAATTCTGAGTAACAGTGAGTCTTCCGTGGACCACGTGCATGGGTCCCCGGTGGGCCAGAGAGGCAGAGGGGCTAATGTTGATGGCAGAATTCTTCACCTGGGACCTGGGACTTGGCTTAGTGGCCCACCCAAGCTCCAGGGATGGAGGAAAGGGAGCAAGTCTTGTCAGTTCGGGTGGACAGGCGAGGGGGGGGGGGCTGGGGCCCAGTGCATGGCCCAGCCAAGACCTGAGGCAGCCTGGGTGTTGCTGGGACATGGGGTCACCAGGGGGGCTGGGCGAACTCACCTGGGATGGTGGACTGGGAGCACGTTTGGGCCGTCGGACAGACAGGCAGTGGGGAGGAAGAAAGGGGAAATGAAAATCTTTAACCAAGTTTTTAGGGTATTCATGTCAACAACTGTGAATTAACAGTCTCAGAAATAATTTTCCAAAATAAAACCCTAAATATAATAATTTATTACATGTTAAGAAATGTTGGAAAGAAGACATTAAAAGTCTTACTTTCTATAATTGAACTCTTATGCTTCTGTAAGAGCAGAAAGCTTTATATGCACAGTGGAAACTCCATAGTTAATTAATAAAATAGTTTCTATTCTGAGTTGCGATGTTACAAACAGAGTTTCTTGATGGCCAGTAATATGATAGCATGTGTAATCAAAATGAACACTTTTCAGTTTTAAAATATATTTAATTTGTGGGGTTGTAGAGGTGGCTCAGGGGTTAAGCCTCTGCCTTGCAGGCAGAAAGTTCTGAGTTCGTGATCCTAGACCCCACGTATACACATGCCAGCAGAAGCAGGGGTGGCCTGCATTTCTGGTCCTGGTAGGACAGAGCCTGTGAATCTCAGGGCAGAGTAGACGAGGAAGTGGTGGAGGCGGTCCATGGTGGTTCCCGAATTCGTCCGTGGTTCTACACACACACGCACACATATGCATACATGCACAATTGAATAAATAATAAATTTAAAAAAAATATGTATTTAATTTGTTTATTTCAGAGGGCGGAGAGAGAGAGAGACAGAGAGACAGAAAGAGAGAGAGAGATTGTGCTCACAAATGTCATGGTACACAGGGAAGTGTCTGAGAACACCTCCTAGAAGTCAGTTTCCATCTTCTCCCAAATGTGCTTATGAGGATCACACTCAGCATTTGGACCTGGCAGCATGTGGTTTTCCTGCTGTGCTGTCTTCCTAGTACCCAAGTGTGCAGTTGACCATTCATATCATGGATCTTTAGAGAATGTTGTATATAAATATAACATGACTTGATCATGTCCACTAATGCTCCCCAGTCACCTGAGTCTTCTCTGAACATGTTTTCCTATTAAATTCAATAGTTTTTTGCTTGTCAAATAATGAACTGAGTACAAGAAGTGCAGCTGGTCCATGCCTGGCCACAGAACCTTCCAGTGAGGCATGGCCAACATACCAATGCTTGGGCCTTAAAAGAAAATGATTCTCCCTGGTCTTGCAGCCATCAACTTCCAATAGTCCACAAGCAAAGGCAGGGTCTTGGGAGCTTGTCTCCTGTCCAGGCTGGGAGTTTTGACAGGTTGAGTCTTGTGCAGGAAGCCACAGCTGTTGTAAACACAGATGTGTGTTGATTACGCCATAAACAGAAGTCACATGTCAGAGCATCCTCCTCATCCTCCCCCTGGTGCATTCTTTCTAACCTCTGAGCCAAGATGTTCTCCCAGCCTTGGGGCAGGGAGAGTGGTTGACACAGATGTTGACAGAGATCTATGATTGAGCACTCTGCATTCATCTAGTCTTCTCCTTTGACCATTTATGAGCACCTGCATCAACCACTGTCAACTGAAAGAGAAGTTTCTCTGACCACAGTTGAGAGCAACACAAATCCATGCAGACAAACACATGTATTTGAATGTCAGTTTGATATTATGACCATTTGACTAAACAACAACAGCAAATTCTACACTAGCATCTCTAACCCCCCCATCCAGATTCTTGACAAATTTTTGACACGAATTTCCTCCTGTGGAGCAGGATTGAAATTCCATGAGAAAGTAATTGGTGGCCTAAATATAGTCATGCCACTGTTGCACAAATGTACACACCTTTCTTACCAGGATAACATTGCTCCATATAGGGTAAGAGCTCCACCCCAGAATTTTGTATAATTCTTTGGCATTGTGAAGGGAGGTTTTTAAAGAGAAAATTCTTAAACTGACATGTGTTTGTTGTTACATTCTATAACTTTTATAGTTAAATGAGTTTCTTATAGAATGAAATTCACTGAAATGGTCAACAGAATCATCCTTTGCAACATTTAAGTTGCAGATGCACATTTGTAAACTTTCTAAGATTCCTTTCCAAGCTCAACACATATAAAATGGTGTTAGATTAGTTTTCTGCTGATCCACAGTAAATTAACACAAGCTCATTAACTTACATTTATTCACATTTATAAATCTGGACAAGGTATGGCTGGGTCCTCTACACAGTTTCTCACTGGCACTAATAAGTGTAGAGCTGAGTGTGAATTCAATCTGGAACTCAAAGATTCTGCCTCTAGAACATTCAGGTGTTGCCTGAGTCACATTTTTCAGCTGTCTGTGGCTGAGGATGCTCAATTGTGTGAACCATGAACCTGAGACTTTGTAAGTACTTACATCGTACTCAGATTACCCTGAGACATAACATGCATCAGTGTTCTCAGTATATTCAATCTTTTTGATGTTTCTTCTGAGGAAGGGTTGGCTTCCACATAAATGGATGCTCCAGGGGGTGGAGGGGGGATAAGAAGGGAGGGACAGAAGGAGGGGTGAAAGGAAGATGGACAAGAAGGGGGAGGAGAATGGAATGGGGGACAACTGGGAAGCTGAGGAGGTAGAGGACAGGGCTACCTACTGAGCTTGTATGATTAGGAAAAAGATAAAATTGGGAGGGAAAAAACCACCCAAAACAGTCTTCAAAGCAAAAGAAATCCAGCTTTTCACTGGGTCTTTTACAGTGATAAGTATTTCACTGTGGTTCTAATCCTTAACTGTTGTAAAAAGTACAGCAGTAAACACGTATGTGTGCAAGTATTCCTGAGGTCTACTGACATGCATGCATTGAATGCCCAGGAGTGGACCATATGAACAGGTGATAATTCCATTGTTAGCTTATTAAGCATCTCCATTCTGGTTCTCAATGCCATGGCCCTGTGCATTCCCAACACCAACTTCAAGTGTTTCTCTTTCAACAAATCTGTACCACCATGACAAGATTTGCTGTTTCATAAACATTCCAGGAGAAGTCATTTATATTTTGTGTTGTTTTATAATTATGGAAAAATATAATTTGAAACCCTTAAGAAGTTGTAGAAATCTCTAAAATACTCCTCTTCTTAAGAAATAATTTTCAGAAGAACACAAGTTGTGGAGCCTTCTAATGACCTATTTGGTATCACTTGCACCTATGTACTCAGAATAATCTTGTATCATGTTTGCATTTTGGATGCACACGCTGTGCTGTGCAGTTTGTGCCTGGTGGCATCATGAATGGTCTTTGCCTGGTTTGCCCATGAGACAGAGAACTCAGCTGTGCCTTGCTGCTCTGTTACTCTTCCTCACATGCAGGGTCAGAGAAATATTTTAATAATGTACCAGAGGGAATTATCTTTTCAGATACCATTTAAATGGGGAGGTTTTTGTAAGGGGCTCTACCCCTGTGTTAGGATATTTCGTATCTTGCCAACAGTAATAAACTCCAGCATCCTCAGCCTCCACCATGCTAATTTGGAGTGTGAAATCTGTCCCTGATCCACTGCCAATGAACCTGTCAGAAAACCCGGGATTTCTCTCAGAAGTCTTAAATATCAGGCCCTGTGGGGACTGTCCTGGTTTATGCATGTGCCAATTAAGGTAGGTCATTCATTTACTATTCATCAGACTCTCACTTGACTTGCAGGAGAAGGAGGCCATCTATCCAAAAGCAACAGACAAAAAGAGTGCAGTCTAGGTCATGTCTATATCTCCAGAAGTCGCAAGCAGGGAATCGGCCATCCGCATTTTGTTCAATGTTCTATACAAAATTACTATTATTATTTTGATTCAAACATACAAAATACCTAATTAAGAATAATCCATTATCTGTATACTATATCAGGCTCTCTAAACTTCCCACACAACATCACCTTGTTTGTATTTGACAGTCATCCCCAGAGCTTAGGTCTCTGTTACTGCAGAAAATACCAATCATAGGTCACTGTGGGAACCAGTTCCCACTCATGCATCCATTCACTCACTCAAATACACACAGATGCTGGCTGTGATGAAAGCAGGTTCCAGCCATCCCCACCTCTGCCTCTATCCCCCAGAGACTCAGCATAAGACGGGGAGATTGTCAGAAGCAGATCTCTCTTTATTGGGGGGAGAAAAGGAACTTTTATAGACAAAGGCCACCAAGGCATGAAACTGGCATCCAATTGTGTCACAAGGTCAACACATCCTACAGGTGCTAATGGTCAAGTTCAATGTCACTCAGCACAGGGGTCAGGTAGATACCTGACAGCCAATTAGGGCTCTCTGTGAAGTGATCAGGTTACGCCCAAGACCCTTGCCCTCAGTGCCATCTTTAGTCCCATGTGTTTGGCCATGCCCTGGGGCAAATCCTGGGCGGCCCCAACAGGTCACATGTGTATAGAACACATGGAAACCAGCAGTCTCCAGAGCTCACCCACTTGTCCCTGTTCTCCTCCTAGAAGCTCTCTGTCCTTACCACAGACACAGAGCATTAGAAGCCCAAGGAGCTGAGAAAGGAACTTCATTGTGAGATGGTGAACTCAGAATGGAGTTCCAGTCCAGTGGAAGCAGGATAACAACTGAGCTTTTATTTCATACTTGAAAAAGCAGGGCCTCCTTAGAGAGACACATGCAAATTGCTTAGTGGGTGAAGCAAAGTGTGAAGAGCAAAGCGGAGAGGGGAGGCCTGTGAGTGAGAGACTGATACAAATTCTCTCTGTGTTAGGAAGACGCCTGCAGCACTAGAGAGGAGGTGACTTTTTAAGTTTGTTGTGTCTGAGGACAGGATGTGCACTGCCCTCAGCCCAACACAGCAGTATTGACCTCACCATGGACATGTGCGCAGTCCAGTGTCTGTGAGGGACACTGCTTCTATCCTTTCCAGCTACACACATATAGAAGTAGGTCCTGTGTCCACGTGCTGGTCTTCAGAGCTTTCTGCCATTTACAGCATTGAGCGGAGCTTCTTTCTTCTTTAAACTCTTCTCGCTTTGCAAGGTGGTGAGCGATGAGAAGGCTGGAGGGCTGGCGCTGGGTCGGCTGCTGCAGTTGCTCTGAATGTTACTGACAGAACAAAATGGCTTAAGTAACAAGGGATTTAGTTTTGGGTTATTGTTGTCTGGTTACAGTTCCTTCCCATCTTGGGAGGAGAGCACACTCTAATACCAAGGGCCAAGGAACCTGGTCAAACCATATCGACATAACTAGAAGAGAGATAATCCTCACTTGCCAGACTAGCATGTTTGACCAAGTGTACAGAAAGATGCCATTTTTCTCAACCAGTTCCCTACATTTTATTCACCTGCCAAGGCATTAGTTCCTCTTACCATGGGCTGTGCTTTTCCCATAAGTTGGCCAATCTCCTGAGGATTCGCTCTGGGTTTAGCTCTGTACAGCTGTGCTTCAATTCTCTGCAAATATGCCAAGAACTTGAAAGCTCAAACATGAAATTGACACCTGTATCAGTGACAAAGCTCTATGCTCAATTCCTTCCTACCTTACATGGGCCCTTGTACCTTGTTGATCAGTGATTCTTTTTCTTGCTTGTTTTCTGGGCAATGTCTTGCTGGGTGGGTCAGGTTTGCCTAGAACTTGCTGTGCAGTCCATTCTGGCAATGCTAGTGACACCTCTGCCTTCCGAATGTTGATGCTACACGTGAGCATCTCGGCTCCAATTATATTTTTTTCTCTTCCCTATACTTTTCATATAATATTAATATATAATATAACTGTGTTCACTGAAATGTCTATAATTTTTTATTCACTCTCATAGAAGATTTTTAATTTTAGATGCTGTGATCCACTGACTTTGTGAAGTATTGTCTTCTAAAATTTTTTGATAAATTTTCATGAGGATTTGGTATGGTTTGTCCCCTTTCAGAGAAGTGTCCCCTTTCAGAGAAGTTTTCTTGTGTAAAGTGAAGCTTTCTGAATGTATTATTAGGATGGTGACCTCTACTCCCTTTAAAGCAGGACTTGTTAACTTTTTCCACTAAAGACCCCTTTGCATGGGTCAGGCAGAAGGCTCAGTGGTAAAAGGCACTTGCTGCCAAGTCAGACAGTCCTGCCTTTTAACCTTGAAATCACATGGTGGAGATAATAGACAGCTATAAGTTTTCAGTTGTACTCTGACTTCCACCCATGTGCTATAAAACATACACACATGAATGGACATGTGTATATGCACATGGATACAGAGTAATCAATGTTAAAAAGACCTCTCTTCAGTGCAGAAAAATTTAAATCAATCCAGGAAATTAATTATCAATATGACAAATCATGCAGAAATTGGTTTTGAAATATTTTTGCTATGCATAAATTTATAATTTGTTAAAAATATTATAAGTTTGACATATGTTTGATATAAGTATGCTTACAGATTTTCATAAACGTGTTGAAATCTGACTTAATATTTGGTGTTGCAGCGTGTAAAGCAACTTCAACATGTTTCAGTTTGGGTAGATATTGTGATTTTATAATTTCCAAAGCTGCAACTGCTGCATTGCATAAACATATAAGACAGATTCCCAAGAGAAACTTTAATGGATGTGAGAAAGCAGGGAAATGCCGCCTTATTCTCCAGTACAAATTCCATTGACTGCTTGTCATTAAACTCAAGACAGCAACTCAGACAGCACCTTTAAAACACAGGTTTTCTAATGCCATGTAGCCCCCCAAAATTAATTTGATTCGTGATGAAGAGTAATGATAGGAATTTAAAGTATGTTTTCAATGAGAAACTATCTTTGTACCTAAAGTCAAGGCATTGAGGTTCACAGCACAACAATATTCCCAAACCTGAACGGTGGCTCATATGGCAGGTGACTTTGGGATTGTTTTGTGACTCCATGAGTTTGACCAGGGTCATCTGTGTGTACATGGCATGGAATTTTCTTTTGATGCATGGCAGACTCAGCACTGGACACATAAGTAAAGGTAATGACCACATTGTCACTTCTCACTGCATATGTCAGTCCCACATAATTTAGGAAATCTTCTCTCCTGCCACACCCATTCATGAGTCTTGGCCAGCGCATTTCTGTGGAAAAGCAGTGCAACATCCACATGCTGTGAGTATGTGATTGCATTGCTGTGTCTTGTGCAGCGGTGAGATCTCTCAGCCCTTGTCTCTGTCTTGCAGCTCTTACATTCTTTCCCCACGCACCTCTTCTGCAGTGCTCTCTGACTCTTAGTGGGGATGGGAGAGATGTGTTGTTCAGGACAAAGCACCGAGTTGTTTTCACCAGCATAGTTTGAAGCCAGGAATCCTGAGTTTAAGACCCTTTGTTGAAAAGAGCGTCTTTTCTGATGAAGTTTGGCAGTAGAATTTGCCTCTATGAAGAAAAATTAGTGTTTGGAGGGAGGTTGACACTGTGCCAGTCTAAACAGGAAATAGATTTAAGTTAATTCTTCAGATCTGTGACCTCCACACTGTGTATTTGAATGGGTTTACAGCACCAGCATGAATGATCGCTCTACTAAATAAACTAACTCCCTGGTATTGTTTCCCAGAGATTTATTTCCATGCAATAATCTGTTACCCACAGAACAATTTCCATGGATGGAAACTTTCCCATTCACTTAAAAAGAGCCTCAGACACTAAAGACTGTGTGACTCTCACTCATAACTTATATTCTCACTTTTATGCTTTGTTTATCCATTTACATGTGTGCATCCATGTTCACGTGTGTGTGCTGTATGTTTTTGCCTGGCGTCTCTGCCCATAAGCATGTGCGATGGTCAGAGGCTGGTCTAGGAATCATCCTTGATCACTCTTGCATTTTACTCTGAGACATGGTCTCTAATGAAGCCGAGTGTGCACAGACAGAACCAGTCTGCTTAGCCAGCCTGCTCCTGGGATTTCCAGTCTCCTTCTGTGGGTGAATTTATAGGTGGCTGGCACAACTGCATGCAAGCATTTGAAGTGGGAAAGAGGATCTGAACTGCAGTCCCCTTGTAGGGTCTTGGGTCCTGGCATTGTGACAAAAGACCCTGCCATCTCTCCAGCCTCCTAATTCCTTATTGTGTATCACTGCCATTTGTTGAAGCTCTATAAAAATTCCTCTAGGGTTGATAATAAACACTGGCCTAGGATGAACCTGTATTTTCTGTTTTGGTAAGAGTATATAAGAAAGTGTCACATGAGTGGCTAAACAATTGTCTTGTCTTCTTTCATTTTTACCTTTTTTTGTTGCTTAATTAGAAAGCACATTGCACAGGATGGCTTTGAACTTCTGTCTCTTTCGTTTGTGTGTCAGATTTCAAAATGTGTCACTGAGTCTCACAGGGTTTCACATTGTGACTGTCTGGCTATGCAGATACAGTGAGTTCCAGAAGCCTGAGTTTCTACAACTTCAACATTGGAGCCATACACACTCCATGTAACCCTTTTCTCATTTAGACTGCAGCCTCCCTCCCCTGGCCAAGGCAGAAGTGCAAAAAATGGCTCTTTAATATTTGACTCAGTTGAGATGAGGATTTCTGCTACTGGTCAGTTAACAATATGGAATCCTCACATATAATATTTTGTTGCTTGATTATCCTAATGTTCTGCAATAAATGAGCTGTGTTTAATTACTTGAAACTGTTGTATCTACGATCTGGGTATGGAATGTTTGGATGCTTTGCCCATGGTTCAGGGGCTGCAGTGACATTATTGGTGAGAATACTTTTTCATCTGGAGACTGAAGATACTTCTTCCATCATCCTGGTGGTTTGCAATGTTATTCTCTTTGTGATCTTGATGTTGAGAACTCTAGATGCTATCAAGATACTTCTGGTAGGACAAGCAAGTGCCCTAAAGGCCACTGAAACTTCCCAGATATGTGAGATGCTCACTAGGCAATAAAATGAGAGTATTCAGAGAAGAGAGGGAATTCAGATTTTCTCTGTCACTGCTTTTGACAATTAAACTATAATATGTCCTGGTTAGTGCATTTAAGTTGACACTTCTAAAAATCTGTTGTTTCTTGCACTTGGGTATCCGTGTGTTTCTAAAGATTTGCAAAGGTTTCAGCTATTGTTCACTTGAAAATGTTTTCTATACAATGCTCCTTCTTAAACATCTACAGAGCAAACAAAGTCCTTTTTCCTTAATTGGCTTATGTCAAATGGTCAGTATTACTACTGAGCAGGGCAGCACATTCCAAGGTTCCTGAAATGCTGAGGAAAAATGTTTATTTGTGTGCTGCAGTTCAAAACCACAGGGGGAAATATATTGTAGTATCAATACCTTGCAGAATAGAAATGAACAACAAAACACTGTCCTCACACTCAGACACTTACTGTGGTATTGACTTTTCTCTGTTTAAACTGTTTTCTCTTTATTCCACTTACTTTTTGTACTTTCACCTAAGATATGTGGCAGATACACACATGTATAAACTTATATGTATGTATACACACAATCACATGCATGTCTATAGATGGTTTTACGTATATACTTCTAAGGAGCTGTTAATGATCTTAATGGTCTAAAATGCCAAAGCCATATAAAGTACATCAACAGCACTTTGTTTCCTCTCAAAATTGAACAATATCACACTACTGCTGAAGATAAGTTACACTTGGGTCACAGGATATAAAGACAAAAATCCAAACAGTGACCCCAAAGTTAACTTTCAAGATTTCTGACATACAAATAAAGCAGCTGGCTAAGGTGAAAAGCCAACAGACTTACCCAAGTAGGAACCTTGTGAACATCAGCATGGTCCGGATGGAGAAGAAGACATTTTAGGCACAAGATTGGCCTGAGTGTTGTGGGCTCAGCTGACCACTCTATAGTTGGATGTACAGTCTGTTCATCATAAGGAAACTCATGATTGGCCACTGCAATCATGGCTGTGAACTCTTGACTGGGGATGGTCTTGACCAAGGAGCCTGTAGAGGAGAACCCATAACTACCTTGCCAAGCAGACATGATAAAATATCACCTTCTGAAGTTTAAGTCAGTATAACCATGTGTTTCTCATCCTGTATTTTTGAAAACGTCTCTCAATTGAAATTGGTCAACACAGATACCATAAATTATCTGAGGGTGTAGAGTAGGTTGCTGGTGAATATTTGAACACAGGAAGAACATGCTAAGTGCCCCTGTACCATATCTGCCTGTCCATGACCGAGGATGGAACAGAAATGTGACGGCCAGACCAGGGGAAGAAAACTGCATGAACAAGAAAACTGGACATGAACAAGCACAGCCATGCAATCAGCTCACCTCATAAGACCTGCTCAGGGTTGGGTCAATACATTGTACAATGAACAAGGGAGAAATACAGGTGGCCCTAGTCCCCTGAGATAAGCCCTTGGAGGTCAAATCTAACCACAAGAAGAGGACCCTCTACACCAGAGACTTAACTACTGAAATATTCCTCACGTTGAAGCAGTTGCTCAATCACACACAGGAGTAAACATGTCTTATAGAACTCAATGGGGCACATGGACAGCAATGGACAATGGGAAGGAGAGAATCTCGTTGGAAGAAGACATCTCTCAGTGTGAAGCACAGGGAACCGGTAAGGAAATGGGGGGAAGCAAAAAAGGAAGTCATTATAATTTTCAGTAGCACAATTGAAGGACGCAGAATGTAACATAAATTACATAAACAATCCAGTGTCTTTAGGACAATGTTGCTTGTGATCAGAGAATTTGAGTCCTACATTTCTATCTCTGAGTAATAAAAAAGGCAGAAAACTGGGGTGTGAAAACTGATCAAGAGTTAAAGTCTTTGCCTGGCAAACAAAAGAAGATGAGTGTGTATCCTAGGTCACATGGTCAAAGCTTGGCAGAAATGGCAGCAGCCTGTACTTCTAGCCCCATAAAGCAGATCATGAGAAACCCCAGAGCAAAGAGTAAGGATGTAGAACAAGCAAGTGTGATTTCAGATGTCACCCTTGGGCCACCACAAGCAGGCAGACTTAAGTACTTTTTCCTATACCTGCCATACCCACACCCACACCAAAAAAATAAAGCCATAAAATATGACTGGATCCAGGATAACTCTTTAGTGACAGTGATACGCTAGTCCAGCATTAACTTTTGAATGAGTGAATCAGGAGACCCTGTTTTTATTCTGAATAAAACAAGTTCACATAGTAGGTCACGTTTCTAGGCCTCATCTGCTTTCCATGCTCTCATATCCAGCTGCTCAGCTCTTGGTGACATTCATAGATTTGCGTTAAAGGGCAGTAATGGTTCCAATTTTCCCTATGATCTCAAACAGAACACTTCCTCTAATAAAATAAAATTGATTCCCCTTATCAAGATTCATTCTTTGAAATAATACGTTGTTGTTGGAAAATAAAAATTATTGAGAGATCATTGTGACTCTAAAATAATGTACATCTTTCACCTAAAACATCCACAGTGTAATCTCCAACATGGCACCTTGAAAAGACTAAGATGTGTGCCCCGCCCCCCACCCCGGAGCCGAGCCGCCCGGCCAGCAGCACCCCCGCGCGCGGCCGCCGGCTTTGCCCCCAGCCCCCCTCCGCGCCGAACCCCGACCAGCGCCCAGGTGAGAGCGAGCCCCTCCCAGCCCCGCCCCCCACCCCGGAACCCAGCCGCCTGGCCAGCAGCACCCACGCGTGGCCGCCAGCTTAGCCTCCGGGGCCCCGCCCTGGACACCAGCCCCTTGTGCCCTCCCGCCCCCGCGCCCCTCTGCCCCCCCTCAGGTCGCAGGTGAAGAATTCTGCCATCAACATCAGACCCTCTGCCTCTCTGGCCCACCGGGGACCTACACATGTGGTCCACGGAAGTCACACTGCTACTCAGAATTCAATAGAGTACAAAGGAAACCCAAGCAAAACTCTAAGGAACAAAGAGAACACAGGCCATACATCTGGACTTCACTACAACCATTGTATCACATGCGAGACTCTTCACATCCAGCCTAAAGATAAGGAAACCTTTTTTTTTTTTTTTCCTTACTCTTTTTCTTTTCTTTCACCTTACTGATCCTTTCTAGTATCATTGTTGTAGGTCAGCTTCCTCATACAGCCACCCCAAAAACATACAACTCCAGGGAGTACACGACCCACCCTCACATTTCACCAAGACACTAGATCATAAAAGTGCACTACCATACTTATATTCATCCCCTGGTTATGTAACTGACGTACTAACATCCTAGTAGTCTCATCTAGGATATAACAATACCAATACACAAACATACCCAATCCAAGGCAAGCACTAGTAACAACTGGCAGGTGTAAACATACCAACTACATCGGTTCAGTGAAAAACACACAGAAACTGAAAGGTTCTAAAAAACAAAACAACAATGTACAAGTCAAAGTGCAGATCCACGAGAAACAAACCCCAAGAACAATCTCCCACCAAAAGAATCAATCCCATAACGATGGATTGCGACCAGAACAAATCCATAGAAAATAGCCATGAAAGCCAGACCCAACATAACGACTTTCAGAGTATGATCATTACCATGATTAATAATATGAAAGAGGAAATCCGAGAAGAGTTAAATAACCGTGTCAACCACTTTGAACAGGAACACAACAGGAACCTGGAGGAGTTGAGAAAAACAGTTCAAGAAACAAAAATAGGTATAGAGCAGGTAAAACAGTCTCAGGCAGAGTTTAAAATTGAACTAAGAGATAAGTTATCTTCAACCCAAAACTCTACAGAGAGTCTTATCAGCAGAACAAATGAGGCAGAAAATAGAATCTCAGATCTTGAAGACAAAGTAGGAGAATTAACCAGCTCAATGGAAGAGATTGTTAAAGCCAAAAAGATACTGGAGAGGAACATTCAAGAAATATGGGACACCCTGAAGAAACCTAACATGCGCATTCATGGAATACCAGAACAAGAATCCCAAAATATCACACCTGAGGAAATATTTCAATTCATCATAAATGAAAACTTCCCACAATTAAAGAATGAGAGGCCTATCCAAATACAAGAGGCATTTCGCACTCCAAACAGATATGACCAAAATAGAAAATCGCCACGGCAAATAATAGTCAAAACACTTCACATTCAAGACAAAGAAAAGGTGCTGAGAGCTTCAAGAGAAAAAAAGCAACTCACTTTTAAAGGTAAACCTATTAGAATAACAAATGACTACTCAATGGAAACAGTAAAAGCAAGAAGAGCTTGGAGAGACATACTTCAAGTATTAAATGAGCAAAAATGCCAACCCAGACTGATATACCCGGCAAAACTATCTGTCATGATTGAGGGAGAAAGAAAAGTTTTTCAGCACAAAGACAACTTGAAGGGATACATGTCTACCAAACCAGGCCTTCAAAAAATGCTAGAAATGATACTCAAGCTTGAAAAAAAGAACAAGCGTATCCAGGAGGACAGAATGGAAGTATAATACCAACAAAATATAAATATCAAACAACATGCTTACAAAATCTACTAAACATAAAAAATGTCCAGAATTAAAAATAATTTCTCCATTATAACATTAAATGTCAACGGCATTAACTCACCGATTAAGAGACACAGATTACAAACTTGGATTAGAAACCACAATCCAACAATCTGCTGCCTTCAGGAAACTCATCTCACCAAAAAAGATAGGCACGTCCTAAGAATGAAAGGCTGGTCCAAAATCTTGCAAGCTAATGGAACCAGGAAACAGGCAGGGGTAGCAATTATGCTTTCAGACAAAGTGGACTTCAAACCAAAGAAAATCATAAGAGACACAGATGGATACTACATTTTAGTCACAGGTACAATTCACCAGGAAGACTTCACATTACTGAACATATATGCACCCAATATGGGCCCCTCCACATTCATTAAGAAAACCCTACAGCGTCTAAAGCAAGAAATCAACCCCCAAACAATAATTCTCGGGGATTTCAACAGCGCCCTCTCAACATGGGATAGATCAACAGGTCAAAAGCTTAACAGAGACACTTTGGAGCTTAACCAAACCCTTACTGAAATGGACCTTACAGATCTCTATCGAACTTTTCACCCACGTACCAAAGAATACACATTTTTCTCATCAGCACACGGAACTTTCTCCAAAATAGATCACATATTGGGCCACAAAATGAATCTACACAAATACAAAAAAGTCGAAATTCTAGCCTGTGCCCTATCAGACCACCACGGCCTAAAGCTGGACATCCACAACAACACAACAAACAAGAGAAAATACACTAACTCCTGGAAACTTAACAATATGATGCTGAATGAGAACTGGATTCAGGAAGAAATTAAACGGGAAATTCAAGATTTTCTGAAAGTGAACGAAAATGAGAATACAACTTACCAAAATCTCTGGGACACAATGAAAGCTGTTCTAAGAGGTAAGTTCATAGCTCTTAATGCCTACATCAGAAAATTGGAAACATCAGAAATAAATAATTTAACGATGCAGCTTAAGGCTTTGGAGAAACTTGAGCAATCTGATCCCAAAAGTAATAGAAGAGAGGAGATTAGCAAAATAAGGGGAGAAATATCTGAAATTGAGATTAAGAAAACGATAGAAAAAATCAACCAGTCAAAAAGCTGGTTCTTTGAAAAAATCAATAAGATTGATATACCCCTAGCTAAATTAACCAAAAGCAAGAGAGAGAAAACCCAAATTAACAAAATTAGAAATGAACATGGAGTTATCACTACGGATACCCAAGAAATCCAGAGAATTATAACATCATATTTCAAAAACTTATACTCTGTGAAGTTTGACAACACAAAAGAGATGGATGAATTTCTAAGTAAACACAACTTACCTAAATTGAATCAGGAAGTTGTGAATTATTTAAATAGTCCTATAACATACAAGGAAATTGAAGAAGTAATCTCGAATCTTCCCACCAAAAAATGTCCTGGGCCAGATGGATTCAGCACAGAATTCTACCAGACATTTAAGGAGTTAATAACACCAATACTCCTTAAACTGTTCCATCAAATAGCAAAAGAAGGAACACTGCCAAATTCCTTCTATGAAGCTAATATCGTCTTAATCCCAAAACCTAATAAAGATTCACTTAAAAAAGAAAACTATAGGCCGATCTCTCTGATGAACACAGATGCAAAGATTCTCAACAAAGTCTTAGCAAATCGGATTCAAAAACATATCAAAAAGATCATTCACGGGGACCAAGTAGGCTTCATCCCCGGCACACAGGGTTGGTTCAACATACACAAATCAATAAATGTAATTCATCATGTAAACCAGTCCAAAGTCCAAGACCACATGATACTTTCCATAGATGCAGAAAAAGCCTTTGACAAAATCCAACAACCTTTTATGATCAAAACGCTAGAGACTGTAGGAATGGAAGGAACCTTTATCAATATAATAAAAGCTGTATACAACAAGCCCACAGCAAGGATTATGCTCAATGGGGAACAATTGGAAGCATTCCCACTTCGATCAGGAACTAGACAAGGCTGTCCACTCTCACCACTTCTATTCAATATTGTACTTGAAGTCTTAGCTGAAGCCATAAGACAAGAAAGGGACATAAGAGGGATTCAAATCGGCAAGGAAGAAGTCAAACTATCCCTATTTGCAGATGACATGATCTTATACCTGAGGGATCCCAAAAACTCCACCAGGAAGCTACTGGAATTAATTGAGAAGTTCAGCAGGGTGGCTGGATACAAAATAAATGTGCAAAAATCAGAGGCCTTCCTATATGCCCAGAATGAAAGAAGTGAAAAAGCCTTGAGAGAAACAATCCCATTTACTATAGCCCCTAAAAAAATGAAATACCTTGGTATAAACCTAACCAAGAAGGTAAAAGACCTTTACAATGAAAACTTTAAAACCCTAAAGAAAGAAATAGCAGAAGACACCAGAAGGTGGAAAGACCTCCCATGTTCCTGGATTGGTAGAATCAACATCGTAAAAATGACCATCCTACCAAAGGCAATATACAAATTCAATGCTATACCAATTAAAATCCCAAAGCAATTCTTTAAAGAAGTTGACCAAATAATCTCAAAATTCATATGGAGGCACAAAAGACCCAGGATAGCAAAAACAATCCTGAGTAGCAAAAACACTGCTGGAGGTATTACCATACCAAACCTTAGTTTATACTACAAATCCATAGTTATAAAGACAGCCTGGTACTGGCTCCAAAATAGACACACAGATCAATGGATAAGGATTGAAGACCCAGATATAAGCCCACAAAAATACAGCCATTTGGTCTTTGACAAAGGGGCCCAAAGAATCCAATGGAAAAAAAACAGCATCTTCAACAAATGGTGCTGGCAAAACTGGATCTCCACATGCAGAAGATTAAAGCTGGACCCATACTTGTCACCATGTACAAGACTTAATTCCAAATGGATCAAGGACCTTGATTTAAGGCCAGAGACTTTAAAAACCATAGTTGAAAGGATAGGGATCTCCCTCGAGCTGATTGGGCTAGGCCAACATTTCCTAAACAGACATCCAATGGCACAGTCACTGCTACCAACTCTCAACAGTTGGGATCTTGTGAAATTAAAGAGCTTCTGTTCAGATAAAGAGATTGTAACACGAGCTCAAAGGCCACCCACAGAATGGGAGAAAATCTTCACTAACCACGTATCTGACAGAGCTCTACTGTCCAGAGTGCACAAAGAACTTAGAAAACTAAACTCCAAGGAAAACACTGGCCCAATTAAAAAATGGGCCATGGAACTTCAAAGAAACTTTACCAGGGATGAAATTAAAATGTCTAACAAATATCTTAAAAAATGCTCCACTTCCTTCGCCATCAGGGAAATGCAAATCAAAACTTCCCTGAGATACCATCTCACCCCGGTCAGGATGGCAAAAATCCACAATACAAACAACGACAAATGCTGGAGAGGATGTGGAGAGAGGGGAACTCTCCTACATTGTTGGTGGGAATGCAAGCTCATACAGCCACTCTGGCGAGCTGTCTGGAGATTCTTAAAGAAATTAAAGATTGAAATGCCATATGACCCTGCTATCCCACTTTTGGGAATAACCCCCCATGCAGCAGAGGTTCGCCTCGATAGCACAAGCTCGACCATGTTCATAGCAGCACTGTTTACAATAGCAAAGTCATGGAATCAACCTAAATGTCCAACAGTTGACCAGTGGATAAGGAAAAGGTGGTACATCTATACAATGGAGTACTACTCAGCCATCAAAAATGATGAATTAATGGAATTTGCTGGGAAATGGATGTCATTAGAAAGAATTATATTAAGTGAAGTATCCCAAACCCAGAAAATTAAGCGCCGTATGTACTCCTTAATAGGTGGCTCCTAGTACCAAACTCATCCAGCCCACATTGAGACACTTAAAAGTAAACCTATGTAACACAGTAATTGCAAGGATTATGAACAAGAGGGATGGGGTAGGAGGGCCAAACCAGAAACAAGGAGAAAGGGGACCATGTTACAGCAGAGAAAATAGGCCTCCATCAAGGGCTGCAAGTAAGTAATGAGAAACCAGGTTAAGTTCACAGACGTTCTTTCCTGATTTCACCAGAAGAGGGGGCATATAGTCTAACAGATAAAAAGTAATCATTTCGCAAATGGGTGATGGACCCCTCCCTCACTGAGGTTTCCTACTCTTATTACATATACCCTTGAATGTGCTATTATAACAAGACTCCAGTTTAACAGCTTTTGTCTCTGGCCAGGGGGTGACATACAGTGCCCAGCAGAATGGAGTGAAGGGCATTGCAGGAGCAGCAAAACTGCAAAAGAAAATCAACCAACCACAATCCAGAACTTCAGAGACTCTATATCAATCACCTAGAACTAGGCCAGCCTAATCTCTCCCCATCCTGGAGCTCAGGGACATTTGCAGAAGAGGGGGCGGTAAGATTGTAAGAGCAAAAGGATGGGAGGAGCAACGATTTGCAAGATTCTCAACAATAGTTGGGGCCAAAGCAATCATAATGGGACTTTGCATGCCCTGCGCAATGTCCAATGCACTGTTGCCCTCATAAAGTCTAGCATCTGTTAAGGGCACTGAGACCCCTGGAGGCAAGGTGATTGACAGCCATAGTAGTGATCCTATGCTTAAGGGGAACAAGAGAAAGGGCCTATGGAAATGCCACTGGGTCCTTTTATGTCATTGGAGAGGAAGACCCAGTGGAGAGTTAGGCGTACACAATAAAGGACTCTCTGGGAATTGGGGGGGAGGCACTGGGGGATGGGGAGGGAGAGGAGGGAGAGGAGGGGGTTCGGGGGGAGGAGGGGAGAGGGAGGGAACTGGTAAAAAATTTTAAAATGTATAATTAAATTTTTAATAAAAAAAATTGCATGAAAAAAAAAAAAGAAAAGACTAAGATGTGAAAGGTCAGTGGAATAGATCACAATATCCTTTAGGACATGTTTGCGCTGAGGTCAAGAAACATTTTGTCCCCATGTGCAACAAGAGCAGGTGTCCTTGTGAGAACCAATCTAAGCTTTTCTGGGCTGATTTGCATCTGGGCAACTAGCAATGTTCCAGCTGCTCAAAGCATCTTTAAAGGCAGCTGTCAGAGGTCCAAGAAGCAGCTTCTAGTCCAGCTTTACAAGATGGTGTCAGCCACTCTCCTGCTCTGGGCGCTGCTGCTCTGGGTTCCAGGTGAGATATGCAGGGACCAGCTGGGAACATTCGCTGAGGATATAAGTCACTGTGTTCTAAGCCCCTGAGCACTCGGGCATTTGATTTATGGCATTTGTAACTGGTTTAATCTTTCCCAGTTTCCTCTTATTTTTTAGTTTCTCAGAATGATGTCTGTGATGGTAAATTCTAGAACTCATGAAATATTCTTGAATATTGAAATGGTTTCAGTTTGTCTGTGACAGCAGTGTGCGTGTTGTCATTCCAGGCTCCACAGGGGACATTGTGCTGACCCAGTCTCCAGCTTCCTTGGCTGTGGCTTTGGGACAGAAGGCCACCATCTCCTGCAGGGCCAGCGAGAGTGTTAATGACTATGGAACTGATCTTATGTACTGGTATCAACAGAAGCCAGCACAGCCTCCCAGACTTCTCATCTATCAAGCATCTAATCAAGCATCTGGGGTCCCTGCCAGGTTCAGCGGCAGTGGGTCTGGGACAGCTTTCACCCTCACCATCCATCCTGTGGAGGCCGATGATACTGCCACCTATTACTGTCACCAGGGTAAAGAGTATCCTCCCACAGTGCTCTAGAGCTAGACAAAAACCTCCTGAGCTTGCTGCTCACTGAGGCTCAGCTTCTCGATATTTCTTCCTCACAGGCCTCTCAACCATGAATGACTAGAATAATAATAAAATGTCCAAACTATGAAACACATGTTTATAAAAAAATTAATAAACACTTTATTTTAGAAAAATTTTGACATACATACAATTTTAACTTTTTCCTAAGTAAAGAGTTTACAATTTGCACACCAAATGGGATGGATGTGCTTGTTTATTTTTACATCAATAATTAAATGACTTGAATATGAACATATTTTTGTATTTTTCTGAGTTTATTTACATTCTGATTTTCTAACCCTCAGTCCTGAGAATACCACCTCTTAGAAACATTTAACATAAAGTTAAATATCAGAAACTTCACAGTTAGGATCATTTCATGAAATGGTGGAACCTGTCTTATTACAAATGAAAATATTTAAGCAAGTTTTTAGAGTATTCATGTTAACAATTGAGAATTAACAGTATCCAAAATCATTTTCCACAATAACCCTAAATATGATCATTTATTACATGTTAAGAGATGATGGAAAGAAAATGTTAAAAGTCATAGTTTCCATAATGGAACTCTTATGTTCCTGTTAGAGCAGACAGCTTTATATGCACAGTGGACACTCTATAGTTCATTACATAAAATATTGTCAATTCTCACTTGGGAGGTTACATGGAGAGTTTCTTGGTAGCCAGTAGTGTGATAGCATATGTAATCAAGATGAGCATTTTTCATTTTTAAAAAATATTCATTTATTTCAGAGGGTAGAAAGAAACAGGAGATGAGAGAGAGAGAGAGAGAGAGAGAGAGAGAGAGAGAAAGGAATCATGCTCATGAATGTCATGGTACACAGGTAAATACATAAGAACACTCCTATAAGTCAGTTTTCATCTTCTCCCATATGTAATTTTGGGGTTCACTCGGGACTTGAACCTGGGAGCAGGTATCTACCCTGTTGCACTGTCTTCCCTGTACCCAAGTATGCGGTTGAGGAGTCAGAGCATGGATATTTAGAAAATGATGTATATAAATATAACATGTCTGGATCATGTCCACTAACCCTCCCCACAGTCACCTGAGTCCTCTCTGAATATGTTTTACCTCCCAACTTCTGGATGAACTGAGTCCAGCTATTGCAGCTGGTACATGCCTGGCTGCAGAACCTTCCAGTGAGGCATGGCCAACCTACCCGTGCTTGAACCTCAAAAGAAAACGATTCTCCCTGCAGCCATCAACTTCCAATATTCCTATAGCTAAAGGTGGGGTTTGGGGAGATTATCTTCTGTCCAGGCTGGGAGCTTTTCCTGGTTGAGTCTTGTGCAGGAAGCCACAGCTGTTGTAAGTTCAGATGTGTGTGGATTGTTCCGTAAACAGAAGTCACATGTCCGAGCATCCTCCCCAACCTCCTGCTGGGACATTCTTTCTAACCTCTGACCCAGGATGGTCTCCCAGCCTTGGGACAGGGAAGGGTGGTTGACACAGATGTTGACAGAGATCTGTGGTTGAGCACTCTGCATTCATTTATTCTTATCCTTTGACTGTTTATGAAAACCTGCTGCATCAACCCCTGTCAAATGAAAGAGAAGTTTCTCTGACCACAGTGGAGAGCAACACAAATCCATGCAGACAACACATGATTGGAAGTGAGTTTGACATTATGACCGTCTGACTAAACGACAACAGCAGATTCTGCACTCGCATCTCTAAGCTCCCCAACCAGGTTCTTGCCAAATTTTTGGCACAAACCCCCTTCTGTGGAGCTGAACTCAAATCCAGCATGAAAGTGACTGATGGCCCACATGGAGTCATTCCACCATTGCACAAAAGGCCACTTCTTTCTTGTCAGGTGCAATGTTGGGTAGGAGTATTGAAGTCTTTTCTCCCTCAAGCTATTTGCATATCGACCTCTGGCATGACAAAAAGGACTTTCTTAAACAGAAAATTATGAAAGTGATCAGTGTTGTTGTCACATTGTGTAACTATTATAGTTAGAATCTATAGAATATAATATATATGTATATATATATATATATATATATAAACAAGTTTATTAAGAAATAACTCAGAATAAAAATAGTGTCCTTCAAGGTAGCTGCCCGCAGCAGCCTCCTTCCTGGCTGGAACGTTCCACAAAGCCTAATGATCCCGAGAAGTTCTCAAGCCTTTGCTCCTCCGGATGGTTGAAGACAATGGGTTCCGATGTCGGTGAAAGAACAGCTGGGCTCCGAGTCAGCGATGAACAGCAAACAGCAGCGAGGCCCAGAGACCAGGCTCCAAAGGCAGCGGGAACAGCAACAACGTGATGGAAAAGGTGAAGCCCCAAGTCGGCCAAGGACGGAGGCGGCAGCAGCAGTAACAAAGAAGGCCAGAGGCTCTGAAGGCGAAGAATGTGCAATGCAGAGTGGACCGCACAGCAAACTGACACCGGATCAGGGAAGAGCAAGTCCCTCTTCCTTGCACCTCCTATTATCCGGCCCCCCACTGGAAAGTATCACCCACTATGGGCTGGGTTCTCCACAGCAATCAGTCAAGTATCTACAGGCTTGTTCAGGGGCCATTCTAACACTTAACCTTCCACAGCTGTCCCCAAACAGTCTGCAACTGTCAAGTTGACATTGAAATGCAACCATAAAACCCCCCTCCCTCCATTTCTCCCAGTGTCCCCCTCATTCCTGGAGCATCCTTTAGTGTGCATGTCAAACTTCCCTGTGAGTCCTCCTCTCTGATGAGGTATAAGGACTCAGTAGCATTGCCTAAAGCTCTTTTTTGTGTTCCCCTTTAGTATAGGAACACTTTTGTGGCTGTTAATCCCTTGCCTCTAAGGATCTTAGAGCCTGTGATCCATGCTAGACTTTGGGGGGGGAGGTCAATGACATGTTGGTCATTGAGCAAGTCATACAAAGTCCTATTATGATTACTTCGGCCCTAACGTGTGTGGAGTATCTTGCGTGTCATTGCTCCTCCCCATCTTTAGACTCTTACGATCTTACCGCCCCCTCTTCTGCAAACTTCCCTGAGCTTTAGGATGAGGAGAGATTAGGCTGGCCTTGTTCCTGGTGATTAATGTAGGGTCTCTGATGTTCTGAAGTTTGGTTTGTTATTCTTTTTTTTTTCTTCTTCTTCCAGTTTTGCTGTTCCTGCACTGTTCTTGGCTCCATACTGATGGGTATTGAATGTCACCTCCTATCATGTCCTCAATCTCAGGGATATTTTCTGTGCTTCATCTAGTCACTGGATGCTAGGTTGGTTTCATTTCTTTTCTTAATTTTAAAAAATTTTCACATATTTATTTAATATGTGTGTGTGTTTGTGTTTGTGTGTGTGTAAGAGTGTGATCGTGTGTGTAGAGGGCACTGGATGTCCTTGGAGAGGCCCAAGGCTGACTTCAGGAATCATTCTGGATTGCTTCTACCTTCTCCTTGCTTCCCCCTAGGATTTCCCAGGCTCCACCCATCAGAGCCAGAAGTGCAGGCTGCTGTCATTTCTCCCTGGCATTTTAGGTGGGACCTGGGATCTGAACTCAAGACCTTCTGCTTGCAAGGCAGAGTCTTAACCCCTGAGCCATCTCTCAGCTGGTTCGCTCCATCTCTTAACTGTCTTGCATAGTGCACCATAAACACAGATGTGCAGATATCTCTGTCATCTGCTGACACGGATTCATTGACATAATTCCCAGGAGTAGAACATGTGATCATGTGTTAGTTTTGTTATTGTTTCTGGGGTTCTCCAGACTGATTCCCATGGTTGCTTCACTGTGCTCTCCAACAGTTCACATGGTAGGTGTTTCCTCTTCAAAAAAGTGCCAGCATTCCAAGATTTCCTTTTAGTAATCATTCCAGGTGAAGTCACTCATATTTTTGCTTTGCTTCATTGAATGTGACAAATTTATCATAAATTGCAAGCCACAAAGAACCTGGAGAATTCACTAGAACTATGCTCTTCTTAGAGTTCTACCAGACATTTAAGGAGTTAATAACACCAATACTCCTCAAACTGTTCCATCAAATAGCAAAGGAAGGAACACTACCAAATTACTTCTATGAAGCTAATATCGTTTTAATCCCAAAACCTAATAAAGATTCACTTAAAAAAGAAAACTATAGGCCGATCTCCCTGATGAACACAGACTCAAAGATTCTCAACAAAGTCTTAGCAAATCGGATTCAAAAACATATTAAAAAGATCATTCATGGGGACCAAGTAGGCTTCATCCCCGGCACACAAGGTTGGTTCAACATACGCAAATCAATAAATGTAATTCATCATGTAAACCAGTCCAAAGTCCAAGACCACATGATACTCTCGATAGATGCAGAAAAAGCTTTTGACAAGATCCAACAGCCTTTTATGATCAAAACGCTAGAGACAGTAGGAATGGAAGGAACCTTTATCAATATAATAAAAGCTTTATACAACAAGCCCACAGCAAGGATTATGCTCAATGGGGAACAATTGGAAGCATTCCCACTTCGATCAGGAACTAGACAAGGCTGTCCACTCTCACCACTTCTATTCAATATTGTACTTGAAGTCTTAGCTGAAGCCATAAGACAAGAAAGGGACATAAGAGGGATTCAAATCGGCAAGGAAGAAATCAAGCTATCCCTATTTGCAGATGACATGATCTTATACCTGAGGGATCCCAAAAACTCCTCCAGGAAGCTCCTGGAACTAATTGAGAAGTTCAGCAGGGTGGCAGGATACAAAATAAATGTGCAAAAATCAGAGGCCTTCCTATATGCCCAGAATGAAAGAAGTGAAAAAGCCTTGAGAGAAACCATGCCATTTACTATAACCCCTAAAAAAATGAAATACCTTGGTATAAACCTAAGGAGGTAAAAGACCTTTACAATGAAAACTTTAAAACCCTAAAGAAAGAAATTGCAGAAGACACCAGAAGGTGGAAAGACCTCCCTTGTTCCTGGATTGGCAGAATCAACATTGTAAAAATGACCATCCTACCAAAGGCAATATACAGATTCAATGCTATACCAATCAAAATCCCAAAGCAATTCTTCAAAGAAGTTGACCAAACAATCTCAAAGTTCATATGGAGGCACAAAAGACCCAGGATAGCAAACACAATCCTGAGTAACAAAAACACAGCTGGAGGTATTACCATACCAAACCTAAGTCTATAATACAAATCCATAGTTATAAAGACAGCCTGGTACTAGCTCCAAAATAGACACACAGATCAATGGATAAGGATTGAAGACCCAGATATAAGCCCACAAAGTTACAGCCATTTGGTCTTTGACAAAGGGTCCCAAAGAATCCAATGGAAAAAGAACAGCATCTTCAACAAATGGTGCTGGCAAAACTGGATCTCCACATGCAGAAGATTAAAGCTCGACCCGTACTTGTCACCATGCACAAGACTTAATTCCAAATGGATCAAGGACCTTGATATCAGGCCAGAGACTTTAAAAACCATAGTTGAAAGGATAGGGAACTCCCTCGAGCTGATTGGGCTAGGCCAACACTTCCTAAACAGACATCCAATGGCACAGTCACTGCTACCAACTCTCAACAGTTGGGATCTTGTGAAATTAAAGAGCTTCTGTTCAGATAAAGAGACTGTAACACGAGCTCAAAGGCAACCCACAGAATGGGAGAAAATATTCACTAACCACATATCTGACAGAGCTCTACTGTCCAGAGTGCACAAAGAACTTAGAAAACTAAACTCCAAGAAAACACTGGCCCAATTAAAAAATGGGCCCTGGAACTTCAAAGAAACTTTACCAGGGATGAAATTAAAATGTCTAACAATTATCTTAAAAAATGCTCCACTTCCTTCGCCATCAGGGAAATGCAAATCAAAACTTCCCTGAGATATCATCTCACCCCGGTCAGGATGGCAAAAATCCACAATACAAACAACGACAAATGCTGGAGAGGATGTGGAGAGAGGGGAACTCTCCTACATTGTTGGTGGGAATGCAGGCTCATACAGCCACTCTGGCGAGCCGTCTGGAGATTCTTAAAGAAATTAAAGATTGAAATGCCATATGACCCTGCTATCCCACTTTTGGGAATAACCCCCCATGCAGCAGAGGTTCGCCTCGATAGCACAAGCTCGACCATGTTCATAGCAGCACTGTTTACAATAGCAAAGTCATGGAATCAACCTAAATGTCCAACAGTTGACGAGTGGATAAGGAAAAGGTGGTACATCTATACAATGGAGTACTACTCAGCCATCAACAATGATGAATTACTGGAATTTGCTGGGAAATGGATGTCATTAGAAAGAATTATATTAAGTGAAGTATCCCAAACCCAGAAAATTAAGCGCCGTATGTACTCCCTAATAGGTGGCTCCTAGTACCAAACTCACCCAGCCCACATTGAGACACTCAAAAGTAAACCTATGTAACACAGTAATTGCAAGGATTATGAACAAGAGAGATGGGGTAGGAGGGCCACACCAGAAACAAGGAGAGAGGAGACCATGTTACAGCAGAGAAAATAGGCCTCCATCAAGGTCTGCAAGTAAGTAATGAGAAACCTGGTTAAGTTCACAGACGTTCTTTCCTGATCTCACCAGAAGGGGAGGGCATATAGTCTAGCAGATAAAAAGTAATCATTTTGCAAATCGGTGATGGACCCCTCCCTCAGTGAGGTTTCCTACTCTTATTACATCTACCCTTGAATGTGCTATTACAACAAGACTCCAGTTTAACAGCTTTTTGTCTCTGGCCAGGGGGTGACATACAGTGCCCAGCAGAATGGAGTGAAGGAAATTGCAGGAGCAGCAAAACTGCAAAAGAAAATCAACAAATCACAATCCAGAACTTCAGAGACTCTATATCAATCACATAGAACTAGGACAGCCTAATCTCTCCCCATCCTGGAGCTCAGGGACATTTGCGGAAGAGGGGGTGGTAAGATTGTAAGAGCAAAAGGATGGGAGGAGCAACGATTTGCAAGATTCTCAACAATAGTTGGGGCCAAAGCAATCATAATGGGACTTTGCATGCCCTGCGCAATGTCCAGCGCACTGTTGCCCTCATAAAGTCTAGCATCTGTTAAGGGCACCGAGACCCCTGGAGGCAAGGGATTGACAGCCATAGTAGTGATCTTATGCTTAAGGGGAACAAGAGAAAGGGCTTATGGAAATGCCACTGGGTCCTTATATGTCATCGGAGAAGAGGACCCAGTGGAGAGTTAGGCGTACACAATAAAGGACTCTCTGGGAATTGGGGGGGAGGCACTGGGGGAAGGGGAGGGGGAGGAGGGGGGAGGGAGGGAACTGGTAAAAAATTTTAAAATGTATAATTAAATTTTAATTAAAAAAAAGAATGATGATCTTCTGAAGGACACAGGTTGTTGATTCTTGTGGACGTTTAGTTGATTTCCATATTTACTTGGAATTAATTGGGATGATCTTTTTTCTTTTTGGCTACAAATGCTGTGCTGTGGATGTTGTGTCTGGTAACATCCTGAATGGTCATTGCCTGGTTTGCCCATGGACAGAGAAGTCTGCTGGAATTTGCTCTCTATTGCTCTTCTTGTCACATGAGTTAAGCGTGATGTTCTATGATGTGCCCAAGAAAACTAATTGTAGATGTCCCATCCAAGCAGGGAGGTTTTTGTTTGGGGCTGAACCAGTGCAGTAGAAACCTCTGTTCTTTGTCAACAGCAATACTCTCCAGCATCCTCAGCATCCACCCTCATGATTTCCAGTGTGAAATGTGTTCCTGACCCAATCAATGTCTATGAACCTGACTGAACCACAGGATTCCTGTTGGAAACCTATGAATCAGACCCTGTGTGGAGGGCCCTGGCTCACATATGAGCCAGTTGAAGTATGTGTTTCCAGCACTGTCTGCGAGGCTCTGTCTTGATCTGCAGGAGATGGAGGTTGACTCTGTAGGAGCCACAGACAGAGATGACAGAGACCGCGTCACTTCTTCATCAGCAGAGGATCCTAAAACCATGAGAGACAGGCACATGGTCACACGCACTGCACTGGCATTTGAAACTTTTGGTCAAACTTGTATGACTTTGTTTTAAACGCAGATACTCCCAGTTATAAATAATCCGTGAATTGCAAACTACAGCTGGCTGTCTAGAATTTCCCCATGCTTGTCACACTGTTTGTGACACTCCTAACCAGAGGAAACATCACTCATGTCTCATATGTGTGTAGAACACACAGGGGATCCAGCAGGCTCTGGAGCTCACTCACTGGTCCTGTTCTCCTCCTAGAAGCCTCTGTCCTTACCAGTGACCCAGAACATTAGCAGCCCCAGGAACTGAGCAGAAAGCCTCATTTTGGGACATAGACCTGAACAATACAACCCAGTGGAAGTAGGATGAGACCTCAGCTTCTATCTCATAACGAAGAGCAGGGCCTCCCTACAGAGACCCATACTAATTGCCAAGTGGGTAAAACAAGGAGTAAAAAGCAAAGGGAAGGGTGGAAGGACTGTAAAGTAAGACAAAGATCCAAAATGCCATTTGCATTAGGGAGAGCCCTGTAGCACTGGGCTGCTGAGCACATTGGCGTATCTTGTGCAGAGATGAGATTTCTTGCTCCACGTTCCAGATCTCACATTCTTTTTTTATTTATTAAAATTTTTTATACAAATTTGATAGGTACCCCATTCCTCTCCCTCCCTTCACCCCTTCCTGTATCCCCTTGCTCCCTCCCTCCTATTCCCCTTCCTTTCCTCACTTCTCTCCCTTTCTCCCAGTGCCCCTTCCCCTCCCATTCCTGGAGTGTTGGGCCCACCCAGGATTTGCCCCAGGGCATGGCCGAGCACATGGGACTAAAGATGGCGCTGAGGGCTAGGGTCTTGGGCATAACCTGATCACTTCACAGAGAGCCCTAATTGGCTTTCAGGTATTTCTGCCCCCTGTGCTGAGTGACATTGAACTTGACCATTAGCACCTGTAGGATGTCTTGACCTTGTGATGCAATTGGATGCCTGTTTCATGCCTTGGTGGCCTTTGTCTATAAAAGTTCATTTTCTTCCCCCCGCCCAATAAACTGAGATCTGCTTCTGACAATCTCCCCGTCCCCTGCTGAGTCTCTGGGGGTAGAGGTGGAGGTGGGGACACCTGGAACCTGTTCTCATCACAGCCAGCAGCTGTGTGTTTGAGTGAGTGAATGGATGCAGTGAGTGGGCATTGGTTCCCACACTGCAGCACCCTTCAGTGTGCATGTCAGACTTCCCTCTGGGTCCTCCTCTGATGGAGTGTAGGAACTTAGTAGCATTGCCTAGAGCTCTTTTTTTATGTTCCCCTTTAGTATAGGAATACTATTGTGGCTATTAATCCCTTGCCTCTAAGATCTCACATTCTTTCCACCCTACACCATTTCTGCAGTGTTCTCTGATGCTTAGTGGGGATGCAACCAATGTCTGGTTCAGGGCTGAATGCTCCACTATTGTTTATCATCAACTCTTCTGCAGGGAGGAATCTCTATGCTGTACCATTTCCTGGAGAGCCCAATGCAAGGATTCTGTGCAGTAGTCAACTTGTCTCACCTGGAAGTGTCTGCCCTTCCCAGTATACAATCCCCAGCTCACAACACATGTTGTTCTATTTTTGCGTTAGTCTTCAGTGTTCCACACACGTGAACAGAAATTCAGTGAATGAAAACCACTTCCATTTGCTGTCTGATCCTGGCCTCAGTTTTTCATGGCTGCAACTCACATGTTGCTGAAGTTGCTTCATTTCTCACCTGCAGACCTGCAGAGCCTCCCTCCCATGTCCTCCTGATCAGTGCTATGGTTATTTCCTTTGGGACTTTGTGGCAGAGGATGCTGTATGTGAATTACTTCCTGGAGACAAACATAAGGCCTACAGCAGGTATTCTGCATGGTTGTTGATAAAGTCATGGAAAAACAGCTTGAAGGAACAAAAGTTTCATTTCCTCTTATGATTCCTGGTTACACTTGCTTGTCCATCTTGGCAGGAGGATCCACAGCAACACCAGGGCCCAAGGGATCTGATCACATCACGTCCACGTCACAGCTGAGAAAGGGCTCTGCCCTTACTTACCAGAGCAGCATGTGTGAACATGTAACAGGAAGGATGTAAAGTTCCTCAACCAGCTCTCTGCATTTCATTCACCTGCCCAGAGCCTAGTCCCACTCACCGTGGGCTGTGTCTGTCCATATGTCAGCAAGATAAAATCCTACAGGTTCACTCTGCAGTTAACTCAACTAGTAGTTCTCTAAATGTGCCTAGAGCTCAAAAACCTCAACCATCAAGTTGACTTCTGTATCTAACTATGAGACCAAGGCATTCTTAAACTAATGTACATGAATTTTAGGCATATGTCCCAGGTAGTACTTTAAAAAACCTGGCAGGTAATGTTTCCAAGTGCCTGAGGATACAGTTGAACTAGCCTGGGACAGTATTTGCCACCCAAACTCCATAGGAAGGAGAACCAAGTATAGGTAACTTGTATTACTTTAGATGCTTGAAATCAGGCGTGATTATAATCAAGGCAGGGGACACCTAGAATCTCTGCCCAGGCTTCAAGGGCTATATCAATAGCTAGAATTTGAAGACTTCTTCTCCCAACATCATTTATGTTGTTGTTAGTGTTATTTCCTTTGAGTTGGTGTCTGGAAGTGCTAGATTTCTCCCGGATACTGCCTTAAAGACATCTAAGTGTGAGGGAATTCGGGTTTTCTCTTTGTCATTTCCTTAGACATGTGGACTATAACATGTCTTGGATATTGCACTTTTGGTTGAAATAGTTAGAAATCTGATGAGTTTCCTATACCTGGCAGTCCACGTTCCTAAAATTGGGAAAATCTGCTGTTACTTGAAGAGATTTTCTTTGTAATTCTTCCTCTTCCATAATATCTGCAATGCAAACATCAATTTGTGTAATAATGTTTCCTGAAGTTTAGAGACGTTCACCTTTTCTTTAAACTATCCTTCTCATAAATGGTTATTTCAAGTGACTAGTATTCATGCTGCACACACAGACAGATGATTGCAGATCTGCTGATTGGGAGGCTGAGGGAGTCAGAGAGTTTGAGACCTGGAATTCAAGACTAACCCAGGAAATACATTTCAAGAAAGCCAAATCACAGAGTTAAAGATGAGTAAACAAAAAGAAAATAACAGAGTCGCCATAGTAGTGGACATCCCAAAAAGGAGTCCCCAAGGTATAACACTGAACCCTTAGTGCCACAGACAACTCAGAGGGAAATTGAGTGCCCAAAAAACAGATAATCTGGAGGATGGGAGCAGGCAGGAAACACCAAGAGAGAGGAGGGAGAAAAGAGGGGTGAGAGAGAGAGAAGGGGATGGCAAAGTGGGATGGGGACAAGGGAGAAAGGATGGGGGAAGGGGAAAGGGGCAGGTATCTTTTGAGCTTGTATGACTAGGTGAAATATTTTTTGAAAAAATTAACCAAACATTTTTCTCAATCCTTGTGGTGTTTTCCGCTGTTTCATCTAGTCACAAGTCACTTGGTCGGCTCCAATTATTAACTGCTTTTAAAAAAGTACAGCACTCAACTCACATGTGTGCAAGTATTTCTATGGTCTACTGACATCATACATTGAATACCCAAGAGTGGAGCTTGTGAACATGGGATAATTCCATTGTTAGCATCTTGAGCATCTCCAGACTGGCTCCCAATGCGCTGGTCCTGTGCATTCCCAGCAACGACTTCAAGTGTTTCTCTTTCAACAAATCAATACCAACATAACAAGATTTTGTATTTGGTAAACATTCGAGGTGAAGTCATTTATACTTTTGCCTTTTTATTAATTGTGGAAAAAACATAATTTGAAACCTTTAAGAAACTGTAGAAATGTCTAGAATACTTCTCTTCCTTAAGAGTGATCATTTCCAGAACACAGGATGCTGAGCCTTCTAATAAATTATTTGATGTCACCTGCACCTGTGCATTCAGAATAGCATGATTTCTGTTTAAATTTGGATGTGCATGCTGTGCTGTGCAGTTTATGTCTGGTGGCATCATGAATGGTCTTTGCCTGGTCTGCCCATGGGACAGAGAACTCAGCTGTGCCTTGCTGCTCTGTTGCTCTTCCTCACTGCAGGGTCAGAGAAATATCTCAATGATGAACTAGAGGGAACTACCTCTTAAGACATCATTCAAGTGGGGAGGTTTTTGTAAGGGATTGTACTACTGTGTTAGGAGTTTTTGTATGTTGCAAACAGTAATAAACTCCAGCATCTTCAGCCTCCACCCTGCTGATTTGGAGTGTGAAATCTGTCCTTGACTCACTGCCAATGAACCTGTCAGGAAGCTTAGAATCTCTTTTGGGAACCTTATAGATCAGGCGCTGTGGGGACTGCCCTGGCTTGTGCACCAGCCAATTCAAGTAGGTGTTTCCATCACTGTGCACCAGGCTCTCACTGGACTTGCAGCAGATGGAGCCGCCTCTCCAGGAGCAACAGACAGAGACAGTGGAGTCTGGGTCATCTGCACACCTGCAGAGGATCCTCAACCAATGACAGACAAGGACATGGTCACATGCAGAGAATCAGCCATTTGCATTTTGTTCAAAATTTTATGAAAAATTACTATGGTGACTTTGACTCAAAGACGAAATATCCAATTGAGAATAATTCTTGACTCCCTCCGGCGCTGCCATCCCCAGGTGAGTGAGCCAGCCACACCCAGCACCCCCAGCTTGCCGTGTGCCCCTGAACCACACTCCGACCTGCCTCAGGCTTAGGCCTGGGCCTCGCCCGGGCTCCAGCCCCTTTCTTCCTCCCGCCCACCTGTCTGCCCAACTGGACATGACTTGCTCACATTCCTCCATACCTGGAGCTTGGGAGGGCCACTAAGCCAAGTCCCAGGCCCAGGTGAAGAATTCTGCCATCAACATCAGCCCCTCTGCCTCTCTGGCCCACTGGGGACTCACACAAGTGATCTACAGAAGACACACTGCTACTCAGAATTCAATAGAGTCCAAAGAAAACTCAAGCAAAGTTCTAAGGGTCAAAGGACATACATCTGAAAACCTCTACAATCATCCTATCACATGGGAGAGATTCTACACATCCAGCCCAAAGATAAGTAAACCTTCCTTTTTTTTTTTAACCTTACTGTTCCTTTCTAATATTAATCACTGTAGATTAACCTTTCCATACAGACACCCCCAAAACATATACAACTCCAGGGAATACACCACTCACTCTCACATATCACCAAAATACTACATTGTAAAAGTGCACTACCATACTGATATTCACCCCCTGTCTACTTAACCTGATTTAACTGATGTACTAACAGCCTAATAGCCTCAGCTAGGAAATAACAATAACAAAAGACAAACATACACAACCCTAAGGCAAGCACTAGTAACAAAACACACAGAAACTGAACAGCCCTAGAAGACAAAACAACAATGTCCCAGTCAAAGTGCAGATACATGAAAAACAAAACCCAAGGAGACCAATCTCCCACTGAAAGAATCAACCCTTTAAGGATGGATTCCAACCAGAAAAAATTCACAGAAAATAGCCAAGAAAGCCAGACCTAAGACAACAACTTTCAAAGTATGATCATTACCATGATTAATACTATGAAACAGGAAATCCAAGAGGAATTACACAACCGCATCAACCACTTTGAACAGGAACACAACAGGCATTTGGAAGAGTTGAGAAAAACAGTTCAAGAAACAAAAATAGGCATAGAGCAGTTAAAGCAGTCTCAGGCAGAGTTTAAAATTGAACTAAAAGACAAGTTATCTTCAACCCAAAGATCAACAGAGAGTCTTATCAGCAGAACTAACGAAGCGGAAAATAGAATTTCATATCTTGAAGACAAAGTGGGAGAATTAACCAGGTCAATGTAAGAGGTAGTTAAAGCCAAAAAGGTACTAGAGAGGAACATTCAAGAGATATGGGACACCCTGAAGAAGCCTAACATGCGCATTCATGGAATACTAGAGCAAGAATCTCAAAATACCACACCTGAGGAAATTTTTCAAATTATCATAAATGAAAACTACCCTCAACAGAAGAATGAGAGGCCCATCCAAATACAAGAGGCATTTCGCACTCCAAACAGATATGACCAAAATAGAAAATCGCCACGGCAAATAATAGTCAAAACACTCCACATTCGATTCAAAGAAAAGGTGCTGAGAGCTTCAAGAGGAAAAAAGCAAGTCACTTTTAAAGGTAAACCTATTCAAATAACAAATGACTACTCACTGGAAACAATAAAAGCAAGAAGAGCTTGGAGAGACATACTTCAAGTATTAAATGAGCAAAAATGCCAACCCAGACTGATATACCCGGCAAAACTTTCTGTCATGATCCAGAGAGAAAGAAAAATTTTCCAGCACAAAGACAACTTGAAGGGATACATGTCTACCAAACCGGCCTTCAAAAAATGCTAGAAATGATATGCAAACTTGAGGAAAAAAACAATCATATCCAGGAAGACAAAAGAGTAGTATAATATCACAAAAACATAAATGTAAAATAATAAGCTTACAAAATTCACTAAACATAAAAATGTCCAGAATTAAAAATAATTTCTCCATTATAACATTAAATGTCAATGGTATTAACTCACCGATTAAGAGACACAGATTACAAACTTGGATTAAAAACCACAACCCTTCAATCTGTTGCCTTCAGGAAACTCATCTCACCACAAAAGATAGGCACATCCTAAAAATGAAAGGCTGCTCCAAAATTCTGCCAGCTAATGGAACCAGGAAACAGGCAGGGGTAGCAATTATGCTGTCGGACAACATGGACTTCAAACCAAAAAAAAAAAAAAAATCATAAGAGACACAGATGGATACTACATTTTAGTCACAGGTACAATTCACCAGGAAGACTTCACAATCCTGAACATTTATGCACCCAATAAGGGCCCCTCCACATTCATTAAGAAAATCCTACAGCATCTAAAGCAAGAAATCAACCCCCAAACGATAATTCTTGGGGATTTCAACTGCCCTCTCAACATGGGATAGATCAACAGGTCAAAAGCTTAATAGAGACACTTTGGAACTTAATCAAACCCTTAAAGAAATGGACCTTACAGATCTCTATGGAACTTTTCATCCACGCAACAAAGAATAGACATTTTTCTCAGCAGCACGCAGAACTTTCTCCAAAACAGATCACATATTGGGACACAAAAAGAATCTACACATATACAAAAAAGTTGAAATTCTAGCCTGTGCCCTATCAGACCACCAAGGCATAAAGCTGGACATCCACAACACAATAAATGATAGAAAATACACTAACTCCTGGAAACTTAACACTATGATGCTGAATGAGAACTGGATTCAGGAAGAAATGAAAAAAGAAATTCAAGATTTCCTGAAAGTGAATGATAATGAAAACACAACTTACCAAAATCTCTGGGACACATTGAAAGCTGTCCTAAGAGGTAAGTTCATAGCTCTTAATGCCTACATCAGAAAAAGGGAAACATCAGAAATAAATAACTTAACAATGCAGCTTAAAGCTTTAGGGAAACTAGAGCAATCTGATCCCAAAAGTAGTCGAAGAGAGGAGATTAGGAAAATAAGGGGAGAATTATCTGAAATCGAGATTAAGGAAATGATAGAGAAAATCAACCAGTCAAAAAGCTGGTTCTTTGAAAAAATCAATAAGATTGATACACCCCCTAGCTAAATTAACCAAAAGCAAGAGAGAAAACCCAAATCAACAAAATTAGAAATGAACATGGAGATATCACTACTGATACCCAAGAAATCCAGAGAATTATTACATCATATTTCAAAAACTTATACTCTGTAAAATTTGACAACACAAAAGAGATGGATGAATTTCTATGTAAACACAACTTACCTAAATTGAATCAGGAAGTTGCAAATTATTTAAATAGCCCTATAACATATAAGGAAATTGAGGAAGTAATCTCGAAACTTCCCACCAAAAAATGTCCTGGACCAGATGGATTCAGCACAGAGTTCTACCAAACGTTTAAGGAGTTAATAACACCAATTCTCCTTAAGTTGTTCCATCAAATAGCAAAGGAAGGAACACGATCAAATTCCTTCTATGAAGCTAATATCTCTTAATTCCAAAACCTAATAAAGAAACACTTAAAAAAGAAAACTATAGGCCGATCTCTCTGATGAACACAAATACAAAGATTCTCAACAATGTCTTAGCAAATCGGTTTCAAAAACAGATCAAAAAGATCATTCATGGGGCACAAATAGGCTTTTTCTCAGGTACACAATGTTGTTTCAACATATGTAAATCAAAAAATGTAATTCACCATATAAACCAGTTCAAAGTCCAAGACACATGATACTCTCGATAGATGCAGAAAAAGCTTTTGACAAGATCCAACAGCACTTTATGATCAAAACCCTAGAAAGAGTTGGAATGGAAAGAACCTTTATTAATATAATAAAACTTGTCTACAACAAGCCCACAGCAAGGATTATATTCAATGGGGAAAAACTTGAAGCATTCCCGATTCAATCAGGAACTAGACAAGGCTGTCTACTCTCATAACTTCTATTCAGTATTGTACTTGGAAGTCTTAGCTGAAACCATAAGACAAGAAAGAGACATAAAAGGGATTCAAATCGACAAGGAAGAAGTCAAGTTATCTCTATTTGCAGATGACATGATGTTATACCTGAGTGATACCAAATATTCCACCAGGAAGCTCATGTAATTAATTGAGAAGTTCAGCAGGGTGTAAGGATACAAAATAAATGTTCAAAAATCAGTGGCCTTCCTATGTGCCCAGAATGAAAGAAGTGAAAAATCCCTGAAACAATCCCATTTACTATAGCCCCTAAAAAAATGAAATACCTTGGTATAAACCTAACCAAGGAAGTAAGAGACTTTTAAAATGAAAACTTTAAAACCCTAAAGAAAGAAATAGCAGAAGACACCAGCAGGTGGAAAGACTTCCTGTGTTCCTGGATCCTAGTACCAAACCCACTTAGAGGCACTCAAAGATAAATCTCTGTAATACGTACAGTAATTGCAAAGATTATAAACAGGAGTGACGGAGAAGGAGGGCCCCATTAGAAACAAGGAGAGAGGGGATCATGTTACAGCAAATAAAATAGGCCACCATCAAGGACTGTAAGAAAGTAATGAGACATCTGGTTAAGTTCACAGACTTTTCTTCCTGATCATTTGCAACTGATGGGGTATGATCTCACCAGAAGGGGAGGGCATAGAGCCTGGCAGATAGAAAGTAACCATTTTGCAATTGGGAGACTGACCTCTCCCTCACCGTGGTCTCCTACTTGTATTCCATCTACCTTTGAAAATACTCTTATAACAAGACTCTAATTTAACAGCTTTTTATCTCTGGCCAGGTGGTGACATCCAATACCCATCAGGATGGAGGCAAGGGTATTGCAGGAGCAGACATAGTCTCTCTCTCTCTCTCTCTCTCTCAACTGGAACTAGGCCAGCCTAATCTCTCTCCATCCTGAAGCTCCCGAAGCTCAGGGAAATTTGCAGAAGGGAGGGGTAATATTGTAAGAGCACAAGAATGGGCAGAGTAATGATATGCAAGATACTCCACAGATGTTAAGGCCTAAGCAATCATAATAGGACTTTGCATGACCTGTGCAATGTTCAACACATTATTGACCCCTCAAAGTCTAGCATGGACTAAAGGCACTAGGATCCTTAGAAGTTAGGGATTAATAGCCACAATAGTGTCCCTATACTTCAGGGGAATGCAAGAAAGAGTTCTAGGAAATGCCGCTGAGTCCTTAAACCTCATCAGAGAGGAAGACCCAGAGGAAAGTTTGACATACATATTGAAGGATACTCCAGGGATGGGAGGAGGAGGCACTGGGAGATAAGGAGGGGAAAGGAAAGGGAAAAGGGGGGAGGGAGCAAGGGGTTCCAGTAAGGGGTGGAGGGAGAGAGGGGACCATTGTACCTATTAAGTTTCTATGAGCTGAAATAAAAAAAGAATAAGTTTATATTTAATTGTGCTTTCTTTGAAAAATAATGCAATTTTGAGAAATAAATGGTGCTTAAACTCTCAAAGAAAGAATATGATGGGAAGACTCAGAAGAACATATCCCCACATTCTTCAGAATATGCTTGAGCTAATCTCAAGAAAGTGAATCAAGAATTGGTGCCCCTGTGAGCACCAGCCTAAGCTTTTCTTGGCTGATTTGCATCTGGGTCTCTAGTTATATTCCAAAGCATCTTTAAAGGAAGCTATCACAGGTCCAAGCAGAAGCTTCTAGTGCAGCTTTACAAGATGGTGTCAGCCACTCTCCTGCTCTGGGTGCTGCTGCTCTGGGTTCCAGGTGAGAGGTGTAGGGACCTGCTGGGAACATTCGCTGTGGACATCAGTCACTGTGTTTTCTAAGCCCCTGAGCACTTGGGCATTTGAATTACGGCAGTTGTAGGTGGTTTATTGTTTTCCAGTTTCCTCTTATTGTTTAATTTCTCAGAATGATGTCTGTGATTTTGAATTCTGGAATCTCTTGAAATATCCTTGAATATTGAAATGGTTTCAGTTTATCTGTGACATCAGTATGTGTGTGTTTTCATTCCAGGCTCCACAGGGGACATTGTGCTGACCCAGTCTCCAGCTTCCTTGGCTGTGGCTTTGGGTCAGAAGGCCACTATCTCCTGCAGGGCTAGTGAGAGTGTTAATTACTATGGAATTGCTTATCTTATGCACTGGTATCAGCAGAAGCCAGGACAGTCTCCCAGACTTCTGATGTATCAAGTATCCAATAAAGCATCTGGGGTCCCTCCCAGATTTAGTGGCAGTGGGTCAGAGACAGCTTTCACCCTCACCATCCATCCTGTGGAGGCCGATGATGCTGCCACATATTACTGTCTTCAGAGTAAGGACTATCCTCCCACAGTGCTTCAGGGTTGAACAAAAACCCCCTGGGCTGCTGCTCACTGAGGCTCAACTTCTCATTGTCTCTTCCTCACAGACATCTCAGCCATGGATGATTAGAGTTGAAAAATTGTCAAAGTATGAAGCAAGCTTTTAAATAAAATATCAAGAGAAATTTATTTTACAATTTTTGACATACTATCAATTATAACATTTTCCTAAGTAGAGTCTTTACAAATTTGACACCAAAGGAGGTGTATATGCTGATTTATTTTAACATCAGTAATTAAATGGCCTGATTATCTGTAAAATTTTTATATTGACTTGAATTAATTTACATTTTGCTTTTCTAATCCTCAATCTGGAAAATAGCACCTCTCAGAAAATACATGAAGTTAAATATCATTAACTTCCTAGTTAGGATCATTTCAAGAATTGGCGGAAACTGTCCTAAACCCAAAGAAAAGTCTTTTAAAAAGTTTTTAGGGTATTCATGCCTACAACTGTGAATTAACAGTCTCAGAAATCATTTTCCCCAATAAACCCTAGATATGATAATTTATTACATGTTAAGAAATGATAGTAAGGCTTAGTTTCCATAATTGAACTCACTCTTATGATTCTGTAAGACCAAAAATCTTTGTATGTGCACTGGAAACACTGTCATTCATTATATAAAATAGTGGTAATTCTGAATTGAGATATTACAGGCATCTCATTGATACAGAATATCATTGTGGCCAGAGGTATGATTGCATGTGTAATCAAAATCAACATTTTTCATTCTTAAAAAGATATTTAATTCATTTATTTGAGAGGTCAGGGGGAGAGAGAGAGAGAGAGATCATACTCACGAATATCATGGTGCACAGGTTAGTATCCGAGAACACCTCCTAGAAATCAGTTTCCATCTTCTCCCACATGTGAATTTGGGGGTCATACTCAGGATTTGAACCTGCTTCACTGTCTTCCCAGTACCCCAGTATGCAGTTGAGCAGTCATGTTATGGATATTTTGAAAATGTTATATATAAATATAACTTGTCTTGATCATGTCCACTAAACCTCCCCACAGTCACCTGAGGATTCTCTGAACAAGTTTTCCTCTCAACTTCTTTAGGTGTTTTGTTTGTCAGATATTGAACTGAGTCCAACACGTGCAGCTGGTTCATGCCTGGCTGCAGAACCTTCCAGTGAGGCATGGCCAACCTACCAGTTCTTGTACCTCAGAAGAAAATGTTTCTCCCTGGTCCTCCAAACATCAACTGCCAATAGTCCTGTTGCAAAAGGTGGGGTCTTGGGAGCTTATCATTTCTATAGGCTGGGAGTTTTGACTGGTTCAGTCTTGTGCAGGAAGCCACAGCTGTTTTAAGCACAGATGTGTGTGGATTGTGCCATAAACAGAAGGCACATGTCAGAGCATCCTCTCCATCCTCCTGCTTTTACATTCCTTCTAACTTCTGAGCTAAAATGTTCTCAGCCTTGGGGTAGGGGAGGGTGGTTGACAGAGACTTTGACAGAGCTCTCTGGTTGAGTACTCTGCATTCATTTATTCTTATCCTTTGATGCACCTGCATCAACCACTGTCAACTGAAAGAGAAGTTTATCCAACCACAGTTGAGAGAGACACAAATCCATGCAGACAAACAAGTGTATTTGAAAGTCAGTTTGACATTATGAACATTTGACTAAATAACAACAGCAGATTCTGCACTGTCATCTCTAATCTCCCCAATGAGGTGCTTAACAAATTTTTGACACAAACCCCCTCCTGTGGAGTAGGACTGAAATTCAATGAGAAAGTGATTGGTGGCCTAAATATAGTCATGCCACTTTTACACAAATGGCCACCCTTTCTTGCCAGGACAGCATTGCTCCATGTAGGGTAAGACCCCACCCTTGAATTTTTAAATCACTATCTGACATTGTGAAAGGAGTTTTTAAAAGAGCAAATTCTTAAACTTATAAGTATTTGTGTTTATTGTTACATTCTATAACTTTTATAGTTAAGTTAGTTTCTAATAGAATGAAATTCACTAAACTGCTCAACAGAATGATCCTTTGCAATATTGGAGTTGCAGATGCACATTTTCAAACTTTCTAAAATTCAATTCCTAGCTCAACACACATAAAATGGTGTTATATTAGTTTTCTGCCAATTCACAGTAAATTAACACAAGTTCATTAACTTACAGTTAGTCACATTTGTAAATCTGGGTGGGGTATGCCTGGGTCCTCTGCACAGTTTTTCACAGACACTAATAAGGGTAGAGCTGAGCCAGAATTCAATATGGAACTCAATGATTCTGCCTCTAGGACATTCAGGTGTTGCCAGAATCACATTGTTTAGCTTTCTGTGGCTGAGGATACTCGATTTACAGACCATGAAACTATGACTTTGTAAGTTTTTACATTATACTCAAATTACCCTGAGACATAATATGCATCAGCATGGTCAGTCTTCCAGCTGAAAGAACCCACAATAGAGGGAGAGATCAGTTTATCCTTCAGGGATCTAGCTCAATAAAGAAAGGTTCCTCCAGGTGAACCCCTCACTGAATTGACTCAGGGCCCATGAACTTGGAATATTTCTTACACACACAACACTCTTTCCTTCTCCAGAGTAGAAACAAATTTCACATCTGCTCACACCACCCAATCTCCTGATTTCATGGCATGAACACCAGGTGGTTATTGTCTTTAGCCCACAATTTCCAGAGCAGTACATTTATTTTATTTATTTTAGTTTGTTTTAAATTCTTCTCCCAAAACAGCATATGTGGGAAGGCTACTGCAAATGTATACACTTCCCATGCTACCAGATGTAAATAGCATCTTTCAGTATACTACATTCAACCTTCTTGATATTTCCTGTGAGGAAATACGTTAACTTCCCTTGATGTTGGGTCAGTTTTTTAAATGATTCAAAAAGCAAATACACAAGCATTAAAATGTCTATACTGGAAAAGAAAGAAGAAAATCCTCAGATGAAGGATAAAATTTTCATGCTCTAGCAAGTACTCAGGCATAAATCATCAAAGGCAAACCAGGTGAAATCCACTGGACCACACATGTGGAAAGATATGAAAATAGGAGGTGAGAGTGTCAGGGAAGAAGATGGATGATAATGAGAAGAAGAGGGAAGTGGAATTGTGAATAAAGTGTGAAAGATCATACACTCAACAGAACTGAAAGAATAAAAAAAATACTCTGGAAAATATAACCATCAAAGCAAGCCAAAAGAAGGAAATGATAAAAAAAGGAAATGAGAAAAATCAGTGAAAAGTAACATGAAAAAAAAAAATCCATGGACATAGAACACTACTCCTAGGAGTTGCATGTACTCCCTAATAGGTGCGTCCGAGTTCCAAACCCACTTAATGACATATTCAAAGATTAATCCCTGTAATACTCACTGTAATCACAAAGGACTATAAACAGGAGGGAAGAGGAAGGAGGACCTTAAAAAAAAAGGACATAAGAGATCACGCTTCAGTAGAGAAAATAGGCCATGGTCATGTACTGGATATATGTAGCAAGACATGTGGCACAGCTCACTCTCACTTCCCTTCCTGATCACTTAAATAGGCCTGAACAGGTTTGACCTCACCAAAAATCAGTAAGGATGTAGGAACTGGCATATAGATGGTAACCATCTGGCAAACGGGACACTGACACTTCCCCACATACACTGTGTGTCCTACTCCTATTCTTCCATCTACCTTTAAGTTTCCTTCTATTTTAAAACAGTCTTTTATCTTTGGTTAGAAGGTGACCTTTGACACCAATCAGAATGCAGCCAAGGGCAACTCAAGAAAAGCATAACGGAAAACATCAAAAATCATAGTTCAGACCACCAAAGACCCTACATTATTCACCTGAAACCAGACTAGCCAAATCTCTCCCCATCCTAAAGCTCAGGGCATCTTGTGGAAGAGAGGGAAGCAAAATTGTAAGAGCCTGAAGATGGGGAGGACCAACGATATGCAAGATACTCCATACATGTTAGGGCTGCTGCAGATAGGATTGGACCTTTCCTGTCCTGCAGAATGGCTGACACGTCAAGGACCCCCTAAAGTCTAACATGGATCACAAGGGAGGAGGCCCCAGGCAATACGATCCTTAGAGGGAGGGGATTAAACAGTCATAAGAGAGTTCAGCATACTAATGGGGTGTCCAACAAACAGACTATGCCATTGAGTCCTGAACCCTCTCTAGGGTAGAGGACTCAGAGGGAGGGTTGGCTTCCACGTAAATAGATGGGAGGGGAAGAAGAAGGGAGGGAAAGAAGGAGGGGTGTGAAAAAAAGATGGATGGGTTGGGGGAGGAGATACAATGGGGAACAATTGGGGAGCAGGGGATGTAGAGGACAGAGGTACCTATTGCCCTTGTATGATTAGGAAAAAGATAAAATGTGGGAGAAAAAAACACCAAAGGCAATCTTCAAAGCAAAAGAAATTCAGCTTTTCCCCTGGGTCATTTACAGTGAAAAGTCTTGCACTGTGGCTCTAATTCTGTTTTTTAATAATTTATTTAGTTTTTTATTTCTACTCATGCAAACTTAATAGGTACACGGGACCCCTCCCTTCCTACACCTCTCCCTGGACCCCTTAGCTCCCTCCCCCCTTTTCCCCTTCCTTTCCCCCTTCCTCCCTATCTCTCAGTGCCTCCTCCCCCCCATCCCTGGAGCATACTTTAATGTGTATGTGAAACTTTCCTCTGGGTCCTCCTCTCTGATGAGATGTAAGGACTCAGTGGCATTTCCTAGGACTCTTTCTTGTGTTCCCCATAAGTATAGGAACACTATTGTGGCTGTTAATCCTTAGCTTCTAAGGATCCTAGTGCCTTTAGTCCATGCTAGACTTTGAGGGGTCAATAATATGTTGGTCATTGGACAGGTCATGCACAGTCTTATTATGATTGCTTTGGCCCTACCTTGTGTGGAGTATCTTGCATATCATTGCTCCTCCCATCCTTGTGCTCTTACACTCTTTCCACTCCCTCTTACAAATTTCTCTGAGCTTCAGGATGGGGAGAGATTAGGCTGACCCAGCTCCAGGTGGTTGATATAGAGTTTCTGATGTTATGAATTATGGTTTGTTGATTTTTTTTCAGTTTTGCTGCTCCTGCAATGTCCTTGGCTCCATCCTGATGAGTATTGGATGTCACCCCCTGGCCAGAGATAAAAAGCTGTTAAATTAGAGTCTTATTATAAGAATATAAATATTTGATATTTCTGATTTTGCACTTAATATGTGCTCTCTGAACATTCTATACATTATTATTCATGCTAACAATTTGGTTTTTTTTTAATTTAGATGCCGTGATTCACTGCCTTTGTGGAGTATTCTAAAATTATTTAGTGAAGTTTCATGAGGATTTGTGATGGTCTATCATCTTTCAGAGAGCTTTTCACATGTATAAAGTGAAACTATATAAACATATTCATAGGATTCTGACTTATACTCACTTAGAGCAGAGATTCTTAACTTTTTATGCTCAAAACCCCTTTACATGGGTCAGGTAGAAGGCTCACTTGTGAAAAGTACTTGCTGCTAAGTCAGACACTCCTGACCTTTAACCTTGAACCCACATGGTGGAGAGAATAGACAATATCACCTTGTCAATTGTACTCTGACCTCCTCACATGTGCTGTAACACATGCACACATGCATGGGCACCTGGACTTCCACACAGATCAGAATAATCAATGCTACCACGGCCTCTCTTCGAAGGAGAAATTTTAATTCAATCTGGGAAATTATTAATAGGACAAATCATGAAGAAATTAGTTTTGAAACATTTTTGTGTTACAATTTTGTAACCTGTTAAAGATAAAACAAGTTAGACATACTTTTGAAATAAGTACTCATTTATTTTCATAAATGTGATTAAACCTCACTTAACATTTGATGTTACAGTGTATAAAGCAACTTCAACATGTTTCAGTTTGGGTGGATACTGTGATGTTATAATTGACAATATTGAGACTGCTGCTTTGTAAACATGTAAGACAAATTTCAAGAGAAAATTTAGTGCATGTGAGAAAGTGTGGAGATGCTGCCTTAATCCCCAGTCAAAATGGCTTTAACTGCTTGTCACAAAACTCAAGACAGCAAATGAGACAGCACCTTTAAAAACCGTATCTTGTAACCCAATGCAGGCGCTAAGACATTTGATTCATGATGAAGAGTAATGGAAATAATCTAAAGAATGTTTTCAATGAGAAAATATCTTTGTATCTATAGTCAAAACACTGTTATAGTTCACAGCACACAAAAAATCAAAAAGAGTCCAGAGCAGAGAAGGAATTCAGATTTTCTTTGTCACTGCTTTTTGACATTTGAGCTATAATATGTCCTGGTTGGGAGAATTTAGGCTGACACTTCTAAAAATCTGTTGAGTGACTTGCACTTGGATATCCATGTGTTTCCTAAGATTTGCAAAAGGCTGAGCTATTGTTCACTTGAACACATTTTCCATACAATCTTCCTTCTTGAACAGGTACAATGCAAACATAAATTCCTCTTTCCCTAACTAACCTGTTTCATATGGCCAGTATTCATGCTGAACATAGTGACATATTCCATGGTACTTGAAAGGCTGAGGAAAAAAGTTTATTTGTGTGCTGCAATTCAAAGCTACAGGGGAAACTTTTCTGTAGAGATATATTGCAGAGATAGAAATGAATAATCAAACCTTGTTCTCACTCTCAGACATTTGTTTTGGTATCTATTCTTCTCTGTCTCTAAACTTTATTCTATTTACTTCACTTACTTTTTGTACTTTCATCTAAGATATGTGGAATATATACACATCTATAAACTTATATTTATGTATATAAGCAATTACATGCATGTCTATAGATGGTTTTACATATATACTTTTAAGGAGCTATTGATAATTCTAATGGTTCTAAAGATGCCCAAATAATATACACTATTGTGACAGCACCTGGTTGCCTCCCAAAACTGAGCAGTAACACATTACTGCTGAAGAAAAGTAACACTTTGGTCACAGGATATGAAAACAAAATTCAGAAAGTGACCCCAAATTTATCTCGCAGGCTTGCTGACATACAACTCAAAGGTAATAAGCAAGATGCCTAAGGTGAAAAGCAAACAGACTTACTGAAGTAGGAACCCTGTGAACGTCAGCATGGTCCAGATGGAGAAGAAGGTTATTTAGACACAAGAATGGCCTGAGTCTACTGGGATCAGCTATTCACTCTATAATTGAATGTAGGAGCTGTTCATCCTGAGGAAACTCATGCCTGAATACTCGAAGTGTGGCTAAGAGCTCTTGACCCGGGAGGGTTCTGGCTGTGGGGGAGAACCCATAACTAACTTGCCAAGCAGACATGATAAAATACCACCTTTGGAGCATTAGGTAAATAGACCCTTGTGGTTCTCATGCTGCATTCATGAGGCCTTCTGTCCAATAAAATGGCCAACACAGATACCATAAGTGTTCCGAGGGTAGAAAGTAGGTGACTGATGAATATTTGCATACCGAAAGAAGATCCTAACTGTCCCTTTGACATACGTACTTGTACATGATAGAGGATGACACACGGATGTGAGGGCCAGACCAGGGGAAGAGAACTGCACTTAGTGCCCTCGGGAAAGGAACAAGCAGAGCCATGCAACCAAGCTCACTCCACAAGACCTGCTCAAGGGTGGGTCAATTCCATGTACAATGAACAAGGGAGAAATTCCAGTGGCCCAGTCTCCCTTGGAGAAGAAGCTATTGGTGGTCAAAACTGACCACAAGAAGGGGTCCCTTCACACCATAGGGTTAACTACTGAAATGTTGCTCATTTTGGAGCATTTGCTCAAGCACACACAGGAATCTACTTGTCTTATGGAACTCAGTGAGACACATGGCAAGAATGGACATTGTGGAAGGAAATAATCTTTTGGTAGAAGACATCTCTCAGTGTAAAGAGCAGGGACAAGTAAAGTAATGGAAGGACGAAAATAAAACAAAGTTATAATTCCAAGTAATAAAAATTAAATTTAAAAAAGTATCATAAATTACATAAATATTCTAATGTCTTTAGGACAACTGTTGCTTATGGTCAGAGAATCTATGTCCCTCATTTCTAGCTATGAGTGATTTAAAAAAAGGCAGAATAGAGGCTACAAAATAGACCAGGGGTTAGAGCATTTGCCTCGAAAGCAAAAGAACCTGTGTGTGGATCCAAGATCCCATGTACAGAGGTTGTCAGAAATGGCTGCAGCCTGCACTTCTGCGCCCGGAAGAAAGCTCATGAGAAACCCCAGAGCAATGAAATAAGGAGGCTGATTGCAGAAGTCACCCTTGGGTCACCACAGACAGACTTATTCAAGTATCTTCTTCTACACCCACTCTGATACACACAAAGCCACATACCCACACCCAAGGAGAAAAAAAAAACAAGCATAAAACATGACTAGATCCAGGATAATAATTCTGTTGTGACAGTGACATGCTAGTCCACCACTGACTTTTGATTGAGTAAATCAAGGGACCCAGTGCTTATTCTGAATGAAGCAAGTTCACACCTTAGATCATGTTCCCAGGCCTCATCTGCTTTCCATGCTCTCATCTCCAGCTGCTCAGCTCTAGGTGACATTTGTAGATTTTGGTTAAAGGGCGGTAGTGGTGACAATTTTCCTTATGATCTCAACCAGGAGACCTCTTTTTATGAAATATAATTGATTCCCCTTTGTCACAATTTATTCATTAAAATAATATATTCTTGTTAGAAAATAAAAAAAATATTGCAGGATCATTGGGTTTTTTAAATAAAGCACATCCTTCACATAAAACATGCACGGTGCAATCTCCAACATGGTACCTCAAAAAGTATAATATGGGAAGAGTCAGAGAAACAGGTTACAACATCTTCAGATTATGCTTGAGCTAATCTCAAGAAAGTTAAGCAAGAGTAGGTGTCCCTGTCATCACCAGCTTAAGCTTTTCTGGCTGATTTGCATCTGAGTCACTAGCAATGCTCCAGCTGCTCAAAGCATCTTTAAAGGCAGCTGTCAGAGGTCCAAGAAGCAGCCTCTAGACCAGCTTTACAAGATGGTGTCAGCCACTCTCCTGCCCTGGATGCTGCTGCTCTGGGTTCCAGGTGAGAGGTGCAGGGACATACTGGGAACATTCACTGTGGACATCAGACACTGTGTTCTAAGCCCCTGAGCACTTGAGCATTTGAATTATGTTATTTTCAACTGGTTTTATATTTCCAAGTTTCCTCTTAATTTTAGTTTCTCAGAACGATGCCTGTAATTTTAAATTCTTGTATCTCATGAAATATTCTTGAATATTGAAATGGTTTCATTTAGTCTGTGACAGCAGTGTGTGTGTTGTCATTCCAGGCTCCACAGGGGACATTGTGCTGACCCAGTCTCCAGTTTCCTTGGCTGTGGCTTTGGGACAGAAGGCTACCATCTCCTGCAAGGCCAGCCAGAGTGTTAATAACTATGGAACTGATCTTATTCACTGGTATCAGCTGAAGCCAGGACAGCCTCCCAGACTCCTGATCTACTATGCATCCAATCAAGCATCTGGGGTCCCTCCCAGGTTCAGCGGCAGTGGGTCTGGGACAGCTTTCACCCTCAGCATCCATCCTGTGGAGGCCGATGATGCTGCCACATATTACTGTCAGCAGGGTAAGGAGGATCCTCCCACAGTGCTCTAGGGCTGAACAAAAACCTCCTGAGCTTGCTGCTCACTGAAGCTCAGCTTCTCAATGTCTCTTCCTCACAGACATCTCAACCATGGATAACTAGAATTGAAAAAGGTGTCCAAGGTGTGAAACATGTTTTAATCAAATATTAATTATAATTAATTACATTTTCTAAATTAATTTTCTAAATTAATTAAATTCAATTAAATTTTAAAAATTTAATTTTAGAACATTTTTGTCATACTATCAAATATAACATTTTCCTAATTAAAGTCTTTGCAAATTTTTCACCCCATCACGTGGATATGCTCATTTATTTTAACTTCAAAAATTAAATGGCCTGGGTATTTGTACATTTTTATATTGTTCTGAGTTAATTTACATTTTGATTTTCTAATCCTCAATCCAGAGGATAGCACCTCTCAGAAAATACATGAAGTTAAATATCAAAAACTTCCCATTAGGACCATTTCACAAATTGGTGGAAACTCTCCTAAACCCAAAGGAAAATTTTTAAATTAGTCTTTAGAGTATTCATGCCAACAACTTTGAATTAGCAGTTTCAGAAATCATTTTCCACAATAAACCCAAGATATGATTATTTATTAGATGTTAAGAAATGACAGGAAGATGATATTAAAAGGCTTAGTTTTCATAATTGAACTCTTAAGTTTCCGTAAGAGCAGAAATCTTTATATGTGCACTGGAAATTTTGTCATTCATTACATAAAATTCTGAGTTGAGATGTTACAGGCAGAATATAATTGTGGCCAGTTGTATGATAGCATGTTTAATCAACATTTCTCATTTTCAAAAAATATTTAATTATTTTATTTCAGATGTCAGGGGGAGGGAGGGAGGGAGGAGAAAGAGAGAGAGAGAGAGAGAGAGAGAGAGAGAGAGAGAGAGAGAGAGAGAGATGGAGGTCATTGATCATGAATGTCATGGTGCACAGGTTACTACTTGAAGACACCTCCTAGAAGTCAGATTCCATTTCCCCCAATATGTGATTTGGGGGATCCCACTCAGGACTTGCACCTGGAAGCATGTGTCTTCACTGCTGGGCTTTCTTCCCTTTAGCCAAGTGTTCTGTTGAGGAGTCATACCATGGATCTTTTGAAAATGTTGTACATAAATATAACATATCTTGAACATGTCCACTAACCCTCTACCAATCACCTGAGACGTCTCTGAACATGTTTTCTTCCTAACTTCTTGATGAACTGAGTCCAACTAGTGCAGCAAGTACATGACTGTCTGCAGAACTTTCCAATGAGGCATGGCCAACCTACCAGTTCTTGTACCGCAGAAGAAAATGATTTTCCCTGGTACTGCAGCCATCAACTGCCAATAGTCCTGTAGCTAAAGGAGAGGTTTTGGGAGCTATCACCTGTCCAGGCTGGGAGTTTTGACTGATCTAGTCTTGTGCAGGAAGCCACAGATGTTGTAAGTTCAGATGTGTGTTGATTGTGCCTTAAACAGAAGGCAACTTGTCAGAGCATCCTCCTGCTGGTACATTCTTTCTAATCTCTGACCCATGACGTTCTCCCAGACTTGGCGCAGGGGAGGGTGGTCGGCACAGATGTTGACAAAATCTATGGTTGAGCACTCTGCGTTCATTTATTCTTATCTTTGGACCATTAATGAGCACCTGCATCAACCACTGTCAACTGAAAGAGTCATTTCTCTGACCACAGTTGAGAGCAATGCAAATCTATGCAGACAAACACATATATTTGGAAGTCAGTTTGACTAACTTCCCTAATAAGGTTCTTGACAAATTTTTGGCACAAATCCCTTCAGATTCAACAAGAAAGTTATTGATGGTCCACATAGAGTCATTCCACCATTGCACAAATGATCACATCTTTCTTGTCAGGTGCCATCATGGGCAAGACCATTGAAGTCTTTCCTCCCCCAACTAGTTGCATATCAACTTCTGGCATTGTGAAAAGGAGTTTCTTAAATAGAAGATTATCCCCTAGTGCCTCCCCCGCAATCTCCAGAGAGTCCATTAATGTGCATGCCAGACTCTTCTCTGGGGCCTCATCTCTGATGACGTACAAAGACCCAGTGGCATTTCCCTGAACCCTTTCCTGTGTTCCTCTTAAGCATAGGAACATTACTGTGGCTGTCAATTCCTTGCCTCCAAGGATCTTGGTGCCTTTAGCAGATGCTAGACTTTGTGAGGTCAATAGTGTGTTGGACATTGCACAGGGCATGCAAAGTCCAATTATGATTGCTTTGGCCCTAACTTGTGTGGAGTATTTTGCAAATCATTTCTCCTCCCATCCTTGTGTTCTTACAATCTTACCGCCCTCTCTTCTGTAAATTTCCCTGAGCTTCAGGATGGGGAGAGATTAGGCTGGCCTAGTTCAAGGTGGTTGATATAGAGTCTCTGAAGTTTTGGATTGTGGTTTGTTGATTTTCTTTGGCAGTTTTGCTGCTCCTGCAATGCCCTTCACTCCATCCTGATGGGCATTGTATGTCACCCCTTGGCTAGAGACAAAAAAATCTGTTAAACTAGAGTCTTATTGTAAGAGTACATTCAAGGGTAGATGTAATAAAAGTAGGAAACCACAATGAGGGAGGGGTCAATCACCCATTTGCAAAGTGGTTACTTTTTATCTGCCAGACTATATGCCCTCCCCTTCTGGTGAGATCATACCCCCTCAGTTGTAAATGATCAGGAACGAACGTCTGTGAACTTAACCAGGTGTCTCCTTACTTACTTGGAGTCCTTGATGGAGTCCTATTTTCTCTGCTGTAACATGGTCCCCTTTCTCCTTGTTTCTGGTGTGGCCCTCCAATCCCATCCCGCAGTAAATAATGCTTGCAATTACTGTATTAAAGAGATTTATCATCGAGTGTCTCAAGGTGGGCTGGGTGGGTTTGCTAGTAGGAGCCACCTATTAGGGAGTACATACGGCACTTAATTTTCTGGGTCTGGGATACTTCACTTAATATAATTGTTTCTAATGACATCCATTTCCCGGCAAATTCCAGTAATTCATCATTTATGATTGCTGACTTGTACTCCATTGTATAGATGGACCACAGTTTCCTTATCCACTCATCAACTGTTGGACATTTGGGTTGATTCCATGACTTTGCTATTGTAAACAGTGTTGCTATGAACATGGTCATGCTTGTGCTATCGAGGTGAACCTCTGCTGAATGCAGGGTTATTCCCAAAAGTGAAATAGTAGGGTCATATGGCATTTCAATGCTTAATTTCTTTAAGAATCTCCAGACGGCTCGCCAGAGTGGCTGTTTGAGCCTGCATTCCTACCAGCAATGTAGGAGAGTTCCCCTCTCTCCACATCCTCTCCAGCATTTGGTGTTGTTTGTATTGTGGATTTTTGCCATCCTGACTGGGGTGAGATGATATCTCAGGGACGTTTTGATTTGCATTTCCCTGATGGCTAAGGAAGTGGAGCATTTTTAAAGATATTTGTTAGACATTTTAATTTCATCCCTGGTAAAGTTTCTTTTAAGTTCTAGGGCCCATTTTTTAATTGGATTGGGCCATTGGTTTCCTTGGTCTTTAGTTTTCTAAGTTCTTTTTGCACTCTGGACAGTAGAACTCTATCAGATATGTGGTTAGTGAAGATTTTCTCCCATTCTGTGTGTTGCCTTTGAGCTCATGTTACAATCTCTTTACCTGAAGACAAGCTTTTTAATTTCACAAGATCCCAACTGTTTAGTGTCGGTAGCAGTGACTGTGCCATTGGATGTCTATTTAGGAAGTGTTGGCCTAGGCCAATCAGCTCGAGGGAGTTCCGTACCCTCTCAGCTATGGTTTTCATACTCTCTGGCCTTATATCAAGGTCCTTGATCCATTTGGAATTAATTATTGTACATGGTGACAAGTATGGGTCCCGTTTTAAGCTTCTGCATGTGTAGATCCAGTTTTGCCAGCACCGTTTGTTGAAGATACTGTTCTTTTTCCAATGAATTTTTGGGGCCCCTTTGTCAAAGACCAAATGGCTGTAATTTTGTGAGCTTATATCTGGGTCTTCAATCCTTATCCATTGATCTGTGTGTCTATTTTGGAGCCAGTATTCGGCTGTTTTTATAATTATGTATTTATAGTATAGACTAAGGTTTGGTATGGTAATACCTCCAGCAGTGTTTTTGTTACTCAGGATTGTCTTCGCTATCCTGGGTATTTTGTGCCTCCATATGAATTTTGAGACCGTTTGGTCAACTTCTTTAAAGAACTGCTTTGGGATTTGAATTGGTATAGCATTGAATTTGTATATTTCCGTTGGTAGGATGGTCATTTTTACGATGTTGATTCTGCCAATCCAGGAACATGGGAGATTTTTCCACCTTCTGGAGTCTTCTGCAATTTCTTTCTCTAGGGTTTTGAGGTTTTCATTGTAAAGGTCTCTTATTACTTTGGTTAGGTTTATACTGAGGTATTTAATTTTTTTAGGGGCTATCGTAAATGGGATTGTTTCTCTCAGGGCTTTTTCACTTCTTTCATTCTGGGCATATAGGAAGGCCACTGATTTGCATTCATTTATTTTGTAACCTGCCACCCTGCTGAACTTCTCAATTAGTTCCAGGAGCTTCCTGGTGGATTTTTTGGGATCACTCAGGTATAAGTTCATGTCATCTGCAAATAGGGATAGCTTGACTTTTTCCTTGCCAATTTGAATCCCTCTTATATCCCTTTCTTGTCTTATGGCTTCAGCTAAGACTTCAAGTACAATATTGAATAGAAGTGGTGAGAGTGGACAGCCTTGTCTAGTTCTTGATCGAAGTGGGAATGCTTCCAATTTTTCCCCATTGATCATAATCCTTGCTGTGGGCTTGTTGTATACAGCTTCCATTCCTACTGTCTCTAGCGTTTTGATCATAAAAGGCTGTTGGATCTTGACAAAAGCTTTTTCTGCATCTATTGAGAGTATCATGTGGTCTTGTACTTTGGACTGGTTTATATGATGAAATACATTTATTGATTTGCATATATTGAATGAAACTTCTGTGCCTGGGATAAAGCCACTTGGTCCCCATGGATGATCTTTTTGATATGTTTTTGAATCAGACTTTGTTGAAAATCCTTGCATCTGTGTTCATCAGAGAGATTGGCCTATAGTTTTCTTTTCTAATTGAATCTTTATTAGGTTTTGGGATTAAGACAATATTAGCTTCATAGAAGGAATTTGGTAGTGTTCCTTCCTTTGCTATTTGATGGAACAATTTAAGGAGTACTTGTGTTGTTAACTCCTTAAATGCCTGGGAGAACTCTGTGCTGAATCCATCTAGTCCAGGACATTTTTTGGTGGGAAGATTCAAGATTACTTCTTCAATTTCCTCATATATTATAGGAATATTTAAGTAATTCACAACTTCCTGATTCAGTTTAGGTAAGTTGTGTTTTCTTAGAAATTCATCCATCTCTTTTGTGTTGTCAAACTTCACAGAGTATAAGTTTTTGAAATATGTCGCTTTAATTCTCTGGATTTCTTGGGTATCCATGTTCATTTCTAATTTTGTTAATTTGGGTTTTCTCACTCTTGCTTTTGTTAATTTAGCTAGGGGTGTATCAATCTTATTGATTTTTTCAAAGAACCAGCTTTTTTATTAAAAATTTAATTATACATTTTAAAATATTTTTACCTGTTCCCTCCCTCCCCCCGAACTCCCTCCTCCCCTCCTCTCCCTCCCCATCCCCCAGTGCCTGCCCCCCCAATTCCCAGAGAGTCCTTTATTGTGTATGCCTAACTCTCCACTGGGTCCTCCTCTCTGATGACATATAAGGACCCAGTGGCATTTCCATAAGCCGTTTCTCTTGTTCCCCTTAAGCATAGGATCACTACTATGGCTGTCAATCCCTTGCCTCCAGGGGTCTCGGTGCCCTTAACAGATGCTAGACTTTATGAGGGCAACAGTGCACTGGACATTGCGCAGGGCATGCAAAGTCCCATTATGATGGCTTTGGCCCCAACTATTGTTGAGAATCTTGCAAATCATTGCTCCTCCCATCCTTTTGCTCTTACAATCTTACCGCCCCCTCTTCCGCAAATGTCCTCTGAGCTCCAGGATGGGGAGAGATTAGGCTGGCCTAGTTCTATGTGATTGATATAGAGTCTCTGAAGTTCTGGATTGTGGTTTGTTGATTTTCTTTTGCAGTTTTGCTGCTCTGCAATGCCCTTCACTCCATTCTGCTGGGCACTGTATGTCACCCCCTGGCCAGAGACAAAAAGCTGTTAAACTGGAGTCTTGTTATAATAGCACATTCAAGCGTAGATGTAATAAGAGTAGGAAACCTCAGTGAGGGAGGGGTCCATCACACATTTGCAAAATGATTACTTTTTATCTGCTAGACTATATGCCCTCCCCTTCTGGTGAGATCAGGAACGAACGTCTGTGAACTTAACCAGGTTTATCATTACTTACTTGCAGACCTTGATGGAGGCCTATTTTCTCTACTGGAACATGGTCCCCTCTCTCCTTGTTTCTGGTTTGGCCCTCCTACCCCATCTCTCTTGTTCATAATCCTTGCAATTACTGTGTTACATAGGTTTACTTTTGAGTGTCTCAATGTGGGCTGGGTGAGTTTGGTACTAGGAGCCACCTATTAGGGAGTATATACGGCGCTTAATTTTCTGGGTTTGGGATACTTCACTTAATATAATTGTTTCTAATGACATCCCTTTCCCAGCAAATTCCAGTAATTCATCATTTTTGATGGCTGAGTAGTACTCCATTGTATAGATGTACCACAGTGTCCTTATCCACTCGTCAACTGTTGGACATTTAGGTTGATTCCATGACTTTGCTATTGTAAACAGTGCTGCTATGAACATGGTCGAGCTTGTGCTATCGAGGCGAACCTCTGCTGCATGAGGGGTTATTCCCAAAAGTGGGATAGCAGGGTCATATGGCATTTCAATCTTTAATTTCTTTAAGAATCTCCAGACGGCTCGCCAGAGTGGCTGTATGAGCCTGCATTTCCACCAACAATGTAGGAGAGTTCCCCTCTCTCCACATCCTCACCAGCATTTGTCGTTGTTTGTATTGTGGACTTTTGCCATCCTGACCGGGGTGAGATGATATCTCAGGGAAGTTTTGATTTGCATTTCCTTGATGGCGAAGGAAGTGGAGCATTTTTTAAGATATTTGTTAGACATTTTAATTTCATGCCTGGTAAAGTTTCTTTGAAGTTCTAGGGCCCATTTTTTAATTGGTCAGTGTTTTCCTTGGAGTTTAGTTTTCTAAGTTCTTTGTGCACTCTGGACAGTAGAGCTCTGTCAGATATGTGGTTAGTGAAGATTTTCTCCCATTCTGTGGGTTGCCTTTGAGCTCATGTTACAATCTCTTTATCTGAACAGAAGCTCTTTAATTTCACAAGATCCCAACTGTTGAGAGTTGGTAGCAGTGACTGTGAATTGGATGTCTGTTTAGGAAGTGTTGGCTTAGGCCAATCAGCTCGAGGGTGTTCCCTATCCTTTCAACTATGGTTTTCAAAGTCTCTGGCCTTAAATCAAGGTCCTTGATCCATTTGGAATTAAGTCTTGTACATGGTGACAAATATGGGTCCAGCTTTAATCTTCTGCATGTGGAGATCCAGTTTTGCCAGCACCATTTGTTGAAGATGCTGTTCTTTTTCCATTGGATTTTTTGGGCCCCTTTGTCAAAGACCAAATGGCTGTATTTTTGTGGGCTTATATCTGGGTCTTCAATCCTTATCCATTGATCTGTGTGTCTATTTTGGAGCCAGTACCAGGCAGTTTTTATAACTATGGATTTGTAGTATAAACTAAGGTTTGGTATGGTAATACCTCCAGCAATGTTTTTGTTACTCAGGATTGTCTTTGCTATCCTGGGTCTTTTGTGCCTCCATATGAATTTTGAGATTATTTGGTCAACTTTTTTAAAGAATTGCTTTGGGATTTTAATTGGTATAGCATTGAATTTGTATATTGCCTTTGGTAAGATGGTCATTTTTACAATGTTGATTCTACCAATCCAGGAACATGGGAGGTCTTTCCACCTTCTGGTGTCTTCTGCTATTTCTTTCTTTAGGGTTTTAAAGTTTTCATTGTAAAGGTCTTTTACCTCCTTGGTTAGGTTTATACCAAGGTATTTCATTTTTTTAGGGGCTATAGTAAATGGGATTGTTTCTCTCAAGGCTTTTTCACTTCTTTCATTCTGGGCATATAGGAAGGCCTCTGATTTTTGCACATTTATTTTGTATCCTGCCACCCTGCTGAATTTCTCAATTAGTTCCAGGAGCTTTCTGGTGGAGTTTTTGGGATCACTCAGGTATAAGATCATGTCATCTGCAAATAGGGATAGCTTGACTTCTTCCATGCGGATTTGAATCCCTCTTATGTCCCTTTCTTTTCTTATGGCTTCAGCTAAGACTTCAAGTACAATATTGAATAGAAGTGGTGAGAGTGGACAGCCTTGTCTAATTCCTGATCGAAGTGGGAATGCTTCCAATTGTTCCCCATTGAGTGTAATCCTTGCTGTGGGCTTGTTGTATACAGCTTTTATTATATTGATAAAGGTTCCTTCCATTCCCACTGTCTCTAGCGTTTTGATCATAAAAGGCTGTTGGATCTTGTCAAAGGCTTTTTCTGCATCTATCGAGAGTATCATGTGGTCTTGGACTTTGGACTGGTTTACATGATGAATTACATTTATTGATTTTCGTATGTTGGACCAACCTTGCATGCCGGGGATGAAGCCTACTTGGTCCCCGTGAATGATCTCTTTGATATGTTTTTGAATCCGATTTGCTAAGACTTTGTTGAGAATCTTTGCGTCTGTGTTCATCAGAGAGATCGGCCTATAGTTTTCTTTTTTAAGTGCATCTTTATTAGGTTTTGGGATTAAGACAATATTAGCTTCATAGAAGGAATTTGGTAGTGTTCCTTCCTTTGCTATTTGATGGAACAGTTTAAGGAGTATTGGTGTTATTAACTCCTTAAATGTCTGGTAGAACTCTGTGCTGAGTCCATCTGGCCCAGGACATATTTTGGTGGGAAGATTCGAGATTACTTCTTCAATTTCCTTGTATGTTATAGGACTATTTAAATAATTCACAACTTCCTGATTCAATTTAGGTAGGTTGTGTTTATTTAGAAATTCATCCATCTCTTTTGTGTTGTCAAACTTCACAGAGTATAATTTTTTGAAATATGATGTTATAATTCTCTGGATTTCGTGGTTATCAGTAGTGATAACTCCATGTTCATTTCTGATTTTGTTAATTTGGGTTTTCTCTCTCCTGCTTTTGGTTAATTTAGCTAGGGGTGTATCAATCTTATTGATTTTTTCAAAGAACCAGCTTTTAGACTGGTTGATTTTATCTATCGTTTTCTTAATCTCGATTTCAGATATTTCTCCCCTTATTTTGCTAATCTCCTCTCTTCTACTACTTTTGGGATCAGATTGCTCAAGTTTCTCCAAAGCCTTAAGCTGCATCGTTAAATCATTTGTTTCTGATGTTTCCAATTTTCTGATGTAGGCATTAAGAGCTATGAACTTACCTCTTAGAACAGCTTTCATTGTGTCCCAGAGATTTTGGTAAGTTGTATTTTCATTTTCGTTCACTTTCGGGAAATCTTGAATTTCCTGTTTAATTTCTTCCTGAATCCAGTTCTCATTCAGCATCATAATGTTAAGTTTCCAGGAGTTAGTGTATTTTATCTTGTTTGTTGTGTTGTTGTGGATGTCCAGCTTTAGGCCGTGGTGGTCTGATAGGGCCCAGGCTAGAATTTTGACTTTTTTGTACATGTGTAGATTCGTTTTTGTGGCCCAGTATGTGATCTATTTTGGAGAACGTTCCATGTGCTGCTGAGAAAAATGTGTATTCTTTGGTGCGTGGGTGAAAAATTCGATAGAGATCTGTAAGGTCCATTTCAGTAAGGGTTTGGTTAAGCTCCAAAGTGTCTCTGTTAAGCTTTTGACCTGTTGATCTATCCCATGTTGAGAGGGCTGTGTTGAAATCCCTGAGAATTATCGTTTGGGGGTTGATTTCTTGCTTTAGACGCTGTAGGGTTTTCTAATGATTGTGGAGGGGCCCATATTGGGTGCATATATGTTCAGTATTGTAAAGTCTTCCTGGTGAATTGTACCCGTGACTAAAATGTAGTATCCATGTGTGTCTCTTATTTTCTTTGCTTGAAGTCCACTTTGTCTGAAAGCATAATTGCTACCCCTGCCTGTTTCCTGGTTCCATTAGCTTGCAAGATTTTGGACCAGCCTTTCATTCTTAGGACGTGCCTATCTTTTGTGGTGAGATGAGTTTCCTGAAGGCAGCAGATTGTTGAAATTTGGTTTTAAATCCAAGTTTGTAATCGATGTCTCTTAATTGGTGAGTTAATGCCGTTGACATTTAATGTTATAATGGAGAAATTATTTTTAATTCTGGACATTTTTTATGTTTAGTAGATTTTGTAAGAATGATGTTTGATATTTATATTTTGTTGTTATTATACTTCCCTTCTGCCCTCCTGGATATGCTTGTTCTTTTCTTCAAGCTTGAGTATCAGTTCTAGGATTTTTTGAAGGCCTGGTTTGCTAGACATTTATCCCTTCAAGTTGTCTTTGTGCCAGAAAACTTTTTTTTCTCCCTTAATCATGATGGATAGTTTTGCCGGGTATATCAGTCTGGGTTGGCATTTTTGCTCATTTAATACTTGAAGTATGTCTCTCCAAGCTCTTCTTGCTTTTACTGTTTCCAGTGAGTAGTCATTTGTTATTCTAATAGGTTTACCTTTAAAAGTGACTTGCTTTTTTCTCTTGAAGCTCTCAGCACCTTTTCTTTGTCTTGAATGCGGAGTGTTTTGACTAGTATTTGCCATGGCGAACTTCTATTTTGGTCATATCTGTTTGGAGTGCAAAATGCCTCTTGTATTTGGATGGGCCTCTCATTCCTTTGTTGTGGGAAGTTTTCATTTATGATGAATTGAAATATTTCCTCAGGTGTGGTATTTTGGGATTCTTGTTCTGGTATTCCATGAATGTGCATGTTAGTCTTCTTCAGGGTTTCCCATATTTCTTGAATGCTCCTCTCAAGTATCTTTTTGGCTTTAACAATCTCTTCCATTGAGCTGGTTAATTTTCCAACTTTGTCTTCAAGATCTGATATTCTTGGGCTGGAGAGGTGGCTCAGGGGTTAAGCCTCCGCCTTGCAGGCGGAAGGTCCCGAGTTCGGATCCCAGATCCCACGTATAGACGCCAGACGGAAGCGGGGGCGGCCTGCATTTCTGGTCCTGGTAGGGCAGAGCCTGTGAATCCCAGGGCAGAAGGAGGTGGAGGTGTCCATGGTGGTTCGCGAATTCGTCCGTAGTTCTACACATACACAGACACACACATACACACACACACAGACACACACGCGCACGCACATACACACAGTTGAAAAAATAATAATAATAAAAAAAAATAAAAAAAAAGATCTGATATTCTTTTTTCTGCTTCATTTGTTCTGCTGATAAGAGTCTCTGTTGAGTTTTGGGTTGAAGATAATTTGTCTTTTAGTTCAATTTTAAACTCTGCCTGAGACTGTTTAACTGCTCTATGCCTATTTTTGTTTCTTTTTTTTATTTTTTTTAATTTATTCAATTGTGCATGTGTGCATATGTATGTGTGCGCATGTGTGTGTCTGCGTGTGTGTAGAACCACGGAGGAATTCGGGAACCACCATGGACGCCTCCACTTCCTCCGACCCGGGATTCACAGGCTCCGCCCTACCAGGACCAGAAACGCAGGCCGCCCCCGCTTCCGCCTGGCGTCTATATGTGGGATCTGGGATCCGAACTCAGGACCTTCCACCTGCAAGGCGGAGGCTTAACCCCTGAGCCACCTCTCCAGCCCTATTTTATTCTTGAACTGTTTTTCCCAACTCCTCCAAGCGCCTGTTGTGTTCCTGTTCAAAGTGGTTGATTCGGTTGTTTAATTTTTCTCAGATTTCCTCTGTCATAATATTATTCATGGTAATGATCATACTCTGAAAGTCATTGTGTTGGATCTGGCTTTCTTGGCTATTTTCTGTGAATTTGTTCTGGTCGGAATCCATCATTATGGGGTTAATTCTTTCTGTGGGAGATTGGTCTTTTGGGTTTTGTTTCTCACGGATCTGTACTTTGACTTGGGCATTGTTATTTTGTTTCTTAGGACCTTTCAGTTTCTGTGTCTTTTTCACTGAACTGATTTAATTGGTATTATTACCCTTGCCAGTTATTACTAGTTCCTACCTTGGATTGGGTATGTTTGTCTATTGTTATTGTCATTTCCTAGATGAGGCTATTAGGCTGTTAATACACCAGTTAAGTCAGGTTAAGTAGACAAGGGGTGAATATTAGTATGGTAGTGCACTTTTGCGATTTAGTATCCTGGTGATATGTGAGGGTGAGTGGTGTACTCCCTGGAGTTGTATATGTTTTTGGGGTGGCTGTATGGAGAAGTTGATCTGCAACAATTGATACTAGAAAGGATCAGTAAAGTGAAGAAAAGGAGGTTTACTTATCTTTGGGCTGCATGTGAAGAATCTCTCCCACGTGATTGGATGAGTGTAGAGGACTCCTGATGAATGGCCTTTGTCCCTTAGAGTTTTGCTTGAGTTTCCTTTGGACTCTATTGAATTCTGAGTAGTAGTGTGTCTTCCCTGGACCACGTGGGTAGGTCCCCGGTTGGCCGGAGAGGCAGAGGGTCTGCTATTGATGGCAGAACTTTTCACCTGCGACCTGGGACCTGGTTTAGGGCCCACTGAAGCTCCACGTTTGGAGGAATGTGAGCAGGAGCAGGTCCTGTCTGGTGGAGACGCGGGTCTTAGGAAGAAAGTGGCTGGGGATGGGGCGGGGCCCAGGTGAAGCCTGAGGCCGCCTGGGTGTGGCTGGGAGACAGGGGTACAGGTTGGGGGGCTGGACTGGGGAAACAGACTCACTTGGGGACCTGGGACCTGGCGGGCGGGGTCAGAGATGGCGCACGAGTGGGACTGGAGGCAAGGGTCTGGGGTCTGGGGCGGGGCCCAGGCAAAGCCTGAGGCTGCCTGGATGCTGCTGGGGTCCAGGGACCTGGCAGGTGGGGGTCGGCGGTGGTGCGGGGGAGTTTCCACATTATATTGGAATTACCCTGACACATAGTATGCTCAGAAGTCTACCAGCTAAAAGAACCCACAATGGAGGGAGAGATCAGTTTCTCCTTCAGGGCTCTGGCTTGATCCAGAAAGGTTCCTCTAGGTGAACCCCTCACTGAAGTGACTCAGGGCCCATGGAATGGACTTGGAATCTCCATCACACTGACAGCACTCTTTCCTTCTGCAGTAGCTTGTAGACCAGAAGCAAATTTCATATTGCAAATTTCACACTGCCCAATCTCCTGATTACAAAGCATGAACGCCAGTTAGTAATTGTCTTTAGCTCAAAATTTCCAGAGCAGTAACTTTTATTTTGTTTATTTTGGTTTGTTTCAATTTCTTCTTTCAAAATGGTCTGCTTAGCATTGTTATTATAAATATGAACATTTCCCATATTACCAGATGTTAATAATATCAAGATCTTTCAATATATATAGTATGTTCAACCTTCTTGATGTTTCTCTCAAGGAAATACATAAAGTTTCCTTGATATTAGGTCAATTTTGACAATGATTCAAAAAGCAGATACACAGGCAAAGAAATGTCTATGCTGGAAAAGAAAGGGAAAAAACCCCTCAGATTAAGGACTAAGTTATCTTGCTCTAGCACATACTCAGGCACAAATCATCAAAGGCAAAGCAGATGAAAACCAGTGGGCCACACATGTGGAAAGATGTGAAAATAGGAGGGAAAACACGCAGGGAAGAAGATGGATGATAATGAGAAATAGAGGGAAATGGAATTGGTAATAATGTGTAAAAGAACATCCAGTCACTATAGCCATGCACAAAACAGTAAAGAATAAAAATTACTCTGAAAAACATCACCATCAAAGCAAGCGGAAGGAAGGAAACAATAAAAAAAAAAACTAGTGAGAAAATCAGTGAAAGGGAACATGAAAAAACAAACAAACTGTGGACAGAGTACAGTCTCCTACTGTGAGGAAGGAAAGTCCTCTTTATTTGTGACTGTATTTGAGGGCAGCCCATGACCCACAGTCTTCATAAAGTAACAGAAATATTGTAGTTGATTCCAAACTAAGACCTGTGAGTTCTTGAGTATCAGGTTGAAACTGGATTTGTATCATTGCTTCACTGATGGTTTTGGTTCCTCTCCCTGTATATATAAGCAGGAAACACGAACTGGATTGCTTGTCTCTTCCATATTTTGTGGGCTTGATGGTTGTAAAATATGACCTGCACAGATATCTAAACCTGAATCAAACCTCTTTTAATAATGTGATCAATATAATTATTACTACAAATTGTACCGAATTTTTGTATTTCTTTAAATTTCTCAAAACTAAGAGTTTTACAAAATTATTATTTAGTACAGAATCAGATAACTTCTACTTGACAATGAAAAAGACTGAATTTCCTTCATGTTCAGACAAAGTTGTTCATTTCTTCTGCTTTACTAGGTTTTATATTCTGTGGAGGTAACGAGTGAATGACTTTAGGTTGCTTCTTCTGAATACATCTAGGCTGAAGAGCTTACACCGAGATAGACATTACCCCAGTGTGCTGTGTGTTTAAAGGTTATTTAGGAAAACCACAAGGAAAAGGGAAGAACAGTGTTCAAAGGATTAAGATTTTGCAACATATGTATTAACTAGAGCCCTCACTTGCTTTTTGTGATGTTACAGTATACCTTTTCAACTGCTCAGTATAGCTTTCCTTGTTGAATACTTCCAGTGGGTAAATCGAGAGCAGGTGTCCTTTTGAGCTCCAACCCAAGGTTTTCTGAGCTTATTTGCATGCTGGGAATGATGTAATGGTCAAAGTTGCTCAAAGGTCCTTAAAAGCAGCCTGTCTGTGCACTCAGAAATGATTACTGGTCCATCTGTCAAGGATGTTGTCAGTTGCTCAACTCCTCTGGTTGCTGCTGCTCTGAGTTCCAGGTGAGAGGTGCAGGGAGGTGTTGGTAGAGTTCAATGTGTCTGTCAGTCACTGTGTTCTAAGCTTCTGGGCTCACAATTTGGTATGGGTAGTGTGTATAAGTTTTTCATATTTTATTTCAATTTTTTATTAGCAAAGAAGGTTTATGTCTTCACCCGCACCCTTCCCAACCCACATCCCTCCTCTCCTTATCTCCCCATCTACACACTCTTTTTGTATATTCCCTCCCTTCATCTTTTTCACTCTGTCCCATGACCCTCTGTTATTCATGTTAAGTGTCCCAATTCCATTTTACTTTCTGACTTCTCAGTAAAGCAAAAGCTATTGTCTTTTTTTCTGTCATTCCAGGATCCACTGGGACATTGTGCTGACGCATTCTCCAGAGTCTTTGGCCTTGGCCAGGGAGCAGAAGGCCACCATCTCCTGAAGGGCCAGACCATTATCAGTGCCATACTTGACATTAGTTATGTGCTTTAGTATCAATAGAAACTAGGACAGCCTCCTAGACTCCTGATCTATGGGACATCCAATAGAGCACCTGGAGTCCCTCCCAGGTTCCGTGGCAGTAGGGTCTGAGACAGCTTTCACCCTCACCATCCATCCTGTGGAGGCCGCTGCTGCTGCCATATGTTACTGTCACCAGAGTTGGGAGGATCCTCCCACAGTACTCCAGGGCTGAATGAAAACAACTTTGGTTTGCTGTTCACTATTCCCTTAGATGTGTCTCTTCCCAATCACTCCATGATCACTGAACATAGTTTTCTAGAAGGTTTTAAAAAGAGGATGATAAATTTCCCCGATTCCTCCCATAGCCTTCTGGGCACATTCTCATACTTCAAAGCCAGTCAGCATAGAGGATGCTTCCAGATCATTTCCTTTTGCTTTCTCTGTGTCCTATGATGAACTTGTGTGGTGTCTTCAGCAATAGGGTCCTACCTCTTGTTTCAGGTTTTATCAGCAACCAATACCTACAGTGTTTTGGAGTCTCAGGAACCTCCTTGATTAATAATTTGTGAGGTCATACCCCAGAGAAGGTATTAGGAGATTTGTTTAATCACCTGTGACTTCTGGGAGGAGCATCTTTTTCACTCTGTCCCAGACCCTCTGTTATTCATGTTAAGTGTCCCAATTCCATTTTACTTTCTTACTTCTCAGTAAAGCAAAAGCTATTGTCTTTTTTGCTGTCATTCCAAGATCCACTGGGACATTGTGCTGACGCAGTCTCCAGAGTCTTTGGCCTTGGCTAGGGAGCAGAAGGCCACCATCTCCTGAAGGGCCAGCTTTTGCTTTTTGCTTTTCTCTTCTCTCTCTGTGTACCCCTGTATAGGATGCCTACATCAACACCTTTTTAAATGCATTTTAAAATAAACTTTATGTAGTCAGGTCCTACATGCCTGTAAGATAAACACTTATCTTTGATTATTCCTCCCCCATCCTCTTTCTTTGTACACTATACGACAAATCCTTCCTTCCTTCAGCCCTTCTCATCTTCATTACACTTTCCACCTTCAACCCTGTGCTCTACCTTCCCCTTGGAAGGTCCCCACTGCAGCTGTGCTGATGCCCACAAAGCCTGCACAGCATTAACCTTCATGATGACTGCTGATGATTAGTTCTGGCTATGGGATGAGGTGCTGCTTCCTTCAGTGCTGCAGTTGCTGACAGGTCTTCCTGGCTCCAGCAAGCATCCAAGCACACGCCAATGTGGACCATCTTGTGAGACTCAGGGACACACAGACAAGCATGAAGGTAGAGAACAGGCTGTTTGGGGAGAAGAAGGCATTTAATAGGAGAAAGACAGGGGTTAGACCAAGAAATATGGGGTGAAAACAATTTTCAAACATACATGTTTGAAATTTCCAAAGTATAGGAAAAGAAAAGTTAAGGAAAACAGGAGTGATGTGTGTTTTATCTATCACTTGGTGTGTTGTGTTTTAATGATATTTTACTAAGTAAGATCTCTTTATATCAATTTTACAATTACAGAAAGCTTATTGTGCCACTTAGAACATGAATAAAAGAGAGAGGTTTGAAAATTCCACATGTTTAGTTATCTCTTGGATATAACCTAATGTATCACATTCATGTTTCCTCTGGAGTTGTTTAGAAATCAAAGTCTGTGCTGCAGTGGGTCTGAGACAGCTTTCACCCTCACCATCCATTATTTTGCTACCTGTATCTCTGTTTCATCCCAAAAGGGAGTCTAGAATTTAAAATCATTGCATGTGTTTTCAACCTCATCTGGTCATCACATCTTTTTCTAAGACAGCTTCCAAAACAGTGCTCCACTCCTCCTGAAGCTTCTCTTTTCCTTTCATTGTTGCTCTTTGTGTTGGGCTGTTATTCATTCTTTTGAGGCAGTTTGTTACTATATATCAGTGTTTGAGTGTGAGTTTTTCCTGAGAAGCTCATGTGTTTGAATCCTTAACTGCTGTTAATGTTTGGGAAGGTTGTAGCACATTTAAGAGGTGGAGTCTCCTGGAGGAAGGCAAGTCACAGGGATGAACCTTAATGTTTGGTTGTCTTGTTACCCTTTTCTACCTCTTCTTCTCTCTTGTTCTTTCTTCTGCCTGATGGCTGCAGTGACCTGAACCTGCCTCATGCTTCTGTCCCCAGCCACGCCTTCATCCCTATGATATTGCATAATGAACTAAATCCCCAGAGGAGCTGTAAGGCAAATCAAGGTCCTTTCTCCCTTAAACTGGTTCTGCTCACAGCATTAAAGGAAAAACTACAGCACTACATACCTCAAGTTAGCCCAGATCTTTTGAATAACCAAACTGATGCTGAACACATCAGGAAAGAAATGCAAATGCTCCTGTAACAAAATGAAAATGAAATCACGATTTTATCAAAACCTTTGGGATACAGGCTTTAAGTTCTTAAAAAATCCACACTGCTGAAGGACACTTCTGGTTGAAAGACTTAATGACAAACCTGAATTGTAATTTGCACTTTAACCACCCTTCCAGGAACACAAGAAAGAAGTATCCTCAAGACTTTATTTAATAACTTCACAGCTGTAATAAATGCAGGACCAAACAATGTAGGGCAAACAAGGGAATTTTTACAGGCTTAGCGTTTCCTGCCAAAGCACAACATGGCAGAAGTCATGCCAACAGGAACCAAGCGAACTACAAACATGTTCTCTCCAATGCAGAGGGACAAGGACCGAAGTTTTTGCAGCTTGTCATTCTCCTGAAATCTTGATTATTCTATTTATCTGTCTGGGGAGCAGTCCTAACTACTGTTAGTTGGATCTTTCCATATAGATCATGCAATTAAAATGGTATCCTACTGGGTTGCCTAGTGATCTGCCTTAAACAGTGTCAAACCATCAGCTCAATCAAGTAATAACCCAGCCAATACTTTTACAGGCTGTTTCTTAGAACAGGGTACCACGTATTTCAGAGCCATAATTATGCCATGATTATGTATTGATATCCAAGTATGAAGACAATGTAAGAATTGAAAACTGTCCACAGGATTTAATTTCCAATTCTGAGGAGGCTCATGATGGATACCCCACAGTTATGGGAAGATGCTCCCATGCAGAATCAACAGGGCTCACTGAGAACAGGGACAAAGATTGGCTTGTTCTTCAATGCACAAAGAAGGCCTATGAGGAGGAAATGGGAAATAAGCAGAAACAGTGCAAAGGAGTCTGTGATTTGGAGGAAGAAAAAATAAGAAATAGTGACAAGAGTGTGAAATGATGATGGCTATGTGATTGATGCACACTTGAAAGAAAGTTGGTGTTGTTTTCCTGAATCTTCAGTGATGTTATGAAGATGTAATGGCAATAGGTGTGGTAGTGAAATGCCTTTGAATGCCTTCACTTTATTCTTGAGAAGTGCTTTTGTGTTTTTATGATTTTTCTGAAACTTTCATGCTTATAGTTTTAGTTCCATAATCCATTGCTGTTATAGGTACCTAACCCAAACAACTTAAAGGAATAAGGGAATTTTCTACCTCATAACTCTGGTGGTCTACCATGGTAAGAGAGGTTGTGCCAACAGGAGCTGTGAGCACAGGCCACATCATAGCCACAGCAGCAGTTAGGGGTCAATGGATAAGTGCCTGATGTAAGCTGTCGGCTACACTCTAATGCTCTCCTCCTATGCCTGCTGTGTTCTGGGTCTTTCTTCATGAATTATGAACTTGGGAATACTGTTGATAGATATGCTCAGAGTCCTTGTTAAAAAATGTTCCAACACTTACACATGGCATCTTATTCCCTTTCAATTATTTGAAGGTGACTTGATTTTTAACATGCTATTGTAACATGCCATTGTACATGGGTGCAGATCAGAGAACAACCCTAAGAATCAATTCTTTTTGTCAACATGTGGATTTCTGGAGATTGATCTCAGGTTGCTGGGCTGTAGGGCAGATAAATTACCAGCTGAAATATCTCCCCAGCCTCCCTCAAGGACCTACATTTCAAGAAAGAGCTCATTCTATCCCCACATAGCTGTGGAATCCCCCTCTGTCCTGGTCATTTTTCCCTCATGATTTCTGCCTGAGCATCATGTCATCCTGGTCTATGTGAGGGATCTGCATGCTCTTGTAAGTTGACCAGAAGATTCTGCTCCATCTAAGCAACAGAAGAATGAAAGCTACATACTAGAGAGTTTAATTATGATGCCAGCACAAGTTACAATGTGTGTGTGTGTGTGTGTGTGTGTGTGTGTGTGTGTGTGTGTGTTTTAGGAACTCTATGCAAAACTTCTTTCTTTTCTTTCTTTCTTTCTTTCTTTCTTTCTTTCTTTCTTTCTTTCTTTCTTTCTTTCTTTCTTTCTTTCTTTCTTTCTTTCTTTTCTCTCTGTCCTTCTCTGTCTCTGTCTCTGTGTCTCTTTCTTTGTCTCTCTTTTTCTCTGTCTCTGTCTCTCTCTCTCTCCCCAAGACCATGTCTTTTTGTGTAGTACTGGCCATGTATTTCCCTGGCATGAAATAACAATATATTCCTCAACATCCAGATGCTTGGATTATAGGAGTATTTCCACACACTCAGAAGAATTGTAGTTCTTGAAATCTTAGTATGTTGTATTCAGAACATTGATAAGTGTTTGTGGGAATCTAGGCAGGATGAAAGGAAAACCTTAGAAATACTGCTTCCTTCCCTCCACCACCAGGAATCTTGAGAATGAAAAAAATCTCAAAGCTGCTCTCCATTTATTACCTACCCTCTGTCTACTCCCATAGAGGGTATAGTTCTGCATATGTTTTGCTTGTGAGTATAAATGAAGATGGTTTTACCAGTGCTTTTGGGGGGAGGGCAATTTAACCATATTTCCACCTATTACCAGGAGATGTCACTGTGAACCTCAGACTTTGTCCTGGGGAAATGGTCTCCAATAGATTTGGGAGGAGTTGAGAGATTTTTAGGTTTTCTCTATATCTGAACAAAATTCAAAAGTGTGCATGTACTATGTGGATAATAGAAATGTTTCAGGTCTTAACTCTTGTGAATAAGTGTCTGTGTTCTTCCACCTATCTGAATGAGATGAATACCCAGGCATGGATTGTCTGGATCATGTAGTTCTAGGTTAAGTTTCTTGAGGTTCTACACACTGATTTCAATGTTTACATCACAAAGCACATAAGATTATCTCTTTCCCTCCACCCTAATAAGCATTTGTTGATGGTTTCAGGACTTTTAAGCAAGCATGTCAAGCCAAGTCAATTTTACTATTATGTTGCAATGAAAGAACACAATCTATAAGCAACTCAAGAAGTCCTAGAATTCACTAACATCATACTCCTCTTTCTCTTTCATAATGTTGACAAGAACATAGGTCATCAGTCCCTCTGGAATTTTCTTTGTTTTAATCATAACTATTTACTCAGGGAGAGTTGATACATCTTCACTTTCAGGAAAACATACAATGCTGGGGTGTAATACTGAAAGCACCATTAATACACTTGGCCTGAGATTGTCTGCCATCTCATGGAGTAGATATGTCTTCGATTGTTTGTTTGCTCTCTAGTTTCTCTTCTCTGTTTCAGGGAGTTTGCAATGATGCTGTCAAGAGAACTAACATCAAATACATCTGGACACCTCAAGGAGGGAGCATTTTGTTCTGGGCTGCATCGCAGCATGAGGTAATAATATGCACCTTGAAAGCAGTGATAAACTCCAGCATCCTCAGCCTCTGCCCTGCAGATCTGGAGTGTGAAATCTGTCCCAAGCCCACTGCCAAGGAGACTATCAGGAACCTTAGGAACCCTGTGGGAAATCTTAGAAATCAACGAGGAATCTGCAGCCAGGGATCTCTAAGTTGCACCATTTCCTGCTTAGCCCAGCACAAGGATCCTGCAAATTGATGGCAGGCAATACAAATGCCCACTCCCCTACTATTCTCTGGAATGACCATCCAAGAAGCTTGCATGCTGATAAGACTGGAAACACTGCCTGCTAAACTGCTTTGCTGGTGTCAATGAGGCAACTGATGTATCTGCACCCAAGGGGGCTTACAACCTCCTTTGTCCCTTGTATATAAAAACTGTGTGGAGACATAATTCGGGGCTGCACACACATCACCCTAACCATGCATGTTAGGTACCAGTCTCTCTCTCCCTCTCTCTCTCTGTCCCTCACACATAAAGCCTCTAAGTTATTATGAATTTTAACTTTTTAACTTTGGTCTATGGTGGATCTTTAGATGACTCCCAAAAATATTACTTTAGACAATTGAATACATTCATGATTGATGTTCATGAGCTACATCAATATTTAGAGCTTGAAGATTCTACTCCCAGCATCATTTATGTTGTTGACAGTGTTATTTGCTTTGAGTTGTGTGTCTAGCAATCTAAATTTATCCAGTATACTGCTTGAAAGACATCCAAGTGAGAGGGAATTCAGGTTTTCTCTTTGCCATTTCCTTTGAAACGTTGACTATAATATGTCTTGGATATTACACTTTTGATTGAAATGGTTAGAAGTCTGCTGAATTTCCTACACCTGGCTGTTCATATCTTTCCTAAGATTTGGAAAGGCTGCTGTTTACTTAAACAGATTTTCTTTACAATTCTTTTCCTTCCATAATATCTACAATGCAAACATTGATTTGTCTAATAATGTTTCATAAAATTTAGAGACTTTCACCTTTTCTTTATTCTTCTAATAAATGGCTCGTTTCAAGGGACTAGTGTTCATGCTGTACACAGAGACACATGCCTGCGGATCTGCTACTTGGAAGACTGAGGTGGGCAGATAGTTTGAGTCCTGGAGATCAAGATGAGCCAGGGAAATGCCTTTCAAGAAATCTACATCACAGATGTAGTCACCAAAAACAGAAATAACAGAGTTCTAATATTTGTGGGCAACCCAAAAAGGGACCCCAAGTATACCACTGAACCCTCAGTACTATAGACAACTCAGAGGGAAATTCAGCACCTATATAAATAGATGTTGTGGAAGATGGGAGAGAGTAGGCAGGAAACACCAAGAGAAGAAGAGGGAGGAAAGAGGGGTGAGAGAGAGTGAATGTGGGAGCAAGAGTGGGATGGGGGACAACAAGGGAAAAGAGAGGAGGAGGGGGAAAGAGGCGTGTCCTACTGAGCTTGTATAACTAGATAAAAAATAATTTCTAAAAAAAAGATGAGTAAGCAAATTTTGTCCTCAATCTTTGGTGTGATTTTGCGGCTTCATGTATTCACTAGTCACTAGCTTGGCTGCAATTCTTAACTGTTGCAAAAAGTGCAGCAATAAATGTGTGTGTGCAAGTATTCCTGTGGTTTGCTCACATGGATTCATTGAATAACCAGGAGTGGGCCATGTAAACATTGTTAGCTTCTTGAGCTTCTCCACACTGGTTCCCAATGTGATGGCCCTGTGCATTCCCAACAGCAAGTCCAAGTGTTTCTCTCTCAACATTCAGTACCAACATGCCAAGATTTTCTGTTTAGAAACATTCCAGGTGAAGTCAATGATAGTTTTGCTTTGTTTTTTTTTTTTAATTGTGGAAAAAACATAATTTGAAACCCTTAAGAAGTTGCACAAATCCACAGAACTCTCTTTTTATGAAGAGTGATCATTTCTAGAACCCAGGTTGTTGATCCTTTTGATGACCTTCTTATGTCACCTGCACCTGTGCACTCAGAATAGCATGGTTCATTTTATCATTTGGATGCACACGCTGTGCTGTGTAGTTTGTGCCTGGTGGCAGGCATCATGGTCTTTGCCTCGTTTGCCCATGGGACAGAGAACTCAGCTGTGCCTTGGTGCTCTGTTGCTCTTCCTCACATGCAGGGTCAGAAAAATATTTTAATGATGTACCAGAAAGAACTAACTCTTAAGACAGCACTGAAGTGGGGAGGTTTCTGTATGGGGCTGTATCACTGTGTTAGGAGTTTTTGTCGCTTGTGAACAATAATAAACTCCAGCATCCTCAGCCTCCACCCTGCTGATTTGGAGTGTGAAATCTGTCCCTGACCCACTGCCAGTGAACCTGTCGGGAACCTCAGAATACCTGTTGGAAACCTTATAAATCACGCTCTGTGGGGACTGCCCTGTCTTATGCACGAGCCAACTCAAGTAAGTGTCTCCATTACTGAGCATCAGGCTCTCACTGGACTTCCAGGAGACGGAGACTATCTTTCCAGAAGCAACACACAGAGACATTGGGGTCTGGGTCATCTCCACATCTCCAGAGGATCCTAAAACAATGAGATCATGGTCACAAGCAGGGAATCAATCATCTGCATTTTAGTCAACATCTATTAAAAATTACTATTGTGATTTTGATTCAAAGACACAAGATATCCAATGAAGAATAATCAATGAATTGTAAACTATAGCATGCTCTCTAGACTTCTCCAACACCATCACCCTGTGTCTTTGTGACAGTCCTCCCCAGAGGTCAGGACTCCTATCACTGCAGAAAATACAAATCATCTTTCACATGTGTATAGAACACATGGGATCTAGCAGGCTCTGGAGCTCAACCACCTTCCCTGTCCTCCTCCTAGAAGCACTCCATCCTTACCACAGACCCAGAACATTAGCAGCCCGAGGAGCTGAGCAGGGAGCCTCATTGTGTATGGTGAACTGAAGAGTGCAGTGCGGTGGAAGCAGGAGGAGAACTGAGCTTTTATCTTATACTTGAAGGGCAGGGCCTGGCCAGGGAAACACATGCAAATTGCCTTGTGGGTAAAACAAAATGTAAAGGGTAAAGGGGAGAGGGGGAGGCCTGTGAGGTGAGACACTGATACAAATTCTCTTAGTGTTAGGAAGATGCTTGCAGTACTGGAGAGGAAGCGACTGTTTAAGTCTCTTGTGTCTAAGGTCGATGTGCGCTGCCCTCAGCCCAACAGCAGTAGTGACCTCACCATGGACATGTGCGCAGTCCAGTGTCTTTGAGGGCTAGTTGCACTGCTTGTCTCACTACCAGCTACACACATGTAGGAGTAGGTCCAATGTCAAGATGCTGGACTTCAGAGATTTCTGCATTTGCACCGAGTGGAGCTTAGTTAACATCATCTTCGGGCTGGAGAGTTGGCTCAGGGGTTAAGCCTCCGCCTTGCAGGCGGAGGGTCCTGGGTTCGGATCCCAGATCCCACGTATAGACGCCAGGCAGAAGCGGGGGCGGCCTGCGCTTCTGGTCCTGGTAGGGCGGACCTGTGAATCCCGGGGCAGAAGGAGGTGGAGGCGTCCATGGTGGTTCGCGAATTCGTCCGTGGTTCTACACATACACAGACACACACACACACACACACACAGACATGCGCGCACATACACACGCATATGCACACAGTTGAATAATTAATAATGATAATTAAAAAAATTTAAAAAAATTATAAAAAAAAAAACATCATCTTCTTGCTCTGCTAGCAGGTGAGTGTTGAGAACGCTGGAGGGCTGGAGTTGGGCCTCATCATGAGCTCCTGCAGCTATTCTGAATGCTCCTGATGCAACAAAATGGCTTAAGTCACAAGGGATTTAATTTTTGCTTTCTATATTCTGGTTCCTTCCCCTCTTGGTAGGAGAGCACACTCCAATACCAAGGACCAAGGAACCTGGTCAAACTATATCCACATAACTGAGAGATAATCCTCACTTGCCAGATTAGCATGTCTGACCAAGTGTACAGAAAGATGCCAATTTTCTCAACCAGTTCCCTCCATCTTATTCACCTGCCAGGGGATTAGTTCCTCTTACCATGGACTGTGCCTTCTCCTAAGTTGGCCAATCTCCTGAGGGTTCACTCTGGGTTTAGCTCTCTACACCTGTACTTCTAATTCTCTACAAATGTACCAAGAATGTGAAAGCTCAAAGATGAAATTGACATCTGTATCAATGGCAGGTCTCTATGCTTAGTTCCTTCCTACCTTACGTGGAGCCTTGCACCTTGTTGAGGGGTAGTTTTTTAACTGGCTTGTTTTCTGGACAATATCTTGCTAGGTGGGTCAGGTTGACCTAGAACTTACTGTGCAGTTTATTTTGGCCATGTTAGTGACACCTCTTCCTTGAGTTTGACCAAGGTTATCTGTGTGTCTTTGGCATGGAATTCTCTTTTGAAGTGTGGAAGACTCAGCAGTGGACACATAAGTAAAGGTAATGACCACATTGTCACTTCTCACTGAATATGTCAGTCCCACAAAATGTAGGCAGTCTACTGTCCTCTCCCACCCATGCATGAGTCTTGACAAGCACACTCCTGTACAACACAGTGCAACATCCACATGCTGTGAGTGTGTGATTGCATTGCTGTGTCTTGTGCAGCGGTAAGACCTCTCAGCCCTTGTCTCTGTCTTGCAGCTCTCACATTCTTTCCCCACAACACCTCTTCTGCAGTGCTCTCTGGCTCTTAGTGGGGATGGGATAGATGTGTTGTTCAGGACAAAGCACCGAGTTGTTTTCACCAACATCTTTTGAAGCTGTGAATCCTGAGTTTAACGCCTTTGTTGGAAAGAGTGTCTTTTCTGATGAAGTTTGGCAGTAGCATTTGTCCAAATCAGTGTTTGTAGGGAGGTTGACACTGTGCCAGTTTAAATAGGAAATAAATTTAAATTAATTCTTCAGACCTGTGACCTCCACACCATGTATTTTGAGTGTGTTTCCATCACCAGCATAAATGATTTCCCTATTAAATAAACTAACTCCCTACTATTATTTTCCAGAGAATTATTTCCATGTAATAGTCTTTTACCCAAAAAACAATTTACATGTGTGGAAACTTTCACAGTCACTTAAAAAGAGCATCAGACACTAAAGACTGTGCTGCATGTTTTTGAACGGTATCTGTGCCCATATGCGCGTGTAATGGTCAGAGACTGGTCTAGGGCTGGTCTTGCATATTAGTCTGAGACGTGGTCTCTAATCAAGCCTAATGTGTAAAGATAGGAATGCTCTGCCTAGCCAGCCTGCTCTTGTGAGTTCCAGACCCCTTCTGTGGTGAATTTGAGGTGGGACTGAGGACCCGAAGTTCAGTCCTCTTGTGGGGAGTTGGGTTCTGGCATTGTGAAAAAGGACTGTGCCATCTCTCCAGCCTCCTAATTTCTTATTGTTCACCCCTTCCATTTGTTGAAGCTCTACAAAAATCCCCCTAAAGTTGGTAATAAACAGTGGCCTAGGCTGTATTTCTATTTGCTGTTTTGGTTCTGGGTATATAAGAAAGTTTCACATCCATGGCTAAACAACTTTCTTGTCTTCTTTCATTTTACCCTTTATTGTTGCTTAATTAGAAAATGTCCCACTGTACATTTGTACAGAATGGCTTTGAACTCCTATATCTTCCCCTTTTGTGTCAGATTTCACAATGTACCACTGCATCCCACAGCGTTTCAATTTGTGACTGTCTGGCACTGCAGGTACAGTGACTTCCAGAAGCCTGAGTTTGTACAATCTCAACATTGGAGCCACACACCCTCCATCTTACCTTTTTTCTTGTTTAAACTCCAACCTCTCTCTTCTGATCAAGACAGAAGTGGAACAAATGATCCCTTAATATGTGACTAGGTTCAGATGAAGATTTCTGCCTCTTTCCAGTTTACAATACTAGCTCCTCATATATATTACTTTTTGCTTTATTATCCCAATGTTCTGCAATAACTGAGGTTTTTTTGTTATTTGCAATTACTGTACATACAATCTGGGAAGGGAATGTTTGGATCATCTGCCCAGGGTTCAGGGCCTGCAGTGATGTTATTGCTGAGAATACATTCTCATCTAGAGACTGAAGATTCTTCTTCCATCATCATGCTTGTTTGCAATGTTATGCCCTTTGTGATCTGAGAATGCTAGATGCTGAGAATCCTAGATATTATCAAGATACTTCCTGTGAGACAGGAATCAAAAAGAATCCAGAGCAGAGAGAGAATTCAGATTTTTGTGTCATGGTTTTGGAAATCAAATTATAATAAGTCCTGGTTAATACGTTTTAGGGTGACACTTCTAAAAATCTGTTGAATGACCTGCACTTGTGTATCCATGTGTTTCCTAAGATTTGCAAAAGGTTCAGCTATTGTTCATTTGAACAGATAGATTTTCTATACAGTGCTCCTTCTTCAGTATCTTGTATATCATTGCTCCTCCCCATCTTTAGGCTCTTACAATCTTATCGCCCCCCTCTTCTTCAAACTTCCCTGAGCTTTAGGATGGGGAGAGAATAGGCTGGTCAGGTTTCAACTGGTTGATGTAGAGTCTCTGATTTTCTGAGTTATAGTGTGTTGATTTTATTTTCTTTTAGATTTGCTACTCTTGCACTGCCCTTGGCTCCATCCTGATGGGTCCTGGATGTCACCCCCTGGCTAGAGATAAAAGGCTGTTAAAATAAAGTCTTATTATGAGAGTAGATTCAAAGGTAGATGGAATAAGAGCAGGAGACCTCTGTAAGGGGTGGGGGAGGTTAGTCTCCCATTTGCAGGATGGTTGCCTTCTATCTGCCATACTATATGCCCTCCTTTTCTGGTGAGATCATACCCCATCAGTTGCAAGTGACCAGGAAGGAAAGTCTATGAGCTTAACCAGATGTCTCATTACTTACTTCACCCATCAATTGTCAATAGTTGCTCAGCTAAAGGTGGAGTCTTGGGAGCTTGTCTCACATCCGGGCTGGGAATTTTGACTGGTTCAGGCATTGTAGGAAGCCACAGCTTTTGTAAGTTCAGATGTGTGTTGATTGTGCCATGAACAGAAGGCAACATGTCAGAGCATCCTCCCCATCCTCTTGCTGGTACATTCCTTTTAACTTCTGACCCAAGATGGTCTCCCAGCCTTGGGGCAGAGGAGGGTGCTTGGCACAAATGTTGACTGAGACTATGATTGAGCACTCTGCATTCATCTAGTCTTATCCTTTGACCATTTATGAGCACCTGCATCAACCACTGTCGACTGAAAGAGAAGTTTCTCTGACCACAGTTGAGAGCAATGCAAACCCATGCAGACATATATATTTGGAAGTGAGTTTGACATTGTAACTATTTGACTAATCTACAACAGCAGATTTTCCACTTGCATTTCTAACCTCTCCAACTAGTTTTTTGACAAATTTTTGACACAGTTCCTCTCCTGTGTAGGTGAACTCAAAGAAGAAAGTGATTGATGAGACATATGTCATCATGCTACTATTGTACAAATGGCCACAACTTTCTTGTCAGGTGCTATATTGGGCAAGACCATTGACGTTTGTATATCAACCTCTGGCATTGTGAAAAAGACTTTCTTAAATAGAAAATTCTTTAAGTGATCAATGTTTGTTGTTACATTCTATAACTTTAATAGTTTAATGATTTCCTTACTTAATAAATTCTCACACAACAACTCAACAGAATGATCCTTTGAAACATTTGAATTGCAGATGCACATTTGTAAACTTAACAAGATTAAATTCCAAGCTCAACACATATAAATAAAATGATTGGACTTATTTCCTGCTGATCCACACTAAACATAAGCTCAATACCTTGCATTTAGTCATATTTATAAATCTGTACAGGGTGTGGCTGGGTCCTCTACAGATTCTCACTGGCACTAATGAGAAGAGCTGAGCCTGAATTCAATCTGGAGCTCAAAGATTCTGCCTCTGAGTTAATGCCAGAGTCACATTATTCAGCTCTCTGTGGCTGAGATTTTGTGAGCCGTGGAACTCAGGCCCTTCTATGTTTCCACATTATATTGAAATTACTGTGAAACATAGCATGCTCCGATGTTTACCAGAAGAAAGAACCCACAATGGAGCAGATGATCAATTTCTCCTTTATGGTATGGACTTGATCCAGAAAGGTTCCTACAGGTGAACGCCTCACTGAATTGAATCTGGGTACATGACTTGGAATCCTCCTCACATACACAACACTCTTTCCTTCTGCAGTAGCTTGTAGTCTGGAAGCAAATTTCACATCTGCTCATACTGCCCAATCTCCTGATCACATAGCATGAACACCAGGTAGTAATTGTCTTTAGTCCACAATTTGCAGAGTAGTAACATTTATCTTGTTTATTTTGGTTTGTTTTAAGTTCTCCTTCTAGAACAGTTTATTTGACAAGACTGTTGCAAATAAACACAGACGTAAATAGCATCAGTGAGATGTTTCAATATAGTATGATCAAACTTCTTGATGTTTCTCCTGAAGAAATACAGGAAGTTTCCTTAATGTTGGGTCAATTTTAACAATTATTCACAAAGCAGATTCATGTACATATTAAATGCCTATTCTGGAAAAGAAAGAAGAGCCCCTCATGTTAAGCATTAAATTTTCTTGCTCTAACAAGTACTCAGGCACAAATCATCAAAGGCAAAGCAGATGAAACCCAATGGACCACACATGTGGAAAGACATGAAAATAGGAGGGAAAACTCACAGGGAAGAAGATGGATGATAATGAGAAGAAGAGGGAAATGGAACTGGAAATAAAGTATGAAAGATCATACATAAATTATAACCATGCATGAAACACTAAAAGAATAAAAAATATTCTGAAAAATATCACCATCAAAGCAAGCGAAAGGAAGAAAACAGTAAAAAATATTGTGAGAAAATCAGTGAAACAGAACATTAAAAAAAAAAAAAAACCAGTGGACACAGAACACAGATCCTACTGTGAAGAAGGAAAGTCCTCCTGATTTGTGGCTATATTTGAGGACAGCCCATGACCCACAGTCTTTATAAAGCAACGGAAAAGTTGTAGTTGATTCCAAACTAAGAGCTGTGAGTTCTTGAGTATCAGGTTGATCACTGGATTTGTATCATTGCTTCACTGATGGTTTTGGTTCCTCTCCCTGTATATAAGCAGGAAACACAAACTGGGATGCTTGTTTCTCCCATATTTTGTGGGCTTGATGGTTATAAAATATGAACTGCACAGATATCTAAACATGAATCAAACCTATTTTAATAATGTGTTCAATATAATTATTACTAAAATTGTATTGAATTTTTGTATTTCTTTAAATTTCTCAAAACTAAGATTTTTTCAAAACTATTATTTAGTACAGAATTAGATAACTTCTATTCAACAATGAACAAAGACAGATTTTCCTTCATTTTCACACAAAGTTGTTCATTTCTTCTGCCTCACAGGGTTTTATTTTAAGTGTAGGTAACCAGTGAATCACTTTGGGGCAGCTGGTTCTGATTACATTTGGCTGAATAGCTTACAATGAGAAATTTCCTCAGTGTGTTGTGGGTTTAAAAGTTGTTCAGAAAAACCATAAGGAAAAGGGGAGATCAGTGTTTAGAGGCTTAAGATTTTCCAATATATGTATCAAATAGAGGGGTCACTTGCATTTTCTGATAATATTCAAAGCCTACATCTTTTCAACTGCTCAGCATACCCTTCCTTGTTGATGACTTCCTATGGGTAAATCGAAAGCAGGTGTCCTTTTGAGCACTAAACCAAGGTTTTCTGAGCAGATTTGTATGCTGGGAGTGATGTAATGGTCCAGGTTGCTCAAAGGTCTTTAAAAGTAGCTTGTCTGGGCCCTAAGACGTGATTACTGGTCCAGCTGTCAAGGATCTTCTCAGCTGCTCAAGTGGTCTGGGGCTGTTGCTCTGGGCTCCAGGTGGGAGGTGCAGGGAGGTGTTTATGGTAGAGTTCAAAGTGTCTATCAGTCACTGGGTTCTAAGATTCTGGCTCACAATTTGGTATGTGTAGTATTTATAAGTTTTTTATATTTTATTTTAATTTTTATTAACAAAGAAGGTTTATGTCTTTGCCTGCCCCCCTCCTTACCCACCTCCCTCCTCTCCTCATCTCCTCATCTACACACCCATTTTGTATATTCCCTCCCTTCATCTGTTCCACTCTGTTCCAAACTATTGGGCCTGCCCAGGGATAACAGTCTGGGAGGGAGTGAGCAGGGCATGGCTTAGCACATGAGACCAAAGATGGCGCTGGGAGCTAGTGTCCTAGGCGTAACCCTGATCACATTACAGAGAGCCCTAATTGGCTTATAGGAGCGAACATATATGTTTAGTCTGACCTATGCAGAGTATGTGCTGTGCTGACCATTAAGGTAATTGGCTGCCTGTTTCACGTGCTCTGATTCTTTGTCTATATAAGCTGATTTGTTACCCCCAATAAACCGAGATCTTGCTCTGACAAACACCCTGTCAGTGGCTGAGTCTCTGGAGAGCTCAGGTGGAGGTGCGGGCGGTCAGGCTTTACTTATCTTCGTCATCACAATCAGAAGCTGTGTAACTGAGTGAATGAATGAGTGAAGGAGTCTTGCCTTGACAGACTCCCTGCTGTGTCCAGAGTCCCCTGGATTTTGGTGAGGGGGTAAAGGGCCTGCAGCATGTTTGCCTTTCTCTGCCCCAACGGCCTGGAGTCGTCACAGTGTGTGCCTGGGAAAATCAGCCAAGCACCAAACCCTCTGTTATTCATGTTAAGTGTCCCAATTCCATTTTATTTGCTGACTTCTCAGGTTAAAGGTATCCCATGAAAGTGTGCTGCCATGGAAAGGTTTCAGTAAAGCATAAGCTATTACCTTTGTTTCTGTCATTCCAGGATCCACTGGGACATTGTGCTGACCCAGTCTCCAGATTATGCCTTGGCTCTGGGACAGAAGGCCACCATCTCCTGAAGGGCCAGCCATTGTCAGTGGCATGCTTGTCATTAGAGTGAAGTATCCCAGACACAGAAAATTAAGTGCCATATGTACTCCCTAATAGGTGGCCCCTAGTACCAAACCCACTTAGAGACACTCAAAGATAAATCTCTGTAGTAACTACAGTAATTGCAAAGATTATCAACAGAAACTAGGACAGACTCCTGATCTATAAAGCATCCAGTCGAGCATCTGGGGTCCCTGCCAGGTTCAGCAGCAGTGGGTCTGGGACAGCTTTCACCCTCACCATCCATCCTGTGGAGGCCGATGATGCTGCCACATATTACTGTCACCAGAGTAGGGAGGATCCTTCCACAGTGCTCCAAGGATGCACAAAAACCTCCTGGGCTTGCTGCTCACTGATTCCCTTAGGTGTGTCTCTCCGCAGTCACTCCATGATCACTGAACCATAGGTTTCTAGAAGATTTTTAAGAAAGGAAGATAACTTCACCCCACCTCTACCATAGCCTACTGAGCACATTCTCATTCTTGAAAGCCAGTCAGCACAGAAGATGCTTCCAGATCATCACCTTTGGCTTTCTCTGCGATCTATGATGAACTTTCATGGTGTCTTCAGCTATAGGTTCCTACCTCTTGTTCCAGTTTTTATGGGCAACCAATGCCTATAGTCTTTTTGAAGCCTCGGGGACCCCCTTGACCAACAGTTCATGTTCATACTATAGAGAAGGCATTAGGAGATTTGGTTGATCACCTGTGGCTTCTAGGAGGAACATCTCAAGGCAGTTTTTGCTCTTTTCTTCTCTCTGTATAGAATGCCTCCATCAACACCGTTGTAAATGCATTTTAAAGTAAACTTTATGTAGTCAGCTTCTACATGCCTGTAAGATACACACTTACCTTTGGTAATTTCTCTCCCATCCTCTCTGTACACCGTACGACCTTCATCCCTTCTTATCTTCATTCCCCTTTCTGCCTTCAACGCTGTGCTCTACCTTCCCCTTGGAAGGTCCCCACTGCAGCTGTGCTGATGCCCACAAAGCCTGCACAGCATGAACCTTCATGATGTCTGCTGATGGTTAGTTCTGGCTGTGGGATGAGGTGCTGCTTCCTTCACCACTACAGTTGCTGACAGGTCTTCCTGGCTCCAGCAAGCATCCAAGCACACATCAATGTGGACCATCTTGTGAGACTCAGGGACACTCAGACAAGCATGAAGATAGAGAACAGGCTGTTTGGGGAGAAGAAGCTATTTAATGGGAGAAAGACAGGGGTTAGATCAAATAAGATGGGGTGAAAACAATGTAAATTCATTCCACACATGTTTGAAAATTGCAAAGAACAGAAAAAGAAAACTTAAGGAAAACAGGAGTGATGTGTGGTTCATCTATTCCTTTGCGTGCTGTGTTTTCATGAAACTTTACTAAGGAAGATCTCTCTAGATCAATTTTATACTTATAGAAAAGGATTCAAATCGGAAAGAAGAAGTCAAGCTATCCCTATTTGCAGATGACATGATCTTATACCTGAGTGATCCCAAAAAATTCACCAGGAAGCTCCTGGAACTAATTGAGAAGTTCAGCAGGGTGGCAGGATACAAAATAAATGTGCAAAAATCAGATGCCTTCCTATATGCCCAGAATGAAAGAAGTGAAAAAGCCTTGAGAGAAGCAATCCCATTTACTATAGCCCCTAAAAAAATGAAATACCTTGGTATAAACCTAACCAAGGAGGTAAAAGACCTTTACAATGAAAACTTTAAAACCCTGAAGAAAGAAATTGCAGAAGACACCAGAAGGTGGAAAGATCTCTCATGTTCCTGGATTGGCAGAATCAACATCGTAAAAATGACCATCCTACCAAAGGAAATATGCAAATTCAATGCTATACCAATTAAAATCCCAAAGCAATTCTTCAAAGACGTTGACCAAACAATCTCAAAATTCATATGGAGGCACAAAAGACCCAGGATAGCAAAGACAATCCTGAGTAACAAAAGCACTGCTGGAGATATTACCATACCAAACCTTAGTTTATACTACAAATCCATAGTTATAAAAACGGCCTGGTACTGGCTCCAAAATAGACACGCAGATCAATGGATAAGGATTGAAGACCCAGATATAAGACCACAAAATTACAGCCATTTGGTCTTTGACAAAGGGGCCCAAAGAATCCAATGGAAAAAGAACAGCATCTTCAACAAATGATGCTAGCAAAACTGGATCTCCACATGCAGAAGATTAAAGCTGGACCCATATTTGTCACCATGTACAAGACTTAATTTCAAATGGATCAAGGACCTTGATATCAGGCCAGAGACTATGAAAACCATACCTGAAAGGGTAGGGAACTCCCTTGAGCTGATTGGGCTAGGCCAACATTTCCTAAACAGACATCCAATGGCACAGTCACTGCTACCAACTCTCAACAGTTGGGATCTTGTGAAATTAAAGAGCTTCTGTTCAGATAAAGAGATTATACTCGAGCACAAAGGCAACCCACAGAATGGGAGAAAATCTTCACTAAACACATATCTGATAGAGCTCTACTGTCGAGAGTGCACAAAGAACTTAGAAAACTAAACATCAAGGAGACCAATGGACCAGTTAAAAAATGGGCCCTGGAAATTTTTAAAATTTCTTTTAGAAATTTTACCGGATGAAATTAAAATGTCTAACAAATATCTTAAAAAATGCTCCACTTCTTTAGCCATCAGGGAAATGCAAATCAAAACTTCCCTGAGATATCATCTCACCCCGGTCAGGATGGCAAAAATCCACAATACAAACAACGACAAATGCTGGAGAGGATGTGGAGGGAGGGGAACTCTCCTACATTGCTGGTGGGAGTGCAGGCTCATACAGCCACTCTGGCGAGCCGCCTGGAGATTCTTAAAGAAATTAAAGATTGAAATGCCATAGGACCCTGCTATTCCACTTTCGGATATAACTCCCCATACAGCAGAGGTTCATCTCGATAGCACAAGCACGACCATGTTCATAGCAGCACTGTTTACAATAGCAAAGACATGGAATCAACCCAAATGTCCAACAGTTGATGAGTGGATAAGGAAAAGTGGTACATCTATACAATGGAGTACTACTCAGCCATCAAAAATGATGAATTACTGGAATTTGCCGGGAAATGGATGTCATTAGAAACAATTATATTAAGTGAAGTATCCCAGACCCAGAAAATTAAGCGCCGTATGTACTCCCTAATAGGTAGCTCCTAGTACCAAACCCACCCAGCCCATCTTGAGACACTCATAGGTAAATCTATGTATTACCTACAGTAATTGCAAGGATTATAAACAGGAGGGATGGAGTTGGAGGGCCACACCAGAAACAAGGAGAGAAGTGACCAGGTTACAGTAAATAGGCCTCCATCAAGGACTGCAAGAAAGTAATGTGACACGTACTTAAATTCACAGACATTTGTTCCTGATCATTTACAACTAAGAGGGTATGAACTCACCAGAAGGGGAGAGCATATATCCGGCAGATTAAAAAGTAACCATTTTGCAAATGGGTGATTGATCCCTTCCATTGCCAAATGCCATATGACCTTGCGATTCCACTTTTGCGTATAAGTATTACATCTACCCTTGAATGTGCTCTTATAATAAGACTCCAGTTTAACAGCTTTCTGTCTCTGGCCAGGGGGTGACATACAGTGCCCATCACGATGGAGTGAAGGGCATTGCAGGAGCAACAAACTGCAAAAGAAAATCAACAAACCACTATCCAGAACTTCAGAGACTCTATATCAACCACCTAGAACTAGGCCAGACTAATCTCTCCCCATCCTGAAGCTCAGGGACATTTGTGGAATAGGGGGCGGTAAGAGTGTAAGAGCAAAAGGATGGGAGGAGCAATGATTTGCAAGATTCTCCACACAAGTTAGGGCCGAAGCAATCATAATTGGACATTGCATGCCTGGCGCAATATCCAACACACTATTGACCTCACAAAGTTTAGCATCTGCTAAAGGCACCAAGATCCTTGGTGGGAAGGGATTGACAGCCACAGTAGTGTTCCTGTGCTTAAGAGGAACACAGGAAAGGGTTCAGGGAAATGCCACTGGGTCCTTGTACGTCATTGGAGAGGAGGGCCCAGAGGAGAGTCAGGCATGCAAAAGAAAGGACTCTGGGAATTGGGGCGGGAGGCACGGGGGGGACGGGGCGGGAGGGGTGAAGGTAGGGGGAGGCGGGGGTTCGGAGGGGAGGAGGAGGGAGGGAGGGAACTGGTGTACCTATTAACTTTGTATGAGCTGAAATAATAATAAAAATGTATTATAAAAAAAAGAAAAGCTATTTGGCCACTTAGATCATGAAGGAAAGAAAGAGCTTTGAAAATTGAACATGTTTAACTACCTCTTGGACATAACCTAATGTGTCACACTCATGTTTCCTCTGGAGTTGTTCAGAAATTAAAGTCTGTGCTGCAGTTAATTTTGTTGCTATGATTCTGCTACCGGTATCTCCATTTCATCCCAAAAGGGAGTTCAGATTTTAAAATAATTGCATGTTCTCAACCTCATATGGTCATCACGTCTTTTCTAAGACAGCTTCCAAAACAGTGCTACACTCTTCCTGAAGCTTCTCTCTTCCTTTCATTGTTGCTCTTTGTATTGGGATGTTATTCATTCTTTTGAGGCAGTTCATTACTGTATGTCAGAGTTTGAATATGAGTTTTGCCTGAGAGGCTCATGTGTTTGAATCCTTAGCTGGTGTTAATGTTTGGGAAGGTTGTAGCCCCTTTAAAAGGTGGAGTCTCCTGGAGGAAGACAAGTCACAGGGATGGACTTTCATGTTTGGTTGTTTTGTTCCCCTTGTCTACCTCTTCTTCTCTCTTGTTCTCTCTTCTACCTGAGGGCTGCAGTGACCTGAACCAGCCTCATGCTGCTGTCCCCAGCCATGCCTTCATCCCTGTGATATCGCTTAATGAACTAAATCCCCAGAGGAGCTGTAAGGCAAATAAAGCTCCTTTCTCTCTTAAACTGGTTGTGCTCACAGCATTAAAGGAAAAATTGCCGCATTATATAACCCTAGCTAGCCCAGATCTTTTGAATAACCAAGTTGATGAGGAACAAATCAGGAAAGAAATGCAAATGCTCTTGTAATAACTTGAAAATGAAATCACAATTTTATCAAAAAACTTTGGGATACAGGCATTAAGTTCTTAAAAAATCAACACTGTTGAAGGACGCTCCTGTATGAAAGACTTAGTAGCAAACCTGAATTTGTAATTTACACTTTAACCACCCTTCCAGGAACACAAGAGAGCAGTATGCTTGAACATTTGTTTAATAACTTCACAGCTATGATAAATGCAGGACCCAGACAATGTAAGAGAAACAAGGGAATTTTTACAGGCTCAGCATTTCCTCTCAAAGCACAACATGGCCGAAATCCTGCCAACAGGGACCAAGGGAACTACAAAAATGTTTTCTGCAATGCAGAGGGACAAAGACCAAAGTTCTTTGCAGTTTGTCATTCTGCTGAAATCTTAATCGTTCTATTCATCTTTCTAGGGAGAAGTCTTGATCACTGTTAGCTGAGTCTTTCCATATAGGTCATGCAATTAAAATGATATCCTACCAGGTTGCCTAGAGGTCTGCTTTAAACAAGTGTCAAAACATCAGCTGAAACCGAGTAATAACCCTGCCAATATTTTTACCTGTTGTTGCTTAAGACAGGGTACCACAGATTTCAGAGCCATCATTATGCCAGATTATGTATTGAAATCCAAGTATGAAGAAAATGTAAGAATGGAAAACTGTCCACAGAATTAAATTTCCAATTCTGAGGAGGCTCATGATGGATGCAGCGAAGTTATGGGAAGATGCTCCCGTGCAGAATCAACAGGGCTCACTGAGAACAGGGACAAAGATTGACTTGTTCTTCAATGCACAAAGAAGTCCTATGAGGAGGAAATGGAATATGAGCATGAACAGTGCAAATGAGTATGTGATTTGGAGGAAGAAAAAAATAAGAAATAGTGACAAGGGTGTGAAATGATGATGGATATGTGAGTGATGCAAGATTGAAAGAAAGCTGGTGTTGTTTTCCTGAATCTTCAGTGATGTTATGAACAAATAATGGTAATAAGTGTGGTAGTGAAATGCCTTTGAATGCCTTCACTTTATTCTTGAGAACTACTTTTGTATTTACATAATTTTTCTGAAAATTTCATACGTATAGTTTTTACATTCATAATCCATTGGTATAATAAGTACCTAAACCAAATAACTGAAAGCAACAAGGGAATTTTCTTCCTCATAACTCTGGTGGTCTACGATGGTAAGAGAGGTTGTGCCAACAGGAGCTGTGAGTACTGCCCTCATCATAGCCACAGCAGGAGTTAGGGATCAATGGGTAAGTGCCTGATGTAAGCCATCAGGTACATTCTAATGCTCTCCTCTTACACCTACTATGGACTCGGTCTTCCTTCATGTATTATGTACTCTGGAAAAATATTGACAGACATGCTCAGAGGACTTCTTCATAGGTGATTCTTCCTAGGTGCATCCAGCGGTCCATCTCCCAGCATTTTTATATGGCATCTTATTCCCCTTAAATTATTGGAAGGTGGTTGATTAGTGACCTGCGACTTTAACATGCAATTGTACATTAGTGCAGGTCAGAGAACAACCATAAGAATCAATTCTTTCCTTCCAGCATGTGGATTTCTGGAGATTGATCTCAGGTGGCTGGGCTCTGGGCAGATAAATTACCAGCTGAAGTATCTCCCCAGACTCCCTCAAGGACCTAGGTTTCAAGAGGTCATTCTGTCCCCACATTGTTGTAGAATCCCCCGCTGTCCTGGTCATTTTCCCTCATGTTTTCTGCCTGATCATCATGTCTGGTCTGTGTGAGGGATCTGCATGCACTTGTAAGTTGACCAGGAGCTTCTGCTCCATCCAAGCAAGAGAAGAATGAAAGCTACACACTAAGAGTTCAGTTATGATGCCAGCACAAGTTACAATGTGTGTGTGTGTGTGTGTGTGTGTGTGTGTGTGTTTTAGAAACTATGGAAAAATTGCATTCTTTCTTTTCTTCCTTTCGTTCGTTCCTTCCTTCCTTCCTTCCTTCCTTCCTTCCTTCCTTCCTTCCTTCCTTCCTTCCTTCCTTCCTTCCTTCCTTTCATTCTTTCTTTCCTCTGTCTCTCCCTTTCTGTCTCCCTCTCTGTCTCTCGACATGTCTCTCTGTCTCTCTGTCTCTCTGTCTCTCTGTCTCTTCTCTCCAAGACATGTTTTTCTGTGTAGTATTGGCCATGTATTTCCCTGGTATGAAATAACAATATATTCTTCAGCTGTCCAGATGCTCGGATTACAGGAACATTTCCTCATACTCAGAAGAATTGTAATTCCTGAAATCTTAGTATGTTATAGTTCAGAACATTGGTAAGTGTTTGTGGGAATCTGGGCAGGATCAATGGGAAAACCTTAGAAATACTGCTTCCTTCCTTCCAACACCAGGAATCTTGAGACTAAAAAATCTCAATGCTGCTCTCCACTTATTACCTACCCTCTGTTTGCTCACCATAGAGGATATAATTCTGCATATGTTTTGATTGAGAGCATAAATGAACACTGTTTTACCAGTGTTTTGGGGGTAGGACAATCTAACCCTATTTCCACCTACTACCACGAGAGGGCACTGTGAACCTCAGACTTTGTCCTGGGGAAATGATGTCCCATAGATTTGGGAGAAGTTGAGAGATTATAGATTTTCTCCATATCTGAACAAAATTCAAAAGTGTGGATGTACCATATTTTATTAATTATCTCTCTATGGATAATAGGAATGTTCCAGTTTTTAACTCTTGTGAATAAGTCTCTGTGTTCTCTACTATCTGAGTTAGATGAATACCCAGGCATGGATTGTCTGGATCATGTAGTTCTAGTTTAAGTTTCGTGATTCTGCACACCTGATTTCAATGTTTATATCACAAAGCGCATAAGATTATCTCTTCCCTGCACCCTTATAAGCATTTGTTGATATTTTCAGGACTTTTCTTTTAAGCAAACATGTCAAACCAAGTCAATTTTTCCCTTTTTTTGCTATTAAATTGTAATGAAAGAACACAATCTGTAAGCAACTCGGGAAGGACCAGAATTCCTACTCTTTCTCTTTCATAATGTTGGCAAGATCACAGGCTATTGGTACCCCTGGAATCTTCTTTGTTTTAATCGTAACTGTTTACTCAGGAAGAGTTGATACATCTTCACTTTCCAGGAAAACATACAATGCTGGGGAGTAATACTGAAAGCACAGTTAATACACTTGGCCGGAGATTGTCTGCCATTTCATGGGATAAATACGTCTTTGATTATTTGTTTGCGCTCTTGCTTCTCTTCTCAGTTTCAGAGAATTTTCTATGATGCCTGTCAAGAGAAATAACGTTGAATACATCTGGACCCCCACAAGGAGAAAGGTTTCTGTTCTGGGCTGCATAGCAGTATGAAGTAATATGCGCCTTGAAAGCAGTGATAAACTCCAGCATTCTCAGCTTCCACCCTGCAGATTTGGAGTGTGAGATCCATCCCAAGACCACTGCCAAGGAGACTATCATGAACCCTAGGAACCCTGTGGGGAATCTTAGAAATCACTCAGGAATCTGCAGCCAGGACTCTCTATGTTGTACCATTTCCTGGAGATTACAACACAAGGATCCTGTGCAAAATTCAACTCACCTCACGTGCTCATGTTTTCCCTTCCCCATTTTTCCTCCACATCTCACTGCACACTTTGCATTAGTCTCTGTGCTCCATGCAAATGAACAGAGATTCAGTGATCACAGTTACTCCCATTAGTTATCTGCTCAGGGTGCAGCACACTGCCTCTCCTCAGGGTTTCATGGGCTACAACTCACATGTAGCTGAAGCGGCTCTATTTCTCATCTGCAGACCTGAAGAATCTCCTTCTCAGTGTCATGCAGGTTCATTGCTAGCGTTATTCCTTGGGGCTTTGTCGCAGAGGATGCTGTATGTTAATTTTTTCCTAGAGGCAAACTCTGAACGGTTGTTGATAAATTCATAGAAAAACAGCTTAAGTGAACAAAGGATTCCCTTTTCTCCTATGATTCCTGGTTACAATTGCTTGTCCAGCAGGGCAGGAGGGTCCACAGCAATGCCAGGACCAAGGGAACTGGACACAATTCATCCACCTAACAGATAAAAGAGAGATGATCTTACTTATCTGAGAGGCATGTCCTGCTAAGTCTACAGAAGGATGTAAAGTTCTTTGACCAGTTCTCTGTATTTTATTCACCTCTCCAGGGCCTAGTTCCACTCACCATGGGCTATGTCAGCTCCATCAACTAGGTAAACTTCTACAGGTTCTCTGAACTTAACTCATAATTCTCTACGAATATGCCTGGATCTCAAAACCTCAACCATCAGGTTGACATCTGTATCTAACTATGAGAAAGCCCTATGGACCACTGAAGTTCTTTGAAACTAAGGATGCTCGAAGCACCAAGGCATTCTTCAAAGGAAAAGAAATTCGACTTTTCTGTAGGTCATTTACAGTGATAAGTATTGCACTGTGACTCTAATACTTAACAGTTATAAAAAGTGCAGCAATAAATACATTTGCGTTCAAGTATTTGCATGGTCCACTGAAATGGATTCATTGGATACCCAGGAGCGGACCATATAACACGTGATAATCCCATTGTTAACTTCTTGAGCATCTCTAGACTGGATCCCAATTCAAGACACTGTGAATTTCCAACAGCAAATCCAAGTGTTTATCTTTCAACAAACCAGTACCAACGTGACACGATTTTCTGGTTACTAAACATTCCAGGTGAAATCATTCATATTTTTGCTTTGTTTTGTTAGTTGTGGAAACAAACATAATTTGAAATCCTTATGAAGTTGTAGAAATCTCTAGAATACTCTTCTTCCTAAGAGTTATTACTTAGAAAACACAAGTTGTTCAGCCTTTTAATGACCTATTTGATATCACTTGCACCTATGTACTCTGAATAGCAGTGGTTCATGATTATATTTTGGATACAAATGTGCTGTGCAGTTTGTGCCTGATGGCATCATGAATGGTCTTTGCCTGCTTTGCCCATGGGACAAAGAACTCAGCTGTGTCTTTCTGCTCTGTTGCTCCTCCTCACATACAGGGTCAGAGAAATAGTTTAATGATGAACCAGAGGGAACTAACTCTGAAGACCAAAGGGAACTAACTCTGAAGACACCATTCAAGTGGAGAGGTTTTTGTAAGGGGCTATACCACTGTGTTAGGATATTTTGTATCTTGAAAACAGTAATAAACTCCAGCATCCTCAGCCTCCACCTTGCTGATTTGGAGTGTGAAATATGTCCCTGACTCACTGCCAATGAATCTGTCAGGAACCTCAGAATATCTGTTGGAAATCTTATAAATCAGGCTCTCCTGGTTTGTGCATGATCCAATTCAAGTAAGTGTTTCCATCACTGTGCACCAGGCTCTCACTGGACCTGCATGAGATGGAGGCTGCTTCTCCAGAAGCAACAGACAGAAACAGTGGGGTCTGGGTCATGTCTATATCTCCAAAGGATCCTAAATCAAAGAGAAACATGCAGAGAATCAGCCATTTGCATTTTGGTCAACATTTTGTTCTATTATGACTTTGATTCAGAGACACAAGATATCCATTAAGAATATTCCATGAATTTTAAACTATAGCAGCTTGTCTAGAATTCCCCACACTATCACCCTGATTTTATAAGAAAGTCCCCCCCAGAGCTCAGGTTTCTGTCACCGAAGAAAATACAAATCATCTTTCACATGTGTATAGAACACATGGGACCCAGCAGGCTCCAGAGCTCACCCACTTGTCCCTGTCCTCCTCCTAGAAGCCCTCCATCCTTACCACAGACACAGAGCATTAGCAGCCCAAGGAGCTGAGCAGGGAACCTCATTCTGTGATGGTGAACTGAAGAGTCCAGTCCAGTGGAAGCAGGAAGAAACCTGGGCTTTTATCTCATACTTGAAGGGCAGGGGCCTCCTAGGGAGACACATGCAAATTGCCTAGTGGGTGAATCAAAATGTGAAGGGCAAAGGGGAGAGTGGGAGGTCCTGTGAGATGAGACACTGACACAAATTCTCTTGGTGTTAGGAAGATGCCCACACCACTGGAGAGGAGATGACTGTTTAAGTCCGTTGTGTCTGAGGACAGGATGTGCACTGCCCTCAGCCCAACACAGCAGTGGTGACCTCACCATGGACATGTGCGCAGTCCAGTGTCTGTGAGGGAAAGTTGCACTGCTTGTCTCCCTTCTGGCTACACACATACAAAAGTAAGTCCTGTGTCCACGTGCTGGTCTTCAGAGCTTTCTACCATTTTATAGTGCTGAGTGGGATTTTAGTTGTCTTCTCACTCTATAGCAGGTAAGTGGTGAGAATGCTGGAGAGCTGGAGCTGGGACTCATGGTGGGCTGATGAAGTTATTCTGAATATTGCTGATAAATTAAGAACAAAATGGCTTACATAACAAGGAGTTTAATGTTGGCTTACTATTGTCCTGTGTCCTTCTTGGTAGGAGAGAATACTACATCATCAAAGACCGAGTAAATTGATCAAATCATATCCACAATAGTGAAAGAGAGAAAATCCTCTCTTTCTAGACTAGCATGTCTGACCAATGGAATAGAACGATGCCAATTTTATCAACCAGTCCTCTCCCTCTTATTCACCTGCCTAGGGACTAGTTCCACTTACCATGAGTTGTGCCTTCCGCATCAGTTGGCCAATCTCCTGAAGGTTCTCTACAATTGTACTTTCAATTATATATGAGCGTGCCAATAATTTGAACCATTGGCAAATATGTTGGCACCTGTATCAGTCACAGGGTTCTATGTTCAATACCTTGCTCTTTTATATTGGGCATTGAGGCTTCATAATCAATAATTTGGTTTTTGCTCGATGGTTGGGGAAATTTCTTTCTAGGTGAGTCAGACTGGCCTAGAACTTACTCTGCAGTACAGTCTATGTATATTGGTGATACGAGTTCCTCCGCAGTATTGATGATGCAGGTGAGCACCTTAGCTTCAATTGTATGTTGTGTCTCTATCTTTTCCATACTTTTTATAATATAACATTTATAATTTTATATAAATATTTGATAGTTTTGATATTTGCACATAATCTATGCTATCTGAATTTTCTATAGGTTTTGATTCACACTCACAAAAGATTTTTATCTTAGATCCTGTGATTCATTAACTTTGTGGGATATTTTCTTCTAAATTTTTGGTGAAGTTTCATGAGGACTTAGGAGGATCTGTCCCCTTTCAGAGATGGTTTAGCTTGTGTAAAATGAACAATCTAAACTTAGATTTAAAGGATGGTGGCTTCTACACCGTCTAAATTGGAACTTGAAAGCTTTTCACACTCAAAACCACTTGCCATGGCTCAGATAGAAGGCTGAGTGGTGAAAGGCACTTTTGCTGCCAAGTCAGATGGTCTTGACTTTAACCTTGAGTCCCAAGTGTTGGAGAGAATAGATTGGAACAAGTTGCCAGGTACACTCTGACCTCCATGCAAGTGTGTGCACATGTATGTGCATAAGTGCACACAGACACCAAATAATAAATGTGAAAACTGACCTGTCTTCACTGGAGAAAATTTTGATTCAATATGAAGAATTATCGATATATCAAACTGTGTGGGAATTGTGTTTGAAACATCTTTTGCTATACATTCAATTTTATAATTTGTTAATGATGTCATCAGTTTGACATACTGTTGAAATAAGTATGCTTGCTTATTTTCTTTTTTATTAAATTAATCAATTTATTTTTTCCACTCATACAAACTTAAAAGGTACTTCAGTCCCCTCCCTCCCTCCACCTCTCTCCGGACTCCCTTGTTCCTTTCTCCCTTTTCCCCTGCCTTCTCCCCTCCCTCCATTTCTCCCAGTGACCCCTCTCCCCGTCCCTGGAGCATGCTTTAATGTGAATGTCAAACTTCCCTCAGGGTCCTCTTCTCTGATGAGGTGTAAAGACTCAGTTATGCTTGCTTATTTTCACAAATGGGATTAAACCTAATATTTGATGTTGCAGTGTGTAAAGCAACCTTACATTTTTTTTTTCAGATTGGGTGGATATTGTGATGTTATAATTACCAACGGTGAGACGGCTCCTTTGCATGATCACATAACACAAATTCCAAGAGAAACTTTCCTGCTTGTAAGAAAATGTGGAAATGCTGTCTTTTTTTAAACATTTTTATTATTATTTCCGCTCATACAAACTTAATAGGTACACTGGTTCCCTCCTTCCCTCCTCCTCCCCCCGAACCCCCTCCTCCCCTTACCCTCACCCCTTCCTCCCCATCCCCCAGTGCCTCCCACCCCAATTCCCAGAGAGTCCTTTAATGTGCATCCCTGACTCTCCTCTGGGCCCTCCTCTCTGATGACCTACAAGGACCCAGTGGCATTTTCCTGAACCCTTTCCTTTGTTCCCCTTAAGCACAGGAACACTACTGTGGCTGCCAATCCCTTTCCACCAAGGATCTTGGTGCCTTTAGCAGATGCAAGACTTTGTGAGATCAATAGTGTATTGGGCATTGCGCAGGGCATGCAAAGTCCAATTATGATTGCTTCGGCCCTAACTTGTATGGAGTATCTTGCAAATCATTGCTTCTCCCATCCTTTTGCTCTTACACTCTTACCGACCCCTCTTCCGCAAATTTCCCTGAGCTTCAGGATGGGGAGAGATTAGTCTGGCCTAGTTCTAGGTGGTTGATATAGAGTCTCTGAAGTTCTGGATTGTGGTTTGTTGATTTTCTTTTGCAGTTTTGCTGCTCCTGCAATGCCCTTCACTTCATCCTGCTGGGCACTGTATGTCACCCCCTGGCCAGAGACAAAAAGCTGTTAAACTGGAGTCTTATTATAAGAGCACATTCAAGGGTAGATGTAATAAACGTTGGAAACCTCAGTGAGGGAGGGGTCAATCACCCATTTGCAAAATGGTTACTTTTTATCTGCCAGACTATATGCCCTCCCTTCTAGTGAGATCATACCCCCTTAGTTGTAAATGATCAGGAACGAACATCAGTGAACTTAACCAGGTGTCACATTACTTACTTGCAGTCCTTGATGGAGGCCTATTTTCTCTACTGTAACATGGTCACTTCTCTCCTTGTTTCTGATATGGCCCTCCAACCCCGTCCCTCTGTTCATAATTCTTGCAATTACTGTAGGTGATACATAGATTTACCTATGAGTGTCTCAAGGTGGGCTGGGTGGGTTTGGTACTAGGAGCCACCTATTAGAGAGTACATATGGTTCTTAATTTTCTGGATTTGGGATACTTCACTTAATATAATTGTTTCTAATGACATCCATTTCCCAGGAAATTCCAGTAATTCATCATTTTTGATGGCTGAGTAGTACTCCATTGTATAGATGTACCATTTTTTCCTTATCCACTCGTCAACTGTTGGACATTTGGGTTGATTCCATGACTTTGCTATTGTAAACAGTGCTGCTATGAACATGGTCATGCTTGTGCTATCGAGGTGAATCTCTGCTGTATGGAGGGTTATTCCCAAAAGTGGAATAGCAGGGTCATATGGCATTTCAATGTTAAATTTCTTTAAGAATCTCCAGACGGGGCTGGAGAGGTGGCTCAGGGGTTAAGATTCTGCCTTGCAGGCCGAAGGTCCTGAGTTTGGATCCCAGATCCCAGGTATAAACACCAGGTGGAAGCGGAGGCGGGGCAGGGAGGGTGGGGGGGTGGGGGGTGGGGGGGAGCTCTGCGCATCTGGTCCTGGTAAGGTGGAGCCTATGAATCCTGGGGCAGAAGGAGGTGGACGCGTCCAGTCCATGGTGGTTCGCGAATTCGTCCGTGGTTCTACACACACACACACACACACACACACACACACAGACAGACACACACGTGCGCGCAATACACATGCATATTCACACAGTTGAATAAATAATAATGATAATAATAAAATTTTTTAAAAAAGATTCTCCAGATGTCTCGCCAGGGTGGCTGTATGAGCCTGCATTCCTACCAGCAATGTAGGAGAGTTCCCCTCTCTCCACATCCTCTCCAGCACTTGTTGTTGTTTGTATTGTGGATTTTTGCCATCCTGACCAGTGTGAGATGATATCTCAGGGAAGTTTTGATTTGCATTTCCCTGATGACTAAGGAAGTGGAGCATTTTTTAAGATATTTGTTAGACATTTTAATTTCATCCTTGGTAAAATTTCTTTTAAGTTCCAGGGCACATTTTTTACTTGGGCCATTGGTTTCCTTGGTGTTTAGTTTTCTAAGTTCTTTGTGCACTCTGGACAATAGAGCTCTATCAGATGTGTGGTTAGTGAAGATTTTCTCCCATTCTGTGGGTTGCCTTTGAGCTCCTGTTACAATCTCTTTATCTGAACAGAAGCTCTTTAATTTCACAAGATCCCAACTGTTGAGAGTTGGTAGCAGTGACTGTGCCATTGGATGTCTGTTTAGGAAGTGTTGGCCTAGGCCAATCAGCTCGAGGGAGTTCCCTATCCTTTCAACTATGCTTTTTTTTTTTTTTACCAGAGTTATTTTTTTCAGCTCCCTGTAGCTGAGGATACTAGCTTCTGTAAACTATGTACCAGAGGCTCACCTAAGGTCCTACATGTCACTGAAATTACCCTGATTCATGTTCAGTAGTCTACCAGCACAAAGAACCCACCATAGGGAGAGATTAGTTTCTCTTTTAAGGGCATTGATCTGATTAAGAAAAGTTATCCAGGTTAATCCCTCACTGAATTACACTCAAATGCATGGAGTTGGAACGTTCATTGCATACACACAATCCTTACCCTTTGCCATACATTATGAACTAGAAGAAAGCTTCAGATGCCATTGCCCAATCCCACGTTTCTATTTAGGTGGTAACACTTGTAGGCCAAAATTTCCTCAATATTTATTTTTATTTGTTTATATTGGTTTGTTTTAATTTCTCCTTAAAAAAGGTTCAGTATGGTACGACCACCTCAGATATAGACACTTTCCATTTACCAGATGCAAAAAGCATCAAAGAGATCTCTAAAGGTGATGCATTCAACCTTTTTGATGTTTGTCCCAAGAAAATATACAACATTCCCTTGATCTTGGGTCAATTTGAGAAATGAGTCAAAAATCAAATCCATAGGCATATAAATACCTGTGCTGGAAAGAAAGGAGAAAACCCCTCAGATTAAGGACTAAATTTTCATGTTTTAGCAACTACTCATACACATGCCATCAGAGCCAAACCAGATGAAACACAGTTGGCCACACATGTGAACAGATTTTAAAATAAGAGGGGAGACTGGCAGAGCAGGAAAAGAAATGGGAAGGGAAGAGGAAGGGGTAATAAATCTGGGGGCTAAAGTGTGAAAATATAAGTTCATGGTGTTCATGTGAGAAACACAAAAAGAACAAAGAGTCCTCTGAAAAACAGAACCATGGAGGCAAGCATGAGGAAGGAAACAATAAAAAAGACTAGTGAGGAAATCAATAATATAGAAAATGTAAAAAAAGGAAAAAGAACACTGCTTCTGTTGTGGTGAAGACAACTCTTTCATTCGTGATTGTATCTGAGGACAGCCAGTGACCCACAGTCCTTTAAAGCACTGGACAAGATGTAGGTAACATCATACTAATAGCTGCGTGTCCTTGAGTTTCAGGTTGAGCACTATATTTGTACTCTTGGTTTTGGGTGGTTTTGTTTCCAGTCCTTATATACATGCAGTGGAAATATTTAGAAAATATCTTGTAACGTACATTCCTTATCACAACTTGGGACACTAATCTCTCACATATATTGTTGGCTTGATGGTTATAAACTATGACCTGTACAGATATCTAACCCTGAATCACACCATTGTCTATATTGTGCTTAAAATAATTAGTATCATAATTTGAGCTTAATCATTTTGAGTATTTCTTCAATTTTCTCGAAGCTTAGATCCTGTGAAACATTTATTTAGCAGAGTATTAGATGCATTATACTTGCTAATGAACAAAGACTAAATTTTCTACAATTTCAGATGGAGGTGTTTATTTCTTCTGTCTTATAGAGGGTCATTTTCACGTGGAGATAACCAGTACATGAATTTAGGCTAGCTTGTGCTGAATACATTTAGACAAATGGATGCCAGTTGTGTTGTGGGTCTAAAGGTTGTTTTTAGAAGGACCCCAGGGAAAAGGAGGCCAGTCTCTTGAGGCTTACGGTTTTATAATAGACACTAACTAGAGGCATCACTTCTACTTTGTGGTAATTACTACAAAGGCAATATATGTTTTCAGTAGCTCAGTATGCTTTCCTTGCTAATTATTTCCAGCTGGTAAATCAAAATCAGGAGGTGTCCCTTTGAACACCATCCAAGCTTTTTCTGAGCTGATTTGCCTATACTGGAAATGATGTAATAGTCCAGGTTACACAAAGATCTTTAAAAGCAGCCTGTCTGTCAACTAAGAAGTAATTACTAGTCCACCTGTCAGAGATGTCAGTTGCTCAACTGCTCTGGGTGCTGCTGCTCTGGGTTCCAGATGAGAGGTGTTGGTAGAATTCAGTGTCTATCAGTCACTCTGTTCTAAGCCTGTGAGTTCTCGATCATTAGGTTTATGGTATTTGTAATTAGTGCTAAGTTTCACAATTCCACTTTATTTCTTGTGTCCTCACAGTGAAGCCCATGAATTGTTACAGATGTTGCATGTGATTGAGCTGTATAGGAAGAGTTTCAGAAATTTGTGAGTTGTAAACTTTGTGTTTGTCATTCCAGGCTCCATAAGGATATCATTTACTGACCCATTTTTCAGTTTTCTTGCTCATCACTCTTGGACAGAAGGCCATCATCTCCTGCAAGGCAAGCCAGAGTGTCACCAATAAATATGGCAGTATGTATGTTCACTGGTATCAACAGAAGCCAGGACAGCCTCCCAGACTCCTGATCTGTGGAGCATCCAATCTAGCACTTGGGATCCCTGCCAGGTTCAGTGGCAGTGGATCTGAGACAGCTTTCACCCTCACATCCATCCTGTGGAAGATGGTGATACTGCTACACACTATTGTCAGAAAAGTGTGTAGAATCTTCCCACAGTCCTCCAGGGTGGAACAAAAGCCTCCTGGGTTTTCTACTTACTGATTTTCCCAAATGTCTCTCTCTCCCCCCATCCTTGACTAACTCAAGAACATATTTTTAGATGGTGTCATGGTTAGAAGTGTGTCCCCCACAGTCTCATGTGTTTGCCAAGGTCATGGCACCTTGAGAGGTGGAGCCTTGCTGGAGGAAGGCGGTCACAAGGGGTGGGCCTTGAGGTGGATGAGTCCCACCCTACCTCTAGGAGAAGTCTGCCTTTTCAGCAAGCAGTCTTGAAGCTTCAGCTCTCCAAGATGACTTCAGTGACCTAGCCTCCTCCAGCTTTGGCCAGCTAGCCATGCCGCCTCCGCTTTGAGAGACTGTTTCTCCCCTCTGAAACCGTAAGCCGAATAAATCTCCCTTTCTCCCTTAATGTGACTGACTTTGGGTGTTCTCTCACAGCAATAGTAAAGAGTAACTATTACAGAACCCTTTAAGAAACTTCCCTCACCCCCACCACAGCCTGCAGAATACTTTCTCATACTGTGAAAGTCAGTCAGTAGAGAGGAACCCTCCAGGTCACTTCCAGCTTGTTTCTCTATGCCTTATGATCAATGTGTGAAGTGTCTTCAGCAACAGGGTCTTAACACAACATTCCAGGCTTTATGGATAACCAAGAGCAATGACAAAAGATTACATTTTTGGAGCCTCTGGGGCCTCCTTGACCAAAAACTCAAGTGGACATATCCCAGAGAAAATTGGTTAATCATCTGTGGCCCCAGGGAGGAAAATCTCAAGATACTTTTTTTGCTCTTCCTCTCGCTGTGCACCTCTGTAAAGAATATATCCATCCACACCATTTTGCAAATGTATTTTAAAGTAAGCTTTATATTGTGGGTTTCTGTATGTCTATATGATACATACTTACTTACCTTTGATTATTCCTCCATTTCCTCTCTGTACACTATCCTCTCAATCTTTCCTCCCTTAAACCCTTCTCACCTTTAATTTTTTTTCTACCTTTTTCTACCTTCCCTCTTGTAAGGTCCTCACTGCAGCTGTGTTTATGCCCACACAACCTGCTCACAATCTCATCTATCAACATTCAGTCATGGAGAAAGGCTTCATGAGGGACTGCTGATGGTGAATTCTGTGGGCCGTGGGGAGGGTGCCACTTTCTTCAGTGGTGTAGCCCCTGAGAGGTCATCTGTGCTGCAGCAAGAATCCAAGCACATAGCACTGTAGTCAACCTTGTGTAACTCAGCACCACACTCACATTCTCACCCTCACACACACAAGCATGAAAGCAGGAAAATGACTGAAAGAAGGTTTCTCATGGGAGAAGGAGAGGCTTCAGTGGATAGTCCTGCCCACTATGGGAGGGGTGTCCCCACCAATTATGCAATCATCAGGACAAATGTCAATAGACTTGCCCAGAAGTAAGTCTTCATCAGGCAATTCCTCACAGGTGTATCCAAACATCCATCTCAGTGTCAGGTTGACCTTTGGCACCCACCATCTCACTTACACAGCACAGCGTAACTTGAAATAACTTAAATAACTTGAAAGTGAGTTGACTTTCAGCCTGATCCTCTAAAACTTTCTTATGAACAAAGCCACTTTCCTTGATAACTTCTAATCTGCAAAATTTTAAAAAGACATTAATACATTAATTCATCCAATTTTCAGGCTCCTGGTTTTTGGAGCATCCACTAGAGCTGCTGCTGTGTCCGAGCGGTTCAGAGGCAGCGGGTCTGGGACAGACTTTACTTTCAGCATCAGCAGCCTGGAGCCCGGGATGCTGCAGTGTATTATTGTCAGCCCATGACTGATTGGTCGTCAGAGTGACTCACCATGCAACAAAAAACTCCCGAAACCATCAGTGGGTTTTGCTTCTGCCAGCTGCTTCCTTTCCAGGCCTCTGGAATGCTTCATGAAAGTGAATGTCTCTAAAGATGTATCAGACGATGATCCATGCAGTGAGGACACATCACAAAGGAAACAGACAACAAGAACTCAAGATGCACTGTCTAACAGACAAGTGCACTGTGCAGCAAGAAAATTCATAATGATCAGCAAGTGATGAAAAGTAAACTTATGAAGCACCGAGTACATTTAACAAAACCTCAAATGTTCAGAATAAAACCACGAATTATGTATAAGAGTTTACACTACAATATCCAGAATGATAGTTACTATAAAATTAATGAGTAAAATACACATCACCTTCAAGGTTAGCAAGAATCATTCTTTGACAGGCTAGTGCTTCATAAATTAAAAGCCATAGCTGCATGTATTAAAGAAGGAATTTAAAAGCTGATTCTCAGGTTTTTGAAGGATTGCCAAAGACTATGAACAAGCACAGCAAACTATGAGAAGCGCTAGAGCAAGCGGTGCTGGAACAGGATGCAGGACTGGGGCGCAGGGAGCTCAGTCAGCCCTGCAGTGGGGCAGAGGAGGGTGCTCAGGGAGCAGTACAGGGATTCACAGTGTGAGGCAAAGGTGCTTTATGGGAGGCGAGTCTGTGCCCCTTACACAGCGTGAACACTAGGCGGAGATTCAAAACCAGGTTTGTGTCACTCTGTTCTGCTCTAGATATAGAAACGTAAATTAAGAACTCTGAACTTCCAGATTTCCTAGAAAGGGCAGATGACACGGAACACGACATCATCTAATGATGTTAAAATTGAAATTAATGCTTAGATCTGAAGTAGTCTTTAGGACATTCCAATATTTTCACAGATATTTTTGAAAATCTATTTTACAGCTATTCTCCCATTATGCCTGGCATTATAATTCATTTCCCAAGTGATAACTGATTAATATGATTAATATCTCGCTTTTTTAAAAAATGAATTCAAACTGTCAGAAAATTTTATGATATTATTTTAATGTGTGTAACATCTTACATGAGTTGGATTGTCACATATTTCAATAACAAAATATGTAGAAAAATTTTTAAAAAATAACGACAGAACACAAGCCACTTCTGTAAATTTTAGGACCGTATAAAAATACACATGAGTAAACTCATTGACTCATGAAAATGAAATTGTGAAATCACTGTTTTAAGAATGTGGTGCTATTGCAATTTAGAGCAGGTGTTTCTCACCTCCAGAAGAAATTCATGGAACAAAAGAGAACACAACTCAATGGCAATTATTCCAGACAGCTTTTACCCACATGATCATCAATAACAATACAACTGATACTGATAATTATGACTGCCTTATGTGGTCTGAGAGCCACAATGTTGCATTCCTAGACTTGGGTTTTTCCCAGAGACCAACTATCACCTTAGCCAGTATTGCAACTTCTCTAAGGAGCTATTTTTTAATTTCCCATGAAGAAACATCTCTGAGTTACATTAGTATCATTTTGCAGCTAAGAATCACAGAAGAAATTCATGGAACAAAAGAGAACACAACTCAATGGCAATTATTCCAGACAGCTTTTACCCACATGATCATCAATAACAATACAACTGATACTGATAATCATGACTGCCTTATGTGGTCTGAGAGTCACGGGGGGGGGGGGGGGGGGGGGGGGAAGAGGCCTTGAGGATGATTAGACCCATCCTACCTCAGGGAGAGATCTGCTTTTGCAGTTGGCAGTCTTAACAGCTCTTAGCTTACAGGATAGGTCTGATGTAGCCCATCTCCAGATTCTGCTGCCAGCCATGCCACGTCCTCCATGAAAGAGTGTATCTCCCCTTTGCAACCATAAGCTGGATAAATCTTTTTCCCCTTAAGTTGCTTGACTTTGGGTGTTCTCTCACAGCAACACAAAGAGTAACCAGCACATCAAATTAACTAGAGATCAATGCACTGTCTAGTCCAGAAAATGATCATTACTGTCTCCCATAGATGCAGACAGGGAGGGTGGAGACTAGGTCACCTGGATGCCACCCACATAAGGTGCCTATGATTGGAAACATAAGTATGCACCATTAATTACATTGCATGATGACTTCATCAAATGCTACTCCTTACTTTCTGGACTGCCTTGTAAATATTTCCAGTTTTGTCCTTCCTGACAATCTAGAGTAGTGGAAGGGCAAGAACTGAGGGACTGTCCTCATGTCCAAGCTATAGGCTGACAGGGACTACTCTCCGCACACAATAGCTGGCCAAACTGTTATGAAGTCTTCAAGACAGTGAGTTGTGCTCTGAGCACATGCAAACCAGAAGGGATTGGCAGGGCTCAGAGCTTCAGGGTTACCCGAGGTCATCTCATATATCATGTATCCACAGATACATGACTCAGACAAAGGAACTCTGATTTGCCTGCAGAAACATGATTCTCTCAGAGTATCAAAGAACAAGAGCAGCATGGGATCCTGTAACTACTTGTTCCTTTCTGTTGCAGTACATGCTTTTCTCCTACATTTCCTTTAAAGACAGTATCTGAAACAATCCTAGAAATTCATTCCTTTTATTAAAACCTATGCATATTGTTAGGCTAGAAATGCTTGCTGTTCCTCCAGCTTTCCTGCTAGCACTGAAGAGAGGTATGAAGCAAAGAACACCTGCGGGGCTCAGCCACACACCCTCTGGAATCCACAGATCAGCTGGCAGGGTTGGGACCTCACTTACCAGCTTCAAAAGCCCAGAGAAGATTCCAGGGTCAGTCAAGCAGACCTGGTCAGTGATCTCAACCCCACCATGGACACTGGCCTGTTCCACCTGCAGACCCATGAGCTTCAGCTTCCAGTCCACCTACCTGCCTGCTATTTACAGTGTAAGCCACCTGGTGTATAGAGACGATCATCCTGTAAGCCACGAGTAATCAGCCAAACTCCAAGGAGCAGGTGTGGATAACTTCCATATTGAATGTTGGTCAGGAAGGTCCCAGAGGTCCTTGAAACAATAAAAGACACTGCCCTTGTTCTTGGGTAGCCACCAGAACCTGATGATGAGGCACTATTACCTAAGACATCTCACCTCGGTCACAGGACATAGAGAAATCAAGCTGGAAATGATGTTGAAACGTTCTCCTTATGCTTAGACCTCAGAGTAACAAGAGGTTCCATAAAACTACTGGGACACAAAAGTCATTGATAATCTCACCCGCCAGTGAATGTGATGGGCTAAAATAACCATCCGCCAGTCAGGAGGGTTAGTGCAATAGTGGCGTGGACGTACTAGTGGTCACCAAACACTTTGTTACGTTTCAGGTATGCTCTCCATGCCTAGAACTGTGAGCCTTGGCTAAGAACTCTTGAGTGGGGAGGTTGTAGTACCTAGTCACCTACCCTCTACTATCTATTTGCTAAATGGGAACAAACTACCTTATAAATACTTATCTTTAAATCCATAAGTTGTAGGTATTTTTTTTTTGTAGAAAGGTTTCTAATACAGAAAATCACAGCTGTCCAAGACACAGAGAAAACGTGACTTATAGAGGGCTCTGATCTAAAAAGAACATCTATATCACTCCTTCCACAATACACACACACACACACACACACACACACACACACACAAATGCAAAGTAAATTTAAAATATTAAAAAAAGAAAAAATCACCAATCACATACCAACGGTTCAAAAAGAAGAAAATTATAGACATTTTTGAATATTCAGAATTGAAAGGTATATAAGCCTGCTCAGTGTATATTACAGAGATGCCATGCTCTTGAACTCACAGAAGTTGAGCTTTCTTCCAGAAGACCTGCATAAAATTGGGACTGTCAGTGTGACAAATAGAAACCCCAAAGGAGGTGAAAGTGGTTAGAAATAAAATGAATCCTAAGAAAACACGAGTAGATAAAGAATACTGTGAAAATGGCCATCTTTTAAAAAACAATTCAGAGAGTCAGGTATTTCTCATCAAAATTCCTACAACACTACTCAGATTTAAGACAGCAAAACTGAAAAAAAATCAAGAAACCATAATTCAGAACATCAGAGACTCTATATCAACCATCTGGAACCAAGCCAGCCTAATCTCTCCCCATCCTGAATCTCAAGGAAATTTGCGGAAGAGGGGGTGGTAAGATTGTAAAAGCACAAGGATGGCGAGGAATAATGATATGCAAGATACTCCACACAAGTTAGGGGCGAAGCAATCATAATAAGACTTTGCATGATCTGCACAATGACCAACACATTATTGACCCCTCAAAGTCTAGCATGGACTAAAGGCACTAGGATCCTTAGAAGCTAGGGATTAACAGCAACAATAGTGTTCTTATACTTAAGGGGGACACAAGAAAGAGTTTTAGGAAATGTCACTGAGTCCTTATACCTCATCAGAGAGGAGGACCCATAGGAGGGGGAGCAGGGGGTACGGGGGGAGGAGGAGGGAGGGAGGGAACTGGTGTACCTAATAAGTTTGTATGAGCTGAAATAAAAAAAAAAAACGTGACCATGTGACCTGATAATCTGAAACTATTAGCGTAAATAGGATGTGTATTTTTTAACATTATTATTATTATTATTATTTCTGCTCATACAAACTTAACAGGTACACCAGTCCCCTCCCTCCCTCCACTTCCCTTCAACCGCCCTGCTCCCCCTTCCCCTCTCCCTTTTCTCCCCATCCCTCATTGCCTCCCTCCCCCCAATCTCTGGAGCGTCCTTTAATGTGCATGCCAAACTCTCCTCTGGGTCCTCCTCTCCGATGAGGTGCAAGGACCCAGGGGCATTTCCCAGAAACATTTCCTGTATTCCCCTTAAGCCTAGGAACACTACAGTGACTGTCAGTCCCTTGCCTCCAAAGATCCTAGTACCTTTAGTCCATGCTAGACTTTGTGGGGTCAATAGTGTGTTGGACATAGCACAGGTCATACAAAGTCCTATTATGATTGCTTCGGCCCTAATTTGTATGGAGTATCCCATCCTTGTGCTCTTACAATCTTACTACCCCCTCTTCCACAAATTTCCCTGAGCTTCAGGATGGGGAGAGATTAGGCTGCCTTAGTTCCCGGTGGTTGATACAGTCTCTGATGTTCTGAACATATATGCAGAGGAAGAAACAATCTGAATATGACTCCGGAAGTGTAGGGAAAAGACTAACCTTTGACAGGTGCAATAATCATGAAGGTAAAAAACTACTGCACAGTAAAGCAAACTGCTAATCAAATAAAGCCCAGCCTGCAAATGAAAAATACCTATGGCAACTCTACATCTGACAGAGGATTAATGTCTACAATATATAAGAAACTTTCAGAACTAAACATCAAAAAACAAACTATCCAATGAAAAGTAGACTGTGGAAGTAAACAGAGAATGCTCAGAAAACGAAACACAGATGGTTGGGAAACACGGTCCAGCTTCACACTTCTGCTGTCTTCAGTGGTTTATGTCATGACTTGTATCACTGTGTGGGGGAGTGTTGAGATACTGTTGACAGTAGTAAGTGGCAAGATCTTCAGGCTCCAGGCTGCTGATGGTGAGGGTGAAATCTGTGCCAGATCCACTGCCACTGAACCTCGAGGGGACCCCGTCTTCCAATTTGGATGCATGATAGATCAGTAGCTTAGGGGCTTTCCCTGGTTTCTGCTGATACCAAGCTAATAAATCATAAATTTCCTCACTGGCGTTGCAAGCGATGGTGACTGTTCCTCCCAGAGATGCAGAAGCAGAGTCTGGAGTCTGGGTCATCTGGGTATCACCTCTGGCACCTGACATTAAAATGCAAAACAGATCTCCACACAGTTAGCATGCTGCAATGGCAGTTACCCAAGGAACCAGCTACCACCAACCACCCGATACTAAGAGTATCTTCAGTGTTGTCTCCCTCACCTGGGAGCCAGAGCAGCAGGAGCCCCAGGAGCTGAGCAGCGGTCCTCATGTTCATGCTGCGTCTGAATGGGGTGGGCTCTGCACAAGGCTGAGCACCTACTAAGACATCCTCTGGCCATGGGTTGTGCTCTGGATGCAAATTATCGGGGGCTGGGTATGACGTGGCTGCATCACTAATTCATTTCAGTTACTTCTGCAAGGATTTGAGTTGCCAGATGTTTCCACCAGATCAAAGATATGCAGAGTGGGCCACAAAGTGTGCGTTGCTCTGGAGAGCCAAAAGGCCAGAATCCATCTTGTGTTCTTTGGTTCTTTAACTCCAGCTTCAGTGCAAACTTCCTTTACTGGTGTTCCCTCGAGGACAGGACTTCTCATGACGGCACAACCTCAGCATGAGATTATACATTAGAGATAATTCAAGAGATATATTCAAAGAGATAATCATGCTGGAACAATTCTGTTGATTCCTAATCCAGTGTGACTGGTGTCTTCCTAGAAAGAGGACATTCAGATTCAGAGGCACCAGGAGGATGGCCATTCGCACGGAGGGACACAGGCATCTGTAAGTCCAGGCGAGAGACCTTGAAGGACCAGCACTGTTGGACATCTTGATCTGTAACTTACACCTCATCCACAGTGCAAAAAGAAATGCCTGATGTTAAGCAACTCAGCCTGGTGCTATTCTTAATTTCTTCTACTTTTTTATTTTATCCAATTTTTATTTATCTTTATATTTTATTTTTTATTTTATCTACCTTCCCAGTTTATTTTTCATTCCATTTTCCAGTATGTTCCACCTGCCCTGCCACCATTCAATTATTTTCCTTTTCCTGAAATTTATCCCTAATTTTATTATTCAGGGAGCTCTAATTTCTATTAGTGGAGATTTGGAGAGGAGATTCTTGATATTACCCCTTGAATACTTTCTAGGCCAAAGAGAGAAGATTCTCAAAATTGGTCCGCTGTGCAGACTCTTAAGGTTGTGTGAAGCTACATTGCAATTCAGTTCAATGATGAGATAGGATTGCTCTTGTGTTCTTAGCATCTCACTGTTTTTCCTCTCTCATCTCAACCTCAGCTTCTATTTCTCCTGTGACATATTCACATTGGAGTTCTATTGTTCTCCCTCAACTCCCCATCATTAAATTATCTCTCTTCATTTTTTCTTTCTCCTTCCCCTTGATCTCTCCTTTCTTTCTTCTTCCTTCTCTTTCTCTTTCTCCGTCTGCCTCTCCACTGGCCCCTCCTTCTCTCTATCTCTCTCCTGTTTTCCCTCTCTTCCTCTCTCTCCCTCTCTTTCTTTTCTCTCTGTTTGCACCTACCACATTAAAGTGTACTTTCTGAGCTCTGTTTCTATACTTCAGTCCTCACTCCCTGCTGCCGTGAGCTCCCCACTCTGAGGATAGATAGGACTTTTGTCTCCCCTCTTTGTCCCTCCAAATCCTCTATTTTAACAATGTTTTACCAATCTTTACTGCACCTTCTTTGCCCACCTGGAAAGGGCAGCTGCCTACACCGAGATTCTAGTCATTGGCACAGGCTTCTGTCTTTTCTGTCTTTTTGACTTTTTCTTAGCAAAGTTCACGTGCGTATTTGGTCTCTGAATGTTCACTATAGAATGTCTGCATGAACGCATGTTCTTTTAATTATTTATTCAACTTACAACTTATTGCTAATTACAAACATAAGAAATTATTTTGAATGTTGGTCTGTGTTCAAGTTTGTGCCCTGATAGAAATCTTGCAGCCTTGGTAATTGCTGGTATCTTGAGTCTTGATGAGGTCATTTTCTGAAATAGCTTACTTCCTACTCAGTATGTATTATCATATTTCATAAACAACACCTGGATTTGCTTCACAACCTTACTGTGCTCTGCTGTTTTCACCTCTGAAGCAGCAGTCTAAGACTTTTAAATAAGTGTAAAATGAATACTTATTTCATTGAGAGGTATGTTTTCATGTTCAATGTGATAGATTCAGGGGTCACCTTGGCAATTGTAGGCTATTTGTTTGCACAGCTGTGAAGAATGGGTGATCAGGGCAAGCCGGGAACAAGACTGCAGATGATTGTTAATTGATATGAAAGACTCAGTGCATCATGGGTGATGATTCCCAGGGAGGGACCAGATAAAAGGGAGTGCAAGGGGGAGGGGCTCGCTCTTCCCTTAGCTTGCATGGACTAGCTGTGAGTCCATTACAGTATGTTTGTGCCTTCTCTGCAACAGCTGCTATGACTGCTGACACTGTTCTTGGCTAACGTCAGAGCTCAGCCCTTTTGACCTCATTGCTCTGCTTGCTGCCATCGGAGCCGACACTCACGTCCCTGCTCGTCCCTGACGTTGGGGCCCACTGTCTTGGGACTGCCTGCTATTCATCGCCTACCTCAGAGCACAGAAGGTAATAGAAGATCTGCAGGAAAGGCACCCGATTGCAGAAACATTTTTTTTTCCAATCATGAGGCTCTCCAAACACAGAAAATGCTCACACACACACACACACATACACACACAAATCACACAGTCTAGCTGTACAGACAAGAAAGTGGAAATTTGCTCCAGGATGTGGAGTACAATGCAGGGAACCCCACAGTTTCTCACCATTTTTACCAACCTCTCCGTAAATCCTGAGGAACATGCCCTCTAGATATATGATTTAATCGTACACCTAACTGAACATTGGAAAGCTACAAAATTCCCAGCAAATAACAAAGAAGAAAACCTAAATTATGTTGAGTCAAGTTGAAGATACCAATGTGCCAATACAGGGATGACATGACTGAGACTTACTACACTAAAAACTAAAAGTTAGGATGGAAGATAAAATGAAAAATGTGTTAATATGATTCGGCAAGAGACACATTAGATAAACTCATCTCTTTACACACAATGGAAGACATTTTTATCCCTCTAGTTTTTTCTCTAATCCCTCCTGCTGCAGACATTCTACCTGGCCCTTTGGACAAAACCCACACACAGTATGATACACAAAATAATTCACTAAAAACCTCTTTTTCAATACCCAGTTGGCAGCCAGTTTTCTGTCATCAGCTAGACGATAAACCTGTCATAAATACAGGTATCAATTTCACAGTAGAAGACTTAGAGATCTTGGCACGTTTGCAAGGAATTGGTAGAGTTGCTGGTGCAAGTGAAGATTCTCCCTCTCAGCAGTCATGTGGACTTGGTGTGGCCAGTGCCCTCAATCCCTGTGTTGGTGTAGCCTCTCCTGCCAACCTTGTTACCGAACTGAAACAAGACAATCATAGACTATTCCATTTAGCCTCATGGTTGCTGATAAAATCATCACAAAAAGCCTAAGGGAACAAAGGCTTATTTTCTCTATGATACTCCAATTACAGTTGCTTGTCCAGCTTATCAGAAGAACTCAGTGCAACACCAAGGGTTGAGAGAACTGGCCACACCATCTTCACCTAATGGCTAAAAGAAAGACAATCCTTGCTTACCAAACCAGTGTGTCTGGCCAAGTTAACACAAGGATGCGCAGTTTCTCAACCAGTTTCCTCCATCTTATTTACCTGCTCAGGGACTAGCAGGTGATGGGCTTTGCCTTCCCCATCAACTAAATAATCTCTTGGATATTCAATGTGGGCTTAATTCAACCACAAATTCTCTGCAAATGTGTTCAGAGTTCAAACCCTCAACCACCAAGATGACACCTGTATCTAACTAGAACATAAGTCAAAACAAAATCCCTTCTTCTCTTAAGCTTTTTTGGCAATGAATTTGTTGGCGGCAGTGCAGAGTAACTGCTACAACTACCTGCAAGAGAACATGACATATTCACTGACTGCCAATCCTGGGGACTGTAAGCGATTGTGTGAGGTGTCTCCAATGAAGAGGAATTGGACAAGAGATGTTTTCTATGTATTTTTCTAGTATCTTTTTTCAATTTACTTTTTCCACTCATACAAAATTGATAGGTACCCCATTCTCTTCCTTCCCTCCACCCCTCACTGGATCTCCTTGCTCCCTCCCCCCTTTTCCCCTTCCTTTTCCTCCCTCCTTCCCTTTCTCACAGTGGGCCCCCCCATTCCTGGAGTATCCTTTAAAAGTAGTTGTAGAAACTATTAAAGGGGAAGAAGAATGAACACACTGTATTATTACTTGGAATTTTTGTAACTTTCTTATACTCAAATTTGGTCCTAAGGCACACCTACTTCCATAGTGATGATATAAATGCTCCAAAAATGCAAAAGGTATTGGGCTATGTCTAAATAGGTTTCAACTTGATAATTAAGAACTGAGGCTTTGGTCACATTGTAAAGCATGTCTGACTCCTTTATTCTTTTTTTTTATTTCTACTCATACAAACTTAACAGGTACACTGGTCCCCTCTCTCCCTCCAACTTCCCACTGCCCTGTGCCCTCTCCCTCCCTATCCCCCAATGCCTCCCCTCCCATTCCCCTCCCATCCCTTAATGTGCATGCCAAACTTCCTCTGGGTCCTCCTCACAGATGAGGTGCAAAGACCCAGTGGCATTTCCCAGAACCCTTTCCTCTGTTCCTCTTAAGCATAGGAACACTACTGTGGCTGTCAATACCTTGTCTCCAAGGATCCTAGTGCCTTTAGGAAATGCTAGATTTTGTGGGGTCAATAGTGTGTTGGACATTGTGCAGGGCATGCAAAATCCATTTATGATTGCTTCAGCCCTAATTTGTGTGAAGTATCTTGCATATCATTGCTCCTCCCATCCTTGTGCTCTTACAATAGTACCACCCCCTCTTCCGCAAATTTCCCTGAGCTTCAGGATGGGGAAAGATTAGGCTGGCCTAGTTCCAGGTGGTTGATATAGAGTCTCTGAAGTTCTGGATTATGGTTTGTTGATTTTTTTTCAGTTTTGCTGCTCCTGCAATATCCTTTGCTCCATCCTGATGGGTATTGAATGTCACCCCTGGCCAGAGATAAAAAGCTGTTAAACTAGAGTCTTGTTATAAGAGTATATTAAAAGGTAGATGTAATAAAAGTAGGAAACCACAGTGAAGGAGGGGTCAATCACCCATTTGAAAAATGGTTACTTTTTATCTGCCAGACTATATTCCCTCCCTTTCTGGTGAGATCATACCCCATCAGTTGTAAATGATCAGAAAGAAAAGCCTGTGAACTTGACCAGATGTCTCATTACTTATTTGCAGTCCTTGATAGAGGCCTATTTTCTCTGCTGTAACATGTTACCCTCTCTCCTTGTCTCTGGTGTGACCCTCCTACCCTATCCCTCCTGTTCATAATCCTTGCAATTACTGTAGGTATTACAGAAATTTATTCTTGAGTGTCTCTAAGTGGGTTTGGTACTAGGAGCCACCTATTAGGGAATACATATGGCAATTGATTTTCTGGGTCTGGGAAACTTCACTCAATATAATTGAAAAAAACCCTATTTGAAAGTGTAGGGAACTCCCTTGAGCTGATTGGACTAAGCCAACCATTCCTAAACAGAAATCCTATAGAACAGTCAATAGAATCTACACTCAACAAATGGGATCTTGTGAAATTAAAAAGCTTCTGTTCAGATAAAGTGATTGTAAACTGACCAAAAAAGCAACCCACAAAATGGGAAAAAAATCTTCAGCAAACACACATCTGATAGAACTTCATTATCCAGAGTGCACAAAGAACTTAGAAAGCTAAACACCAAGGAGATAAATGGCCCAATTAAGAAATGGTCCTGGGATGAAATTCCAGGGATGAAATTGATATGTCTATCAAATATCTTTAAAAATGCTCCACATCCTTAGCCACAAGGGAAATGCAAATCCAAACCTCCTTGAGATATCATCCCACCCAGGTCAGGATGGTAAAAATCCACAATACAAACAGCACCAAATGCTGTTGAGGATGTGGAGGGAAAGGAACTCTCCTACATTGCTGGTGACAATGCAGGTTTATACAACTGGTCTGGTGATAAATCTGGTGATTTTTTAAAAAGTGAAAGATTGAAATCACACACGACTCTGCTATTCCACTTCAGGGAATAATCCCCCATACAGCAGAGGTTCACCTCAATGACATAAGCACAACCATGTTCATGGCAGCACTATTTACAATAGCAAAGTCATGGAATCCACCCAAAACCCCAACAGTTGACAAGTGGATAAGGAAAATGTGGTACATTTATACAATGAAATATTACTCAGCAATGAAAAAAGATGATTTAATGAAATGTGCTTGGAAATGGATGGGATTAGAAAAAATTATATTGATGAATTATCGCAGACACAAAAAATTAAGTGTCGTATGTACACCCTAATAGGTGGATCATAGTACCAAAACCACTTAGTGACATAGTCAAAGATAAATCTCTGTAATACGTACAGTAATTGCAAAGATTATAAATAGGAGGAAAGGGAAGGAGGCCCCTCCAAAAATAAGCAGAGAGGGGATCATGCTACTGTAGAGAAAATAGGTCACCATCAAGCATTGTAAGTAAGTAGTGAGACATCTGGTTAAACTCACTCACTTCCCTTCCTGGTCACTTGAGACTGAGGGGGTTTGATCTCACCAGTCAGGGAGGATATAGAGCCTGACAGATAGATGTTAACTATCCTGAAAATGGGAAACTGCCCCTCCTCACTGTGGTCTCCCTACTCCTATTCCGTCAGGGAAACTTGTGGAAGAGGGGGTGATAGATTATAAGAGCCTAAAGATGGGGAGGAGCAATGATACACATGATATTCCACAAAGTTAGGGATGCAGTAGCCATAATTGGACTTTTGAATCTACTCTTATAGTAAGATTCCATTTAAACAGCCTTTCGTATCTGGCTAGGAGGTGCCTCCAATACTAATCAGGATGGTGCCAAGGGCAGTGCAGGAACAGCAAAACTGAAAACAACAAGCCACAATTCAGAACATCAGAGACCCTAAATTATCACCAGGAACCAGACCAGCCAAATCTCTCCCCGTCCTAAAGCTCAGGGAAACTTGTGGAAGAGGGGGCGATAAGATTCTAAGAGCCTAAAGATGGGGAGGAGCAATGATATGCACGCGATTCCACACAAGTTAGGGCTGCAGTAGCCAAATGGCACTTTGCATGACCTGTGCAATGACTGAGGTAGCAATGATTCCCCCCAAAGTCCAGCATGGATCACAGGCACTAGTATCCTTAGATGCAAGGGGTTAACCGTCATAATAGTGTTTCCATACTAAAGGGGAGCCCCAAGAAAAGGCCTCTGGACAATGCCAGAGTCCTTATACCTCACTAGAGAAGAGGGCTCAGAGGGACCTTTGATATTCACACTAGAGGATGCTCTAGGGAAAGGGATGGTGAAAGGCAGAACACTGAGAGAAAGGAAGGGAGGGGAGTGAAAAGAATAGGAAAAGGGGGAGAAAGTGAAAAGGGTTCTGGGGAAGGGTAGAGGGAGGGGACCAGTGTACTTATTAAGCTTGTGTGATTGGAAAAATAAATAAATAAAAATAAAAAAAGAAAATACAAAATCATTGGGGGATTAAAATAATGCAAATCCTTCCCATAAAACATGTACAGTTTATTATCCAACGTGGCACCTCAAAAAGATTTAGATATAAAGAGTCGATGGAACAGCTTTCAACAAACTTAGGATATGCTTGAGCTGGTCTCTAGAAATGTTTTGTTCCTGTGTGGATCAAGAGCAGGTGTTGGGCTGATTTGCATCTGGGTCACTAGCAATGTTCCAGCTGCTAAATAATCTTTAAAAGCAGCTTTCAATGTCCAAGAAGCAGCCTGTAGTCCAGCTTTGGAAGATGGTGTCAGCCACTCTTCTTTGGGGGCTGCTGCTCTGGGTTCCCAGCAAGAGATGCATAAATGTGTTGGGAAAATTCACTGTGGGCTTTGAACACTATGTTCTAAGCCCCTGAGCACTTGGTCATTTGAGTTTTGGAATTTATAATTGGTTTTGTGTTTTTCAGTTTCTTCTTAAGTTTAGATTTCTAAGAATAGAGTCCAAAACTCATGAAATTTTGTAATATTGAAATGACTTCAGCATGTTTGTGACAGCAGGGTGTGTGTTTGTCATTCCAGGCTCCACAGAGGACATCGTGCTGACCCAGTCTCCAGCTTCCTTGGCTGTGGCTCTGGGACAGAAGGCCACCATCTCCTGCAGGGCCAGCCAGAGTGCCAGTACATTTAACTTTCACTATATGAACTGGTATCAACAGAAGCCAGGACAGCCTCCCAGACTCCTGATCTATCGAGCATCCAATCAAGCATCTGGGGTCTCTTCAAGGTTCAGTGGCAGTGCATCTGGGACAGATTTCATCATCACCATCCATCCTATGGAGGCCGATGATGCTGCCACATATTACTGTCAGCAGAGTTGGGAGGATCCTCCCACAGTGCTCCAGGGCTGAAGGAAAACCTCCTGGGCTTGCTGTTCACTGAGGCTCAGCTTCTCAATATTTCCTCCTTCCAGACAGCTCAACCATAACTCTCGCATCTTGTTTATCAAAATGTGTCAATTGAAATGGAAAATTCTTAAATCGGTTAATGTGTCTGTCTCTTCCTAAATAAACTCCCTGTTCCTATTTCCAGAGATTTTTTTTTCTGTACAATAATCTCTTACTTCAGAGAACAATTTCAATTTAGTGGAAATTTGCACATTCATTTTCAAAGAACATCAAACAGTGAAGATCCTCAGCCATTGTATTTTCATACATAGGCTCATGTTCTCACCTTAATGGCTTTTTTGTCCTTTTTCACATATGTATGCATGTTCACATGTGTGTTGCCTGTTTTTGTTTGGCATCTTTACCCACATGCATGGGTGACTTTCACATTCTGTTCCAGGAGTCTTCTTTGATTGTTCCTCCGTACTAGTCTGAGACATGGTCTCTAATGAAGCCCCCTGCTCACAGACAGGACTCCTCTGCCTAACCTGTCTGTTCTTGGGATAACCAGGCTCCTCCTTCTGAACCTGAATTTATAGCTTGGCAAGCATTTCAAGTGGGATGAAGGATCTTTACTGCCATCCTCTAGCTGGGACTTAGGTCCTCTCCCTGGGACAAAGCACTGTGCCATCTCCCTAGCCTCCTAACATCTTACTCTTCACTACTTCCATCTGGTCAAGCTGAATGAAAATCCTTCTGTAGTTGAAATAAGCATTGGCCTGTGCTGTAGTTTTATTTGCTGCTTTGATTCTGTGCATCTCTGTGTCTTTCCTCTAAGTTCCTCCTTCATTTTCTGTTTATGTTGTCTCTTCTTGGCCTTTACCCAATATTCACCTCTTCTTCAAAGAAAATGTGCACATATGTGGCAAAACAATTGTCTTCTTTTTTTATTTTCCTTTCTCCCTACTTTATTAGAAAAGGCCTTACTGCTGCAGCACAGGGTGGCTTTGAACTGTCTCTTCCTCCTGAGTGCTAGGATTCCACAATGTGTCACAGTGTCCAACCGTTTTACATTTTGTGGCTGCTCTGGAAGTGCAGATGGAGTGAGTTCCAGAAGCCTGAGTGTGTCCAGTATCTACCATGGCACCACACACCCTCCATCTTACCTTGGCCCTTTTTGCACAGCAACCCTGCCTGTCCAAGGCAGAAGTGCAAGAAAATGATCCTTTGATATTCGACTCAGTTCAGATGCAGATTTCTGACCTTGTCCAGCTGTTGCAGGCAGCCTGCAGGGTTGCTGATAAATGACCATCACACAGCTTAAGGGAACAAGGGGTTTATTTACTTATGATAGTCCAGTTACAGTTCTTAGTCCAGCTTGATGGGAGAGCACACAACAACACCAGGGCCAAGGGAACTGGTCACACCATCACTGCATAACGGCTGAGAAATGCCCAGAGCTCAAACCCTCGACAGTCAAGTTGACACCTGTGTTTAACTATGACACCAGCTTATTATACCAGCTCTTCACATGATCAGTTTCCTAGTGTCCAACAATAAACTAGTAATAGTTTAGGGACTTGAAACAGTGAAACATAGCATCTGGGTAGGGAATAATTGGACCTTGTGTCCAGGGTCCATCATCTGAAGTGAGGCTTCTCTTTAGCAGACCTGAATAAGGACTGAAATAGCCACATGGCCCCATAGAGAAGAACACGCAGTGGAAACCTTAGGGACTGCAGCAGGATGAGTGAAGGGAAATGCCTCTATCGGTGGGGCAACTTCGTATTCCACACAAGCCTGAACCCCCATAAGAGCAGACAAGCCAGTGGCAAACCTAGAGTTCATAGTTGTTGTCAGGGAGAAGGATGGGAGGGAATGGAATGGATTGATGAGGGAAAGAGAGGGAGATGGAATGGAGGGGGGATAGAAGGAATTAGGGCTTAGTACTCAATATGCTTATAAAACTATAAACACAAAACAATTTAAAAAGAAGTCATCTCTCAGTGTGAAAGAGGAGGCATCCAAATAAGGTAATGGGAGAAGAAGAAAACATAAATAATCCTGATTTTAACTAAAACGACTATAACATAGATTATATTAATATTCTTATGTGTTTGGAGCAATATTGCTGTTGACCACAGAACTTGAGCCCTTTATTTCTGGCTTTGACTGATAAAAGTAAGGCAGAAATGGGACCGGGAAATGGATCAGGGTTTAAAACTATTGCCTTGCAAGCATAAGGGTCTGAGCATGGATGTCAGTTCCACGGAGAAATGCTTGGCAGAGACGGTGGCAGCCTGAACTTTTGTCCTTGGAAGGCAGGTCCTGTGAGATCACAGAGTAAAGCAATAAGGATGTTGAACAGTCCAAGATGATTCCAGAAATAGCCCTTGAGCCATCACAAGCAGACAAACTCAGGTGCCCTCTTCGACACTAAGTCACACACCCAGTCACATACCCACAACCACACCAAAAAACAAAAAACAAAAGAGAGACGTATGAATAGTTCCAATATAACAATTATTTTGTGACAGTGGCACACTGGCACAACAGTGATTTTTCTAATGAGTGAATTAAGAGTTCCTGTATTTATTCTGAATGAATCAAGTTCACACCTTAGGTCATGTTCCCAGGCCTCATCCGCTATCCATGCTCTCATCTCTAGCTATTCAGATATTGATGACATTTATAGATTTAGATTAAGGGGCAGTAGTGGTGCCAACTTCCCTTGTGATCTCAACAAGGACAATGCTTCTTGTACAATAAAATTGATAAGCCCTTGTCAAAATTCATTCTTTGAAGTAATCAATTGTTGTTAGAAAATACAAAATTTGGGGGGATTATTTGTATTTCTAAAGCAATTCACATCCTTCCCATAAAACATGTACTGTACATTCTCCAATGTGGCTGCTTCGAAAGATTTAGGTGTTAAGAGTCAATGGAACGAGTTACAACATCCTTAAGATCTGCTTGAGATGTTGAAGAAATATTTTGTTCCTGTGTGAAACAAGAGCAGGTTTCTCTTTGAGCACCAGCTTCATCTTTTCTGGTCTGATTTGCATCTGGGTCACTAGCAATGTTCCAGCTGCTCAAAGCATCTTTAAAAACAGTCTGTCAGAGTCCAAGAAGCAGCCTCTCATCCAGCTTTACAAGATGGTGTCAACTGCCCACCTGCTCTGGGTGCTGCTGCTGTGGGTTCCAGGTGAGAGGTTCAGGAACATGTGGGGAACATTCATTGTGGACATCAGTCACTGTGGTCTAAGCCCTAGAGAAACTGGTCATTTATTTACAGAATTTATAACTGGTTTTATGTTTCCCAGTTCCCTCATATTTTTTTGAGTTCTGAGAATGGTGTCTGGGACTATAATTTCTGGACTCTCATCAAATGATCTTATATTGAAATGACTTAAGAATGTCAGTGACAGCAGTGTGTGTTTGTCATTCCAGGATCCCTGGGGGACATTGTGCTGACCCAGTCTCCAGCTTCCCTGACTGTGGCTCTGGGACAGAAGGCCACCATCTCCTGCAGGGCCAGCCAGAGTGTCAGTGTATTTACAATTCATTATATGCACTGGTATCAGCGGAAGCCAGGACAGCCTCCCAGACTCCTGATCTATAGAGGATCCAACCTAGAATCTGGAGTCCCTGCCAGGTTCAGTGGCAGTGGGTCTGGAACAGCTTTCACCCTCAGCATCCATCCTGTGGAGGCTGATGATGCTGCCACATATTACTGTCAGCAGAGCAGGGAGCTTCCTCCCACAGGGCTCTAGGGCTCATTGAGGCTCAACTTCTCAATGTCTCTTCCTCTCAAAGAGCTCATCTACAGATTTCCAATCTTGGGAAATAGTGTGCATAGTATGATGTAGAATTTTTTAAATAATCAATGTGTAAATATTTTTCTTTGTTAATTTGCATTTTGATCTTCTAATTCTCAATCTAGAACACACCAACCCTCCTAAATACATAACATTAAATAGCAGAAGCTTTTTAGAACCATTTCATAAATTTCTGGAAACTCTGTCCCAATGCCATATAAATATCTTTCAACAAGTTTTTAGGGCATTCATAGCAACAACAATTTGAGAGATCAAACATTGACTACAATGGAATCCCAGATATGGTAATTTATTACCTACTCAGGAATGTCTGTAAGAAGATATTAAAAGCCTTTCTTTCCATAATTGTACTCTTATGTTTCTGTAAGAGCAGAAAACGTTATAGATACTTTGGAAACATTGTACTTCATTACATATAATTGTTTTGAATCCAAGCTGAAGTGTTACAGACAGTGTTTCTTGATGTCATGTGGTGTGATGGCATGTTTATTAAAAATGCACTTGAGTTTTTAAAATATTTCACCCATTTATTTCATAGGACTGGGAAAGAGAGAGACAAAGAAAGAGAGAGTGAGAGCCAGAGAGAACCAGAAAGAGAGATCGTGGCTATGAATGTCATGGTGTGTACAGTGGCCATACTAAAAAATCAATCACCATGAAGTTGATCTCATGGGATCAGCAGGAAATGAACCAGGCCAGGGGAGAAAATAACAATAAACAGCAAATTCTTGTCCAGACAAGAAGTTCAAAGTGAATAGCAAGAAAGCATACAAAGAAATACATAAAGGCATTTATGATTTACTATGTTGTTGTTATTATGTTGTTGAACAATCCACAATTATATACAAGAAACAGACATTTGTGTTTTATTGTGTTCTGAAGCAATCAGCAGTTTTAGAAAAGCATGTTTTATTTCTCCAAGATTGCTAGGGATGCATGTTGGGTCTGCACGAGGTAAGCTATGGTAGGAAAAGAACATTTATCTTTTGAAATATGTGTACCATGTATCTTGATCATTGTGGTATCACTTCAGCTTGAGGCTCAATCACAGGGAAGCAAAACCTCCCTTACAGGACCATGAGCAGGAGACAAAGCGTCTCACCTGCTGTTCCTACTTCCCAGTGTGATCAGCTCAAAAGACCTCCCAAAAGTCAATGTTCATTTTTTCTAACATGTGCTTTTGGAGCTCAAGCTTAGGTCCTTGGTCTGGGAGCAAGTGTTTTATCTACTGAGCTGTCTTGTCAGTACTAAAATATGAAGCTTAAAAATAGTATCATTTATCTTTTGAAATATGTATACCACGTATCTTGATCATGTCCACCAACCCTCCTCTGATCTGTCAACATATTTTGCTCTCTCTTGTCTCATGACCTTTTCTTTCTTTTTTGGTGAAGTAATGAACTGATTCCAGCTAGTGCTGGTGCTACATGCTTGCTGTGGAGACTTCTACTGGGCCATGGACAACCTACCAGTGGCTGCACCTCAAAAGAAAGTGATTCTCCCTGGCCTGTAGTCAACAACTTCCAATGCTCCCTCTGCTAAAGGTGGGACATTGGGTACCATTCCCCTATCCATGTGAAGAGTTTTGACTGGTTTAATTTTGAGCAGGTTGCTATAGTTATGAGTTGACTTGTGTAATGATTATGCCATAACAAGGAAACAGCATGCTATAGCCTTCTCCCTATCCTTCCACTCTTACATCCTTTTCAACCTCTCATCTTTGGTCCTCTCTGAGCCTTGGGCAGGGTAGGTAGCTGTTAAAGAAGTTGGCATAGATGCATGAGTGAGCACTTGACATTCATGTATTCTCACACTTTGATCTGTCGCCAACTGAAAGAGAATTTTTTTCTTACCACAGTTGGCAGAAACACAAATCTGTGGATACAGACATATATTTAGAAGTCAGCTTGATATTATGACCATTTGACTAAACAAAAACAGCGGGTGCTGTACTAAGATCTCTCACCTTCCCAACCATGGCTTTTGACCAGTGTCAAACATGAATCTCTTCATGTGGAGTCAGACTCACAAGTCCAACAAGAAAGTAATTAGTGGCCCCCTTAATAGTCGGCCACTGTTGCACAAATGGCCAAACTTACCTGTCCACACCTTATTGTACCATGTAGGGTCAAAACACTGAAGTCTCTTCTCCCAGCAGCTATTTGCAAACCACCTTCTTGCTCTATGGAAATTATTCTGCAGTGAAGGAGCTCTAAAGCAGATTTTTTTTTTTAAATTTGCAAGGTGTTTTTTTTCTGATTATTATTTTTATTTTTATTTTATTTTTTTAACATTTTTTATTATCTCCACTCATTCAAACTTAATAGGTACACCAGTTCCCTCCCTCCCTCCTCCTCCTCCCGACCCCTTTGCTCACTCTCCCCTGACCCCTCCCTCCTCACCCCCCAGTGCCTCCCCTCCCCCAATCCTCAGAGAATCCTTTAATGTGCAATGTGTTTTTTATCTCATCCTATATGTTTTATAGTAAACCTCTGTCTACACACTTATTCTATGTTCTTACTTCCTGGCCATTTCTGTTGTCTCCACTATTCCTTAATATAAATCTCAATGAACAGATCAACAAAATGATCTTTTGCAACATTTCAGTTGAGAAGCACATTTGTGAAATTTCAAAGATTAAATTCCTAACTCAACACACATAAAATGGTGTTGAACAGGTTCCCTGTAGATCCACAGTCAAGTAACAGAATCTCATTAACCCGAGGCTGATCATATTTATGAATCTGGACATGGTGTGCTTGGTCCTCTTCCTGGATAAAGACCCCACAATAGAGAGAGTTCAGTAAGTTTTTTTAAGGGTGTTGACCTATTAAGAAATGTTTATCTAGGTCAAAGTCTCACTGAATTATCTCAGAATCCGTGGATTTGGGACCTTCCTCACATCCTCAGAATCCTTTCCTTCTGCTGAATCTTTAAGGGTAGAAGCAAGTTTCAGATCTGCAACACTGCCCCTTCTTGTGATTACATAGCATGAACACCAGGTGCTAACTGTCTCTGGGCCACAATTTCCACAGTACTTATTTCTATTTGTTCATCTTGACTTGTTTTTCTTTTTTCCTTTTAAAAACAGTCTGCATGGCAAGGCTGCTATAAATATTTCCCAAGTTACCAGATATAAGCAGATTAGAGTTCTCTCAACATGATGCGTCCAACCTTCTTGATGTTTCTCCCGATGAACTATGTAAAGTTCTATTGATCTTGGGTCAATTTTGAAAATGATTCAATGCCAGGCCTCACATCCCAAGACCACAGAAGGGGACTCCAGGCCAGATGAGTGCACCATGCAGACCAAGCCCCTCCCACACAGCTCCAGAACTTAAGAGAATCCACAGGAATCACAAGCACGGAACCAGCAGATCAACAGCATGCAACGCAGGTTTGCCATCCAACAGAAGAGAATCCTAGCATCCAACCCTAAGATACAAAAGACATTTTCTTTTGTATTTAACCTCAATCAACACTGGGATAAATCAACAGGTAAAAAACTTAACAGAGACACTTTGGAACTTAATCAAAGCCTTACTGAAATGGAACTTACAGATCTCTATCGAACTTTTCATACACACACCAAAGCATACGTATTTTTCTCAGCAGCACATGTAACTTTCTCCAACATAGATCACATACTGGGCCACAAAACGAATCTCCACATATACAGGAAAGTTGAAATTCTAGCCTGTACCTTATTAGGCCACCACGGTCTAAAGCTTGATATCCACAACACAACAAAAAACAGAAAATGCACCTAATCCTGGAATCTTAACACTATGATGCTGAAAGAGAACTGGATTCAGAAAGAAATCACAAAGGAAATTCAAGATTCCCTGAAAGTGAATAATAATGAAAATACAACTTATCAAAATCTCTGGGACACAATGAAAGCTGTCCTAAGAGGTAGGTTCATAGCTCCTAATGCCTACATCAAAAAAAAAAAAAGGACACATCAGAAAGAAATAACTTAATAATGCAGATAAAGCTTTAGAGACATTAGAGCAATCTGATCCCAAAAGCAGTAGAAGGGAGGAGATTAGCAAACTAAGGGGAGAAATATCCAAAATAGAGATTAGGAAAACGATACAGAAAATCCACCAGTCAAAAAGCTGGTTCTTTGGGAAAAAAAGAAGATTGATACACCCTTAGCTTAATTAACCAAAATCAAGACAGAGAAAGCCCAAATTAACAAAATTAGAAATGAAAATGCATATATCAGGATGGAGTGAAGGGCATTGCAGGAGCAGCAAAACTGCAAAAGAAAATCAACAAACCACAATCCAGAACTTCAGAGACTCTATATCAACCACATAGAACTAAGCCAGCCTAATCTCCCCCCATCCTGAAGCTCAGGGACATTTGCCGTAGAGGGGGCAGTAAGATTGTAAGAGCAAAAGGATGGGAGGAGCAATGATTTGAAGATTCTCCACACTAGTTAGGGCTGAAGCAATCATAATAGGACTTTGCATGTCCTGCGCAATGTCCAACACACTATTGACCTCACAAAGTCTAACATCGGCTAAAGGCACCAAGATCCTTGGAGGCAAGGGATTGACAGCCACAGGAGGGGGGGAGGGAACTATTCTACCTATTAAGTTTGTATGAGCGTAAATAATAATAAAACATGTTAAAAAATTAAAAAAAACAAAATTAGAAATGAAAATGCATATATCACTAGTGATAACCAAGAAATCCAGAGAATTATAACATCATATTTCAAAAACTTATACTCTATGAAATTTGACAACACAAAAGTGATGGATGAATTCCTAAGTAAACACAACTTATCTAAATTTAATCAGGAAGTTGTGAATTATTTAAATAGTAGTATAACATATGAGGAAATCAAAGAAGTAATCTCAAATCTTAAAACCAAAAATGTACTGCACCAGATGGATTCATCACAGTTCTATCAGATATTCAAGGAGCTAAAAACACCAATACTCCTTAAACTCTTCCATCAAATAGCAAAGGAAGGAACACTACCAAATTCCTTTTATGAAGCTAATATCATCTTAATCCCAAAACCTAATAAAGATACACTTAAAAAAGAAAAATATAGGCCAATCTCTCTGATGATCACAGATGCAAAGATTCTCAACAAAGTCTTAGAAATCGGATTCAAAAATATATCAAAAAGATCATTCACGGGCAAGTAGGTTTTTCCCAGGCACACAAGGTTGGTTCAACATACGCAAATCAATAAATGTAATTCACCATATAAACCAGTCCAAATTCAAAACCACATGATACTCTCGATAGATGCAGAAAAAGCTTTTGACAAGGTCCAACAGCCTTTTATGATCAAAACCCTAGAAAAGGTTGGAATGGAAGGAACCTTTATCAATATAATAAAAGCTGTATACAACAAGCCAACAGCAAGGATTATATGCAATGGGGAAAAACTTGAAGCATTCCCACATCGAACAGGAACTAAACAAGGCTGTCCACTGTCACCACTTCTATTCAATATTGTACTTGAATTCTTCGCTGAGGCCATAAGACAAGAAAGGGGCATAAAAGGGATTCAAAACGGCAAGGAAGAACTTACGTTATCTCTACTTGCAGTTGATGTGATCCTATACCTGAGTGATCCCAAAAACTCCACCAGAAAGCTCCTGGAACTAATTGAGAAGTTCAGCAGAGTGGCAGGATACAAAATAAATGTGCAAAAATCAGTGGCCTTCCGATATGCCCAGAATGAAAGAAATGAAAAAGCCCTGAAAGAAACATTCCCATTTAAAATAGCCACTAAGAAAATGAAATACCTTGGTATAAACCTAACAAGGAGGTAAAAGACCTTTACAATGAAAACTTTAAAACCCTAAAGAAAGAAATAGCTGAAGACGCCCTAAGGTGGAAAGACCTCCCGTGTTCCTGGACTGGCAGAATCAACATCATAAAAATGACCATCCTACCAAAGGCAATATACAGATTCAATGCTATACCAATTAAAATCACAAAGAATTCTTTAAAGAAGTTGACCAAACAATCTCAAAATTTATATGGAAGCACAAAAAACCCAGGATAGCAAAAAAAATCCTGAGTAACAAAAACATAGCTAGAGGTATCACCATACCAATTCCTTAGTCTATACTACAAATCCATAGTTGTAAAAACAGACTGATATTGGCTCCACAACAGACACATGGATCAATGGATAAGGGTTGAAGACCCAGATATAAGCCCACAAAACTACAGCCATTTGATCTTTGTCAAAGGGGCCCAAAAAGTCCAATGGAAAAAGAACAGGATCTTCAACAAATGGTGCTGACAAAACTGGATATCCACGTGCAGAAGATTAACACTAGACCTGTACTTCTCACCATGTACAAGACTTAATTCCAAATGGATCAAGGACTTCGATATAAGGCCAGAGAGTATAAAAACCTTAGTTGAAAGGATAGGGAACTCCCTCGAGCTGATTGGGCTAGGCCAACAGTTCCTAAATGGATATCCAATAGCACAGTCACTACAACCAACACTCAACAGATGGGATCTTGTGAAATTAAAGAGTTTCTGTTCAGATACAGAGATTGTAACTAGAGCACAAAGTCAACCCACAGAATGGGAGAAAATCTTCACTACTACATATCTGATAGAGCTCTATTATCCAGAGTGCAAAAATAACTTAGAAAACTAAACACGAAGGAAACAACTGGACCAAATAAAAAATGGGCCCTGGAACTTAAAAGAAACTTTACCAACGAAGAAATTAAAATGTCTAACAAAATATCTTAAAAAATGCTCCATATCCTTAGCCATCAGGGAAATGCAAATCAAAACCTCCCTGAGATATCATCTCATACCTGTCAAGATGGCAAAAATCCACAGTACAAACACCACCAATGCTGGAGAGGATGTGGAGAGAGAACTATCCTACATTGCTGGTGGGAATGCAAGCTCATACAACCACTCTCGCGAGCCGTCTGGAGATTCTTAAAGAAATTAAAGATTGAAATGCCATATGACCCTGCTATTCCACTTTTGGGAATAACCCCCCATACAGCAACAATTCACCTCGATAGCACAAGTACGACCATGTTCATAGCAGCACTGTTTACAATAGCAAAGTCATGGAATCAACCCAAATGCCCAACAGTTGACAAGTAGATAAGGAAAATGTGGTACATTTATACAATGGAATACTAATCAGACATTAAAAATGATGAATTAATGCAATTTGCTGGGAAATGGATGGAAATAGAAACAATTATATTGAGTGAAGTATCCCAGACACGGAAAATTAAGCGCCGTATGTACTCCCTAATAGGTGGATCCTAGTACCAAACCCACTTAGAGACACTGAAAAACAAATCTTTGTAATATCTACAATAATTGTAAAGATTATAAACAGGAGGAATGGGGAAGGAGGGCCCCACCAGAAACAAGGAGAGAGGGGACCATGTTACAGCAGAGAAAATAGCCCACCATCAAGAACTGCAAGTAAGTAATGAGACATCTGGTTAAGTTTACAGACGTTCCTTCCTAACCATTTGCAACTGATGAGGTATGATCTCACCAGAAGGAGAGGGCATATAGGCTGCCTGATAGAGAGTAACCATTTTGCAGATGGGTGATTGACCCCTCTCTCACCGCGGTCTCCTACTTTTATTCCATCTACCTTTGAATATACTCTTATAACAAGACTCTAATTTAACAGGATTTTATCTCTGGCCAGGGGGTGACATCCAATACTCATCAGGATGGAGCCAAGGGCATTGCAGGAGCAGCAAAAAAAAAGTCAACAAACCATAATTCAGGACATCAGAGACTATATCAACCACCAGGAACTAAGCCAGCCTAATCTCTCCCCATCTTGAAGCTCAGGGAAATTTGCAGAAGAGAGGGCGGTAAGATTGTAAGAGTACAAGGTGGGAGGAGCAATGATATGCAAGATACACCACACAAGTTAGGGCCGAAGCAATCATAATAGGATTTTGCATGACCTGTGCAATGTCCTAACACATTATTTACCCCACAAAATCTAGCATGGACTAAAGGCACTAGGATCCTTGGAGGCTAAGGACTGACAGTCACAGTAGTGTTCCTAAGCTTAAGGGGAGCACAGGAAAGGGTTCTGCGAAATTCCCTTAGGTCCTTCCACCTCATTGGAGAAGAGTACCCAGAGGAGAGTTTGGCATGCACATTAAAGAATGCTCAGGGGATGGGGGAGACACTGGGAGGGGGATGCACAGGGGAATTGGGAAGGAGAGGGGAGGAGAAAGGGGAGCATGGGTGTCGGGGTGAAGGTTGAGAGAGGGAGGGGACCGGTGTTCCTGTTACGTTTGTATTAGCGGAAATAATAATGAAAAATATAAATAAATAAATAGTATTATCATATAAAATTAATAATTCCAAAAGTAGGTTTAGTTCACAAGTTTTAAGGTAATAAAATAATAATTAATAAAGAAAAGATAAGTGTACCAAAGAAAGAAGCTCCAATTGCCCCTCAGTCTTCTCCAGCAACTTTTTTGTGGCCATCGCTCATACTGCTCCACACTTTGTGTATTTGTGGGTCAGGCACAACCTGTTTGAAGAGGTTTCAATGAAAACATGGGAGTTGTGACAAGCGCCCCTCAGGCTCTTGTTGCTCCTAGCACAGACCTTGAGCTCACCAATTCCCTGACCTCCTGGCATCTGACTGGTGTCTGTATCCACACACCAACCAACATGTCTTCTTTCTCCTGCATCCATGTGTTTCTGAAGGTTTCTTCTTCCTGAGCTTTGCACACAGCCTTCTCTTCAGACACAAACTCACGTATGTTTCTCAGCACAACATCCCTGTCCCATATTTTTTTTATCTTCCACATTTTTACATCTTCTATTCTGTAGTCTTGTCATTCATTCTGTCTCAGGGTCCATATTGCCTTCCATGGAGAAAAGGAGGTGCTGCTGCTTTAAAACAAGAAAAGCACCATTAGTGGGGAATAGAAAGTGACCTTGTGAACTTAGCACATATGGTAATGTAGGAGCACATTAATGGAACTCTATAAAAAACACACAAAATTGTGTTAATGTGAATGTATACATGTTTGTGCATGTGTGTATATATGTGTGTTTTTAATGTGTGTGTATGTGTTGTGTGCTCATGTTCCTATATATATATATATATATATATATATATATATATATGATTATATGTAATATCATGTGTGTATATATGTATATATGTGTCTCTGTGCAAGTGTGCTTTATTTCTGACATAGGGTCTAGTTGTACCCAACTGGATATGTAGCTTAGGCTGTCTTTAGACTCAAGATTTTCCTGCCTTAGCACCTGAGTATAGGGATTAAGGGACTGTAATACAATACCAGATGGAATTGAGTATTTTAAAATTGTAACATAGATCAGTCAAGAACACTAATTTTCTGGAGAATTTCATTCAAGCAGTATAACAGTGACAACAGAAATATTAGCTGTACATTATTTGTTTCCATAATAATCCTACTGGAAATGAAATTTCCATGAAATGATTGATTTTGCCATAATGTTTTGCCCTCAGTCTAGATATCATTGACTGTGTAATTCTACATCGATGTTTGCTATTATTGTGACTGAATAAAGAATTGCTGTGTGAGAATTTGAGGACTGAGACTGTTCATTTACCCACCAGGAGGAGGCGCTGTGACACATTCATCACCGTCACTGAGATATTTGGGAGGTTACAGAACACAGTGCTGACCTCCAGATGGTGACCAACATGATCCTTAGATATCCTGTGCTTAAACTTCCAAGTTACAGCTGCCCTGGGCTTTCTTTGGATGTATGGAGGGAACTACACGTTGTCCAACACCAGTTGGTATGTGTGATAAAATTTCAGGATGTCATCTGAGATTGAGCCATAAACTCATGGACTATGTCTTTATTTTCTCCAGTGACATGAATTTATTTCATGTGCTTATCGCATGTGTGGTTGTTTCATTGTTGCCTCAATTTTATATACTGACCTTTTCATTAAACCTATACAAAAGTAATCATTTTTCTACCATGACTATAGCTTGTTTGCAACAATACAGTTGACATAGAAAATGTTTCGCCCTATAGTTGTACTGTAACTTTGAACCCAGCATTTCAGAGGTCATTTCTGATCATTTGTAGGCACGTGATCGCTTTTCTGGGACTACTCAGTATATTTATATATATATACTCAGTATATATATATATATACTCCAGGATGCACTGTGTGTACTGTTGTTTATAGACTCTCCGATGCTATACAGGCTCCTGCAGCCCAACCCTGGCTTCCAGAGATCTGATGCCAATAGTTTTCTTTAGGAGACAGGGCCAGAGCCCCAGACAGGTGCACAGCATCAAATTGTTGACACAGACCACCTTCAGCTGCTGCAGGTGATGTGTAACAATATACAATCAGAAAAAATTAGGCATGTAAAAAACAGTAAAAATATTTCATTTATCCTAGTCTAAATAGAACATCTAAGCCACCCCCACCACTTCTCCAAATCTCAGAGAACATTGAAGAAGAGAGAAAGGTAAGACTGGAGAATCCTAAAGTAGGACAGAGGTGTACCCAGACAAGGTTTTCTGGACAGCTATTGATATTTCTGCAACACCTGCACATCAATGGTTCTATCAACATTTCACTATATTGGGGAAAGTTCTCAAGAGATCCCACACTTCCCTGAGCAACTTATGAGAACTAAAACTGATGGGGGAGGAAACAGAAGGTGCTTTCCTCAAAGGTACACCCAGTGGTGTATGATTCATATTCCAGCAAAAGCTCAGGTACAAGTCACCCCACATGGAACAGATTTGTTTCAAAAAATAAGGTGGGTTAGTGGGAGAAAAAGATAGCTAATCCCAACATTTGTTCTGTACAAGATCATGCATACACACATACATACATGTGCACATGCATTCGTGCATGCGCACACAGGCACATACATGTAAACAAGAACACATGAACAGACACACAGAGGTATATATACACATATGCTTGCACACAAACAAACATATGGACATGCAGTCATATATACACAGACACATGCACACATAGTATATAGAATCTGGAAAATGTTGGGTTTATTTACAGAATCATTTGAAATTAAATACTTTTGAGTAACTGACATTTCTGGAGATCCTGTGAAATTTTTTTGTCTAAAAGCCCGTCTTTTAAATTTAAAATACTTAATTTTTTCACTCAATTCCCCATAGTGTTAACTTCCAAGGCATATATTAATGTGAAAATTTTTATTTAATATTTTAGAACTAAAATGATCAGACAACTTGTGTTCTACAGTTCTACTTACACAGACATGGATAGAATGAGTGTGTGTTGGAGACCAAATGTCCTCATGCTGAACAGGACCCAGGGAAATAGCTCTTCTGTCTATGATGTTGTCTTGGGGATCTCAGAATGGGCTTTTGTGTTAATGGATGGAGAATATATCTTTATTCACAGAGAAACATGATTATTAGTTAGGGTAGTTTCTCTGCCTTCACCTAAATTCCATGCTTCACATATTTTTGCAAGACATCTGGTAGTTGTTCCAATCTCTTCCACATTTTCATAAAAACCAATTGCTTTCTTCACGTGCCATGATTCGCCATGTGGGATGCATCATTGGTTGAAAAATGCATTCCTGAGGGACCAGAGTGTTCCTAGAGAAACTCAGATCATTCAGAGGAGAGCACCCACAACACGTCCTGCACACTGCACCTCAAAGCGTCAGAAGGTGACACTCAGCAGAGCAGCCCTCAGAATCCCCTGGGCCAGACTGCAGCTCTTCTAGAAAAAGCTGCCACTGGGTGAATCAAGAGCAGGTGCCCATTTGAGCACCAGCCCAAGCTCATATGAGCTGATTTGCATATTGTGCTTTTGGCAATAGTCCAGGCTCCTGAAAGCATCTTTAAAGGCATCTTGCCAGTGGCCACGGAAGCAGCCTCTAGTGCAGCTGTCAGAGATGGGGTCAGCCGCTCTCCTGCTATGGGTGCTCCTGCTCTGGGTTCCAGGTGAGAGGTGCAGAAAAGTGCTGGGAGCATTAAACTTATTTCACGCCTGAAAATACCTGACCATTCTGGCATTCATAATTGGCTTTCAGTTCCCAGCCCTCCCTTCTTTTCTGGCTTCTCAGAGTGGTTTCCATGAGTGTTGTTAGAGATTTCTTGTGCAATTGTCCTACACTGGATGGTTTTAGTGCATTCGTGACAGTGAGGTTTCTGTATTTCTCTTTCCAGTTTCCTCTGGCGACATTGTGCTGACCCAGTCTCCAGCTTCTGTGGCTGTTGCTTTGGGACAGAAAGCTACCATCTCCTGCAGGGCCAGCCAGTCTGTTAGTGACATACTTAGCATAAGTGAAACTTATTTGATGCACTGGTATCAACAAAAACGAGGACAGCCTCCCAGGCTCCTGATCTATAGAGCATCCAGTCGAGCATCTGGGGTCCCTGCCAGATTCAGCGGCAGTGGGTCTGGGACAGCTTTCACCCTCACCATCCATCCTGTGGAGGCCGATGATGCTGCCACATATTACTGTCAGCAGGGCAGGGAGCCTCCTCCCACAGTGCTCCAGGGCTGGACAAAAACCTCCTGGGCTTGCTGCTCACCGAGGCTTGGGCTTTCAGATATTTCGGTTTCCCACTACCAGCTTCATTTCCCCAGAGGATCTTTAAAGCACTTGTTAGGAATAGAGCTTGAAACTATGGTACAGAAAAGTCTTAAATAGTTATAGTCGTTTGTTTCCCTTGGGTGTTTTGTAACTGAATGTTTCCCATCCTTCATGAAGACTTCTTTGATTGTATTTTAAAGCATTTTCTTTCAGACCATGGCCAGCTTGTGGATGGAACTCAGAGGGCCAAATATGGAAAAACATGATGAAAATAAGGAGACAGGAAGGGAAGAAAGGGAGTTGTAATGGTGAAAATTGTGAGGGGATGAGATCGGGAGTGAATGTGTGAAAATATTATAAATACACTGAATTCATGTGTGAAATTCCAAAAAAAGTAAAAATTAAAATTTTACAAAAGTTTCAATAATCTTTCAACCAGAAAACAATTGTAAATTTCATGGAATCTTTCCTCATTTAAAGTAGAAAAATTTGAGCAATGAGGAGAGTTATTATGTGACTTAAAGCTACAGGCCTGCGAGTGAACCTTGCTATTTTATTTTTAGCCACACATATTCAATTGAGTGCCTGACATTTGCTCTGCAGTTGTTCCCAATCTAATATTATGTTTCAGTTGTTTCTGCATTGTTTCTGTGTCAGTAATTCTTAATTTAATGTTTTTCCTAGTTGCACAAGCATATCGAGTACTAATCCCTCCCTCCGTCCCATCCTCCCTCACGTCCCTTCATCAGTCCATCCCTCTCCTCTCACTCTCCTGCCTGTTCACTTCTATGGGAACAGGGCTTCCTTTGGCTTGTCTACTTTTGTGGGGGTTCAGGCTTCTGTGGCAAACCAAGTGGCCCCTCTTCAGCTGTCCCACTAATAGGGGCACTCCCCTCACTCATCCATCCCTGGTCCCCAAGGTTTTCACTGCTTGTAATTATCTCTGCTGAGATCCTCTCTAGTCTATGGGGGCATGTTGATATATCATTCTGTGTGCAGGACTGTTACAACAAGTTTTACTGCAGTGAGTTCCTGGATATAGCATCACTGTCTTGAATGGTCCGGTCCGTCTTGTCCAATAGCTGACCTTCCCATCTTTAGGCTCTTATCATCTTACCATCCTCTCTTCTGCAAGGTTCCCTGAGCCTTAGGCTGGGGAGAAAATTTTTTAATTTCTTTATTTAATTTTTCCACTCATACAGACATAATAGGTACCCTGGCCCCCTCCCTCCCTCCACCCCTCCCCGGGCCCCCTTACTCCCTCCCCCTTTTTCCCCTTTCTTTCTCCCCCCTCTTTCTCAAGGTGCTCCCTCTCCTCTCTCAATCACTGGACCATCCTTTAGTGTGAATTTCCAACTTCCTTCTGGGTCCTGCACTCTAATAAGGTGTAAGGACTCAGTATCAATGCCTAGAGCCCTTTCTTGTGTTCCCCTTTAGTACAGGGACACTATTGTGGCTGTTAATCCCTTGCTTCTGAGGATCCGAGTTAGGCTGGGGAGAAATTAGGTTGGCCTGACTCTGCATTTTGGTGGCCATTGTTGTGCACTTCCCTGCTCTTCCACTGCCCTAGGCTGCAACCTGTCAGGGTGTTGGAATCTCTACCTTTGTGGCAGAAGAAGGCTTCGAGGTTGAGTGCTGAATGCTCTTCCAATCCATGGGTATAATAACAGGTATTTGAAGAGCAGTTTGGTGTACAGTCTTCCTATCTGTGGGTCCACAGGCTGTTCCTCCCTAGTGATCTATTTCCTTCTCTTTTACAGGTTCTCATTCTAGTTAACAGTAACAAGCATGTGTTCAATTCTGAAAACTGGGTCTTGAGTCCAATCAGAAAGCCGTTCATTGTCTCCTTGATACTCATGTAACTATTAAGCTGATGACCTCCTGCCATGGTGATTTTTATTGCAATTTTCACATCTCATAAGTTGATGAGCTTTTGATTATTTTTCTTCCCCAGCAACTTCTACAGTATTCCTTGGTAGTATGTAAATTATCTGGCAAGGAGAAAACTCTTGAATAAGTTCCTGTTGATGAATTTTGCTCTGTGATTCATGTGGGTTGCATCTTCAGTAACAGGGTCTTGCTATCATTTTTTTGGAGAGCAACCAAGAGCTATGAGAAAAGTATATGATGTTTGGAGGCCTTTAAGACCTCTCTGACCAATGACTTATCAGAAAGTATCACATTCCTGTTATTTCTACTATAGTTTTATCACTATACTAGAGTTCTAAATGGATCAGCTCAAGGTAATTTTTTGTTTTGCTCTGTTATCCTCTCTCTGTGCTCTTCTGCCTTGGGATTGCCCATTTTGTTACTTTCTTTAGTCAGGCATGCACAAGAAAGGACTCTGGGAATCGGGCAGGAGGCATGGGGGGATGTGGAGGTAGGGGTGAGGGGAGGGGGAGCAGGGGGTTCGGGGGGAGGAGGAGAGAGGGAAGGAACTGGTGTACCTATTAAGTTTGTATGAGCTGAAATAATAATAAAAATGTATTAAAATTTTTAAAAAAACCTCCAAGAAAGAATTTTTTTGTTTTTTTTACATATTACTGGCATAGGGGTTCCTATGGGGTTATCTCTCATAATCGTAGGTTTTTCTTTGAGTCCCTCTTTCCTTCCTATATCACATCCCCTCACATCCCCCTAGGTATTTTTCCTCATTACCCCCTCTCTCACCCTACTTGGCATGATATCCTAAATATCTCCCGTAAAAGGTTTCACCCTAACCATTCCTTCCCACCTTCCCACTCATTGATCCTTTTCAAATCTTCTGACTCTCATAGTAATTCCAAATGCATTGGCAAGGATGTCAATGCTGTCATCTGCATACAAGAGAAAATATGCAGAGCATGTTTTTTTTATGTCTGTCTAAGATCAATATTGATTATTGACCTCAATCAACCTTGCTACATATTAAATTTTCCAGTTCCATACATTTAACCAACAAATTCTGTAATATCATCCTTTCTGATGGCTGAATTGTATTCTTTTGTATCTATGCACCACATTTTCATTATCCATTCCTCTGTGAATGGTCATATTTACACATTCAATTTTCTTGCTACTGTGAATAGAGCTTCAATGAACATGGAAGAACAAAGTGTCATGTAAAAAAATGGAGAAACTTTGGGAATATTCCTACAAGCGCTCATACAGTAGTTCCATTTTTATCTCTCGAAAGAACTGCCACACTGATATCCAAAGAGCCTGTACTAGTTTATCCTCCCATCAGTAGTGAATAGCTGTTGTTCCCTTTTCTGTACATCCTTGCTGGCATTCTCTGTTGTTTGTTCTTGATCTTAGCCATTCTTATTAAAACAAGATGGTATCGCAGGTTTGAGCATTTTTTAAGATATTTTTTTGACATTTCAACTTCTTTAATGACTTCCCTGTTTAATTCCAGGGCCCATTTTTAATTGGAATTATTTTTAGTGTTTAGTTTTTTAAGCTTTTTGTATACTCTGGAGTTTTTTTGTACAGTTAACAGTTTCTTTTGTAGAACATGAAGCTTCATTTGTTGATTACTGTTCTTATTTCTTGAGCATTTTCAATATTGTTTAGAAAATCTTTACCTAGGCCTATCAATTCAAGTCTACTCTGTATTCTTTCTTTTAATAGTTTCAGGGTTTTGGATTCATCATCTAGATCTTTAATGCTTTTGATTTTTGTGTAAGGAGAGGATAAACAATCAATATTTATTCTTCTATGTGTAGATGTCCAATTTTCCCAACACCACTTGTTCAAAATGGTGTCTTTTCCTCAGCATTCATATTTGGCACCTTTTTAAAAGGCAGGTGCTGTATGTTTGGGAGCTTATATCTGGGTTCTCTGTTCTAATCCATTGGTCCATTTGTCTGGTTTTTTTTGTGCCAATATCAAGCTGTGTTTATTTCTATACCTCTGAAGTATAGTTTGGAACCTGGTATTTTGATACTTCCAGCAGTATTATAATAGCTCAAGATATTTTTGGCTAATCAGAATCTTTTTTTTCCATTTGAATGTTAAGATTTTTTTCCAGTTCTATGAGGAATTGCTTTAGGATTTTGACTGGGATTGCATTGAGTCTGTACACTGCCTTGGATCGGATGGTCATTTTCACCACATTGATCTTACTGACCCATGAGCTGATGTCACTGTTTTTGTGCTTAACCCAGAAATAAGCACTTACTTTTCATTTCATAATTTGTCTTTTTCTTATCTGATGCTTAATTTTTTACCAAGATAACTTCAATATTTGTGGCCGAATACTTTCATTTCTTTTTCTTTCTCATTTTTCTTTCTGATGCTTCATTTATGGGCGGGTGGTAAGGAGCAATGTCTCACTGTGTAGCCCAAACTAGTCTAGAACTCATGATCCATGCACCTCTTAATCTGGGGTTCTGGGATTCACAGCATGAACTTCCATGCCCATCTCTTTCTTATGTTTTGATTGATGTAACACTGCAGGTGGACTTGTTCTAGAAGCCTCAGTGTGCACAGCCACCATCATGGAGCATTCACTGACCACATGCCCTTCCATCTCCACGTTGGCCTTCTCTGGGTTTCTTCACTTTCTCTTAAGGGAACTTGAAAGTTCAACAAAATAACGCTTTGAAGCATTCAGTTCAGCTCAAAAGCACATTTCTGCATTTTCCTGACTTACAAGTCCAGACTTCTACACATAATGTTATACCGTTGGGTTAGTTTTTATGGCTCTGCAAACTCTGTCTTAAATATGGGAGAAAATAAGTGATTGTCACTTACAATCTGGGTTAAGTGTGACACATTGTTACTTGAAATCTGGGCCAAGAGTGTCAGGTTCTTTCCCTATGGCATCAAGAGTTTCAATGCAGACATTTCTGAGTAAATTCTTATCTGGAGTTTGAAGAATCTGCTGCAAAGACGTTTGCAGGTTGTTTCAGGAGTTATCTTGTCCAGCTATAAGACAGACACTGTCTCTACCCGGTGGGAGGTAAGAACCAACTTATGAAAGTTGACTTCTGGGATCTCCATGTGTGAATGTTAGTGCGCAAACATGCGCGCGCGCACACACACACACACACACACACACACTCATTTTAAAAATCAAGGGAGCCTCTGTCTTATTTCTGTCTTCACCATGATAAAGCTGAAAGGACAACTACAAACATGGGGTGTGGTCCTCACTATCAAGACACATGCTTTTTATACCCCTTAGAGAGTAATTTGATTCAACAATCCCTTGGGGCTCTTGCCTGAAAAACAGAAACAATTGTTCTAGAACCAGCACCTGCTACTCTAGGAAATTTGGACCACCTTGTACATTTCATGGGTCAAAGGGCAACCTGGAGCGCCAGTCCTCTCCTTCCAGCTGGAGACAGGGTCTGGTTTGCCACTGTGTACACTAAGTTAACTCACCTGTGAGCTTCTTGGGGGTTCTACAGTTCCTGCCATCTTCCAGAAGTGCTATGATTACGGATTTAAACCACCATGTCAAGCTTCATGCCGGGCCTGGGGATCAGAACTTGGGTCCTCAAACTGATGTGGCGAGCACTTTACAATGGAGCAATCTCCTCCATCCTGAATGACGTATCCATGCACACCTGTGACACAGCGTGTGTGATGTTGCACTACAACGGTTCTGAACAGGTGAAGGATCTCAAATCCCAGGCTCACATTTTGGTATTACTGGGCTTTTCCTGCCTGTAGGTGACTCCAATAAGGTTGAGAAGGGCCTGAATCTTACAAAGTATTCTTGAAGCAGAGACAACCTGGACAGGATCCTCTCTGGGGGGCTGGGAAATGAAAAAGGGCTCAAATACATTACAAGATGGAAGGAAAACACATGAACAAGACTTCATGAGGAAGACACCACCAAAGACCAATATTGCCAAAAGCTTTAAATCCACTGTGAATCCAACTTAGAGTCCCTTAGAGAGTTCAGAAGGTCAGAACAAAAGAAAGTCATTGCAGGAGAGGATATGCTTTTCAGGAAATAGCAGAATAAGTGGAGTAAAAGTGAGGAGGAAGAGTAATAAGGTGAAGAAAGATATTCTCATTTTCTTTACCTTCACAGGGCCATGACATTCATATCAGAATATTTTTTCTTCCATTTTTTTATACTTGACTACATTTGTAGAGTTTAGTTTACCATGTGTAATAAAAGACCTTTTTGAATACGTGATTCTACGATTCTTATGCCTCACCTAGTGGCAGAAATGCCACAAGCCCTTGGAATAAATCCGGTCCCTGCTGATGTTAATGCTGGAAATCAGAAATTATTGGGGGGAGACAAAAGCACATATCTGTGCAAGAATCTCCTATTTTTTCTTTTCATCTCTGAAAACAATAAGCCTAGAGACTTCTGGCTGGAATAAACTCCATGGTATATATATATAACAGTATGCTTTATTTTACCTTCCTTTCTTGTGCAATGGCAAAACAAAGACCTTCACAGGAAAAGGAATGTCCCCTCATTTCAAAGAATGAAGGCAAACAGTGAGATGCTCCACATAAGGAGAGCAAGAGAGAGAAAGAGAGAGAGAGAGAGAGAAAGAGAGAGAGAGAAACAGACAGACAGACAGACAGACAGAGACAGAGAGAGAATGAGAAAGAGAAAGAGAACGAGTCAGTGACTATCCCTAAAAATAAGAGAAAAGTAACTGTGTGCTTGCAGGTAGGTTCTCAGGAAAGCATCCTTCAGAAGTAAAGTGTGCACAACCACAATTAGGATGTTAGGTATTTCTGAACACTAGGTATAAATCCCCTAACTTTTTCTTGTCCTCAACTTTGAGATTCAATGTGCAGTAATGAGAGAATTATTTCAGGAAGGAACAAACAGGACAGACTCTCTTAAGGAAGTGCTATAGATGTTCCCTTGATTACTCCTGGTCTCTATATGTCATCAATGCACATAGGAAGGGAATCAAAATTTACTATTGGATGCTGGCAACGCTAAAAATCCCTCATCTTGAAATTCTTGCATGAACTTTCAGCCTCAAGAAAGGCTATACTTTGACAATTAAGACATCATTCATTGGAAAAGCATTCTTGTGGCATTGACTGATAATGATGTAACTTGAAATTAAACAGGGAAGTACCACGCTGTTTTACATGCTGTGAATGGTAGCTGTAAACATTTTATTTATTAATTAATTTATTTGGGAGAGATGACAGAAAGATGGAGAATGACAATATAGGCACACACATGAAACATGTGTATCATATCACACAGGTAAATGTCAGAGGGCAACTTTTGGTAGTCAGTTTCTCTTTTCATCATGTGGATTCCAGGGGTTGAACTCACATCACCAGATTGGTTGGTAGAAACTTTACCTCATGAGATACCTGTCTGTAAGCAAGCATGGTAATTATATTTCAAGTGCATTTGCATTCATGGACCTCAAAGCCGTTCCTAGAAACAGCATTGAGTTTTCTGTGAAAGTCTTTGTCTGTTCCCAGCATGAGATTCCTGGGGAAATATAGTCAGATTTACTGCAAGCCAGTAGAGGGAATAGTTTCCCAGAAAGAGATTTCACACAACTCTGACAGCTTTCAGGAGAGACTAGAGCAAGTCAGTAGAGTGAGGATCCACAGGCTGAGCAAAACTTGTTAGCTAAGAATAATTCATATGTCTTATTTACACCTAAATCTGACATTAGAACTTCATGAATGGACTTGTGGCAACACCGAATAAAACTCTTCTCTGTTGTGGAATACATTTCCCTTTTTCTGTTTTTCACTGTTGAGAGAGAGAGAAAAGAAGGAAGAGAGAAAACGAGAGAAAGAAAGAGGACACAGTATTGACTAGAATGCAAGATACATGCTCTTTGGTACAAAATCAATATATATTTCTTTCATTTTCATCAAACAGAATTTATTTTTCCCTGTATCAATGCTAGACTCTTTCTTAAATGTCTCTCAACATATCTGGGCTCCAAGATATGCACCAGGATTCTGGCTTTACTGGTGATTGTGAGCTCAGAGTCATTTAATTAGACTTGGATATATACACTTGGGCTTAGCTGAGCAATTGCCAGGGAAAGAGGCACTTTCTGAGGTATGCGACAGGTTGCCATCCTTAGCAGTTTCTAGTCATGAAAGAAATGTATCTCACAGACTGTGCAGGAAAACTTGCCTCGCTAAATGAGTCAAGTTCACAGAAAGACCTGGGCAATGCTCAGGATCCAGACCATGCGCCATCACAGAAGAGGAAGCATGAGCTTCCCTTCCTTGTTATGTCACCATCTACAACTAATTAGGAGAACCACCTGGGAGTATAAGTCAAGGACCACCAGACCTACAGCCTGCTATTTGCATACTCCTGCTCAGAAACCACAAATGCCTCAGAGATGCTTTTAAGAGATACACTTCTGTGAAGACATGTGGGCTGAGAAAACAGACATTTCTACTGTTCAGCCTCCTGCTGCTCAGTGTCACAGATAATAAAGACAGGAGGCTCAATGCTCAATGCTCAAGATCCATGTCTCATGAAAGCTTCAGTCAAAGAGAAGATGCTTTTCCCTTTGTCTTTTCTGCACAGTGTATGGTATGTAGTCATCTTACATGTCTCTTTCTACTAACTTCTCTCTCTCTCTTTTCATATCTAGTGTCCCATGGAGACATCGTGCTCATTCAGTCTCTGGCATCCATGGCGGCTTCTCCAGGGGAGAAGGTCACCATCACCTGCCTGGCCAGCTCAAGTGTCAGAACTAGTTACTTGCACTTGTACCAACAGAAGCCAGGATCCTCTCCTAGACTCCTGATTTGCAGAACATCCAATCTGGCCTCTGAAGTCCCAAGTCATTTCAGTGGCAGTGGGTCTGGGACCTCTTACTCTCTGTTGATCACCAGCATGACCCACCTGCTTCCCCCTCAGAGAATGAAACTTAGTCAAGGGTTTGATTGCCATGTGACAGAGTCACAAATATTTCTGCTGTGATCCCAGGAATGAATTTCATAAAGAGGCTGAATTCACTTACAAAGGGAGAGGAACTCACTTACAGATGGAGAAGATGGGATAAGTACAAATTTTCAGAGGTTTCCGGGAATCCTCTGTGATTCCAAAATTACTTACCATTAGTGAGGAGCAGTGAGAAGGAATCAAGATTCACAAGTCAGTCATCAGATGCTGGCTATTTCTCCAGGATGAAGAAGGATGGAATGGAAGCAACTTCTGCCATCTTTTCTGTGAAATACTGAATTATCCTATTTCTTTTTTGGAGAATAGCTATCACTGTGGAACTATGAACTATGTATACTTTGTAGGTAAATCTCTTCTCTCTTTGTTTGGGAAAACCTGGGGAATATGGACCCTTTCTGAGTTTATGAGATGACTGCCCAGCCATGAAACTGTGCCCAGCCCTTCAGCTGTGCCCAGCCCTGCCCAACCCCTAATGATCTGTATGTGACCATAGCACAGCCCTCTGCCCTGAGGGACTCTTAATAGGCTTTTCACAGCTGTGGAGGAGTTAGATCTAGTCCTGAACCAGGATGGATGTGAGCATCCATACTCAGCTCCTGGGGCTCCTGCTGCTCTGGTTTCCAGGTGAGGAATATGCACTAGGAGTTTGCTTATGAACTGCGGTCAGAGCTGCCTGGTCCTTAGGTGCCCTCTTTAGCAGCTTGATCAACATAAGGTGGCATCCGGATGACACAGTCCCCATCATCTGTGTCTGCATCTCTAGGTGACAGAGTCACCCATCAAATATCATTCAAGTGAGGGAATCAACAGTAATGTAATCTGATTTCAGCCACCAAATGCCTGATCTTCCATGCAACTAGTTTAGACACTGGGGTCCCCTCCAGGTTCATCTGCTGTGGGTCTGGGACAGATTTCACTCTCAGCATCGGCAGCCTGCAGCCTGAAGATGCTGCAACTTATTACTGTCAACAGTATGATATCTCGCCTCTCACAGTGATATGATCGTGACTAAAATCTTCAAGAGAAAAGAAAGTTTGAGGCTGGACTGCCCCAGAAGTTCATCTGGCTATCGCCATCAACTGAGAACATTTCTTGTGACTCACATATTAATTCTTTTCCCTCTCTGATTCAACAGCTCAGAAATGACTGTGACCCTCCTTACCACGTTAAGTAATAGTTATGATATCTGTAAGTAATGAGGTAAGACTAAGCACTAATAAGTTATGATATCTGAGGCATCTCTTACTATAAGTTTGGTTCAAATGAGGGAAAAATAGCTACCATACATCTTAGAAGACAGTACTTTGTGTTTTTTTTTTTTTAACGTGGGACCTGGGATCCGAACTCAGAACCTTCTGCTTGTGAGACAGAGTCACAACCCCTGAGCCATCTCTCCAGCCCCTTTGTTTTACTTTTTATCCTTTGACAATTTTGTACATGAACACAATGAATTAATGTCATGTTCACCCTTCAGTACATCATCTCTTTCCTCCGCCCTTTCACTGCCCACTTTCTCCTTGCCAGCCAGTCTCCCTCCTGTTTGTAACATTCTTTTGTAGGTGTGGCCCACTGGGTTTCACCTCACATGCCTGTAACTAGCAAGAGTCTGAGTACTTGCTAGGGCTTAGAGGACTTATCATGGGTAGGTTATTGAGGAAAGTAGCTCCCCTTCTTCTGTCTGGAATTAGCTTTAACAGTCTCTCAGGGAATTGTAGTGCCTCCTGAGATCTTCCACGTTCGATGGTGAAATGTTGACAGATCAAATCTTGTACAGGTCTTGAGGATGGTCACAGAATTGCAATAAGTTCATGGATGACGCAGGAGATATTGTCTGGTCACATCCCATTTCCACCTTAATATTCCAAACACAAATTTATTTAACAAACAATATTGGATTATGTGCTAGCACCAATAACTGGTGTGGACAAGGTGGTGGGCTGGTGGCCAGGAGGCTGATATTAGATGCAGGAAACCAGAGGTCACATATGAGTCAAGGTATGGGCTGCCTAATCAATGGGTCCTGAGACTGTTAGTGTCAGTACAGTGTTGCAGTACTGATGCCCTCACCTGTCCATAATACCATTCTGGGGATTCCGTAGTCCTGCTCTATCCAGGCATCTGACTGCAAGTTCTAAGTTTCAGATCTCAAAGAATTGAGCAAATTTACATAAGAAATTGGGTCGGACAAATAGGTTAGTGGTCAGATTTAGTTCAACAATCAACAACAACATCTTGATCACATGTAATTGCTCAATAGGCAAAATAACAAACTGCCCTCAGGATAAATTCTTACCTGTAAGACATTTCCTCATTGGGAAAACGAGGGTTCATTTATATTTGTTTGCTGGTTAAGACAGTGCTAGATATTCAGGGCAATTCCCCATACTCTGTTTGCCATGTAGCCAGTGAGGTGGTCAGCCTTGCTGGGAATGTTATTTATTGTCAATTCTGGAAGCTTAGAAATATTTTATGTACCGTGGTTTCCTGTAAAAGTGCTAAGAGGAGAGCCCTGCTCAGAGATATGGAGATCAAGACAAGAGAACCCTGTAGTGAGGGGCATTTGCAGTGAACATGAAGAATAGAACAGGTAAGATAGAGCTTAGGACAAGTAAAAGCAAAGTGTGCTAAACAGCTGAGAGAACCAGATCACCAGTTTTTGCCTTACATAATACCTTGGAAGGAATATACTTTGGAGTAGCACCAAAGAATTTTCATATCAAATCTTTAAAACTCAAAACTCAAGCTATATTAGTGACCATTTTATGAGATTTCATTCCCTGTATCAAAAAAATATAATCTCTGATTGGGATAACTACAGTGCCTTTTGCTTGTTGTGTGAAACCCAAATATAATCCAGACACCTTGGGTATAAAAGCCTCTATCCTTAATTAAACCTAGAGCATCAGTGTAATGAGAGTACAGTCTACTCCACATGAGGAACGAGCAATAGGGTCCAGAATCATCCCCTTTGGACCTTCATAGAAATTCTCCCAATGACTTTCAAAGCCTGGGTCTCTGGTTCAGCTGCTGGAGACCTGGAGGAGGGTATGGGCGGAACAGCTGGGGGAGCCTCAACCTTCACTTCTGCCCTTCATGGTTTCTGTTATGGCTTGTAACACTGTGACAGTAATAAGTTACAGCATCTTCAGCCTTCAGGTTGCTGATGGTGAGAGAGAACTGGGAACCAGATCCACTGCCACTGAACCTCGATGGGACACCAACTTCCAAATTGGATGCTTCATAAATCAGGAGTTTAGGCGCTTCCCCTGGTTTCTGCTGGTACCAGGATTACCAGCTACTAATGTCCTGACTTCCCCGGCAGTTGATGGTGATTCTGTCTCCAAGAGAGGCAGACAAGCAGGCTGGGAACTGGGTCATCTGGATGTCACATGTGGCACCTACAGTTGAAAACACAGAAACAAAGATCACACAACTGATAAGGCTACAAGAAGTGTCCCTGAGGAACCAAGTGGCACTGGTCATACCTCTCCTTTCCTGGAAGCCAGAGCAGCAGGAGCCCCAGGAACTGAGTGTGAGTCCTCATGTCATTGCTGTGTCCTGACTGAGACCAACTCCTCTGCAGGATGTGGCCAGCCTTAAGAAGTCCTAGGAGAAGTGGGCTGTGTTTTTGACACATGCAAATCAGCAAGGAGCTGGTAAAATCTATGCACAACTGCAAGCTGGTTCATTTGCCTGATTTAACAATGGCCAAATGTCCCCAGACAACCCAGGTCAGATCACAGCAGGATGGATTTTCTTTCAAAGAACATGTTCCTACTTAGAGATCACTTTGTTGAAAAGGTTTTGGCAGTACACAAGTTGAATTGAGCAGGATATGGTTCTACACATGCACTGTGTTTCATTATTTTATTATATAGAACATCCTTGTTTTTAAACATCACATATTAAGTCCTACAATGTGCACCAGACAGATTTTCTTCGTACTCTCAAATGTTTCCCCAGTGCATGATATATCCCCAGAATCCCTGCTGGCCCAAGACACAGGTTTCACTGCAACCCACACTCAACCTATTCATCTCCCTTCCAAGAGGGGGCAACATATTTGCTTCCCTGTTGGGAAAGTTGGTAATGATCCCACTTTTCAAAATGAAGGTTGACAGTAGGTGTCAGTCCTAAAAATTTTACCAAAAAAACTCTGATGCTTCTTCCACTTCATGAAGTTGGATTAGAATAAGCATGTCATTGCAACCCAGCTTCTTTGGCTTCCAATGTGGACTGAAGACCCACAGCTCTCCAGGAATCCTCTGGGCTTTTCATTGCCACATTGGGAATTCTGAGGCTCCAGATTCCTGACTTATCCACCTTCCAGGTTTGCAGCATTTCCAATGTGCAAATGCTCATTGCTGGACTTCTCAGCCCAAAAAAATGTAAGTCAATCTAATATGTTCCTTTGGTTGTGTTCTTCTATTAAACAAGACAAATTACACTCTTTATAGTTTAGTCTTTTATTGATATTGTTATCTGTTTATTTAGCTGTGTTTCTTCTCCAAATACACACCAAGATTGTTTGGAAACATTGGGGAAGAATACTCTGACGTCGTTATTACGAAAAAAATATCAAGGAAAGGGGTCTGGGAAGTTCTTAGAGTCTGCCTCTGGCATTGTACTATAATAAGCAATCCCTGTATTAAAGGAACCATGGGAAGAAAGCATACACTAAGACTAGCAGTTTACAATGTAACATACTTCCTAGACACTAAGCTGATAATATTCCTTTTTCCCCAGAAAGGAAAACATTCTATGTAGAAAAAAAATGTGCTGTCCTGTTCTAACCTGGAATCTTGTAGACAGAATTACTTGCTGAGTGACTGAGATGAATCAACCATACAGCATGTTCCCAGAACACATTTTACTTCTTTGGGAATTTTTTATTTCTGGTCATACCACCTATAAAGCTCAGCTCCAACAAAAATGCTTCATGGATATAAGGTTCCCAGTTTAGCTTGGGTCTGAGAAAGAACAGCATGGAAATTCCTCAACTCCAAATTCTCAGTGGTGTCAATTTTTCAAAAGCATCTTCTGGTAACATGCTTACGAGGAACATGTATTTCATGTCTGCAACCTTAAGTTCCCAGGATGCTATCCAAAAGATCCAAATTTCATCCTCCCTAGTTGCATGTGCATGGGATCTTAAAAAGGAGACACCTAGGGATGTGGGCACAGAGAACTCAGGGAACATAGCAGAAGAATGGAATGATGAGAATGTAAGAGTCTAAGGGTGGAGAGGGATGTTGCTGGACAATATCCTCTGGTCATGACTCCACTGCTGCACCAAAGGACTCACTACAGTGATGGGGGCAGATAATTCAGTGCTAAGTGATGTTGAGAACAGAGACAGTGTAACCAAAGCTCATCTGCTTCTGCAGGTCCTCACGCATGTGCAGGACATTCAGCCTTGATGCTTGAAGAGGTTGTGATGACACTCTAGTCACTCTTTAGTCCTGATATTAACTCTGCATCTGCGGGAAGATGTTGTGTCCTCACCTTGGTATTTGTAAATCTCACTTTTGAGCCCCTGAATAGAAGGTGCACAGGAATCCACACATAAAAAATTAAAGACAAGGGGGAAATTTCATCCCTTTTAAAGAGATTGATGAGTATTTTTTTATTATTTATTCAATTGTGCGTGTGTGTGTGTGTGTGTGTGTGTGTGTAGAACCACGGACGAATTTGAGAACCACCATGGACGCCTCCACCTCCTCCTGTTTACTCTGCCCCGGGATTCACAGGCTCCGCCCCACCAGGACCAGAGACGCAGGCCACCCATGCTTCCATCCAGCATCTGTACGTGGGGTCTAGGATCAGAACTCAGGACCTTCCGCCTACAAGGCAGAGGCTTAACCCCTGAGCCACCTCTCCAGACCCCGAGATTGATGAGTATTTAATGTGATGTTTATTATGTGACTTCAGATTGATCCCAGATCTGCTAATACCATCTGTTCTTAGCCCCCACATCATTAGCAGCAGCGCCTCTAGAAAGCGTTTTTGCTCAGAACCCCTTTTTTCCTCTAGGGTCCTCTGTAGAATTGTTTGATTTCTGTCAGACAGGCATGCAGAAGAGGATGAAATGATGGCAGCAGCATCTTCAGAAAAGGGCACTGAAAAGAGGGCAGTTAAAGGTTAAGGACTAAAAGGTGGAAATGTGAGTCCTCAACACTGGGCTGTCTGGATGGGGCAGAGTCTGAGGACGATGGGCTTAGAACCCTTTCCTTAGAACAAACTCTGGAAACATACTCTATCTGTCTTGCTGCATATAGGACCACCAAGCCATTTAAACGGCAATAATAAGACCCAATAATCTTTCTTTCAAAAATTAAATAAAGAAATAAATATATAAATATACAAATAAATAAAATACACTGGCTATAGAGATGGCTCAGGGGTTAAGACTTTCCCTTGCAAACCAGAAGGAAATTACACTGACCACACACTCCTGACCCTTTTATAAGTCCTTAAGGCAGAAGCTTGGGTCTTCGAGAATGTTTTTTCTTTCGGATGCCACATTTGCATAGCTATGTACTGGGTTGTTGACTATTTCCCATTTGGCCCAAGGTCAAAGGTAACTTTAGATACTACCTCACTTTGGTTATACAGGAGAAATATGCAGAAACGAACTGAATATATCACTTTGGTAGAGCCCTCAAATGCTCTTCACAGAGTGGTCGCATAGGAAGGTCGCATATATACTGGCACAGAACACAAATGTTTGCAGAGTAAAAACTAAAACTACTAGGGCACAACAAGATGAAATTACTGGCTCCAAGAAAAGTTTCCACTTGGTATTCACGCCATGTAATACGAGATTGAGCAGAACTGAGTATATATTCTTGTCCACAAAATACTTTGAATTTAAAGATTACCTGGGCCCAACTCCACAAATTCTGAGTTAATCCAATGGGATATTGACCTGGGAATTTCTGGAGTAATCATTCCAGTGCAGGCCCTGAAAGGAAATTGATCCTTCTGCATGGTGGGTTCTTTGTGATGGTCTTACCACATGGCATCCTTAGTCAGAAATTCCAGAGAACTTCGGGATTGCATAGTGGCCTCAAATAGCCCACAAAAGTAGTATCTTTTTCTGCAGAGTGCTGGAAGGAAATAAAACAGGAGACAGAGAGAGAGCAGAGAAGTAGTAGGACCAAAAGGAAGCAACTGCTCACAATGCTGACCCCAAACTTCTCTTCTATGGCTCATAAGCTGCTTATCCAGGAGCTTTAAAAATCACTTGAAGCACCTGGGATCCCATTGCTTGAAAAAATTTGAGCTACACAGGCAAAGGGAGGCCTCCACATTACCCCGTGGGAATCCTGGAGAGAACTCATTTAAGGCAGGGATCAGGGGGGCTTGAATGTCACAAAGTGTATAAAAAGAGAAGCCAGCCAGTATGCTTCCCACGAGTCCTGGCAATTAGAAGAGGAGCCTGAGTTATTTCGAAAATTGAGGAGACCAAAAACCAAGTGATGCTTCATCAGGAAGCCATGGCTGTACCCCAACATGTCCATGATATTTCACTCCAGAGATGCATGAGGTGGAATTATGCATGCCTCAGAAATCTCAAAATTGGTTTGACCCACACCTGCTGACACAGTGTCCAGAAATAATTCCTGAAACAACTTGAAGGTCTTTGCAGCATATTCTTTAAACCTCCAGATATGAATGCAAGCAGAAATATGCCTTCATTGTGTGAGTATTTTACCATTATGCTGAGCCAATGATGTTCCTCACAGTGGTCACGTGGGTGTGAGGCTTCTCAATGGCAGAGAAGAGGCAGCCAGAGTGAGCAAAAAATTTATGGAAACATATATTAGGAATAATCTTACCCTAGTCAGAGTACATTATACTCCATGAATTCAAATCAACTGAATTTAAAAAAAAATCCTTTAGTTCTGACCCAACAGTCCTATCAAATGTGAAGAAAATGGGAAGTTTTACAATTTTGGTGGGGAATCCAAAATTTCTGTGAGCCGGCACCTCACCATCTCAAGTAGCTCACTGACTACATAGTCTGTAAATGGATGAATATTATTACTTTTATCTACTTTTTGATATATGTCCTTGGATATATCTATGCATGTATATAAATATGCATGTGATGATATCAGATTAAATATAAAGCACTTCTTAAGGGATGATTCCCCTGAGAATATCAGATAGAATGGACAAGGATTAATTTTCCCTTCATTTTTCCAATAGAGTCTTGCTACTTAGCATTGGCTGACCTCAAACAAGCACGTAGTCCAGGCTGGAATCAAGTTAATGGAATCCCCTGACTCAGATTCAAAAATTATTGTGTTATAGGTGTGTACACCATATATAATTTAATAAGAAATAATTTTAGGTTTTTCCTGAATTGTTTTAAAAAGATCTTCTATGTTTAGTCTTCCTTGCTGTGAATATTGGTTAATAGCCTTAATCAGAGTGTGGAAGGAGAGTCTATGTGTTAGAACACAAAGGCTGATCTCAGCTTCCTCAGGATGATTTGAAGCTCCCACTAACATTCTCCAGGGTTTTTTTTTTTTTATTAAAAATTTAATTATACATTTTAAAAATTTTTTACCAGTTCCCTCCCTCCCCCCTCCCCTTCCCCCAGTGTCTCCCCCCCATTCCCAGAGAGTCCTTTATTGTGTGCGCCTAACTCTCCACTGGGTCCTCCTCTCCGATGACATATAAGGACCCAGTGGCATTTCCATAAGCCCTTTCTCTTGTTTCCCTTAAGCATAAGATCACTACTATGGCTGTCAATCCCTTGCCTCCAGGGGTCTCGGTGCCCTTAACAGATGCTAGACTTTATGAGGGCAACAGTGCGCTGGACATTGCGCAGGGCATGCAAAGTTCCATTATGATTGCTTTGGCCCCAACTATTGTTGAGAATCTTGCAAATCGTTGCTCCTCCCATCCTTTTGCTCTTACAATCTTACCGCCCCCTCTTCCGCAAATGTCCCTGAGCTCCAGGATGGGGAGAGATTAGGCTGTCCTAGTTCTATGTGATTGATATAGAGTCTCTGAAGTTCTGGATTGTGGTGTAGCAGTTTTGCTGCTCCTATTCCTCCTCCATCTGTGCACGTTTTCCAGACACAACGGGTTTTGAGACTTCAAGGGTTGTTATTCACTAGTCCAAATGAAGATACTTAATCGCTCTATATTGTGTCACTAAACTTTTTTGCCGATTCAGACACAGGTTTGAGACTCTTTTATTCATAGTCCAAGATGAAGTAAATTCGCTCTATATTGTGAAAACTTAGTTTTGAGTAAAAACCACCACTTTTTATGAAACATGGTGGCTGTCTTTCTTGTCTGAGTCTATATGCTCCCTCCTTCCATCTGTGAGAAGCAGGAGTTTGTTCTTTCCTGCATGAGTCTTTTAGATTTGAACGAAACTGTTCTCTATCTGCTCAATACGAATGAACAGTAGGGAATGAAACAAGATATAGATTGAACTCACTGGTGCAGAGCAAAATGAAGTTTAACAATGGTAAAATAGACATGACAACTTGATTGGCAAGGATTTGGTTCCATTCACTCATCTTTCATGTTTTTGCTCCTGAAAACTGTGAAGTTCCTCTGTCTACATCTTGTTTGGTTCTCTCATAGAAAATCTTAGCCAACCAAATTTAGTCATCATCAATTACTTAATATTTAATGTCTGAAATGAATAAAGTTATCAATTTCAAGGGAAATAAATGTGAGTACATTGAGTATAATATATGTATGCTTTTCAATAAAGCATTTTCTAATACTGAAATGTCAACATCAGTTGAAGAATTTGCTTTGAATGAAAGTAGCCCAGAGTGTCTTACATTCAATTGATTACTTACAGTTTTTGAGACATTGTACCTTTGAATAGGTTGGTCTGGCCTTGGATATGCTATACAGTCAAAACTGGCCACAGAATCAGGATCTTCATGTCTTTGTCTCACCTTTTCTTGAAAGTTCAGAGCAAGGCAAAGAAGAAGTAATGCAATTCAAGGTGATTCCCAAGTCTGAAGTCACCCTTGGTCCTTCACCAGCACACAGTGTCCTCTGATACACACAGACACATACACAGAGACACACACAAAAAGTAAAATAAAATAAAATAAACCAAGTTCAAACTCCTTAATACTTTTCTTTAAATAACACTTGGATTAAATATTATTATAGTTGGGTGAAATAATAATTCCAAAATTGAACTCATTTTGAATTCATGTTTTAAGTAACAAAGTATTGATTAATAAGTAAAGATTAATGCACAACAAAGAAGCTCTAAGTTGCCCCTTGATCTCTGCTGCCTTCTTCCCCGTCATCACTCACACTGTCTGGGCTGCTGTCTGGGTCCCTTGATTTGCCTCAGATGATCTCACACGCTCTGACCAGGAGATTTGCTTCCTCATTTGCCACCTGCTCAGCACAGGCCTCTGCAAGTCCAGCCCAGCTGCCGGGTGTTATAAATGAGGGCTTTGCAGTGAGCACTGAGCTCCTTCAGGTGGACAGAGGAAGCACCATGGTGATTCACACCCAGGTCTTCGCGTGCCTGCTGCTCTGGGTGTCTGGTGAGAAATTTAAACCTGCTATAGTTTCCTCAGTGTAATATCCTCATGAAGATAAGGAACAGTCCATCCTAAGATGCAATGACTGGTTTGCATATGAGTCTATAGGAAACTGAAATCTTACCATTGCAGAGGACTTTTAAGTTGACAGATTCCAACGTACCGAGTCTGTGTAAGTTCACGTGCTCATCGTCTGTGGTTGATTGCAGGTGCCCGTGGGGACATCGTGGTGACCCAGTCCCCAGCCTCCCTGGTCGTGTCAGCAGGAGAGACGGTCTCCATCAGCTGTAGGTCCAGCCAGAGTCTGTTATCCAGATCCACCCGAAAGAATTACTTGGCCTGGTACCAGCAGAAACCAGGACAGGCTCCTCAACTGCTGATCTTTTTGGCATCCACAAGGGCCTCTGGGGTCCCTGAGCGGTTCAGGGGCAGCGGGTTTGGGACAGATTTCACCCTCACCATCAGCAGCGTCCAGGCGGAAGACCTGGCAGTTTATTACTGTCAGTCGTATTACGGCACTCCTCCCACAGTGCTTCAGCACCGGAACAAAAACCTCCTCTCCGAGTCTCACCACCTGTTTGCACCCCATGCAGGGTCGGGTGAGCCCACTTCCCCATCTGCCTGCCAGCGAGTGTGCCCGGCCACTGCAGAGCAAACCTGCGGGGCTCACAAAATAAAATACCGGCCTCGGTGTTTCCTACAGCCTTGGTGTGGAAGGTATTCCCAGAGCAGGTGGGGGAAAACCCCAATATTAATTTTCTATTTCTCCCAAAACACTGTGGTTTGAACATGAGAAAATTTATTTTACGGTTCTGAAGATCTGAAGTTCAACATGGAACTCAGGGCTCTGAGATCAAGATGTGGGTAAGCTGTGTCCCACATGGAGACACTCAGAGGATATGTGATTCTCCCAGGGTCACGAATACAGACAGAACAGGCCCCTTTTCAAAATATTTTGTTTCTTTTTGTGTTGTTCTGGAACAGAATTCAGTCTTGGGTAAGTGGATACATTTTAGGGGAAAGGCTCTTGTGCAAAAAAAAAAACAAAAACAAAAAACCAAACATAACCACACACTATATCCCAAGCTCAAGACTTCAAGCCCGCTTATATTGGCTTCCGAAAGGACAAGTTCTGGGGGAATCTCAAATCTTTAAGAAGATCTAACACACTGATGTCTCTAACAGTATTCTATGCTGAGACAGAAGACTAATAATTTGTCTATTTCTTCACATACCTATGCCTCAGGAATCTAGAAATGACTCTTTTATATTATATTGAGACGTCCATGTGCATTTTCTGCAAAACCAGCATCAAAAACGCTCTACCACAAGTCCTTTCCATGATACGGATATTTCTGATTCCCTTTTACTGGAGTTAAGATTCAGGTTTTAAAGCTTTCTCTGAGTTTTGTCAGATCCATTCAGATAATCTCTCTTTCTTAAGGTCTCCTTTACTCTTTACGTTTAAAAAAATCCTTTTTTCAAAGTAATGAGTTATGATTTGAAAGCATATTTGGGATATCAGTTCCAGCAATCTTTGAATCATTTAAGTTACAAATCTCTTATACAATATCACTCTTTATAAACTACCAAATACCACCTGGATTCCAACTGGGTATTTGGAGATGGGTGTTTCTCAGAGATTTTTTAGTAGATTTCAGATGAAGAGAAGGAAAAAAGTGCCAGACTATCCATCTATCACAGATGTGAAAAATACCTCCACATTTTGTGTGTTTGTGGGTCAGGCACAACGAGCTTGAGGAGGTTGTAGTGAAAACAAGGGACTTGTGTCCAGTGCCCCGCAGGCTCTCGTTGCTCATACTACAGACCTTGAGCTCACAGACCCCTCTGATCTCATGGCATCTGGCTGATGTCTGTTTCCCCTCGCCAACCAGCACGTCGTCTTTCTCCTGCGTCCATGTGTTTCTGAACATTTCTTCTGTAGTCTTGTCATTTCTTTCTGTCCCTGTGCCTTCCATGATGAGAAGGAGATGCTGCTACATTAAAACAAGAAAAGCATCATCATTTGGGAATAGAAAGTGACCTTGTGAACTTAGCACACATGGTAATGAAGGAGCACATTAATGGAACTCTTTGCAAAACACACAAAAGTGTGTGTCTTTATGTGTGTATATATACATGTTTGTGTGCTTTTTGAATGTATATATATGTGTGTGTGTTTGTGTACATGTTTGTGTGTACACATGTATATGTGTGTGTGTGTGTGTGTGTGTGTGTGTGTGTGTCTGGCTACATAGCCTAGGTTGTCTTTCAACTAGGTTGTCTTTCAACTCAAGGTCCTCCTGCCTAGTCCCTGAGGGCAGAGAATACAGGAATGAACTACCATTCCAGGTGGGATTGAGTTTCCTAAATCTGGAACACAAATTAGTCAAGAAAACTAGAAGCATTGAGGAGAATCTCATATAACACTTTATCATTAGTAAAAGAAATGTTATCTGTGCACTGTTTGTCTCCCCAACAATCCTACTGCAAATAAACTGTCTGTGAGATGAGGGTTTTGTTCCCAGCTTTTGACCCTCAGTCTAGAAGCATTAACTGCAATTCTTGTTTTTATTTCTTTCACTCATACAATATTGATAAGTACCCCATTCCCCTCTCTCCCTCCACCCTTCCCTTATTCCCCTAGCTCCCTCCCCCCTTTACTCTTCCTTTCCCCCCTCCCTCCCTTTCTTCCAGTGCCCTCTACCCCTCATTCCTGGAGCATCCTTTGGTATGCATGACAAACTTCTCTCTGGGTCCTTCTCTCTGATGAGGTGTAAGGACTCAGTAGCATGCCTAGAACTCTTTTTTTTTTTTGTGTTCCCCTTTAGTATAGGAACTCTATTGTGGCTGTTAATCCCTTGCCTCTAAGGATCATAGTGCCTGTGATCAATGGCTAGACTTTGGGGATTAAATGATATATTGGTCATTGCGCATGTCATGCAAAGTCCTATTATGATTACTTTGGCCCTAACTTGTATGGAGTATCTTGTATATTGTTGCTCCTCCCCATCTTTAGACTCTTACAATCTTACTGCCCCCTCTTCCGCAAATTTCCCTGAGCTTTAGGATAGGGAGAGATAAGGCTGGCCTGATTCTAGGTGGTTGTTGTACGGTCTCTGATTTGATTTTCTGAGTTATAATTTGTTGATTTTTTTCTTTCAGTTTTGCAACTCCTGCATCGCCCTTGGCTCCATCCTGATGGGTACTGGATGTCACCCCCTGGCCAGAGTTAAAAGGCTGTTAAAATAGAGTTTTATTATAAGAGTAGATTCAAAGGTAGATGGAATAAGAGTAGGAGACCGCTGTGAGGGGGGGGTGTCAGTCTGCCATTTGCAGGATGATTACCTTCTATCTGCCAGACTCTATGCCCTCCCTTTCTGGTGAGACAATAGATGTTTGATCTTGTTACTGAAAGAATTATTTCATAACTTGGGGAATAAAACTATTCATTTGCTTACCAGGAGGGGGCACAGAGACTCCTTACGACAGAGGGTATTTAGGAGGTTACAGAACTAACTGCTGAGTGACAGATTGTGAGCAGGATGATTCATATGTATTCTGTGGCTATGTTTTCAAGTTGTAGCTGCACTAGACATCCTTTGGATGCATCGAGATACCTGCACATTGTCTAATAGGAGTTCATACATGTGTGTTAATATTTCAGAATGGCCTCTGAGATTGAGCTATAAACGCATGAACTCTGTCTTTATTTATCCAGTGATATGAATACATTGCACATGCTTATCACATAAGTGATTGTTTCAGAGATGTCTCCACTTTATATACTGATCTATGAACCAAATCTATAGCAAAGTAATCTGTGTTCTAGCATGAATGCAACTGGTTTGAAACAATACTTCTTACAGAAAATATTTTATCTTTACATATGTACCTCAGCTTTGAACATGGCGTATCAGAATTCATTTCTGATCATTTGTAGGCATATGATCACCTTTTCTGGGACTGCTCAGTATATTTATCTTTCTGTTACTTGTCTTCAATACTCACTGTGTGTTTACTATTGCTTGTATACTCTCTGACACTATACAGGCTTCCCAGTTAAAGTCTGGCTACTCAGAGATCTGTTGTCCAAAGTTCTTGTTAGGAGAGAAGGCCAGATTCCCAGACAGGGACACAGCCCACGTCAGCTGCTGTGGGGCTCATATAAGTAGTTTAGGTAAGTAAAAGTATGCAATCAAAGATTTCCTGCATGTTGTAAAATATTTCATTTAGACTAGTCTAACCAGGACATCTAAGCCACCTCCACCACTACTCCAAGGATAAGGGAACATTAATGAAGCAAGAAAGGTAAGAATGAGAAGCCTGAAGTGGGCAGGAGTGTGGCCAGACACGGTCTTCTGGATAGCTGTTGCTATTTTCTCAAATCCTGCACAGCTGTGGCTCTATCAATATGTCTTCACATTGTGGGATCTCAAGAGATCCCACACTTCCCTGAGAGACTTATGAGGGCTAATGCTGAGGGGGAAGAAACTCAAGATACTTTCCTCAAAGGAACACCCAGTGGTATATGACTCATGCTCCAGAAAATGCTCAGGCACACATCAGTAAAATCATACTAGATGAAACTTATTGGGCCACACTGAAAAATGAGATTAAGAGGGAAATGAGCTTGAAAATAAGTATTTCATGTATGAAATACTTAAGGAACAAAAAAAAGTTGAAAAAAGAAATTTGATTTTGGCAACCAAATATGCCTTTTATGTTTTTTGATTGATTGAGTTTTGTTCATTTTTTTACAGAGTGTTATGCAGTTCAGGTGTTTACCCACTCACTATGTAACCAAAATGGCATTGAACTAATCCTTCTGCCTTCACCTACCATGGGCCTTATGTATTTCTTTATGTGTTATTATGTTCATGGTATAACATACGATATAGCATACATGCACTGCTCATCTATGATTGCACGTGTCTGTGATAGTAACAAAGTGACCAGTCTCCAGACTCCCTGGCTCTGTCTGCAAGGAGACAGAGTGAGTCTGCCTGGACCTCCAGCAATAAGTACCTATTCTGCCTGATGCTAGATGAAACAGGGTCAGATGCCTAATGTCTGCCCAGGTATCCATGTGGGTGTATCTGGTCACTGAGGGGCTTAGTGGGACAGATCCTTTCTCACCATCATCGACATTCAGAATGAATGGCTGACAGACTCTTCCATGCATAGCCTCCAACACAGATCTCCTCTGGAGCTCAGCCTGTCATCCAATGTATGAAAGAGCAGAGCATCTTCCCTCTTCCCCATTGGTCCCTTGCACACATGTTTCTCTTGTCTACCCATGGACTTGTGTAGATTTGAGTATCAAGGAGAGGTTAAGGAGGGGATGTGCCCTGCATCTGATGTGGAAGATATGTAGTACTGCAAGACATTACGTTGAGAATAAGCAGTAATTTTCTTTTACCTTGGCTTTTCTCCCAGTGCTAATTAACCTGAAAAAGTGTAATTTTATGGCATGCCCATTAGCAGAAGAATTATTTTTAAAAAGTTCATCAGTTCTGTTTAATTTTTTTTCTTTTAGTGTTTCATACATGAATATAGTGACATGATATATGCACACTTCAATTCCCCAATCCCATACCCATCCATTTTCTCAATACAGTCCTTCTCGTTTCCTTCCAGATTCCCTCATATTTTCACATCTTTTGCCATACATGGACCTCTAAGTACCATCTCATTTACATTTGAAAACATATGTCTGAATACTTGCTGGAGCATGAATTATAAATCAGTGGGTATACCTTTGAGGAAACTATCTTCTCTTTCCTCCCCATCAGCATTAGTCCTCTTCAGTCTCTCAGAGAAACTTTGGCTTCTTGAGATCTTTTCAATTTCATAGTGAAATATTGCTGTGATAATTGTCATGCAGGTCTTGTCAAAAATATGTATAGCTGTTGCAAAATCATGAAAGCAAGAGCACTGTTTTGCCCAGAATATAGTGTCTGACTTCACTTCTGCCCCACTTCCATCTCTTGAAATCCAACCACAACCCTCTTCCTCAATGTTCCCTGAGCCGTGAATTGAGGTGGCTTAGATATCCTGTTTAGGGTTGAGCAGCTCACAGTCACTTATTCTCCATACTTCAGTTATTCGTGCTTTTCTATAACATCAGCCTATATTAGTTAGACATTTGCCTTAGATAAGATGGTTAAGTACTTAGGGAGGTAAATATGTAGTCCAATTCAATGCTAGAGTGTTTTTAATTCCATGTTGTTTGTGTGGACAGCCATGAAATGTTTGTCACTATCCTATTATAAGTAGGCGGGCTTGTTCAACTAGAAATGTTGTAAGTAAAAAAGCAGAGCTATCCAAAGAAGGAGAATTAGGAAGATCAGCATTGCAATAATAAGTGTGGTTTTGCCAAACAATAAGGTCTATAGAACAGTTAATGCCAAAGGGAAAGGCGTTTGTTCACTGGCAGTGAGAAATAAGGTCTGGGAGGTTGCCACAATTTGAAGAGGAAAAGTTGTGGAGATGGTGGTTGGTTTAGAGGTAGAATTTGTTGAGGATGAAGAGCAACAGAATAAATGTACCTTCCTCCTCTTCTTCCTCATAGAACAGAGTAACAGCATGAATGTACCTTCCTTCCTCTTCTTCCTCATGTCTGTTGCAGTCATCATACTCATCATCTGTGACCATATCTGATTGGTTACAGTTTTGGTGCCAGATTGGAGGAAAACAGCAGAGAATATTGCCTCTGCACATATGAACTTTCTGGCCTGTCTTAAGTTTTAGGAAATATGGATCTTAACTTGAAGAGTAATGTCACTAAGTCTTTAGCTAACACTTTATGTGAAATTCAATTACAAGGACTTCAGTGTGAGACCTGAGACTCTGAAATGATTAGCATAGCAACACATAAGGGCAGGAAAAGACTGTCTCAGTAGGACTCCAGTAATGAAAAGTCCAACCATTAAGAAGCAGAAACTCATGAAATTAAAAATCTCCTGTACAGTAAAACAAACTGCTATTGAACTAAAGGCCCAGCCTACAAAATGTAAAATAGCTATGCCAGATACATCTGAGGGAGGATTATTGTCCAGAATATATAAGGAACTCATAAAGCCAAACATCAAAAAACAAACTACACAATTAACAATGGACTATGGAAGTAAACAAAGTGCTCAGAAGAAGAAATACAGACGATTGGGAAACACAGTCCAGCTTCACACTTCTGCTTTCTTCAGTGGTTTATGTTATGACTTGTATCACTGTGGGAGGAGAACCGAGATATTCTTGACAGTAATAAGTGGCAGCATCTTCTGGCTGCAGGCTGCTGATGGTGAAGGTATAATCTGTGCCAGATTCACTGCCACTGAACCTCGAGGGGACCCCTTCCTCCAAGTTGGATGCAGAGTAGATGAGCAGCTTAGGGGCTTTCCCTGGTTTCTGCTGATACCAAGCTACTGAATAACCAGTTTCTTCACTGGCTTTGCAAGTGATGGTGACACTTTCTTCCAGAGATGCAGAAACTGAGAATGGAGTTGGTCATCTGGATGTCACCTCTGGCACCTGACATTAAAGGTACAAAACAGATAGAGAGACACTTAAGCGTGTTTCAAGGGCGGTTACCCAGGGATCCAGTCATCACCAACCACTGGGGCTAAGCGTATCTTCAGTGTTGTCCTACTCACCTGGGAGCCAGAGCAGCGGGAGCCCCAGGAGCTGAGCAGCGATCCTCATGTCCATGCTGCATCCTGAATGGGATGGACTCTGCACAGGACTGAGTGCCTACTAAGACATCCTCTGGCCATGGGTTGTGCTCTGGATGCAAATCATCGGGGGCTGACTTGTCATGTCTGCATCACTAGCTCGTTTCAATAACTGCTGTCAGGGCTGTGGGTTTCCAGGTGTCTCCTGCCAGATCAGTGATATGCAGAATTTGCAGTAATCAGTGTATTGCTTTGGGTGTGGGAGGGACCAAAAGGCCAGAATCCATCCTGTGTTCTGTGGTTCTTTGGTATAATTCCAGTGTGAGTTCCAGCTTTCCTTGAGGCTGTTCCATTAGGAGAGGGATTGTTCACAATGGCACAAATCTCACAACTCAGAATGAGATTATATTTCAGTAGCAGGATATTCAAAGAGATAATTATATTGGAAAAGTTTGGTTTGTTCCTAATCCAGTACGAATGGTGTCTTTCTATAAACAGAACATTCAGATTTGGATTCACCAGTTGGTCAGCCATTCATTCAGAGGAACACAGGCATCTGTCAGCCCAGGTGAGAAAACTCTGGGGAGACCAGCACCATTGAGACCTGATCTGTATCTTACACCTCACAACTAGTGTGCAAGGAAGTGCCTGGTACACCTTGGTACTATTCTGAATTTCTTTTAAAATGTTCATTTTTTTAAAATTTTATGTCTCTTTCCAGGTCATTTCTCATTCCATTCTCCAGTATGTGCCCTGCCCCTACTCATTCAATTATTTTCCCTTTCCTGGAAGAAGAATGCAGTACACAGGAGGAAGATGCAATACACAGGAGGAAGAATGCAATATACATTTGGTGTTTTTCCAGCTAACACCTGGAATATCTTCTTGTACAACAAGAGCTGATTTTCAGAGTTTTCTGCCATGTATAGCACAGAGTGGAGCTTGTTCAACAGCTACTGGTTTCTCTGAAATAAAATGAACTACAGGAACGCTAGAAACAAGTATGAAAAATAGGCTCTTTTGTGAATAAAGTTCCAAAGAAAATTATTTTCAAGTACCTTTCAAGGAATAAATGGGTTGGATAGCTGGAGGACCACATGGTGGAAGGAGAGAAGTGACTTCTGAAAGTTGTCCTCTGATCTCCACCTGTGTGCCATGGCTTGCATAGTCTCTCTCTCTGTCTCTCTGTCTCTCTCTCTCTCTCTCTCTGTTTCTCTGTCTCTCTTTCTCTCTTTCTCTCATAAGTTAATTAAAAACTATGTATATATGTATGTGTGTGTGTGTGTGTGTGTGTGTGTGTGTGTGTGTGTGTGTGTGTATTTTAAAAACTGAAGCATCAGGCCAGAAAAGTGACTCAGCATGCAATCTGAGTTCAGATTCTGGAATTCATATAAAAAGCTGGATGAGGCAGCATCATCTCAACACTCCTAGGGCAAGATGGGAGGCCAAGACAGGAGAATCCGCAGGAACCTCTCTGGTCTCTACCCGGTAGGAGGCAAGAACCAACTTCTGAAAGTTGACTTCTAGCATCTCCATGTGTGAATGTGAGTGTGACACACACACACACACACACACACACACACACTCATTGTAAAAATAAGGGAGCCTCTCTGTCTTCTTCATGCTTCCACCACAATCAAGCTGAAAGGACGATTGCAGAACGGGGGTGTGGTCCTTGCCACCAAGCCACAGGCTTATTATGCCCGTTAAAGAATAATTTGATACAATAATCCCTGGTGCTCTTGTCTGCAAAACAGATAAAGTCCTTCTAGATCCAGCACCTGCTACTCTACGACACTTGCATGACCTTGTGCATTTCACATTACTTTTTCTTCCATGTCTTTGTACTTGAGAAAATTTGTAGAGTATAGTTTACCATGTGTAGTAAAAGACCTTTTTGAACACGTGATTCTACCATTCTTATGGATCACCCAGTGGCAGAAATGCGACAAGCCCTTGGAATAAATCCAGTTCCTGCTGATGCTAATGCTAGAAAACAGAATTTATTGGGTGAGACAAAAACACATATCTGTGCGAGAATCTTCTCTTTTATCTTTTCATCCCTTACAAAATAAGCCTAGAAACTTCTGGCTGGAATAAACTCCATGGCACATGCAGCAGCATGCTTTAATTTGCCTTCCTTCCTTGTGAAATGGCAAAACAACAGAACCTTTACAGGAAAAGGAATGTCTCCTCATTTCAAAGGAGGAAGGCAAGCTGCGAGTTGCTCAGCATAAGGAGAGAGGGGGGACAGCAAGTATCTCTAAAAATATGAGAAAAGTAGCTGAGTGTGTGCACCTAAGTTCTCAGGAAAGCATCCTTCAGAAATAAGGTCAGCACAATCACAATGAGGATGTCAGGTATTTCTGAACATTAGGCATCTGCTCATAAATCCCCTAACTTTTGAGATCCAATGTACAATAATGGGAGATGTATTCCAGGAAGGAATAAACAGAACGGGTTTTCTTAAGGAAGCAAGAGATGTTCCCTTTCTTCCTTGTGGTCTCTGTATGTCATCAATGCACATAGGAAGAGAATCAAAATTTACTATTAGATCCTGGAAACCCTCAAAATACCTCATCTTGAAATTGTTGCATGAAGTTTCAGCCTCAAGAAAGACAATACTTTGATAGTTAAGATCTCATTCACTTGAAAAGCATTCTCATGACATTCCCTGATAATGATGTAACTTGAAATTAAACAGTTAAGTTACATGCTATTATTTACATTGTGAATGGTAGCTGTAAACATTTAATTAATTAATTAATTAATTATTTTGGGAAAGATGGAGGAAAGACAGAGAATGACAATGAAGGCACACACATGACACATGTGTGTCATGTCACACAGGTAAAGGTCAGAGGGCAACTTTTGGGAGTCCGTTTTCTCCTTTTACCATATGGATTCCAAGGATTGAACTCACATCTCCAGATTGGTTGGTAGAAGCCTTACTCGGATGTCTGTTTGGGACCATACACGGTAGTTACATTTAATGTGCAATCTACACTCATGGACAAACACCATTGAGTTCTCTGTGAAAGTCTCTTTGTTTCTAGCATGAGATTCCTGGGGAAATGTTGCCAGATTTACTGCAAGCCAGTGGGGGTGTTGTCTCCCAGAAAGAGATTTCACAACTCTTGAAAGCTTGCAGGAGAGGCTAGAGCCAGCCAGTAGAGTTAGGCTACGCAGGATGAGCAGAAAACGTTAGAACTTATTTGAACCTAAATTTCACGTTAAAACTTCATGAATGGATATTGGGGCAACACCAAACATCCCTCTTCCCTGTTGTGGAATGCATATTCCTTATTCTGTTTTTCACTGTTGAAAGAGAGAAAGCAAGAAAGAGAGAAAAAGAGAGAGAGGACACAGTATTGACTAGAATTCAAGTTCCATGCTGTTTGGTACAAATCAATAACTGTATTTCCTTCATTTTCATCAAAGAGAATTTATTTTTCCCTGTATCAATGCTAGACTTCTCTTTTAAATGTCTCTCAACATATCTGGATATGCACCAGGATTCTGGCTTTACTGGTGTTTGTGAGCTCCGAGTCATTTAATTATACTTGGATAGATACACTTGGTCTTTGTGCAATTCCCAGGAAAAGAGGCATATCATAGAACGTGCTTAGGTATGCTACGGTTGCCATCCTTAGCAGCTTATAGTCATGAAAGAAATACATCTCATAGACTTCCCAGTAGAACTCGCCTTGCCAAGTGATTCAAATTCACAGCAATATCTGGGCAATGCTCTGGATCAACACTAAGTAACATCACAGAGGAGGCAGCATGAGCACTTCCCTTTCTTGCCAGTTCACCATCTACAACTAATTGGAATAACCACCTGGGAGTATAAGTAAAGGACCACCAGGCCTACAGCCTGCTATTTGCATAGTCCTGCTCAGAAACTACAAATGTCTCAGAGTTGCTTTTGATGCACTTCTGTGAAGACAGGTGGCTGAGAAAAGAACAGATAACAGATGGATTTTCTGATACTACTGTTCAGCCTCCTGCTGATCAGTGTCACAGGTAATAAAGACAGGAGGCTCAATGAATAAGACCCAAGATCCATGTCTCATGGCAGCTTAGGTCAAAGAGAAGATGCTTTTCCCTTCATCTTTTCTGCATAGTGTATTGTATGCAGTCATCTTACATGTCTGTCTCTACTAACTTCTTTCTCCTTTCATGTCTAGGGTCCCATGGAGAGATTGTGCTCACTCAATCTCTAGCGTCCATGGCGGCTTCTATAGGGGAGAATGTCACCATCACCTGCCTGGCCAGCTCAAGTGTGAGCAACTATGACTTGCACTGGTACCAGCAGAAGCCGGGATCCTCTCCTAGACTCCTGATTTACAGAACATCCAACCTGGCTCCTGAAGTACCAAGGCACTTCAGTGGCAGTGGGTCTGGGACCTCTTACTCTCTGTCGATCAGCAGCATGGAGGCTGAAGATACAGTGACATATTTCTGTCAGCAGTATGATGCTGCTCCCTCCACACAGCGTGACAGACTGGAACAAAAACTGCTTCCACTCAGCGGGGCCCAGCTACTTCCCCCTCAGAGAATGAAACTTAGTCATGATTTGAATTGACAAATGACAGAATCACAAATATTTCTGTTATGATCCTAAGGATGAATTTCATAAAGGGGCTGAATTCACGTACAAAGGGAAATGTACAGATGGACAAGATGGGATTAGGTTAAAAATGTGCAGAGGTTTTTGGGAATCTTCTGTAATTCAAGAATTACTTACCTTTTAGTGAGGAAAAATGAGAAGGAATCAAGATTCACAAGTCAGTCATCAGATGCTGGCTATGTCTCCAGTATGAGGTTCAATGGAATGGAAGAAATTTTCTGTCATCTTCTCTGTGAAATGCTGAATTATCCTATTACTTTTTTGGAGAATATCTATCACTGTGGAACTATGTATACTTTGTAGGTAAATCCTTTTTATTTTCATGGTTTGGGAAAAGTTGGGGACCTTGAACTCTTTCTGAGTTTATAAGATGACTGCCCAGCTATGAAACTGTGCCCAGCCCTGCCTAATCCTAATGATCTGCATGTTACCACAGCACAGCCCTCTGCCCTGAGGGACTTTTAATAGGCATTTCACAGCTCTAAAGGAGTTAAATCTAGTCCTGAGGCAGGATGGATGTGAGTATCCACACTTAGCTCCTGGGGCTCCTGCTACTCTGGCTCCCAGGTGAGGAACAGGTACTAGGAGTTTGCTTATACAATGTGGTTGGGGCTGCCTCGTCCTTGGGTGCTTTCTTTAGCAGCTTGATCAACATAAGGTGGCATCCAGATGACACAGTCCCTATCATCTGTGTCTGAACCTATAGTAGTCAGTGTCACCCATCAAATATCATGCAAGTGAGGGGATCAACAGTAATGTCATCTGGTTTCATCAGAAACCAGGAGAAGCCCCCAAACACCTGATCTCCCATGCAACAAGTTTAGAAACTGGGGTCCCCTCCAGGTTCACTGCAGTGGGCCTGGGACAGATTTCACTCTCACATCGGCAGCCTGCAAGCTGAAGATGCTGTGGGTTATTACTGTCAACAGTATGATACCTCTCCTCTCACAGTGATAGAATCATGACTAAATTCTCCAAGAGAAGAGAAAGCTTGAGGCTGCACTGCCCCAGAATTTCAACTGGGTATTGCCACCAGCTGAGAACATTTCTTTTGTAATATGCACCTATGTTTGATGGAGTCAGGAAAGTGACTCACATCCTAATTCTGCTTCAAAGCACAGAAACGACTGTGTTCCATCTGACCATGTTAAGTAATAGTTATGACATCTGTAAGTAATGAGCTAAAATTAAGCACTAATAAGTTATGATATCTGAGGCATCTATTTTACTACCAGTTTCGCTCTAAAGGGGGAAAAGAAGCTATGATACATCTTACAAGGGAGAACTCTGTTTTACTTTTTATTCTTTGACAATTTTGTACATGATCACCATGAATTAGTGTCATGTTCACCCTTCAGTACATCATCTCTTCCCTCCTCCCTTTCAGTGCACACTTTCTCTTTGCCAGCCAGTCTCCCTCCTGTTTGTAACGTTTGTTTGCAGGCGTGGCCCACTGGGTTTCACCTCACATGCCTGTTACTAGAAAGAGTCTGAGTGCCTGCTAGGGCTTAGAGGACTTATCAATGGGTAGGTTATTGAAGAAAGTATCCCCCCCCCCGTCTTCTGTCTGGAATTAGGCCTCAACAGTCTCTCAGGGAATTGCACTGCCTCTTTCCATTTTTTTTTATTAAAAATTTAATTATACATTTTAAAATTTTTTACCAGTTCCCTCCCTCCCCCCTCTTCCCCCTCCCCTTCCCCCAGTGCCTCCCCCCCAATTCCCAGAGAGTCCTTTATTGTGTGCGCCTAACTCTCCACTGGGTCCTCCTCTCCGATGACATATAAGGACCCAGTGGCATTTCCATAAGCCCTTTCTCTTGTTCCCCTTAAGCATAAGATCACTACTATGGCTGTCAATCCCTTGCCTCCAGGGGTCTCGGTGCCCTTAACAGATGCTAGACTTTATGAGGGCAACAGTGCACTGGACATTGCGCAGGGCATGCAAAGTTCCATTATGATTGCTTTGGCCCCAACTATTGTTGAGAATCTTGCAAATCGTTGCTCCTCCCATCCTTTTGCTCTTACAATCTTACCGCCCCCTCTTCCGCAAATGTCCCTGAGCTCCAGGATGGGGAGAGATTAGGCTGTCCTAGTTCTATGTGATTGATATAGAGTCTCTGAAGTTCTGGATTGTGGTTTGTTGATTTTCTTTTGCAGTTTTGCTGCTCCTGCAATTCCCTTCACTCCATTCTGCTGGGCACTGTATGTCACCCCCTGGCCAGAGACAAAAAGCTGTTAAACTGGAGTCTTGTTGTAATAGCACATTCAAGGGTAGATGTAATAAGAGTAGGAAACCTCGCTGAGGGAGGGGTCCATCACCCATTTGCAAAATGATTACTTTTTATCTGCTAGACTATATGCCCTCCCCTTCTGGTGAGATCAGGAAAGAACGTCTGTGAACTTAACCAGGTTTCTCATTACTTACTTGCAGACCTTGATGGAGGCCTATTTTCTCTGCTGTAACATGGTCTCCTCTCTCCTTGTTTCTGGTGTGGCCCTCCTAACCCATCTCTCTTGTTCATAATCCTTGCAATTACTGTGTTACATAGGTTTACTTTTGAGTGTCCCAATGTGGGCTGGGTGAGTTTGGTACTAGGAGCCACCTATTAGGGAGTACATATGGCGCTTAATTTTCTGGGTTTGGGATACTTCACTTAATATAATTCTTTCTAATGGCATCCATTTCCCAGCAAATTCCAGTAATTCATCATTTTTGATGGCTGAGTAGTACTCCATTGTATAGATGTACCACAGTTTCCTTATCCACTCGTCAACTGTTGGACATTTAGGTTGATTCCATGACTTTGCTATTGTAAACAGTGCTGCTATGAACATGGTCGAGCTTGTGCTATCGAGGCGAACCTCTGCTGCTTGGGGGGTTATTCCCAAAAGTGGGATAGCAGAGTCATATGGCATTTCAATCTTTAATTTCCTTAAGAATCTCCAGACGGCTCGCCAGAGTGGCTGTATGAGCCTGCATTCCCACCAGCAATGTAGGAGAGTTCCCCTCTCTCCACATCCTCTCCAGCATTTGTTGTTGTTTGTATTGTGGATTTTTGCCATCCTGACCAGGGTGAGATGATATCTCAGGGAAGTTTTGATTTGCATTTCCCTGATGGCGAAGGAAGTGGAGCATTTTTTAAGATAATTGTTAGACATTTTAATTTCATCCCTGGTAAAGTTTCTTTGAAGTTCCAGGGCCCATTTTTTAATTGGGCCAGTGTTTTCCTTGGAGTTTAATTTTCTAAGTTCTTTGTGCACTCTGGACAGTAGAGCTCTGTCAGATATGTGGTTAGTGAAGATTTTCTCCCATTCTGTGGGTTGCCTTTGAGCTCGTGTGACAATCTCTTTATCTGAACAGAAGCTCTTTAATTTCACAAGATCCCAACTGTTGAGAGTTGGTAGCAGTGACTGTGCCATTGGATGTCTGTTTAGGAAGTGTTGGCCTAGCCTAACCAGCTCGAGGGAGTTCCCTATCCTTTCAACTATGGTTTTTAAAGTCTCTGGCCTGATATCAAAGTCCTAGATCCATTTGGAATTAAGTCTTGTACATGGTGACAAGTACGGGTCCAGCTTTAATCTTCTGCATGTGGAGATCCAGTTTTGCCAGCACCATTTGTTGAAGATGCTGTTCTTTTTCCATTGGATTCTTTGGGCCCCTTTGTCAAAGACCAAATGGCTGTAACTTTGTGGGCTTATATCTGGGTCTTCAATCCTTATCCATTGATCTGTGTGTCTATTTTGGAGCCAGTACCAGGCTGTCTTTAAAACTATGGATTTGTAGTATAGACTAAGGTTTGGTATGGTAATACCTCCAGCTGTGTTTTTGTTACTCAGGATTGTTTTTGCTATCCTGGGTCTTTTGTGCCTCCATATGAACTTTGAGATTGTTTGGTCAACTTCTTTGAAGAATTGCTGTGGGATTTTGATTGGTATAGCATTGAATCTGTATATTGCCTTTGGTAGGATGGTCATTTTTACAATGTTGATTCTGCCAATCCAGGAACAAGGGAGGTCTTTCCACCTTCTGGTGTCTTCTGCAATTTCTTTCTTTAGGGTTTTAAAGTTTTCATTGTAAAGGTCTTTTACCTCCTTAGTTAGGTTTATACCAAGGTATTTCATTTTTTTAGGGGTTATAGTAAATGGCATGGTTTCTCTCAAGGCTTTTTCACTTCTTTCATTCTGGGCATATAGGAAGGCCTCTGATTTTTGCACATTTATTTTGTATCCTGCCACCCTGCTGAACTTCTCAATTAGTTCCAGGAGCTTCCTGGTGGAGTTTTTGGGATCACTCAGGTATAAGATCATGTCATCTGCAAATAGAGATAGCTTGACTTCTTCCTTGCCAATTTGAATCCCTCTTATGTCCCTTTCTTGTCTTATGGCTTCGGCTAAGACTTCAAGTACAATATTGAATAGAAGTGGTGAGAGTGGACAGCCTTGTCTTGTTCCTGATCGAAGTGGGAATGTTTCCAATTGTTCCCCATTGAGCATAATCCTTGCTGTGGGCTTGTTGTATACAGCTTTTATTATATTGATAAAGGTTCCTTCCATTCCTACTGTCTCTAGCGTTTTGATCATAAAAGGCTGTTGGATCTTGTCAAAAGCTTTTTCTGCATCTATCGAGAGTATCATGTGGTCTTGGACTTTGGACTGGTTTACATGATGAATTACATTTATTGATTTGCATATGTTGAACCAACCTTGTGTGCCGGGGATGAAGCCTACTTGGTCCCCATGAATGATCTTTTTAATATGTTTTTGAATCCGATTTGCTAAGACTTTGTTGAGAATCTTTGCGTCTGTGTTCATCAGGGAGATCGGCCTATAGTTTTCTTTTTTAAGTGAATCTTTGTTAGGTTTTGGGATTAAAACGATATTAGCTTCATAGAAGGAATTTGGTAGTGTTCCTTCTTTTGCTATTTGATGGAACAGTTTAAGGAGTATTGGTGTTATTAACTCCTTAAATGTCTTGTAGAACTCTGTGCTGAATCCATCTGGTCCAGGACATTTTTTGGTGGGAAGATTCGAGATTACTTCCTCAATTTCCTTATATGTTATAGGACTATTTAAATAATTCACAACTTCCTGATTCAATTTAGGTAAGTTGTGTTTACTTAGAAATTCATCCATCTCTTTTGTGTTGTCAAACTTCACAGAGTATAAGTTTTTGAAATATGATGTTATAATTCTCTGGATTTCTTGGGTATCCGTAGTGATAACTCCATGTTCATTTCTAATTTTGTTAATTTGGGTTTTCTCTCTCTTGCTTTTGGTTAGTTTAGCTAGGGGTGTATCAATCTTGTTGAATTTTTCAAAGAACCAGCTTTTTGATTGGTTGATTTTTTCTATCGTTTTCTTAGTCTCGATTTCAGATATTTCTCCCCTTATTTTGCTAATCTCTTCTCTTCTACTGCTTTTGGGATCAGATTGCTCTAGTTTCTCTAAAGCTTTAAGCTGCATTGTTAAGTTGTTTATTTCTGATGTGTCCATTTTTTTGACGTGGGCATTAAGAGCTATGAACTTACCTCTTAGAACAGCTTTCATTGTGTCCCAGAGATTTTGGTAAGTTGTATTTTCGTTATCATTCACTTTCAGGAAATCTTGAATTTCCTTTTTAATTTCTTTCTGAATCCAGTTCTCATTCAGCATCATAGTGTTAAGTTTCCAGGAGTTAGTGTATTTTCTCTTGTTTGATGTGTTGTGGATGTCCAGCTTTAGGCTGTGGTGGTCTGATAGGGCACAGGTTAGAATTTCAACTTTCTTGTATATGTGTAGATTCATTTTGTGGCCCAATATGTGATCTATTTTGGAGAAAGTTCCGTGTGCTGCTGAGAAAAATGTGTATTCTTTGGTGCGTGGGTGAAAAGTTCGATAGAGATCTGTGAGGTCCATTTCTTTCAGGGTTTGATTAAGTTCCAAAGTGTCTCTGTTAAGCTTTTGACCTGTTGATCTATCCCATGTTGAGAGGGCGGTGTTGAAGTCCCCAAGAATTATCGTTTGGGGGTTGATTTCTTGCTTTAGACGCTGTAGGGTTTTCTTAATGAATGTGGAGGGGCCCGTATTGGGTGCATATATGTTCAGTATTGTGAAATCTTCCTGGTGAATTGTACCTCTGACTAAAATGTAGTATCCATCCGTGTCTCTTATAATTTTTTTTGGTTTGAAATCCACTTTGTCTGATAGCATAATGGCTACCCCTGCCTGTTTTCTGCTTCCATTTGCTTGTAGAATTGTTGACCAGCCTTTTATTTTTAGAGCATGCCTATCTTTTGTGGTGAGATGGGTTTCCTGCAGGCAACAGATTGATGGATTGTGATTTTTAATCCAAGTTTGTAATCTGTGTCTCTTGATCGGTGAATTAAGTCCATTAACATTTAGTGTTATAATGGAGAAACTATTGTTAATTCCAGACATTTATTATGTTTAGTAGCTTTTATAAGTATATTGCTTCGCTTTTAATGGTGTTATATTTGCCTTCTGTTCTCCTGGATATGCCTGTTTTTTTCTTCACGCTTGAGTATCATTTCTAGCAGTTTTTGAAGGCCTGGTTTGGTGGCCATGTATCCCTTAAAGTTGTCTTTGTACTGGAAAATTTTCTTTCTCCCTCGATCATGACTGATAGTTTTGCAGGGTAAATCAGCCTGGGTTGACATTTTTGCTCATTCAATACTTGAAGTATGTCTCTCCAAGCTCTTCTTGCTTTTACTGTTTCGACTGAGGAGTCATTTGTTATTTTAATAGGTTTGCCTTTAAAAGTGACTTGTTTTTTCTTCCTTGAAGCTCTCAGCACCAGTTCTTTATCTTGAATGTGGAGTGTTTTAACTATTATTTGCTGCGGTGTGCTTCTATTTTGGTCGTATCTGTTTGGGGTGCGGAATGCCTCTTGTATATGAATAGGCCTCTCTTTTTTTAGATGAGGAACGTTTTCCTTGATGATCGTTTGAAAAATTTCCTCAGGGGTGGTATTTTGAGATTCTTGCTCCTGTATTCCATGAATACGCATGTTAGGCTTCTTCAGGGTGTCCCATATCTCTTGGATATTTCTCTCAAGTATCTTTTTGGCTTTAACAACCTCTTCCATTGAGCTGGTTAGTACTCCCACTTTATCTTCAAGGTCTGAAATTCTGTTTTCTGCTTCATTAGTTCTGTTGATAAGACTCTCTGTGGCGTTCTGGGTTGAAGATAACTTGTCTTTTAGCTCAGTTTTAAACTCTGCTTGAGTTTGTTTTAACTGTTCTATGCCACTTTTTGTTTCTTGCACTGTTTTTCTCAACTCCTCCAGATGTCTGTTGTGTTCCTCTTCAAAGCGATTGATTCTATTATGTAATTCCTCCCGGATTTCCTCTTTCATAGTATTGAACATGGTAATGATCATATTTTGAAAGTCGTTATCCTGGGTCAGGCTTTCTTGGCCTTTTTCCGAGGGTTTGTTCTTGTTGGAGTCTAACATTATGGGATTAATTTCTTCAGTGGGAAATTTGTTTACTTGAGTGTTGCTTCTCATGGATTTGCACTTTGACTTTGGCATTGTCATTTTAACTCTTAAGATCTCTCAATTTCACTAAACTGAATTATTTGGCCTGGGGTACTGGTGGGCGGGGCCTGAACGGGGACTTACCTAGGGCGCGGGGTGAGGCCCGGGTGTACGCGTCCCAACCGGCGGAGCGGGGGCGGGGCGAAAAAGGGAGGATGGGCGCGTCGGCGTGGAGCTATTTAACCCGAGGGTAGCTGGGGCGGGGCCGGGCGCAGGGGGAGGTCCTCCTCGTCCCTCGGCCCCCGCGCGGCTCCGGCTGGATGGTGGGAGTCGGAGCCGGGTCCCCGTGGGCTGACCTGGGGGTCCTAGAGCGCGCGTTGAGGCCCGGCTGGATCTCGCGTATGCGTCCCGACCGGCGGAGCGGGGGTGGGGCTCTTTCCATTTTTGATGGCAAAATGTTGACAGACCACATTTTGTATAGCTCTTGAGGATGTTCACAGAATTGGATTGAGTTCATGAATGCCACAGAAGATATTTTCTGGTCACATCTCACTTGCCCTTTAATGAGTTAAACACAAATTGATTTAATAAACAATATTGGATTATGTGCTAGCACCAATAATTGCTGTGGGGAAGGATGAGGTCTGGTGTTCAGGAGGCTAATGTTAGATGCAAGAGATAATCTGATGTTTGTCTAGAAACCAGAGGTCAATGTGAGTCAAGGTATGGGCTGCCTAATCAAGTGGTCCTGAGACTGTCAGTGTTAGTACAGTGTTGCAGTACTGATGCCCTCACCTGTCCATAACACTATTCTGGGGATTCCGTAGTCCTGCTCTATCCATGCATCTGACTGCAAGTGCTAGTGGATAAGGCAACCTCTATTTCTACCTCTCAGATCTCAAGGAATTGAGCAAATTTACATAAGAAATTGGGCAGGAAAAATGGATTATTGGTCAGATTTAATTCAACAATCACCCACAACATCTTGATCCCATATAATTGCTAAATTGGCAAAATACCAGTCTGCCCTCAGGATAAATTCTTAGCTGTATGTAAGACATTTCCTCATTGGGCAAAGAAGGGTTAGCTCATATTGTTTGCTGGTTAAGACAGTGCTAGATGTTGAGGGCAATTCCCCACACTCTGTTTGCCATGTGGCCAGTGAGATGGTGAGCTTTGCTGTGAATGTTATTTATTGTCAATTCTGGAAGCTTAGAAACATTTTCTATACCATGGTTTCCTGTGAAGGTGCTAAGTGGAGAGCCCTGCTAGGAGATATGGAGATCAAGACAGTGCTCCTGTAGTGAGGAGCATTTGCAAGTGAACCTGAAGAGTAGAACAGGTAAGGTAGAGCTCAGGACAAGTAAAAGTAAAGTGTGTTAAACAGCTGAGAGAACCAGATCACGTTTTTGTCTTACATAATACCTTGGAAGAAATATACTTTGGAGTAGCACTAAAGAATTTATATGTATGAAAATCTTAACAATCAAAAAATCAAGCCATATTAGTGACCATTTTACAAGATTTCATTCCCCATGTAAAAAAAAAATCCCTGATTGGAATATCTTCAGTGACTTTTGCTTGTTGCGTGAAAGCCAAATGTAATCCACACCTTTGGTTTAAAAGCCTCTACCCTTAATTAAACCTAGAGCATCAGTGTAATGAGGGTACAGTCTAGACTCCACATGAGGAACGAGCAATAGAGTGCAGAGTCATCCCCTTTGGACCTTCATACAAATCCTCCCAATGACTTTCAAAGCCTGGGTCTCTGGTTCAACTGCTGTCAGCTGCTGGAGACCTGGAGGAGGGTATGGGCGGAACAGCTGGAGGAGCCTCAACCTTCACTTCTGCCCTCCAAGGTTTCTGTTATGGCTTGTAACGCTGTGGGAGGGAACTCATCATACTGATGACAGTAATAAGTTACAGCATCTTCAGCCTTCAGGTTGCTGATGGTGAGAGAGAACTGCCTACCAGATCCACTGCCACCAAATCTTGATGCGACACCACTTTCCAATCAGATGCTTCACAAATCAGGAGTTTGGTCAGTGCCCTGATTTTTGCTGGTACCAGGCTAATTAGCTATGAATGTCCTGACTTGCCCGGCAGTTGATGGTGATTCCGTTGCCAAGAGAGGTAGACAAGCAGGCTGGGAAATGCGGCATCTGGATGTCACATATGGGCACCTACAGTGTGAACCACAGAAACAAAGATCACACAACTGATAAGGCTACAAGAAGTCTCCCTGAGGAACCAAGTGGCACTGGTCATACCTCTCCTTACCTGGAAGCCAGAGCAGCAGGAGCCCTAGAAACTGAGTGTGAGTCCTCATGTCACTGCTGTGTCCTGACTGAGACCAACTTCTCTGCAGGATGTGGCCAGCCTTTAAGAGGTCCTCAGAGAACTGGGCTGTGCTCTTGGCACCTGCAAATCAGCAGGCAGCTGGGAAAATCTATGCACAGCTGCAAAATGCTTCATCTGCATGATTTAGCAATGGCCAAATGTCCCCAGACAGCCCAGATCAGACAACAGCAGGGTGGATTTTCTTTCATGGGACATGTTTCTGCTTAGAGATCATTTTACTGAAAAGATGTTGGCAGTGAACTTATCAACTTGACTTGTATGTGGTTCTTCATGAGCACTGAGTTTCATTACTGTATTATATAGAACATCCTTGTTTTTAAACACTCCATATTATGTCCTACAATGTGAGCCAGATAAATTTCCCCTTACTCTCAAATGTATCCCCAGTGCATGGTTTATTCCCAGAATCCCTGCTGGCCCAAGCCACAGGTTTCACTGCAACCACACTGAACAGATTCATGCCCCTTCCTAAAGGGGCAACATATTTGCTTCCCTCTTCGGAAAGTTGGTAATAATCCCACTTCTCAGTATGAAATTTGACTGCTGGTGTTAGTCCTAAAAAATTAACCAAAAAATCTCTGATGCTTCTCCTACTCCATGAAGTTGGACTAGAATAAGCATGTCATTGCAACCCAGCTTCTTTGGTCTTCCAATGTGAACTGAAGACCTACAGCTCTCTAGGAATTCTCTGGGCCTTTTAGTGGAACATTGGGAATTCTGAGGCTCCAGCTTCCTGGAATGAACTGTCTCCAGGTTTGCAGCATCTCCAATGTGCAAATTCTCATTACTTCCAGTCCAAGTAAATATAAGTCAGTCTAATGTGTTCTATTGGTAATACACATTTGTTCCTTTGGTTCTGTTCTTCCATTAAACATGACTAATTGTACTCTCTATGGTTCACTCTTTTATTGATATTGTTAGCTGTTTATTTAGCTGTGTTTCTTCTCCAAATACACACCAAGATTGTTTGGAAACATTGAGGACAAAATGCTCTTACGTCATTATTATGAATGAATATCAAGGAAAGGAATTTGGGATGTTCTTAGGATCTGCCCCTGGCATTGTACTATAATAAGCAATCACTGTACTAAAAGGAACCATGGGGAGAAAACATACACTAAAAGCAACAGTTCAATGTAACACACGTTTTACACACAAAGCTGAAAATGTTCCTTTGTCCCCATAGAGAAGCACATTCTATGTAGAAGAAATTGTGCTGTCCTGTTCTAACCTAGAACCTTGTAGACAGAGGATTCTTGCTGAGTGACTGAGATGAGTCAGCTATACATCATGTTCCCAGAACACATTTTACTTCTTTGGGATTTTTTTTTGGTCTGGTCATACCATCTATAAGGTTCAGTCCAACCAAAATGTTTCATGCATATGAGGATCCCAGTTTAGCTTGGGTCTGAGAAAGAACAGCATGGAAATTCCTCAGCTCCAAATTCTCAGTACTGCAAACTTTTCAAAGGAATCATCTGGTAACATGCTTATGAGGAATACATATTTCAGGTCTGCAATCTCAGGTTCCTGAGATGCTCTCCAAATGACCGATCCTCCATCCTCCCTAGCTGCATTTGTATGGGAGCTTAAAAAGGAGACACCTTGGGATGTGGCACGGAGCACTCAGGGAACATAGCAGAAGAAGGGAATGAGGAGAATGTAAGAGCCTAAGGGTGGAGAGGGATGTTACCAGACAATATCCTCTGGTTATGACTGCACTGCTGCCCCAAAGAACTCGCTGCAGTGATGGGGGCAGTTAATTCTGTGCTAAGTGATGCCGAGAACAGAGTCAGAGTAACCCGCAGCTCATCTAATTCTGAAGGTCCTCACGCATGTGCAGGACATTCAGCCTTGCGGTGCTGATGCTGGAAGACGTTGTGATGACACTCTAGTCACTCTTTAGTCCTCATGTCCAACTCTGCATCTGCTGGAAGACGTTGTGTCCTCACTTTGGGATTTGCAAATCGCACGTTTGAGTCCCTGAATAGAAGCTGCACAGGAAACCACACATAAAAAATTAAAGACAAGGGGAATTTCATCCTGTTTTAAAGAGATTGATGCATATTTAATGTGATGTTTCTTATGTGACTTCAGATGGATCCCAGATCTGCTACTACTATCTGTTCTTAGCCCCCTATCATCAGCAGCAGCACCTCTAGAGTGTTTTGCTCAGAACCCCTTTTTTCCTCTACGGTTCTCTGTAGAATTGCTTGATATCTGTCAGACAGGCATACAGAATTGGAGGAAATGATGGCAGCAGCATCTTCAGAAAGGGGCAATGAAAGGAGGGTAGTTAGAGGTTAAGGACTAGAAACTGGAAATGTGAGTCCTCAACACTGGGCTATCTGGATGGGGCAGAGTCTAAGGACCATGGGCTTAGAACCCTTTCCTTAAAACAAACTCTGGAGACATTATCTATCTTGCTGCATGTAGGACCACCAAGCCATTTAATTGTCAATAATGAGACCCCAATAATCTTTTTTCAAAAATTAAATGAAGAAATAAATATATAAATATACGCATCAATAAAATACACTGGCTGTAGAGATGGCTCAGGGGTTAAGACTTTCCTTAGCAAGCCAGAAGGAAATAACACTGACCAAACACTCCTGACCCTTTTATAAGTCCTTAAGGCAGAAGCTTGAGTCTTTGAGAATTTTTTTTCTTTCTGTATGCCACATTTTGATAGCTATGTACTGAGTTGTTGACTATTTCCCATTTGGCCCAAGATCAAAGGTAACTTTAGATACTACCTCAGTTTGGTTACACAGGAGAAATATGCAGAAACAAACTGAATATATCACTTTTGGAGAACCCTCAAATGCTCTTCACAGAATGTTCGCATAGGAAGTTTCCATATATACTGGAACAGAACACAGATCTTTGCAGAATAAAAACAAAAACTATTAGGGTACACCAAGATGAAATTACTGGCTCCAAGACAAGTTTCCACTTGGCATTTACTCCATGTAATCACGAAATTGAGCAGAACTGAGTATATATTCTTGTCCACAAAATACTTTGCATTTAAAGAGATTACATGGGCCCAACTCCATACATTCTGAGTTAATCCAATGGGATATTGACCTGGGAATTTCCGGAGTAATGAAGCCAATGAATGCCCTGGAGAGAAATCGATCCTTCTGCATGGTGGTTTCTCTGTGATGGTCTTACCACATGGCATCCATAGTCAGAAATTCCAGAGAACTTTGGGGTTGCATAGTGGCCTCGGATAGCCCACAAAAGTAGTATCCTTGTCCGCAGAGTGCTGGAAGGGAACAAAACAGGTGAAAGAGAGAGAGCAGAGAAGTAGTAGGACCAAAAGGAAGCAACTGCTCACAATGCTGACACCAAACCTGTCTTCTCTATGCCTCACAAGCTGCTTATCCAGGAGCTTTAAAAATCACTTGAAGCACCTAAGATGCCATTGCTGGGAAAGGTTTGAGCTATACAGGCAAAGGGAGGCCCATGAATCACCCGTGGGAATCCTGGAGAGAACTCATTGAAGGCAGGGATCAGGGGGTTTGAATGGCACAAAGTATAAAAAAAGAGAAGCCAGCCAGTATGCTTCCCACAAGTCCTGGCAATTGAAAGAGGGGCCTGAATTATTTGGAAGATAGAAGAGACCAAAAACCAAGTGATGCTTCATCCGGAAGCCGTGGCTGGCTGTACATCAACATGTCCACAAGATTTTACTCCAGAGATGCGTGAGGTAGAGGGATGCATACCTCAGCAATCTCAAAATTGGTTTGACCCACACTTGCTGACCGTGTCCAGAAATAATTCCTGAAACAACCTGAAGCTCTTTGCACCGATTCTTTAAACTTCCAGATATGAATGCACACAGAAATGCCTTCAATGCCACCCTTGGTAACTGAGGTTGTGAATAGAATGGTTTGAAGACAGAGAGTTTGTGTTATCTTATTGTAGAGCAATATAAACTAATACAACAGAATAATATTGTGTATTAAGGGTGGGGCTTGTAAGTCAGGAAAGTGCAGAAATGCTGCAAAGGATCATTTTGCTAATTTTCCAGCAATCTTGGGGAAGGTTGAAGAAAGTCATAGAAGGCCGAAGTGGACATGAAAGAGTATGTGGTTAGTGAATGCTCCCTGATGGTGGCTGTGCATCCTCATGCTTCCAGAACACACCCATCTACAGTTTTAGAGCAATCAAACAATAAGAAAAAGATGGACATGGAAGCACGTGTGTGAATCACAGAACTCTAGAGTAAGAGGTACATGGATCATGAGTTCTAGACTACCATGGGTTACACAGTGAGACATTGCCCCTTAACACCCATCCCTAGATAAAGGCATCAAAAAGGAAAATGAAAAAGCAAAATATATGAACGTATCTGGCCACAAATGTGGAAGATATCATACAAAAATATAAGATAAGAAAAAAGGACAAAAATGAGTGGAAAGATAAGGGCTTACTTCTGGATTAGATACAAAGATACTGACATCAGAATTAATGCAGCAACAACTGCTGCGTTGTTTTAGATTTCTAAAAACTACAGAGCAACTGTTATGCACTCAGCCTAAGTAAGAATCCAAGCCTGTAACTTTAAGTCACATAATCGCTACCTTCACTGCCCAATACTTTCTATTTTTAATGAGAAAGGATTCTATGAAGTTTATAATTCTTCAGACAGTAGTAGACAAATCAGAGTGAACCCTGAAGTCCACAGAAGCATAGAGGTAGAAGGATTTATGGAGTAGGAGGGAAAAATAAAGGGAAGGAAGGGTTTGGGAAAGAGAGGAGAGGGAGGGAAGCTCGGATAAATTCTCAATATGGTTGTAAAAGTAGAAAAAATAAATAAAAATGGGAAAAAAGATTATTGGATCTTTTTAAAGATTTAACTTTATTGTTTTTTTAGTTTTTAGAGTTTCACACATGAATTCAGTGTATTATGATATTTTCACACCTTCATCCTCATTGTCATTCCCCCACCTTTTCCATTACTTTCTACCTTAAATTAGAAAGGACATATAAATTCTAGTATTTTGGTTGGCCTTCTCTCCCATAGCCGCAGCCAAGGAAGCTGGAGACTGGGTCACAACTATGTCTGCAGTGGAGCTTGGAATGATGAGCACACAGTTTACTGTCATGAATTACTCAAGCCATTTAAATGTAGGTCTATGTAATGACATACCTGTAAGAACAGTCACAGGGTTCTCTCTGAGAAAACAAAGAAAGAGAGGTGGTTAGAATGCAATTACCAATATCAAAATTCTAATGACAAAGAGCCACAGGCTAAGACCCAGTGACTGACAGACATACTTGTCTACTCAATACTTCTGTCCACCTCACCTGGAACCCAAAACAGCACTGCCCTTAGCACAAGAGTGACTGACCCCATTTCTGAGACTTCAGTTAGGAGCTGCTGCTTAGAACACAAGCAAAGTACCTTTAAAGATGCTTTGTTCAGTCTGGGTCTTCGTGTAATGACTCTCTGCATATCACCTCACAGCCCTTCAGTTGGTGCTCTAAGGGACACCTGTTCCTGGTTCGCGTGCTCAGATATAGGATCAGCAAATACTGCCTCAGAGCAGCCAACCACATCCTCATGCATCTTGAAACCTTGCCTGCCAGTTATTTAGAAGTGCCACATGGGGAGTGCACTGTGGTGGTCCAATATAAAGCATGATCATTATCCACAAATGTTTTCATTTCTCAGTAGTTTTGGGTTGTTTCAATTAACAGTGCATTGCATATCATGATTCTTACCTAAAGAGAAAAACAGTTGAAATACATTGGTAGCAGAGACTTAAATATCCCATGCAAAATGTTGGACGGACCAATGGATTAAAAAATAAAAAAAGCTATATTGGAGTTAAATGAAACCATAAATCAAATGAACTTCACATATATCTACAGAATATTTACAGGGTTGCACACTTGCATGACTGGATACAAACATCTGAGAGACTAAGGAAGGTTTTGCAAGCCAATGAAACACCTGTTTATGTACCTATAGAGAATATGAAGCTTTCCACCGTGCAGCAGGGAATCATGTGCTGAGAACAATATGCTATTTTAATGAATTCCAGTTGTACAACATGCTTTCCTTCTCCTGCTCCATCTAGTAAAGTGATTTCTTCCCACTCTCAAAACTTCAACATCACTCACAAACTTTTTCATTGCTGCCTATCCATATTACTTTCAACAATTCCACATCCCTACTTCCTTTCTCTGATAACACTTGTTGTGAAGTGAAGTCCAAAAATTACAATAAAGAAAAATTAACGTTTTGGAAGGACGGGCATGTTCTGCCTTCACTAACCTGTGACAACAAAATAGCAATCTGCATCATAAAACATATGTTTGTCCAGTTCTGTTCCTTCCATCATGGATGGCTTAAGGGATTTCCTACCTCCAGATGTGTGTGGCACATCCCTGGGAGATATGACACAATGTATTATACACGGAATCCAATGACAGCAAACTGGTGAAACAATGAGTTGATTAGGGATGTGTTCAGGAAGATGGGTGAGGGTTACTATGGGAGCAAGGTGACTCAAAGGCAGCTACCTCACCCAAAATCTCACCCCAGCCTCACTTATGCAACCTGCAACATGGAACTCTGCAGAACTCACATCCAGCTTGGTTCACTAAGGCGTCTCCTCCAACTGCTTCATTTGGTTCAGGGAGGGGCTTAGTGCTCCTCTCGCCTTGTTGGTGGGGTAAAGCCTGTAAGTACTGTTAGCTTCAACAACTTCCTAAGACCTATGAAGGGTTTACATTTGATTGTCATGAACCTCCATCCAGGATAGACAACTTCAAGTGGCCACACAACAACCTTCCTCGGATGGCTGGGCCCCAAATCCAAGATGGCGTCATGTTATTTATAGAAAAAAAAAACACCATGTGAGGAGAATGAGCTTCTCTTGTAGCTTAATCTTCTCTTCCCAGTGTTTCATAGATACTCTCAAATATGGGTCTTGGTCTCCATCTGGTCACAGCTAAGCCATAGTGTTTAGACATAGAAGCCCTCTGAATATCAACAATTCATTCATACCTTTCAGTCTACTGTGTTGCATGAACCTGCATAATGTATCACTATCAAAACACTCTTGGCTCCCTGGAGAGCATCTTTGGGCAGGAAGCATTTGTCAATGAAAGTGGAAGGTCTTCTTACAGCCACATATTGGGGTTCAGAACATGGGAAAATTGGCAGCATTGACTCTTTGAGTATCTGACAGAGGGGCAGGAGGAGGAAAGCACTAGGTTCCTCGATGTTGGGGTCAGACTCACACTGCATGAGGCTGATACTCCTGGGGTGCACAGAGGCAGTGAAGGTCACAAAGGACTTTTAGAGAGGAGAACTGTATGGTTTTATGTGGGATGTCTGCAAAGGAGGCACAGAAGATGCCAACAGAAACTGACTTTGTTCAGGGAATTGGTCAATGAGGAAATCGGTGAGAGAAGTAAGAGCCATTATATTCACTTCTGAGAAAGGAAGCTACTTCTCTGGAGGCAAATATTTTTAAAACTATGCATTTCTGAATGCAATCAGTGATTCAGTGATAGCCATTTCAAGTTCTGTCTTTTTAGCTAGAGTCATACATAGGTATATCTCTGTGTGTGCATATCTGGACAGGGAGATAGCTAATTACTTCTAATGCAGAATGAATTGACTTCTCTAGTCAGTGCAAGCAGATATATTTTCTATTTAATCATAAAGGAACCATTTGTTCTTTGAAGGAATGTATAACATTATAAATTACTGTTTCTTCCTCTTACTATAAAAGAATGACTCTGCAACTTAAGGCTATATGAGGAGAAGGAGAGACTGTGCATTAACATTCTACTAAAAGTAAATTTTCTCCAAAACCAAGTTCTTAAAATTCCTGGAACTGAAAGTCAACTGTTTTACAAATTTGGAAGAGTATCTGTTATTATTTAATCCATGCATTTTCTATGCATTTATCATGTGCCTTTACCCACTCCTTGCCCATATTTGATCTTCCAACAGTCACAGTTTTATGGTTTTGTATGCTCTAGTTATACTTTGGTATTTTGATTGCATAAATCTGTTGTCTTTAGTTCCTGATTCCATGAATTACTCTTAAGCAAGTGTTTTCTTGGGTTTGTTGAGACTGAGTTTACTGTTTATTTCCCTTTCATAACTTCTTTAATTTGATTCATTTTTCATTTGTATTTTTAGTTGCATACATCTGTTTTCTTTGCTTTCTTTAGTTCATGATTCCATGTCTTACTCTTAACCAAGTATATTCACACTTAGTTGAGACTGAATTTACTATTTCTGTTTCATGAATTCTTTCATTTGATTCACTTTTTATTAACAGATTTTGTTCTTTTGTAATTCCATATGTGTGTACTATATATTTCAATGGTTTACCCCTCTTTTTCCCCTTATCTATCCTAAATAGTCCCCTTCTTCCTTACAGATCTTTTCCCTATGTTCATACTTCTATTTTTGTTTATTTTCAAAGTTTTTTAGTTGAACTTTGTTTTTATTCTTTTACAGTTTAATATATTCATACAAGGAGCTGATGTTCTCAGTTCTTATTACTCAATCCCAACTTCCTCCTTCTTTTTCCACTGGAAGAGTCATGCAATGAGAAGATTCCTTAATACATTAAGATCTTTCATGCTAAGTGATGGACAATAAGTCTGCTAAGAAACGAACACACGTTCTGGCATCTTATCTAAGTGCAGACATTAGTTCCTTTCAATTAGTTCCTTTTTAGGAGAAGATGGATCAAGTATGAAATGAGAAGCATATGTTCTTCTCATTTTTCATAATTTGAAGCTTTGAAAACTCTCTTATATTGGTGTTTATTGATTAGATGTCCCTCTTTCCAGAGTGATGAACACTCTTCAAAAATGCCAGGGCATAGTGCTCATAGCATTTCATAGAAATGATGACAAGGAGAATTTCTTCTGTGCTTCTTCATCCTGGAGACATGGTTAGAATCTCTGATAACTGACATCTGAAACTTGATTCCTTCTCATTGCTTCTCATTAAATGGGCAGCAATTCAATGAGTATTCCCAGAAACCTCTGCACATTTGTAAACCTTATCCCATTTTCTCCATATGTACATTTGCCTTTGTAAGCGAATTCAGACCTTTTATGAAATTCATCCTAGGATCACAGCAGAAATATGTGTGATTCTGTCACATGCCAATCAAACCCTTGACTAAGTTTCATTCTCTGAGGGGGAAGCAGCTGGGCTCCACTGAGTGGAAGGGAGTTTTTGTGCCAGTCTGTAGCACTGTGTGGATGGATCAGTATCATACTGCTGACAGAAATATGTGGCCGCATCTTCAGCCTCCATGCTGCTGATCGACAGAGAGTAAGAGGTCCCAGACCCACTGCCACTGAAGCGCCTTGGGACTTCAGAAGCCAGGTTGGATGTGCCATAAATCAGGAGACTAGGAGAGGATCCCGGCTTCTGTTGGTACCAGTGCAAGTAACGGGTCCTTACACTTGAGCTGGCCAGGCAGGTGATGGTGACCTTCTCCCCTGGAGAAGCCGCCATGGATGCTGGAGACTGAGTGAGCAGGATGTCTGCATGGGACACTAGACATGAAAAGAGAGAGAATTTAGTAGAAACAGACATGTAAGGTGACTGCATACCATACACTATGCAGAAAAGACAAAAGGAAAAGCATCTTCTCTTTGAATCAAGCTTTCATGGGACATGGATCTTGGGTTTTATTCATTTAGCCTCCTGTCTTTATTACCTGTGACACTGAGCAGCAAGAGGACGAAAAGTAGCATTGGTAAATCCATCCTGATGTCTGTTCTATCTCAGCCCACACGTCTTCACAGAAGTGCTTCTCTTAAAAGCAACTCTGAGGAATTTGTGGTTTCTGAAAGGGACTATGCAAATAGCAGGCTGTACCCTGGTGGTCCTAGATTTGTAAACCCAGGTGGTTCTCTTAATTAGCTTACAGAAGTTAAAGTGGCAAGAAATGGAAATGCTCATGTTTTCTCCTCTGTGATGGCACTTGGTGTTGATCTAGCATGTTGCCAAGGTATTTTTGTGACTTATTGGGCAAGGCAAGTCCTACTGAGCAGTGTGTGAGATACATTTCTTTTATGATGGGGATTGCTAAGAATGACAATATGCACTATACCTCAGAAAAATCTTCCAACCTACAAAATATTTGCTTTTTTTCTTGACAGCTGCTCAGTTGAAAACAAGTATATCCATCCCAGTCTAATTAAATGATTCAGAGCCCAAAAACCATCAGGAAAGCCAAAATCCATGTGCAGGTCCCAGGGCCCAAATATGTTCAGGGATTTTTCCAAAAAAATCAAGCACAGATATCTTTTTGGATGATAAAGAGAAAAATAAAACCTCTTTTATGACAAAGAAGCAAATACAGTTACTGATTTTATACCAAATAACTTTCATTTTGCATTCTACTCAATGCTATTGTGTCTCTCTCTTGAATACATTAATATTATTCAAAATATTGACAATTATGATTCACAATATGAATCATGACATAGTAATTAACTGTTTATCTTCAGGTTATGTCATCATCTGGGAATGCCACAGAATATTCAAATAAATTATATCTTAACTATTGAAGCATAGACTTTCTTCTCTCACACAGATATGTGCTTTTTTCTCCCCCAGTAATTTCTGATTTATAGGATTAGCACCAGCAGGAGCTGAATTTATTCCACAAATGCTTGTGGTATTTCTGCCACAGGTGATCCATAAGAATGGCAGAATCCTGCACTTAAAAAGTTTTTTTAACTGCACATGATAAATGGCAATCCTCCAATGTTCTCAAGTACAAAAAGCATGGAAGAAAAATATTGTAATACTGACATACTGGAGTACAGATACATTGAAGGGGTTAGGAGTCTTTCAGATAGCATCCTATGGTTTAAAAGATTCACACATCCTGATACCCTCTGTTTAGGAGTCAGCAATTCCTGACTTTCTTCAAGTGCTTTGCTGCAGCACGAACACAGATTGTGTCCATGTTTCTGGGAGGAAAACCATGAGGTGGTGTGGACTTGGTGAAATGCATCAGTCAGTTCTCCCTTCATGTGACAAAACACCAAAAGAAACTACAGGAAGAAGGAAGGATTTATCTTGACTCAGTTTCAGAAGCTTGAGTGCATGGTAGGCTTCTTTGATGGGCATCTAAAATGAGTTTGTAATATCCTTGAGGAAGGGCGTGGCCAGAGGTAGCTCCTTACTTCAGGTGTGCTGGGAGAACAGAGAGACAGGAAGGACAAGACACAAAATATAGTCTGGTGAACTCCATCTTCCCACCAATGCCCCATCTTTAGTTTCCTCCATTTTTTTTTGTTTCCACTGCATTTTTGTTGGCAATATAAATATTATAAAAATGCAGGTAGCAGTAACGAGGGCATAAGAGATAGGAGGGACAGAAGTACTTATGGAAAACCCTTAAAATTGTGAGAAGTAACCCCATAGGAGCCTTTAAAAGAAAGGAACAAAAACAGACAGTCCCTATGCCAAGGAGCACAGAGTGAGGAAAACAGGGAAAAAAGCCCTGAGCTGATCCACTCAAAACCCAGTAATAATTAAAACTATATTAGAAGTAACGGGAATATGACAACTCCTAATAAAATGTTTGTCAGGGAGGTCTCAAAGGCCAACCTAATCTCTCTCCATCCTAAGGTGACTTGGGGTCACCAGGCTTTCCATTGATCATGGGGAGCAGGGGAAGGTCTCAGAAGACTCAGAGGTTCAATGTGATTCTCATCCTCCTTGTGCCCAGGCTCAGACAGAAGAGGCTGCTGGAAAGCCACTGCCACTAATAGGCTTCTTTCATTTTGGTCTCATGGCTTTCACACTGACTCCAACAGGATTTGGAGAGCAGTCCACTTCTTGTTTCCTTCAGCTTCCAGTAACACCATTAAATTGTGAATCCTCAATTAATCCAGGGATTAGTCAGAAATCTCAGTACCCAATAACTGCTTAGTAATGGGCACAACAGCTGGGGACCAAATCTTTCACGCAAGAATCCTTTAGGGAACACATTAAAAACCATCTCTAATCCCAAATACACTACAGAGTGGAATCTAACCTCATATCTATAATTATGATATACATTGAGTCGACCCAAGGAGTAGCCACTGTGATTCTAAAAGAAGTGGTGGAAAAACATCTTTTCCTCAGAATAACAATCTGAACACATTGTGATTTGCAACATGAAAGCACAGATTTGCATTGTGCACCTGACCGCTGACCAAAGAGAGGCAGGAATGTTATCAGTTCTGGCTGGTTTGTCCCTAGTGATCTTGTCCTTTGCAGGGTATCTTTCCCAGAATTCCTTACATGGTCATGAATCACAGACATGACCACAGGAGAGACAGACCATGAGCTTCTTCAGAGCTACTGTATTCCTCCTACTTGTATGTTTGACAAACAGAATTTGATTCTTGCAATATGGATGTCCAGTCATTTTAGGAAAAAATACTGTTAGGGTAGAAAAAGAAGAGGACATCACTTCTTGAGCACAAGCTAAAGACTTTTGTACCATCCTAGTGATGGGCTCAGTGGGACGAGAACACTGGGGTGCCCCTCTTATACTCATGCCTCTTCCCACACAAACGAGTGAATAAAGTGAGGGTGTGAAAACAAATTTAACACAGGGATGCTCCACCATAGAAGAATGCAGTACTGATACAGGCTGCAATTTAAATGAACCCTTAACACATGCTGAGGATGATTCATTGGTTGAACACTTGCCACACAAGCAAAAGAAGTTAGATAACATGGATCCCACATAAAGGAGGGGTGTGACGGCCCTCCTGTCATTCTGATGCTCAGAGGGCAGAGATTAGGACTCCCCAGAACAAGCTGGGTAAGCAGATTATCCCCATTGACCTGTTGTGGGTTTACTTGATACCCTGGCTCACAATAAAAAGGTGGAAGAGCCATTGAGGAAGAGGCTTCCCAGAATCACTCTTGGACCTTCATGGGCACATACACTCCAGTTAGCTGATGTGTTTGCAGTGATCGATGGGCAGAAAGACACATGTTCAGGGTGTATGCATGTACACACATACGTTAAAGGAAAAATCAATTGAACTTGGGGCTGCGGACATTGCTCAGTTGGTGGAATGTTTGTCTGGAATTAAAAAGCCCGGAGTTGGGGCCCAGCACAACATAGCGCTGGTTGTGGGGGTGCACACTTTCCATTCCATGATTTGGGAGGTAGAGGCTGAAACAGGAGGAATTGAAGGGGATCTCTGGCTATGAGTCACTTTGAGGTTGGGCCACATGAGAACCTGTCTCAAGACAACAACAAAATCAGGAGTCAAGCAGTGTTTAAATACCCTCAGCGAGAATCCCTGTTGGTGAACGTGTCGGAAACTAGGAAATGCGACCAATGAAGTGGCCAGGCAGAGATGTGCTGAGCTGGTCTTGGGCAGGAGCTCTGTTAGCATGTACAGCCCTGATCTTTCCCTTGGAGTTCCAACCTCTCCGATCTGTAGGCTCTCAGTTGGGAGCTTTCTGGATACAGAAGCTGGGCAAGGGAACCTAGCAAGATAGCTCGGCAAGTAAGGTGCCCGCTTGCAAACTTAGTGACCTGAGTTCTATCCCTGGAATTCTATATGGCGAAAGGAGAGAACTGATGTGAAAAAAATATGTTCTCTGACTTCCAGGTTTGCACCAGTGGCATACATGTGTACACCCCCTGAAAAAAAGGAATAGATAAAATTTTAAAAAAGGAAACTGGGCAAGGACAGACAAGAAAACAGGAGCTTCTTTATTTAGCAATTTCCCATCTAGTAAGTATTCAGACTTACTAGAAAGTATTCAGACTTCAGCCAATGCAGTCAACCCCGATGACACCCAGTGTTCGACACATGCAAAAAAGACAAGAAAGTAGGACTTATCAGAAAAGAAAAAGTATGCAGTGGGAGAGAAGGGGTTGGGACTGGGTGATAATGGATAAAAATAGCATAAATTCACTGTGTTCATGCGTAAAAAAGACAAAAGAAAAACAGCCTCCTTGCAAAAAACGTTTGACATATATTATTCAGGGAGTATAGCCAAGTAATCTTACTGATCTCTGTAATTTGCTATTTCTGGGGGGTTATAAAAGCCCTTTTATAAAGCCATTTTAAACAAAACATACCAAAAAGTTTACAAAAAAAAAGATACAGAAAAAGGATAGCTTGCTTCATGTCCCCAAAAAAGAAAAAAATAAAGGGGGCATGCCAACATGCTCAAAAATAAAGGTTTATTTTCCTTATTTCTTAATACAAAATGCAAGCAAAAGATAGACATATGTAAAACAAAGCTCAGGAGCAGACTCACAGTCCTGGAAATCCTTCAATAAAAGCAAAGCAAGAGTTTGTTGTTGTTTAGTCGATGCAGATTACATAGAAACTGAAATATGTAAAAATATGTAAAAATTAAGTATCACAACAGACCATCACATGATTCTACCAATACTATTTTATAATAAACAAATTATTTGCAAATTGATTCCTCCATAAAATATTTTAGGATATTTTTTAAAAAGAAAGGAACTGGGAGAGAGTGTGGCTTCCTCGGTATCCCCTGTCCAAGCTCAGGAACATCATGTCACCTGCTTGCTTTGGACAGTTCCATTAAGTAAGACTCTGGTGGATCAATCGATTACTTCACACAGGGTTATATACCATGTTCCATGAGCCAACCCAACCAACAATCTCTCCTGTGAGTTAATGCTACAACCTGTTTACTGTGTCCAGAGTGACTCTCAGCTGGGGCAGCACAGCAGTTAGCCTGCATCACTACTGACAAATTCATAACCACATGACTTTCAAGGGAACAAAGGTTTTATATTCTTTTTTAAATTTTTTATTATTATTTCCGCTCCTACAAACTTAATAGGTAGACCAGTTCCATCCCTCCCTTCTCCTCCCCCCCGAACTCCCTGCTCCCCATCCCCTCACCCCTCCATCCCCATCCCCCAGTGCCTCCTCCCCCCAATCCCCAGAGAGTCCTTTAATGTGCATGCCAGACTCTCCTCTGGGTCCTCCTCTCCGATGACTTACAAGGACACAGTAGCATTTCCCTGAACCCTTTCTCGTGTTCCCCTTAAGCATAGAAACACTACTGTGCCTGTCAATCCCTTATCTCCAAGGATCTTGGTGCCTTTAGCAGATGCTAAAGTTTGTGAGATCAATAGTGTGTTGGACATTGCGCAGGACATGCAAAGTCCAACTGTGGTTGCTTTGGCCCTAACTTGTGTGGAGTATCTTGCAAATCATTGCTCCTCCCATCTTTTTGCTTTTACAATCTAACTGCCCCCTCTTCCGCAAATTTCCCTGAGCTTCAGGATGGGGAGAGATTAGTCTGGCCTAGTTCTAGGTGGTTGATATACAGTCTCTGAAGTTCTGGATTGTGGTTTGTTGATTTTCTTTTGCAGTTTTGCTGCTCCTGCAATGCCCTTCACTCCATCCTGATGGGACATTGTATGTCATCCCCCTGGCCAGAGACAAAAAGCTGTTAAACTGGAGTCTTGTTATAAGAGCACATTCAAGGTAGATGTAATAAAAGTAGGAAACCGCAGTGAGGGAGGGGTCAATCACCCATTTGCAAAATGGTTACTTATTATCTGCCAGACTAAATGCCCTCCCCTTCTGGTTAGATCATACCCCCTCAGTTGTAAATGATCAGGAACGACATCTCTGTGAACTTAACTAGGTGTCACATTACTTACTTGCAGTCCTTGATGGAGGCCTATTTTCTCTGCTGTAACTTGGTCCTGTCTCTTCTTGTTTCTAGTGTGGCCCTCCTACCCCATCCCTACTGTACATAATCCTTGCAATTACTGTAGGTATTACATAGATTTATCTTTGAGTTTCTCAAGGTGGGCTGGGGTTTTATATTCTTTTAAAATTGTCCCATTACAGTTCTTAATCCAGTTTGACAGGAGAGTCCACAACAACACGAGGGACCAATATTCATATATCCACGGGATTACTGAGAGAGGTTAAGTTCTTATTTGCCAGACCAGCATGTCTGGTCTAGTTTACCAAAGGACAGCCAGTTTCCTCATACAGCTTCCTCCATCTTGTTCACCTTCCTGGGGACCAGTCCCACCCACTGTGGGCTGACTTGTGCCCATCAATCAGAAAATCTCCTGCAGGCTTGCTTGGAACTTTAAATACTCATTTCTCATAACTGTGCCCAGCGCTCAGAGCTCTCAGTTGTCAAAGCTGACCCCTATCTCTAACCATGTCAGATAGTTTGGTTCTTCTACCTGTCCGCTCTGGCTTGGAGTCTTTGCCCACTCCTTTTTGACAAAGACACTTTACAGAGGAGGAAAAGCAGGTCATGGAGGAAACAGGAAGGCTGTGAGCTTCCCCCAGATCACACCTTCAGTAAGTTAGAAACCGCATTGAACACAACACACTTTTATCCTCCTGGGAGCTTCCAGCTACTACTTGTCTGTTGCTCGGTGATCCACTGCCCCCACGTGGCCACAGTCTGAACTTCAACCCTGTTTGGTTCCAAACTATGAAGACTCTCATTCACCCTTATTAGAAAACACACCCCTGCATGTGTCTGACAACAAATTGTGACCTGTGACAGAATCATTTGCCCTCCTCATACTCTCTTAACTCTTTTCATAATAAGATGCTAACAGGGTAATTGCAGAATGAAGTAAAGGAATCCATCTAAATTTCTGGAAGGATCCAATATACTATGGTTCTTAAAACTCTCTGTAAAATGAGGTGGCAGATGTGCTGGTCAGAGAGCTTAGTGGGTAAATCTCATGCTTTCCCACCTGGTGCCCTGACTTGTATAGCTGGAGGACCACATGGCGGAAGGAGAGAAGCGACTTCTGAAATATTCCTCTGATCTCCACCTGTGTGCCATGGCTTGCATATTCTCTCCCTCCCCATCCCCCTCTCCTTCTCCTCTTCCCCTCTCCTTCTCCCCCTCCTTCTTCCCCTCCTCCTCTCTCTCTCTCTCTCTATCTATCTCTCTCTATCTCAGAAACAAATAAAAAGCATATATTTTTAAAAAAGAAGTGTCATGACAGAATAGCGACTCAGCATGCAATCTGAGTTCATATCCTTGAACCCACATAAAAAGCCAGATGAAGTGGCACCATCTCAACACTCTTAGGGCAAATGGGAGGCCAAGACAGGAGAATCCACAGGAACCTCTCTAGTTTACGGTGCATTGAACAGGGGGCAGCTATTAGAGAGAACCTGCCTCTACTCGGTGGGCGGCAAGAACCAACTTCTGAAAGTTGACTTCTGGCATCTCCATGTAAATGAGAGTGTTTACACACAGACACACACACACACACACACTAGGAGTTTGCTTATGCAATGTGGTTGGGGCTGCCTGGTCCTCGGGTGCTTTCTTTAGCAACTTGATCAACATAAGGTGGCATCCAGATGACACAGTCCCTGTTATCTGTGTCTGAACCTATAGTAGACAGTGTCACCCATCAAATGTCATGCAAGTGAAGGAATCAACAGTAATGTAATTTGGTTTCAGCAGAAACCACAAAAAACTCCCAAATGCCTGATCTTCCATGCAACCGGTTTAGACACTGGGGTCCACTCCAGGTACACTGCAGTGGATCTGGGACAGATATTCCTCTCACATCCGCAGCTGCGAGTTATTACTGTCAACAGTATGATACTTTGCCTCTCACAGTGATACGAGTCATGACTAAAATCTCCAAGAGAAGAGAAAGTTTTAGGCTGGAAGTAAGTAGCCAAGAGAACCAGATCACCAGTTCTTGTCTTACATAATACCTTGGAAGGAATATACTTTGGAGGAGCACCAAACAATTTTCATATATATAAATCTTAACAATCAAAAACTCAAGCCATATTAGTGACCATTTTACAATATTTAATTCCCCATATCAAAAAAAAAGTCCCCGATTGGAATATCTACAGTGCCTTTTGCTTATTGTGTGAAACCCAAATGTAATCCACCCATCTTGCGTATAAAAGCCTCTATCCTTATTTACACCTAGAGCATCACTGAAATGAGGGTCAGTCTAGACTCCACATGAGGAATGAGCAGTGGGGTGCAGACTCATCCTATTTGGACCTTCATACAAATCCTCCCAATGACTTTCAAAGCCTGGGTCTCTGGTTCAACTGCTGTCAGCTGCTGGAGATCTGGAGGAGGGTATGGGCGGAACAGCTGGGGGAGCCTCAACCTTCACTTCTGCCCTCCATGGTTTCTGTTATGGCTTGTAACGCTGTGGGAGGGAACTCATCATACTGATGACAGTAATAAGTTACAGCATCTTCAGCCTTCAGGTTGCTGATGGTGAGAGAGGACTGCGAATCAGATGCACTGCCACTGAACCTTGATGGGACACCAATTTCCAATCAGATTCTTCATAAATCAGGAGTTTAGGTGGTTGCCCTGGTTTCTGCTGGTACCAGGCTAGCCAGCTACTAATGTCCTGACTTGCCCGGTGGGTGATGGTGATTCTGTCTCCAAGAGAGGCAGACAAGGAGGCTGGGAAATGTGTCATCTGGATGTCACATATGGCAGCTACAGGGAAACACAGAAACAAAGATCACACAACTGATAAGGCTACAAGAAGTCTCCGTGGGGAACCAAGTGGCACTGGTCATACCTCACCTTACCTGCAAGCCAGAGCAGCAGGAGCCCCAGGAACTGCAGTGTGAGTCCTCATGTCACTGCTGTGTGCCTGACTGAGACCAACTCCTCTGCAGGATGTGGCCAACCTTTAAGAAATCCTCAGAGAACTGGGCTGTGCTCTTGGCACCTGCAAATCAGGAAGGAACTGGGCAAATCTATGCACAACTGCATAATTCTTCATCTGCATGATTTAGCAAAGGCCAGATATCCCCAGACCACCCAGGTCAGACAACAGCATGGATTTTCTTTCAAATAACATGTTTCTGCTTAGAGATCACTTTATTGAAAAGATGTTGGCAGTACACTTGCAAATGGAGCTGGATGTGGTTCTGCACGTCCACTGACTTTCATTATTTTATTAAACGGAACACCCTTGTTTTTAAACATCACATATTAAGTCCTACACTGTGCACCAGACAGGTTTTCTTCTTACTCTCAAATGTTTCCCCAGTGCATGGTATATCGCCAGAATCCCTGCTGGCCCAAGCCTCGGGTTTCACTGCAACCCACACCGAACACATTCATCTCCTGTCCTAGAGGGGGCAGCATATTTGCTTCCCTGTTCTGAAAGTTGATAGTAATCCCACTTCTCAGCATGAGGGTTGACGCTGTCAGTCCTAAAAATTCTACCAAAAAATTTCTGATGTTTCTTACACTCCATGAAGTTGGACTAGAATAAGCATGTCATTGCAACCCAGCTTCTTTGGCCTTCCAACATGGACTGAAGACCCACAGTTCTCTAGGAATCTTCCGGGCTTTTCAGTGCCACATTGGGAGTTTTGAGGCTCCAGCTTCCTGGACTGAGACACCTCCTAGGTTTGTGGCATCTCCAGTGTGCAAATGCTCATTGCTAGACTTCCCAGTCCAAATAAATGTAAATCAATCTGATAAGTCCCTTTAGAAATACGTACTCATTCCATTTGGTTCTGTTCTTCCATTAAACCTGAGTCATTACATTCTCTGTGGTTCAGTCTTATCTTGATATTGTTATCTATTTATTTAGCTATGTTTCTTCTCCAAAACACACCAAGAGTGTCTGGAACAAATAAGGAAGAAAATGCTCTGACATCGTTATTATGAATAAATGTCAAAGAAAAGGGTCTGGGACTTCTTAGGGTCTGCCTCTGGCATTGTACTATAATAAGCAATCACTGTTCTAAAAGGAGCCATGGGGAGAAAGCATACACTAAGACCAGCCGTTTTCAATGCAACACACTTTCTAGACACAAAGCTGAAAATATTCCTTTGCCCCCAGAGAGAAGCATATTCTATCCCGATGTAGCTTGAATCTGAGAAAGAACAGCATGGAAATTCTCAGTGGTGTCAATGTTTTAAAGGTGTCTTCTGGTAATATTCTTATGAGGAACATTTATTTCATGTCTGCAATCTCAGGTTCCTAGGATGCTGTCCAAATGACCCAACCTCCATCCACCCTCATTGCATGTGCATGGGAGCTAAAGTGGAGTGTGTGGAAATAAACATCCTATGTCCAGGTAGAAATCAATGAATTAAATTGAAACTCTTCTTGCAGATTAAGTGTTATTTTGAAGACAAAACCAAAGAAAGAGATATCAAAGAGAAAATTATAGGTCCATCTCACTAATGAACATAGATGAAAAAATACTTAATAAAATATTGACAAACAGAATCCAAAAACATATCCAAAAAATCACACATCATGATCAAGCCAGGTTCATTCCGAGAATGCGGTGATGGTTTTTACATATGTCAATAAATAAATGTTATTAATTTCACTAACAGATTGAAATAAAAACATGTGATCTTCTCAGTAGATGTAGAAAACTCCCTTGACAAAATTCAACACCCCTTCTTCATAAACACTTTGGAGAGAAAAGGAATAAGGGGGACCTTTCTCAACATAATAGAGACTATGCACAAATCTAAAGTAAACATCATTCTAAATAAAGAAAAGCTTGAAATATTCCCACTTGGATCAGCAGTGAGACAAGGCAGTCCACTCTCATCACTCTTTCTTAATATTGTTCTTGAAGTCTTAGTCAGAACAGTATTGCAGTAATTAAACTATTCTTGTTTGAAGTTGACATATTTTTTATATGAGAAACCCACATGACTCCTTTTTTATATGAGAAACCCACATGACTCCGCCAGGAAACTATTTGAATTAATAAATACTTTCAATAAAGTGTTAGGCTACAAAGTCAACTTACAAAAATCAGTAGACTATTTATATACCAGAGACAAATGTGCTGAGAAAGAAATGAGTGAGTCAGCCCCATTCACTGCAGCCTCAAAGAACATAAGATAATGTGGAATAAACTTAATCAAGGAAGTAAAAGTCCTGTACAAAGAAAATTACAAAACACTGCTGAAAGAAACTAAGGACAATACTAGAAAATGGAAAGATCTTCCATTCTCATGGATTGGTAAGATTACTATAGTAAAAATGAGGGCTAGAGAGATGGCTCAGGGGCTAAGACTGCCTGGAAAGCAGAAAGTCTTGAGTTCAGATCCCAGGTCACACATAAAAAATGCCAGGTAGAAATGACCTTGGGGTCTGCTTCTGACCCTGGTGGGCAGAGCCTGGGAAATACTGAGCCAAGCAAAAAGAAGGTAGAAGTGATCCTAGATGAATCCCAAAGTTACCCTTATCCTTCACAGGGACACACAGTGCTTTCTCTCTCTCTCTCTCTCTCTCTCTCTCTCTCTCTCTCTCTCTCTCTCACACACACACACACACACACACACACACACACACACACACTCGCTAAATAAATAAATTATTTAAATACCAGAAAAATATGTTGGTATTCTGGAATTCTGGTTCTGGAAGACAGAGAACCAAGTAAACACCAAATCAAATCAGTAAGGAGGAACAATAATCCATGATGATTTCTGATGCTACCCTTGGATCTCCACACATTCCAAATACCTTCTTGTACACACACACACACACACACACACACACACACACACACATGCAATAACTAAAGAAATTGTTTGAGTTTTGATGAAAAAATAGTAATCACAGAAGGCAGATATTCTGCCAAACTTCAGATATGAGGATTATGAAAGTGTATATAAGACATAAACTTTAGGGGGATGTAGAGAGTTTGGTCAGCAATGCCTGTGTGTAAACACAAAGACCTGACTTTGTCTACAGGATGCATGTTGCCGAATCCCCCGCAGGGCCAGCTGGGGAAAGGAGGGGAAATGGCAGGGGCCTCATTGGCACAAGGTAAATGGGGAAGCTGGTGACAGCATGACAGGGTCACCACCCTGATCCCGGGAGTCGGGCGAGAAGCAGCAGGCAGAGGATGAGTTGGCTGCAGACTCAGCTTTATTCAGGAAGTGTTTGGGCTGACATAGGGTCAGGATCCAATCAGGTGTTGCCACCCGTCGCTGTGGGGGGGGGGGTGATTGGAGAACAGCCACCAATCACTTGACTGTTTACTAGATGTCCGTCCACTGCAGGGGCTGGTTAGATGGCCGCCCCTACCGGTTGTTCATCCTTCAGCCTGTATGTTTCCTCTATTTGGACATGTCTGGGGCATGTCTGTATCCAGTAGGGCCTCCCGGAATCGGTAGTGCCACAGATACACATTAAAAAAAAAAAGCCAGACACAGTGGTGAGCTTCTTGCAAAATGAGATTTCCTTCCACCACTACACCCCTCAAAATGCAAGGTAGATGTATCCGGAAGAATCACATTTCATGTAGACCTCTGTTCTACACGTACACACACACACACACACACACACACGCACGCACGCACGCACGCATGCACAAACGCTAAGCTAAGCTAAGCTAGGCTAAACTAAGCATTATTTGCAAAGTATAAGTAATGCAAGTAAGCCCAGAGCAATGAGTGGTGATTTGCCCTTGTTACCCTAGAAAGGGTGAGACAGAGACATGAGGATCCTGAGTTTAAGGCCAGTTTTAGCAAGTTGAAGGCCAGAACAACCTATTCAATGGGACAATGTCTCAAAAAATGTAACTAATCACCTGAGTATAAAGAAACTCAAGGCTCCTTTTATTCAAAGCAAATTCTTCAACTAATGTTGGTATTTTAACATTAAGAAAAATTTTATTAGAAAGAAAATAGTATTTTACTCAGTGTACTTTTATTTCTTTTGCTTTAAATTGATAATCTATCCAAATTCTTGCTAAACAAGTTGTTACTTTAGCCACAGCTTTGTTAAATTTCATAATTTTTGCTCTGTGACTTCATCAGTGAGCTCAACTTATCTCTCATCTCATTTACTGCATGTTGGACAGATGGAGAACAAGATCTTACGAATCTGAACGAATCCTGCAAGAAATAACACTTGCTCCTCACACGTGCTCGCTCTGTAAGGAGAGAACATATAGATTCAGATGAGAAAGATGGCCACCATCTTTCATAAAAGAGGCATAACTAATCCCTAGGTACTCCTTTACTAAAAAAACAAGTTTTCAAAATATGGAGAGCACTTAGTTGGTTTTGGAATATGTATAAAAGAGAACTCAAATATGTGGCAGAAATCAACACAGGAAGGAAGTCTGAACTTGATTTTCTTGAGAATCTCTGACATTAGTCTCTTTTACATAGTAACTAACTTGGATGAAACTCTGGAGAATGTCAGTCTGAGCTTCAAATCATCCTAGGGCAGCTGTGTTCATCACTGCTCTTCTATGGCATAGATTCTCTACTGTTCTTCCACACTCTGATAAAGGGCTATTAACCAATATTCACAACAAGGAATATTAAATATGGAAGTGTCTTTCGAATAATTGAGTAAAAACCAAAATAAAATTGTTCCTATTTAAATCAGGTATGGCGTGCAAACCTATTATTTCAGAAAGTTGGAATTCTGAGAAAATCCTTACTTCTTCAAAGGAAAAGTGTTTCATCCACATCTGAACATTATCAAGATCTAGATATGAAGGCAGATCTGAAGTCCCAACAGAATGGAAATGAAGGACCACAGGCTGAGGAGTGTGTGACTCTGATAAAGTTTTCTCTCTTTCTTTCACTTTCCATATCAGCGAAAACCAAAAATGGCAGTATCTTCTTTATGGTATGTTTCTATATATATTAAGCATGACATATGCAATATTTGATTGGATTCTGGAACAGATTTTCTACTAATAGGCTGATCTGGGGAAGTGCCTTATAGGAGACCATTTGAATCCAATGTCTTGGCTTCCTACATGGATTGGAGTTCCCCAGCACAAGACAGCCTCTGCTTCAGTGGGATATGTCTCTGGTACAATGTTGCTTCTATACCTTCATTCCTGGACACTAAAACACAGATTCTGATAAATGGTAATCACAACACTACTTCATTCTGTTAAAACAATTTCCGCTTGGTACGTGTTGAGTGACTTGTGCATTGGTTGATAATTCTTTTGTAATGTGACAACCAAGAAATGTGATATTCTCTACCATCTCTTTGAACCAAGAGGAATTGCCACATCTCTTCTGCTGATGTCTAACAGAGGAAAAACAGGTCAGGGGATAGAAAAGCTTCCATGGATCATCAACAAAAAAACTCCCAGTCAGAAGCTAGTTCCTTCTGGGAAATATCATCAACTTCTGGAGGCACCAGAAGTAGTAGGTGGAGATGCACAACCTCATCATGTTTCTGCTTCCCTGGATGATTGACAGTAAGTAAGCCTTGTCTCACTTTTGAGGGGAAGTGTTGCACCGTTGATAGTAACTTCAGGGTGCAGGCTGCCGATGGGGAGCACTCATTATGTTCCAGACTCATTGCCCCTCGATCTCAGATAACAACCTTGATGTGGAACAGATCAAAAGCTTGGGGCACTGTCCTCATCTGTGTTGGTACCAGTCAAGGCTGACAATTTCAAGTGGCTGCACAACAACCTTCCTGGGATGACTTGGTCCCAAATCCAAGATAGTGTTGTTATTTCCAGAGGAAAAACACCAGGTAAAAAGGATGGGCTACTCTTGTAGCTTAATCTTCTTTTCACAGTGTTTCTTAGACACTCCCAAACATGGGTTCTGGTCTTCATCTAGTCTTAACTAAGCCATGTTGTTTAGACATAGAAATCCTCTCAATATGAATAATTCATTTATACCTTTCAGTCTATAGTGCTGTATGAACCTGCATAATGTATCATCATCAAAACCCTCTTGGCTCCTAAGAGAGCACCATTTGCAATAACTTTGGTAAGAAAACATGTGGGAATGAAAGGAGAAGGCCTTCTTGGCCACTTACAGCCTCAGATGAGGGTTCAGAATATGGGGACATTGTCAGCGTTGACACTGAACATCTGAAAGAGGGGCAGGAAGAGGAAAGCACTTAGGGTCCTCGATATTGGGGTCAGACTCATGCTGAATGAGGCTGATACTCCTGTGGGTGCACAGAGACTGCGAAGGTGACAAAGGACCTTCAAAGTGGAGAACTGTATGGGTTTATGTGGGATGTCTGCAAAGGAGGTACAAGAGATGGTGACAGAGACGGATTTTATGCAGGGAATTGGTCAATGAGGAAATTAGTGAGTGAAGTAAGAGCCATTATTTTCATTGCTGGAAAATGAAGCTACTATTCTGGAGACAAGTATTTTTAAAACTATGCATTTCTGAATGCAATTAATGATAGCCATTTCATCTTCTGTCTATTTAGCTAGAGACAGATAAATGAATCTGTGTGTGCATATATGGACAGGGAAATAGCTAATTCCTTCTAATGTAGAAGGAATTGACCTCCCTAGTCATTACATGTGGACATACTTTCTACTAAATCATTATAATGGAACTATTTGCTTTTTGAAGGAATGTAAAACATCAAAAATCACTGTTTCTTCCTCTTCTTAAAAAGGATATCCTCAGAATTTGAGCCTAGATTAGAAAAAGCAGAGACTGTGCATTAACATTCTAGTGAAAATAAATTTCCTCCAAAATCAAATTCTTGAAAATTCTTGGAAATGGAAGTCCATCTCTTTTATAAATGTGGAAGAGTATCTGTCGTTATTTCATTCAATGTATTTTCCTGCATTTACCTTGTGCCTCTACCTACTTTTTCTCATGTTTGATCTTCCAACAGTTGCAGTGGTGTTGCATGCTGTAGTCATATTTTAATATTTTTGTTGCATAAATCTGTTGTCTAAGTTGTCTTCACTTCCTGATTCCATGGCTTACACTTCACCGAGTGTATTCATGGGTGGGTTGGGGCTGAATTTACAGTTTCTTTCCTTTACATGACTTCTTTAATTTGATTCACTTTTTATTAACAGGTTTTGTTCTTTCATAATTCCATACATATGTACTATGTTTTTCAGTTGTTTATCTCTCTTTTACCTCCTGTCTATCCTAAATTGTCCCCTTCTTCACAGATCTTTTCCCCCATGTTCATGTTCATTCCTCGTTTTTGTTTATTTTAAAAAATTTGTAATTAAGCTTAGGTTTTAGTCTTTTACATTTTCATGTATTTATACAATGAACTTATGCTCTCAGTTCTTATTACTGAATCCCAACTCCCCCTTCTTTTTGCACTGGAAGAGTCATGCAATGAGAAGATTCCTTAATGTATTACAACCTCTCATGCTAAGTGATGGACATTAAATCTGCTGAGAAGTGAACACGTATGTTCTGGCATCACATCTAAGGGCAGACATTAGTTCCTTTCACTGTTTGTGTGAGGTATTTGTAGTCGATGGATATTTGAAAGTGGTTACTAAATATTTATCAGAGTTTCAGCTTTTCGGGAGGAGATGGAGCAAGTATGAAATGAGAATAATATATGCACTTGTTCATAATTTAAAGCTTTGATGACTTTCTTACATTTGTGTTTTTTACCTATATTTAACTTCTTTCCACAGTGATGGACATTCTCCAAAAATGCAATTAGACATTGCTTTCATCATTTCACATAAATGATGACAAAGAGAATTTCTTCTGTTCTGTGCTTCTTCACCTTGGAGAAATGGCTAGAATCTGTGAAAACTGACTTGTAAATATTCATTCCTTGTCATTGTTCCTCACTATATGGTAAATAATTCTGGAAATGAAGATTCACAGAAACCTCTTCACATTTGTAACCTTATGCTTTTCAATGCATACATTTCTCTTTGTAAGTGAATTCACCTGCTTTATGAGATTCATCCTTGGAATCATAGCAGAAATATTTGTGATTCTGTCACATGCCAATCAAACCCTTGACTAAGTTTAATTCTCTGAAGAGGGAACAGCTGGGCCCCGCTGAGTGGAAGGAGTTTTTGTTCCAGTCTGTAGCACTGTGTGGGTGGAGCAGTATCATACTGCTGACAGAAATATGTAGCCGCATCTTCAGTCTCCATGTTGCTGATCGACAGAGAGTAAGCAGTCCCAAACCCAATGCCATGAAGCGCCTTGGGACTTCAGAAGCCTTGTTGGATGTGCCGTAAATCAGGAGTCTAGGAGAGGAACCCGGCTTCTGTTGGTACCAGTGTAAGTAACTGGTGTGTACACTTGAGCTGGCCCTGCAGGTGATGGTGACCTTCTCCCCTGGAGAAGCCGCCAAGGATGCTGAGACTGAGTGAGTACGATGTCTCCATGGGACACTGGAGGAGACAGGAAAAGACAGAGAGAAGTTAGTAGAAACAGACATGTAAGATGACTGCATTCCATATATTGTGCAGAAAAGACAATGGGAAAAGCATCTTCTCTTTGACTCAATTTTCCATGAGACATGGAACTTGGGTTTTGATCATTGAGCCTCCTGTCTTTATTACCTGTGACACTGATCAGCAGGAGGCTGAAAAGTAGAATTGGAGAATCCATCCTGCTTTCTGATCTTTTCTCAACCGACATGTCCACACATAAGTACATCTCTTAAAAGCAACCCTGTGGCATTTGTAGTTCCTGAAAACGACTATGCAAATGGCAGGCTGTAGGCCTGGTGGTTCTTGACTTATAAACCCAGGTGGTTCTCCTAATTAGCTGCAGAAGTTAAACCAGCAAGGCAGGGAAATGTTCATGTTCTGTCCTCTGTGATGGTACTTGGTGTTGATCCAGTGCATTACCAAAGTCTTTCTGTGACTTACAAGACAAACGGCATTCTGCCGAGCAGTTTGTGAGATATATTTCTTATGATTAGGAGTTGCTAAGGATGACAATGTATAATATACCTCGAAAAAAATCTTACAGCCTAGAAAATATTGGCTTCTCTTCTTGTCAACTGCTCAGTTGAGAATGAGTATATCCATCCCAGTCTAATTAAATGATTCAGAGCCCACAAAGAATCAGGAAAGCCAAATCCCTGTATGTGCCCTAGAGGCCAAATATATTCAAGGATATTTCCAAAAGTCAAGCAAAGATTTCCATCCAGATGATAAAGAGAAAAATAAAATCTCCTATATGACAATGAGGGAAATATTTTGTTTTGCATTCTACTCAATGCTCTTCCCTCTCTCTTAAATACATTAATTTTATAGATAATATTCACAATTACCTTTTATCATATGAATAATAACATAGTAATTAACTGTTTAACTTCAGGTTATGCCATTATCTGAAAATGCCAGAGAATGTTCAAATAAATTATATCTTAATTACTGAACCATGGGCTTTTTTATCCACATGGACAGGTGCTTTTGTCTTTGTCAATAATTTCTGATTTCTAGCATTAGCATCATCAGGAACTGGATTTCTTCCAAGTGCTTGTGGCATTCCACCAGGTGATTCATAAGAATGGCAGGATCATGCATTTAAGAAGTTTTTTTTTTTTTTTTTTTTTTTTTTTTTACTGCATGTGATAAACTAAAACTCCACAAATGTTCTCCAGTACACAAAGCATGGAAGAACAAATATTGTAATACTGATATACTGATGTATCACAGTACAGATATATAGAAAGTATGAAGCGTCTTTCAGATAATATCCTATGGCTTTAAAAGATTCCAGCGTCCTCAAGCTCTCTGCTTTGAAGTCAGCCCTGTCTGACTCCCTTTTAGTCATTTGCTACAGCAGCAACACAGATGTGTTCAGTGTTCCTGGGAGAAACATATGAGGTGGCGTGGAAATGGTGAAGTGTATTAATCAGTTCTCTCTTCACGTGACAAAACACCCAAAGAAACAACTGGAAGAAGGAAGGATTTATTTTGAATCAGTTTCAGAGGCTTCAGTCCATGATTGGCTTCTTTCTTTCATGGCAATCTAAAGTGAGTTTCACTTACTTTAGGGAAGGGCATGGCCACAGCTAGCTCCTCACTTCACCTCTGCTGGAAGGACAGAGACATGAAGAACCAGACACAAGTTTTACTCTGGTGACCTCCATCTTCTCACCAACGCTCCATATTTTTGTTTCCCTCTGCATTTTTATTACTAATATAAAATATTATGAAAATGAAAGCAGGGAGAGGGGGCATGAGGGGATACGAGATAGGAGGGACAGAGGTACTTATGAAAAAACTCTAAAATGTGGGGAAGTAACCTCAGAGGAACATCTCATGCTAATAATATGTCAAAAACCCTATGTCTTTTAAAGGAAGGAATAAGAATGGGCAGTCCATATGCAGAGGAGCACAGAGTGAGGAAACCAGGGGAAAAAAGGCCTGAGCTCATATACTTAGAACCGAGGTAAATATATTTTGGAAGTAACAGGAGCATGACACTTGCTAATAAAATGTTTGTCAGAGAGGTCTCAAAGGCCTGCAAACATGATAGGCTTTTGCCATTGCTCTTGATTGTTCTCTAAAAATATGGTGGTAAGAACCTATTATAGAAGATGCAACACATAGGGATCACATGCTGCAAAAGCTGCTGGTGGAGAGAAACAACCACAGGCCTTACTAACTCATGAGATCTGTAACTTGCAATAAAAATCACCAAGGCAACAGGTAACCAGCAGTATAACAGTGGCATGAATATCAAGGAGACAACCAAGAGCTTTCTGATTGAACTCAAGACTGGATTGTCAGAATGGAACACATTCTTGTTACTGTTAACTTGAACAAGAACCGATAAAATGGAAGGAAATAGATCAATAAGGAAAAAAAGCCAATGAACCTACAGGTAGTCAAACTATACACCAAACGGCTCTGTAAATAGCTGCTATTATACTCAAAGGTTTTCAGAATACTCAACACTTCGCTCAGAAGTCTTCTTCTACAACAGTAGAGGATCTCAACACCCTGAGAGGATTCAGCCTGGAAAGCAGAAGAGCAGTGACGTGGACAGCAATGGCCACCACAGTGCAGAGCACTGGTGACCCAGCGAGGCTCAGCAGAGCAAGGCCAACCTAATCTCTCTCCACTTTAAGGTGATGTGGGGCCACCAGGTTTCCATCAATTGTGGGGGGCAGGGGATGGTCCCAGAAGGCTGAGGTGCAATGGGATTGTCATCGTTCTTGTGCCCAGGTTCAGAGAGAAGAGGCTGCTGGGAAGCCACTGCTGCTGACAGGCGTCTTTCATTTTGGTCCCATGGCCGCCCCACTGATTCCAGCAGCATTTGGAGAGCCGTCCACTTCTTGTTTCCTTCAGCTTCCAGTAACGCAATCAAATTATGAATCCTCAACCTGTTAATCCAGTGATTCTTCAGAAATCTCAATACCCAATAACTGCTGGGGGCCAAATCTTTCATACAAGTATTCTTTAGGAAACACACTATAAAGCATCCCTAATACCAAATACAGACAGGATGGTTACCAAATGCACTACAGAGCGGAGTCTAACCCCTTATCTGTAATTATGACATACATTGGGTAGACCCTCTGTAATTCTAAAAAAAGTGGGGGGAAAGCAACTTTTCCTAAGAATAACAATCTGAACACATTGTGATTTGCAACATGAAAGTACACATCTGCGTTGCTCACCTGACCGCTCACCGAAGGGAGGCAGGAATGTCTTCAGTACTGGCTGGTTTTTCTCCAGTGCTCTTGTCCTTTACAGAGTATCTTTCCCAGAGTTCCTTACATGGTCATGAATCACAGCCATGACCACAAAAAAAGACAGACCCTGAGCTTCTTCATAGTTATGTGTTCCTCCTATTTGTATGTTTGATGAACAGAATTTAGTCCTTGTTATATGGATATCCAGACCTTTTAGGGAAAAAAAATCCTGTTATGGTAGATAAAGAAGAGAATATCATTTCTTGAGCCCAAGATAAAGTCTTTAATAATATCCTGGTGATGAGCTAGTGGGAAGAGGACACTCGGGTGCCCTCTTGTACACATGTCCCTTCCACACAAACAAGTAAATAAATTGAGGGTGTGAAAGATAAATTTAACACAGGGATGCAGTACCATATGTGAAAGGAAAATTAAATTGAATGTAGGACTAGGGACATAGCTGAGTTTGTAGAGGGTTTTTTTGGCATTAAAAAGCTCTGGGTTGGGTGTTGGGATGCACACTTTCCATCCCTTGATTTGGCAGGTAAAGGTGGAAACAGCAGGAATTCACTACCATCCCTGGCAACATAGTGACTTTGAGGTTGGGCTGAGGGAGAACCTGTCTCAACGCAACAAAGCCAGGAAGCAAACCGAGTGTAGATGCCATCAGCGAGAATCCCCGTTGTTGAATGTGATGGAAACTGGGAAATGAGACTGATGAGGCGGACAAGGCAGAGTTGTGCTGACCTGGTCTTGGGCATGAGCTCTGTTAGTGTGCGCATCCCAGATCCTTTCCCTGAAGTTCCAACCTCTTTGGTCTGTAGACTCTGAGTACGAGGCTTACTTGGATGTAGAAACTGGCCAAGGGAGCTCAGCAAAATAGCTCAGCAGGTAAGGTGTTTGCTTGCAAAACTGATGACCTGAGTTCTATCCCTGGACGCTTCTATGGTGAAAGGAGAGGACTGAGTTGAAAAAAAGATGTTCTCTGACCTCCATTTGTGCACTGTAGCATGTATGTGTACACCTCCTGAAACAAATGAATGGATAAAATGTTAAAAAAAAAAAAAAAGGAAACTGATCAAGGCAGACAGGAAATAGGAAGTTTTGTTTACCCAGCAATTTCCCAACTGGTAAATCTTGCCCCAGCAAGTACTCAGACATTTGCCAATACTGTCAACCCAGAGGAAACCCAGTGGTCTACACATGCAAAAAAGACAAGAAAGTAGAACTGGCTGGAAGAAGAAAAGTATTCAGTTGGAAAGGAAAAGGGGGGGGACTTGGTGATAATGGACAAAAACAACATAAATTCACTGTGTTCATATATGAAAAAGAAAAACAGCTTCCTTGCAAAAAATGTTTGGCATATTTTCTTCAGGGAGCACATCCTAAGTAATTTTACTAATTAATATCTGTAATTTTTTGCTATTTTATGAAAAACAAATCATTTGCAAAAAATTGATTTTCTCATAAAATATTTTAGGATTTTTTTTAAACAAAAAGAAACTGGGAGAGAGAGTGTGACTTCCTCAGGATCCCCTATCTCTAAGCTCTTGATCATCATGTCACCTGCTTGCTTTGGACAGTTCCACTAAGTAAGACTGTGGTGGATTAACCCATCACTTTGCCCAGGGTTACATGCTGAGTTCCATGAGCCAACCCCATCCACGAGTCTCTCCTGTGAGTTAGTGCTGTCCAAGTGACTCTCAGCTAGGGCAGCACAGCAGTTAGCCTGCATAACTACTGACCAATTCATAACCAAATGACTTGCAAGAGAATGAAGGTTTTAATTTCTTTTAAAATTGTCCGGTTGCAGTTTCTTAATCCAGCTTGGCAGGAGAGTCCACTCCAACACCAGGGGACGATATTCATATATCCACGGGATTCCTGAGAGAGGGGCAGTTCCTACTTGCCAGACCAGCATGTCTGGCCTAGTTTACCACAGGACGCCAGTTTCCTCATCCAGCTCCCTCCATCTGTTCACCTGCCTAAGGACCAGTCCCACCCACTGTGGGCTGAGTTGTGTCCATGAAGCAGACAATCTTCTGAAGGCTTCTTTGGGACTTAACTACTAATTTCTCACAACTGTGCCCAGTGCCCAGAGCTCATAGTTGCTACACCGTCCCCTGTATCTAAACATGTCAGATAGTTTGGTTCATCTACCTGTCTGCTCTGGCTTGGAGTCTTTGCCCACTCATTTCTGATCCTGACCCTCACTATGTAGGGGACTCAGAGGGAGGGTTGGCTTCCACTTAAATGGATGCTCCAGGGGATGGGAAAGGAAGAAGAAGAGCGGGAAAGATGGAGGGGTGAAAGGAAGATGGAGGGAAGAGAGTGCAATGGAGGAAAACTGGAGAGTGGGGAATGTAGAGGACAGGGGTACCTATTGATCTTGTATGATTAGGAAAATGATACAATGTAGGAGAAAAAAAACACCAAGTCAGTCTTCAAAGCAAAAGAAATTCAGCTTTTCACTGGGTCATTCACAGTGATAAGTCTTGCACTGTAGCTCTAATTCTTAAATGTTGTAAAAAGTGCAGCAGTAAACACGTATGTGTGCACTATTCCTGTGGTCTGCTGACGTGCATACATTGAATACGCAGGAGTGGACCATGTGAACAGGTGATAATTCCGTTGTTAGCTTCTTGAGCATCTCCAGACTGCTTCTCTATGCCATGGTCCTGAGCATATCCAACAGCAACTTCAAGTCTTTCTCTTTCAACAAATCTGTATCAGCGTGACAAAATTTTCTGTTTCATAAACATTTCAGATGAAGTCATTTATATTTTGCTTTGTTTTATGAATTGTGGAAAAACATAATTTGAAACCCACAAAGAAGTTGTTGAAATCTCTAGAATACTTATCTTCTTAAGAAATAATTTTCAGAAGAACACAGGTTATTGAGCCTTCTAATGACCTGTTTTGTGTCACCTGCACCTGTGGAATCAGAATAGCATGATACATGTTTACATTTTGGATCCACATGCTGTGCTGTGCAGTTTATGGCTGGTGGCATCATGAATGGTATTTGCCTGGTTTGCCCATGGGACAGAGAACTCAGCTGTGCCTTGCTGCTCTGTTGCTCTTCCTCACTGCAGGGTCAGAGAAATATTTTAATGATGTAACAGAGGGAACTAACTCTTAAGACACCATTCGAGTGGGGAGGCTTTTGTATGAGGCTGTACCACTGTGCTGGGAATTTCTGTAATTTCTGTACGTTGTAAACAGTAATAAACTCCAGCATCCTCAGCCTCCACCCTGCTGATTTGGAGTGTGAAATCTGTCCCTGACCCACTGCCAATGAACCTGTCAGGAATCCCAAGATCCCTGTTGGAAACCTTATAAATCAGGTGCTGTGGAGACTGCCCTGGCTTGTGCACAAGTCAATTCAAGTAGGTGTTTCCATCACTGTGCACCAGGCTCTTACTCGACTTGCAGGAGATGGAGGCCGCCTCTCCAGAAGCAACAGACAGAGACAGTGGGGTCTGGGTCATCTCAGTAACTCCAGAGGATCCTGAAACAGAGACAGAAAAGGACATGGTCACATGCAGAGAATTAGCCATCTCTGTTTTATCATCATTTTGTACAAGATTACTGTTGTGACTTTGATTCAAAGACACAAGATCTCCAATTAAGAATATTCCATGAATTGCAAACTATAGCAGGGTATCTAGAATTAACCCACACCATCATGCTATTTGTATGTTACTGTCCTCTAGAGAGCTCAGGTTTCTGATACCCCAGGATATACCAATCCTATGTCACATGTGTGTAGGACACACATGGGAACCAGTAGGCTCCAGAGCTCACACACTTGTCCCTGTCCTCCTCCTAGAATCCCTCTGTCCTTACCACAGACACAGAGCATTAGCAGCCCGAGGAGCTGAGCAGGGAGCCTCATTCTGAAGCGGTGAACTGAAAAGTCCAGTTCAGTGGAAGCAGGACCAGAACTGAGCTTTTATCTCACACTTGAAGGGCAGGGCCTCCCAAGGGAGACACATGTAAATTGCCTAGTGAGTAAAGCAAAAGAGCAGAGGGGAGAGTGGGAGGCCTGTGAGGTGAGACATTGGTACAAAGGAAGACACCTATAGCACTGGAGAGGAGGCGACTGCATAAGTCTGTTGAGTCTGAGGACAGGATGTGCACTGCCCTCAGCCTAACATAGCAGTAGTGACTTCACCATGGACATGTGTGCAGTCCAGTGTCTGTGAGGGAAAGTTGCACTGCTTGTATCCCTTCCAGCTACACACATGTAGAAGTAGGTCCCGGGTCCACGTGCTGGTCTTCAAAGTTTTGTGCCACTTATGGAGCTGAGTAGAGCTTCATTAACATCTTGCTCTGTAAGCAGGTGAGCGGTGAGAATGCTGGAGGGCTGAAGCTGGGCCTCATGGTCAGCTGCTGCAGTTACTCTGAATGTTGCTGATACATTAACAACAAAATGACTTAAGTAACAAGGGACTTAATTTTGGCTTACTATTGTCTAGTTGCAGGTCCTTCCTTTCTTGGTAGGAGCGCATACTTCAACAACATAAGACTAGTAAATTGGTCAAAACATATCCGCAATATTGAACGAAAGACAATCTTCACTTTCCAGACTAGCATGTCTGACAAAGTGTACAGAAAGATGTCAATTTTCTTAATCAGTTCCCTCCAACTTATTCAACCGCCTAGGGATTAGTCCTGCTTACCACAGGCTGTGCCTTCCCCGTCAGCTAGCCAATCTCCTGAAGGATTTCTCTAGGATTAGTTTTCTACAATTGTACTCCCAATTCTCTACGACTGTGCCAAACACTTGAACTATCAACAACTATGTTGACACCTGTATCAATGACAGGGCTCTATGCTCAATACTTTCTCTGTTGCATTGGCCCTTGTACCTTGTTAATCAATGACTTTTTTGTCTGATGGTTGGAGAAATTTCTTTGTAGGTGGGTCATGCTGGCTTAGAACTTTCTCTGCAGTCTAGTCTACGCATATTGGTCACGTGTCTTCCTTCACAGTATTGATGCTTCCGATGAGCATCTTTGCTCCAATTGTATTTTACGTTTCTCTCTTTTCCATACTTTGTGTATGTGAGAAAGTGTGGAAAATGCTGTCTTAATCTCCACTCAAAACATCATTAACTACTGGTCATGAGACTCAAGATAGCAACTCAGACAGCACCTTTAAAAATCAATTCTTCTCACAATGCAGCCCGAAGACATGAATTTGATTCATGATGAAGAGTAAAGGTAGGAATCTGAAGTATGTTTTCAACTGGAAAATATCTTTTTATCTGTAGTCAAAACACTGCAGGTCAATGCACATAATATTCTCAAGCCTCAACTCTGGCTCAGAGCATGACTTTGAATTTGTTCTTGTGACTCATATTTTTTTTTTACCAGAGCCATCTCTGTGCGCTTGGCATGGAATTCACTATTGAAGTGTGGAGACTCAGCAGTGGACACAACTGAAGACAATGATGGGATTGCATCTTCTCCCTGAATATATCAGGAGCAGAGAAACTAGACATTCCTACTACATTCTCCAACATACATTCATGAGTCTTGGCAAGCACATTCCCATGAAAACCCAGTGCAACGTCCACATGCTGTGTGTGTGATGCATTGCTGTATCTTGTGCAGAGGTGAGCATTTTCAACACTTGTCTCTGTCGTCCAGTTCTTATATTCCTTCCATTCCCACCTTTTCTGCAGTGTTCTCTGACTCCTAGTGGAGGTGAGATACATGTGTCATTCAGGGCTGAGTGCTGAGTTAGTATCAGAATATCCTAAAGTCAGGAATCCTGAGTTTGTCACCCTTTCTTAGAAAGAGAGGCTTTGCTGATGAAGTTTGGAAGTAATTTTGTCTCAATGTAGGAAATATCAAGGTTTGGAGGAAGGTTGACACTGTGTCAGTTTGCATAGAAAAAAAATTTAAGTTAATCCCTTGGGTATATGAATTCCACATCATACATTTTGAGTGCATTTCCAGCACCAGCATGCAGCCTTCCTGAGGTCAGAGAACAGCATGTTGAAGGTGCTTCTTTCCTACTATGATGTAGATAAACTAAGGTCTTCAGGCTAGATGGCCTTTAATCACTGAGCCACCTAGTGGGCCAAAATTTACTCTTTATTTTTTGTTATTTTTTTATTTTTTTAATTTTTATTACTCATTCAATTGTGTGTGTGTATGTGTGTGTGTGTGTGTTTGTGTGTGTGTGTGTGTGTGTGTGTGTGTGTGTGTGTGTGTAGAACCACAGGCGAATTTGGGAACCACCATAGACTGCCTACACCTACTCCTTGTTTACTCTGCCCCTGGATTCACAGGTTCAGGATCAGAAATGCAGGCCACCCCGCTTCCACCTGTCGTCTATACGTGGGGTCTAGGATCCGAAATCAAGACTTTCTGCCTGCAAGGGGGAGGCTTAACCCCTGAGCCATTTCTGCAGCCCCTATTTCTTCGCTTTAGATTTACAACCTTTCTGTGTGTTCTCTCCCCAGCTCCCTTTTTTAACTCATGTGAGAGTGATAGACTTGGCTTAGGACCAATTTGTCCCATGTTCCCCGTGTACTTTGATCCAAATATTCTACCCTGTCATTCCTTTATAAAACTCAAGTGCTTTTCCTTCTTGAAAAAATCAAAACACTAGAGACAGTTGGAATGGAAGGAATCTTTATCAATATAATAAAAGCTCTATACAATAAGCCAACAGCAAGGAGTATACTCAATGGGGAAAAACTTGAAGCATTCCCACTTTGATCAGGAGCTAGACAAGGCTGTCCACTCTCACCACTTCTATTCAATATTGTACTTGAAGTCTTACCTGAAGCCATAAGACAAGAAAGGGATATAAAAGGGATTCAAAATGGCAAGGAAGAACTCAAGTTATCTCTATTTGCAGATGACATGAACCTATACCTGAGTGATCCCAAAAACTCCACCAGGAAGCTGCTAGAACTAATACAGAAGTTCAGATGGGTGGCAGGATACAAAATAAATGTACAAAAATCAGTGGCCTTCCTATATGCCCAGAATGAAAGAAGCGAAAAAGCCCTGAGAGAAACAATCCCATTTACTATAGCCCCTAAAAAAAGGAAATACCTTGGTATAAACCTAACCAAGGAGGTAAAAGATCTTTACAATGAAAACCTTAAAACTGTGACTTCATCAGTGAGCTCAACTTATCTCTCATCTCATTTACTGCATGTTGGACAGATGGAGAACAAGATCTTACGAATCTGAACGAATCCTGCAAGAAATAACACTTGCTCCTCACACGTGTGCGCTCTGTAAGGAGAGAACATGTAGATTCAGATGAGAAAGATGGCCACCATCTTTCATAAAAGAGGCATAACTAATCCCTAGGTACTCCTTTACTAAAAAAAACAAGTTTTCAAAATATGGAGAGCACTTAGTTGGTTTTGGAATATGTATAAAAGAGAACTCAAATATGTGGCAGAAATCAACACAGGAAGGAAGTCTGAACTTGATTTTCTTGAGAATCTCTGACATTAGTCTCTTTTACATAGTAACTAACTTGGATGAAACTCTGGAGAATGTCAGTCTGAGCTTCAAATCATCCTAGGGCAGCTGTGTTCATCACTGCTCTTCTATGGCATAGATTCTCTACTGTTCTTCCACACTCTGATAAAGGGCTATTAACCAATATTCACAACAAGGAATATTAAATATGGAAGTGTCTTTCGAATAATTGAGTAAAAACCAAAATAAAATTGTTCCTATTTAAATCAGGTATGGCGTGCAAACCTATTATTTCAGAAAGTTGGAATTCTGAGAAAATCCTTACTTCTTCAAAGGAAAAGTGTTTCATCCACATCTGAACATTATCAAGATCTAGATATGAAGGCAGATCTGAAGTCCCAACAGAATGGAAATGAAGGACCACAGGCTGAGGAGTGTGTGACTCTGATAAAGTTTTCTCTCTTTCTTTCACTTTCCATATCAGCGAAAACCAAAAATGGCAGTATCTTCTTTATGGTATGTTTCTATATATATTAAGCATGACATATGCAATATTTGATTGGATTCTGGAACAGATTTTCTACTAATAGGCTGATCTGGGGAAGTGCCTTATAGGAGACCATTTGAATCCAATGTCTTGGCTTCCTACATGGATTGGAGTTCCCCAGCACAAGACAGCCTCTGCTTCAGTGGGATATGTCTCTGGTACAATGTTGCTTCTATACCTTCATTCCTGGACACTAAAACACAGATTCTGATAAATGGTAATCACAACACTACTTCATTCTGTTAAAACAATTTCAGCTTGGTACGTGTTGAGTGACTTGTGCATTGGTTGATAATTCTTTTGTAATGTGACAACCAAGAAATGTGATATTCTCTACCATCTCTTTGAACCAAGAGGAATTGCCACATCTCTTCTGCTGATGTCTAACAGAGGAAAAACAGGTCAGGGGATAGAAAGCTTCCATGGATCATCAACAAAAAAACTCCCAGTCAGAAGCTAGTTCCTTCTGGGAAATATCATCAACTTCTGGAGGCACCAGAAGTAGTAGGTGGAGATGCACAACCTCATCATGTTTCTGCTTCCCTGGATGATTGACAGTAAGTAAGCCTTGTCTCACTTTTGAGGGGAAGTGTTGCACCGTTGATAGTAACTTCAGGGTGCAGGCTGCCGATGGGGAGCACTCATTATGTTCCAGACTCATTGCCCCTCGATCTCAGATAACAACCTTGATGTGGAACAGATCAAAAGCTTGGGGCACTGTCCTCATCTGTGTTGGTACCAGTCAAGGCTGACAATTTCAAGTGGCTGCACAACAACCTTCCTGGGATGACTTGGCCCCAAATCCAAGATAGTGTCATATTATTTCCAGAGGAAACACACCAGGTAAAAAGGATGGGCGTCTCTTGTAGCTTAATCTTCTCTTCACAGTGTTTCCTAGACACTCCCAAACATGGGTTCTGGTCTTCATCTAGTCTTAACTAAGCCATGTTGTTTAGACATAGAAATCCTCTCAATATGAATAATTCATTTATACCTTTCAGTCTATAGTGCTGTATGAACCTGCATAATGTATCATCATCAAAACCCTCTTGGCTCCTAAGAGAGCACCATTTGCAATAACTTTGGTAAGAAACATGTGGGAATGAAAGGAGAAGGCCTTCTTGGCCACTTACAGCCTCAGATGAGGGTTCAGAATATGGGGACATTGTCAGCGTTGACACTGAACATCTGAAAGAGGGGCAGGAAGAGGAAAGCACTTAGGGTCCTCGATATTGGGGTCAGACTCATGCTGAATGAGGCTGATACTCCTGTGGGTGCACAGAGACTGCGAAGGTGACAAAGGACCTTCAAAGTGGAGAACTGTATGGGTTTATGTGGGATGTCTGCAAAGGAGGTACAAGAGATGGTGACAGAGACGGATTTTGTGCAGGGAATTGGTCAATGAGGAAATTAGTGAGTGAAGTAAGAGCCATTATTTTCATTGCTAGAAAATGAAGCTACTATTCTGGAGACAAGTATTTTTAAAACTATGCATTTCTGAATGCAATTAATGATAGCCACTTCATCTTCTGTCTTTTTAGCTAGAGACAGATAAATGAATCTATATGTGCATATATGGACAGGGAAATAGCTAATTCCTTCTAATGTAGAAGGAATTGACCTCCCTAATCATTACATGTGGACATACTTTCTACTAAATCATTATAATGGAACTATTTGCTTTTTGAAGGAATGTAAAACATCAAAAATCACTGTTTCTTCCTCTTCTTAAAAAAGATGTCCTCAGAATTTGAGCCTAGATTAGAAAGAGCAGAGACTGTGCATTAACATTCTAGTGAAAATAAATTTCCTCCAAAATCAAATTCTTGAAAATTCTTGGAACTGGAAGTCCATCTCTTTTATAAATGTGGAAGAGTATCTGTCGTTATTTCATTCAATGTATTTTCCTGCATTTACCTTGTGCCTCTACCTACTTTTTCTCATGTTTGATCTTCCAACAGTTGCAGTTGTGTTGCATGCTGTAGTCATATTTTAATATTTTTGTTGCATAAATCTGTTGTCTAAGTTGTCTTCACTTCCTGATTCCATGGCTTACACTTCACCGAGTGTATTCATGGGTGGGTTGGGGCTGAATTTACAGTTTCTTTCCTTTACATGACTTCTTTAATTTGATTCACTTTTTATTAACAGGTTTTGTTCTTTCATAATTCCATACATATGTACTATGTTTTTCAGTTGTTTATCTCTCTTTTACCTCCTGTCTATCCTAAATTGTCCCCTTCTTCACAGATCTTTTCCCCCATGTTCATGTTCATTCCTCGTTTTTGTTTATTTTAAAAAATTTGTAATTGAGCTTAGGTTTTAGTCTTTTACATTTTCATGTATTCATACAATGAACTTATGCTCTCAGTTCTTATTACTGAATCCCAACTCCCCCTTCTTTTTGCACTGGAAGAGTCATGCAATGAGAAGATTCCTTAATGTATTACAACCTCTCATGCTAAGTGATGGACATTAAATCTGCTGAGAAGTGAACACGTATGTTCTGGCATCACATCTAAGGGCAGACATTAGTTCCTTTCACTCTTTGTGTGAGGTATTTGTAGTCGATGGATATTTGAAAGTGGTTACTAAATATTTATCAGAGTTTCAGCTTTTCGGGAGGAGATGGAGCAAGTATGAAATGAGAATAATATATGCACTTGTTCATAATTTAAAGCTTTGATGACTTTCTTACATTTGTGTTTTTTACCTATATTTAACTTCTTTCCACAGTGATGGACATTCTCCAAAAATGCAATTAGACATTGCTTTCATCATTTCACATAAATGATGACAAAGAGAATTTCTTCTGTTCTGTGCTTCTTCACCTTGGAGAAATGGCTAGAATCTGTGAAAACTGACTTGTAAATATTCATTCCTTGTCATTGTTCCTCACTATATGGTAAATAATTCTGGAAATGAAGATTCACAGAAACCTCTTCACATTTGTAACATTATGCTTTTCAATACATACATTTCTCTTTGTAAGTGAATTCACCTGCTTTATGAGATTCATCCTTGGAATCATAGCAGAAATATTTGTGATTCTGTCACATGCCAAACCCTTGACTAAGTTTAATTCTCTGAAGAGGGAACAGCTGGGCCCCGCTGAGTGGAAGGAGTTTTTGTTCCAGTCTGTAGCACTGTGTGGGTGGAGCAGTATCATACTGCTGACAGAAATATGTAGCTGCATCTTCAGCCTCCATGTTGCTGATCGACAGAGAGTAAGCAGTCCCAAACCCAATGCCAATGAAGCGACTTGGGACTTCAGAAGCCTTGTTGGATGTGCCATAAATCAGGAGTCTAGGAGAGGATCCCGGCTTCTGTTGGTACCAGTGCAAGTAACTGGTGTGTACACTTGAGCTGGCCCTACAGGTGATGGTGACCTTCTCCCCTGGAGAAGCCGCCAAGGATGCTGGAGACTGAGTGAGTACGATGTCTCCATGGGACACTGGAGGAGACAGGAAAAGACAGAGAGAAGTTAGTAGAAACAGACATGTAAGATGACTGAATCCCATACACTGTGCAGAAAAGACAATGGGAAAAGCATCTTCTCTTTGAATCAAGCTTCCATGAGACATGGATCTTGGGTTTTGATCATTGAGCCTCCTGTCTTTATTACCTGGGACACTGATCAGCAGGAGGCTGAAAAGTAGAATTGGAGAATCCATCCTGCTTTCTGATCTTTTCTCAACCGACATGTCCACACATAAGTACATCTCTTAAAAGCAACCCTGTGGCATTTGTAGTTCCTGAAAACGACTATGCAAATGGCAGGCTGTAGGCCTGGTGGTTCTTGACTTATAAACCCAGGTGGTTCTCCTAATTAGCTGCAGAAGTTAAACCAGCAAGGCAGGGAAATGTTCATGTTCTGTCCTCTGTGATGGTACTTGGTGTTGATCCAGTGCATTACCAAAGTCTTTCTGTGACTTACAAGACAAACGGCATTCTGCCGAGCAGTTTGTGAGATATATTTCTTATGATTAGGAGTTGCTAAGGATGACAATGTATAATATACCTCGAAAAAAATCTTACAGCCTAGAAAATATTGGCTTCTCTTCTTGTCAACTGCTCAGTTGAGAATGAGTATATCCATCCCAGTCTAATTAAATGATTCAGAGCCCACAAAGAATCAGGAAAGCCAAATCCCTGTATGTGCCCTAGAGGCCAAATATATTCAAGGATATTTCCAAAAGTCAAGCAAAGATTTCCATCCAGATGATAAAGAGAAAAATAAAATCTCCTATATGACAATGAGGGAAATATTTTGTTTTGCATTCTACTCAATGCTCTTCCCTCTCTCTTAAATACATTAATTTTATAGATAATATTCACAATTACCTTTTATCATATGAATAATAACATAGTAATTAACTGTTTAACTTCAGGTTATGCCATTATCTGAAAATGCCAGAGAATGTTCAAATAAATTATATCTTAATTACTGAACCATGGGCTTTTTTATCCACATGGACAGGTGCTTTTGTCTTTGTCAATAATTTCTGATTTCTAGCATTAGCATCATCAGGAACTGGATTTCTTCCAAGTGCTTGTGGCATTCCACCAGGTGATTCATAAGAATGGCAGGATCATGCATTTAAGAAGTTTTTTTTTTTTTTTTTTTTTTTTTTTTTTTACTGCATGTGATAAACTAAAACTCCACAAATGTTCTCCAGTACACAAAGCATGGAAGAACAAATATTGTAATACTGATATACTGATGTATCACAGTACAGATATATAGAAAGTATGAAGCGTCTTTCAGATAATATCCTATGGTTTAAAAGATTCCAGCGTCCTCAAGCTCTCTGCTTTGAAGTCAGCCCTGTCTGACTCCCTTTTAGTCATTTGCTACAGCAGCAACACAGATGTGTTCAGTGTTCCTGGGAGAAACATATGAGGTGGCGTGGAAATGGTGAAGTGTATTAATCAGTTCTCTCTTCACGTGACAAAACACCCAAAGAAACAACTGGAAGAAGGAAGGATTTATTTTGAATCAGTTTCAGAGGCTTCAGTCCATGATTGGCTTCTTTCTTTCATGGCAATCTAAAGTGAGTTTCACTTACTTTAGGGAAGGGCATGGCCACAGCTAGCTCCTCACTTCACCTCTGCTGGAAGGACAGAGACATGAAGAACCAGACACAAGTTTTACTCTGGTGACCTCCATCTTCTCACCAACGCTCCATATTTTTGTTTCCCTCTGCATTTTTATTACTAATATAAAATATTATGAAAATGAAAGCAGGGAGAGGGGGCATGAGGGGATACGAGATAGGAGGGACAGAGGTACTTATGAAAAAACTCTAAAATGTGGGGAAGTAACCTCAGAGGAACATCTCATGCTAATAATATGTCAAAAACCCTATGTCTTTTAAAGGAAGGAATAAGAATGGGCAGTCCATATGCAGAGGAGCACAGAGTGAGGAAACCAGGGGAAAAAAGGCCTGAGCTCATATACTTAGAACCGAGGTAAATATATTTTGGAAGTAACAGGAGCATGACACTTGCTAATAAAATGTTTGTCAGAGAGGTCTCAAAGGCCTGCAAACATGATAGGCTTTTGCCATTGCTCTTGATTGTTCTCTAAAAATATGGTGGTAAGAACCTATTATAGAAGATGCAACACACAGGGATCACATGCTGCAAAAGCTGCTGGTGGAGAGAAACAACCACAGGCCTTACTAACTCATGAGATCTGTAACTTGCAATAAAAATCACCAAGGCAACAGGTAACCAGCAGTATAACAGTGGCATGAATATCAAAGAGACAACCAAGAGCTTTCTGATTGAACTCAAGACTGGATTGTCAGAATGGAACACATTCTTGTTACTGTTAACTTGAAAAAGAACCGATAAAATGGAAGGAAATAGATCAATAAGGAAAAAAAGCCAATGAACCTACAGGTAGTCAAACTATACACCAAACGGCTCTGTAAATAGCTGCTATTATACTCAAAGGTTTTCAGAATACTCAACACTTCGCTCAGAAGTCTTCTTCTACAACAGTAGAGGATCTCAACACCCTGAGAGGATTCAGCCTGGAAAGTAGAAGAGCAGTGACGTGGACAGCAATGGCCGCCACAGTGCAGAGCACTGGTGACCCAGCGAGGCTCAGCAGAGCAAGGCCAACCTAATCTCTCTCCATCCTAAGGTGACGTGGGGCCACCAGGTTTCCATCGATTGTTGGGGGCAGGGGATGGTCCAAGAAGCTAAGAGGTGCAATGGGATTGTCATCGTTCTTGTGCCCAGGTTCAGAGAGAAGAGGCTGCTGGGAAGCCACTGCTGCTGACAGGCATCTTTCATTTTGGCATCATGGCCGCCCCACTGATTCCAGCAGGATTTGGAGAGCAGTCCACTTCTTGTTTCCTTTAGCTTCCAGTAACGCAATCAAATTATGAATCCTCAACCTGTTAATCCAGTGATTCTTCAGAAATCTCAATACCCAATAACTGCTGGGGACCAAATCTTTCGTACAAGTATTCTTTAGGAAACACACTATAATACCAATACCAAATCCCTAATACCAAATCCAGGATGGTTACCAAATGCACTACAGAGCAGAGTCTAACCCCTTATCTGTAATTATGACATACATTGGGTAGACCCTCTGTAATTCTAAAAGAAGTGGGGGGAAAGCAACTTTTCCTAAGAATAACAATCTGAACACATTGTGATTTGCAACATGAAAGTGCACATCTGCGTTGCTCACCTGACCGCTCACCGAAGGGAGGCAGGAATGTCTTCAGTACTGGCTGGTTTTTCTCCAGTGCTCTTGTCCTTTACAGAGTATCTTTCCCAGAGTTCCTTACATGGTCATGAATTACAGCCATGACCACAAAAAAAGACAGACCATGAGCTTCTTCATAGTTATGTGTTCCTCCTATTTGTATGTTTGATGAACAGAATTTAGTCCTTGTTATATGGATATCCAGACCTTTTAGGGAAAAAAATCCTGTTATGGTAGAAAAAGAAGAGAATATCATTTCTTGAGCCCAAGATAAAGTCTTTAATAATATCCTGGTGATGAGCTAGTGGGAAGAGGACACTCGGGTGCCCTCTTGTACACATGTCCCTTCCACACAAACAAGTAAATAAATTGAGGGTGTGAAAGATAAATTTAACACAGGGATGCAGTACCATATATGAAAGGAAAATTAAATTGAATGTAGGACTGGGGACATAGCTGAGTTTGTAGAGGGTTTTTTTTGGCATTAAAAAGCTCTGGGTTGGGTGTTGGGATGCACACTTTCCATCCCTTGATTTGGCAGGTAAAGGTGGAAACAGCAGGAATTCACTACCATCCCTGGCAACATAGTGACTTTGAGGTTGGGCTGAGGGAGAACCTGTCTCAACGCAACAAAGCCAGGAAGCAAACAGAGTGTAGATGCCATCAGCAAGAATCCCTGTTGTTGAATGTGATGGAAACTGGGAAATGAGACCGATGAGGCGGACAAGGCAGAGTTGTGCTGACCTGGTCTTGGGCATGAGCTCTGTTAGTGTGCACAGCCCAGATCCTTTCCCTGAAGTTCCAACCTCTTTGGTCTGTAGACTCTGAGTACGAGGATTACTTGGATGTAGAAGCTGGCCAAGGGAGCTCAGCAAAATAGCTCAGCAGGTAAGGTGTTTGCTTGCAAAACTGACGACCTGAGTTCTATCCCTGGACGCTTCTATGGTGAAAGGAGAGGACTGAGTTGAAAAAAAGATGTTCTCTGACCTCCATTTGTGCACTGTAGCATGTATGTGTACACCTCCTGAAACAAATGAATGGATAAAATGTTAAAAAAAAAAAAAAGGAAACTGATCAAGGCAGACAGGAAAAAGGAAGTTTTGTTTACCCAGCAATTTCCCAACTGGTAAATCTTCCATGCCCCAGCAATTACTCAGACATCTGCCAGTACTGTCAACCCAGAGGAAACCCAGTGGTCTACACATACAAAAAAAGACAAGAGAGTAGAACTGGCTGGAAGAAGAAAAGTATTCAGTTGGAAAGGAAAAGGGGGGGGGGACTTGGTGATAATGGACAAAAACAACATAAATTCACTGTGTTCATATATAAAAAAGAAAAACAGCTTCCTTGCAAAAAATGTTTGCCATATTTTCTTCAGGGAGCACATCCTAAGTAATTTTACTAATTAATATCTGTAATTTTTTGCTATTTTATGAAAAACAAATCATTTGCAAAAAATTGATTTTCTCATAAAATATTTTAGGATTTTTTTTAAACAAAAAGAAACTGGGAGAGAGAGTGTGACTTCCTCAGGATCCCCTATCTCTAAGCTCTTGATCATCATGTCACCTGCTTGCTTTGGACAGTTCCACTAAGTAAGACTGTGGTGGATTAACCCATCACTTTGCCCAGGGTTACATGCTGAGTTCCATGAGCCAACCCCATCCACGAGTCTCTCCTGTGAGTTAGTGCTCCAACCTGTCCAAGTGACTCTCAGCTAGGGCAGCACAGCAGTTAGCCTGCATAACTACTGACCAATTCATAACCAAATGACTTGCAGAGGAATGAAGGTTTTACTTAATCCAGCTTGGCAGGAGAGTCCACTGCAACACCAGGGAGCAATATTCATATATCCACGGGATTCCTGAGAGAGGGGCAGTTCCTACTTTCCAGACCAGCATGTCTGGCCTAGTTTACCTAAGGACGCCAGTTTCCTCATCCAGCTCCCTCCATCTTGCTCACCTGCCTAGGGACCAGTCCCACACACTGTGGGCTGAGTTGTGTCCATGAAGCAGACAATCTTCTGAAGGCTTCTTTGGGACTTAACTACTAATTTCTCACAACTGTGCCCAGTGCTCAGAGCTCATAGTTGCTATACCAACCCCTGTATCTAAACATGTCAGATAGTTTGGTTCATCTACCTGTCCGCTCTGGCTTGGAGTCTTTGCCCACTCATTTCTGATCCTGACCCTCACTATGTAGGGGACTCAGAGGGAGGGTTGGCTTCCACTTAAATGGATGCTCCAGGGGATGGGAGGGGAAGAAGAAGAGCGGGAAAGATGGAGGGGTGAAGGGAAGATGGAGGGAAGAGAGTGCAATGGAGGAAAACTGGAGAGTGGGGAATGTAGAGGACAGGGGTACCTATTGATCTTGTATGATTAGGAAAATGATACAATGTAGGAGAAAAAAAACACCAAGTCAGTCTTCAAAGCAAAAGAAATTCAGCTTTTCACTGGGTCATTCACAGTGATAAGTCTTGCACTGTAGCTCTAATTCTTAAATGTTGTAAAAAGTGCAGCAGTAAACACGTATGTGTGCACTATTCCTGTGGTCTGCTGACGTGCATACATTGAATACGCAGGAGTGGACCATGTGAACAGGTGATAATTTCGTTGTTAGCTTCTTGAGCATCTCCAGACTGCTTCTTTATGCCATGGTCCTGAGCATATCCAACAGCAACTTCAAGTCTTTCTCTTTCAACAAATCTGTATCAGCGTGACAAAATTTTCTGTTTCATAAACATTTCAGATGAAGTCATTTATATTTTGCTTTGTTTTATGAATTGTGGAAAAACATAATTTGAAACCCACAAAGAAGTTGTTGAAATCTCTAGAATACTTATCTTCTTAAGAAATAATTTTCAGAAGAACACAGGTTATTGAGCCTTCTAATGACCTGTTTTGTGTCACCTGCACCTGTGGAATCAGAATAGCATGATACATGTTTACATTTTGGATCCACATGCTGTGCTGTGCAGTTTATGGCTGGTGGCATCATGAATGGTATTTGCCTGGTTTGCCCATGGGACAGAGAACTCAGCTGTGCCTTGCTGCTCTGTTGCTCTTCCTCACTGCAGGGTCAGAGAAATATTTTAATGATGTAACAGAGGGAACTAACTCTTAAGACACCATTCGAGTGGGGAGGCTTTTGTATGAGGCTGTACCACTGTGCTGGGAATTTCTGTACGTTGTAAACAGTAATAAACTCCAGCATCCTCAGCCTCCACCCTGCTGATTTGGAGTGTGAAATCTGTCCCTGACCCACTGCCAATGAACCTGTCAGGAATCCCAAGATCCCTGTTGGAAACCTTATAAATCAGGTGCTGTGGAGACTGCCCTGGCTTGTGCACAAGTCAATTCAAGTAGGTGTTTCCATCACTGTGCACCAGGCTCTTACTCGACTTGCAGGAGATGGAGGCCGCCTCTCCAGAAGCAACAGACAGAGACAGTGGGGTCTGGGTCATCTCAGTAACTCCAGAGGATCCTGAAACAGAGACAGAAAAGGACATGGTCACATGCAGAGAATTAGCCATCTCTGTTTTATCATCATTTTGTACAAGATTACTGTTGTGACTTTGATTCAAAGACACAAGATCTCCAATTAAGAATATTCCATGAATTGCAAACTATAGCAGGGTATCTAGAATTAACCCACACCATCATGCTATTTGTATGTTACTGTCCTCTAGAGAGCTCAGGTTTCTGACATCCCAGGATATACCAATCCTATGTCACATGTGTGTAGGACACACATGGGAACCAGCAGGCTCCAGAGCTCACGCACTTGTCCCTGTCCTCCTCCTAGAATCCCTCCGTCCTTACCACAGACACAGAGCATTAGCAGCCCGGGGAGCTGAGCAGGGAGCCTCATTCTGAAGCGGTGAACTGAAAAGTCCAGTTCAGTGGAAGCAGGACCAGAACTGAGCTTTTATCTCACACTTGAAGGGCAGGGCCTCCCAAGGGAGACACGTGTAAATTGCCTAGTGAGTAAAGCAAAAGAGCAAAGGGGAGAGTGGGAGGCCTGTGAGGTGAGACACTGGTACAAATGAAGACACCTATAGCACTGGAGAGGAGAAGACTACATAAGTCTGTTGAGTCTGAGGACAGGATGTGCACTGCCCTCAGCCTAACATAGCAGTAGTGACTTCACCATGGACATGTGTGCAGTCCAGTGTCTGTGAGGGAAAGTTGCACTGCTTGTATCCCTTCCAGCTACATACATGTGGAAGTAGGTCCCGTGTCCATGTGCTGGTCTTCAGAGTTTTGTGCCACTTATGGAGCTGAGTAGAGCTTCATTAACATCTTGCTCTGTAAGCAGGTGAGCGGTGAGAATGCTGGAGGGCTGAAGCTGGGCCTCATGGTCAGCTGCTGCAGTTACTCTGAATGTTGCTGATACATTAACAACAAAATGACTTAAGTAACAAGGGACTTAATTTTGGCTTACTATTGTCTAGTTACAGGTCCTTCCTTTCTTGGTAGGAGTGCATACTTCAACAACAAAAGACTAGTAAGTTGGTCAAAACATATCCCCAATATTGAACGAAAGACAATCCTCACTTTCCAGACTAGCATGTCTGACAAAGTGTACAGAAAGATGTCAATTTTCTTAATCAGTTCCCTCCAACTTATTCAACCACCTAGGGATTAGTCCTGCTTACCACAGGCTGTGCCTTCCCCGTCAGATAGCCAATCTCCTGAAGGATTTCTCTAGGATTAGTTTTCTACAATTGTACTCCCAATTCTCTACGACTGTGCCAAACACTTGAACTATCAACAACTATGTTGACACCTGTATCAATGACAGGGCTCTATGCTCAATACTTTCTCTGTTGCATTGGCCCTTGTACCTTGTTAATCAATGACATTTTGCCTGATGGTTGGAGAAATTTCTTTGTAGGTGGGTCATGCTGGCTTAGAACTTTCTCTGCAGTCTAGTCTACGCATATTGGTCACGTGTCTTCCTTCACAGTATTGATGCTTCCGATGAGCACCTTTGCTCCAATTGTATTTTACGTTTCTCTCTTTTCCATACTTTGTGTATGTGAGAAAGTGTGGAAATGCTGTCTTAATCTCCACTCAAAACATCATTAACTACTGGTCATGAGACTCAAGATAGCAACTCAGACAGCACCTTTAAAAATCAATTCTTCTTACAATGCGGCCCAAAGACATGAATTTGATTCATGATGAAGAGTAAAGGTAGGAATCTGAAATATGTTTTCAACTGGAAAATATCTTTTTATCTGTAGTCAAAACACTGCAGGTCAATGCACATAATATTCTCAAGCCTCAACTCTGGCTCAGAGCATGACTTTGAATTTGTTCTTGTGACTCATATTTTTTTTTTACCAGAGCCATCTCTGTGCCCTTGGCATGGAATTCACTATTGAAGTGTGGAGACTCAGCAGTGGACACAACTGAAGACAATGATGGGATTGCATCTTCTCCCTGAATACATCAGGAGCAGAGAAACTAGACATTCCTACTACATTCTCCCCCATACACTCATGAGTCTTGGCAAGCACATTCCCATGAAAACCCAGTGCAACGTCCACATGCTGTGAGTGTGTTTATTGCTGTATCTTGTGCAGAGGTTAGAATTCTCAACACTTGTCTCTGTCTTCCAGTTCTTATATTCCTTCCATTCCCACCTTTTCTGCAGTGTTCTCTGACTCCTAGTGGAGGTGAGATACATGTGTCATTCAGGGCTGAGTGCTGAGTTAGTATCAGGATATCCTAAAGTCAGGAATCCTGAATTTGTCACCCTTTCTTAGAAAGAGAGGCTTTGCTGATGAAGTTTGGAAGTAATTTTGTCTCAATGTAGGAAATATCAAGGTTTGGAGGAAGGTTGACACTGTGTCAGTTTGCATAGAAAAAAATTTAAGTTAATCCCTTGGGTATATGAATTCTACATCATACATTTTGAGTGCATTTCCAGCACCAGCATGCAGCCTTCCTGAGGTCAGAGCACAGCATGTTGAAGGTGCTTCTCTCCTACTATGATGTAGATAAACTAAGGTCTTCAGGCTAGATGGCCTTTAATCACTGAGCCACCTAGTGGACCAAAATTTACTCTTTATTTTTTGTTATTTTTTATTTTTTTAATTTTTATTGCTCATTCAATTGTGTGTGTGTGTGTGTGTGTGTGTGTGTGTGTGTGTGTGTAGAACCACAGGCGGATTCGGGAACCACCATAGACTGCCTACACCTACTCCTTGTTTACTCTGCCCCTGGATTCACAGGTTCAGGATCAGAAATGCAGGCCACCCCGCTTCCACCTGTCGTCTATACGTGGGGTCTAGGATCCGAACTCAAGATTTTCTGCCTGCAAGGGGGAGGCTTAACCCCTGAGCCATTTCTCCAGCCCCTATTTCTTCGCTTTAGATTTACAACCTTTCTGTGTGTTCTCTCCCCAGCTCCCTTTTTTAACTCATGTAAGAATGATAGACTTGGCTTAGGGCCAATTGGTCGCATGTTCCCCGTGTATTTTGATCCAAATATTCTACCCTGACATTCCTTTATAAAACTCAAGCGCTTTTCCTTCTTGAAAAAATCAAAACCCTAGAGACAGTTGGAATGGAAGGAATCTTTATCAATATAATAAAAGCTCTATACAATAAGCCAACAGCAAGGAGTATACTCAATGGGGAAAAACTTGAAGCATTCCCACTTTGATCAGGAGCTAGACAAGGCTGTCCACTCTCACCACTTCTATTCAGTATTGTACTTGAGGTCTTACCTGAAGCCATAAGATAAGAAAGAGATATAAAAGGGATTCAAAATGGCAAGGAAGAACTCAAGTTATCTCTATTTGCAGATGACATGAACCTATACCTGAGTGATCCCAAAAACTCCACCAGGAAGCTCCTGCAACTAATACAGAAGTTCAGATGGGTGGCAGGATACAAAATAAATGTACAAAAATCAGTGGCCTTCCTATATGCCCAGAATGAAAGAAGCGAAAAAGCCCTGAGAGAAACAATCCCATTTACTATAGCCCCTAAAAAAAGGAAATACCTTGGTATAAACCTAACCAAGGAGGTAAAAGATCTTTACAATGAAAGCCTTAAAACCCTAAAGAAAGAAATTGCAGAAGACAGTAGAAGGTGGAAAGACCTCCCGTGTTCCTGGATTGGCAGAATCAACATCATAAAAATGACCATCCTACCAAAGGCATTATACAAATTCAATGCTATACCAATTAAAATCCCAAAGCAATTCTTGAAAGAAGATGACCAAACAATCTCAAAATTCATATGGAGGCACAAAAGACCCAGGATAGCAAAGACAATCCTGAGTAACAAAAACACTGCTGGAGGTATCACCATACCAAACCTTAGTCTATACTACAAATCCATAGTTGTAAAAACAGCCTGGTACTGGCCCCAAAATAGACACACAGGTCAATGGATAAGAGTTAAAGACCCAGATATAAGCCCAAAAAATTACAGCCATTTCATATTTGACAAAGGGGCCCAAAAAATCCAATGGAAAAAGAACAGCATCTTCAACAAATGGTGCTGGCAAAACTGGATCTCCAAATGCAGAAGATTAAAACTGGATCCGTACTTGTCACCATGTACATGACTTAATTCCAAATGGATCAAAAACCTTGATATATGGCCAGAGATTATAAAAACTATAGGTGAAAGGGTTGGGAATGCCCTCGAGATGATTGGACTAGGCCAACAGTTCCTAAACAGATATCCAATAGCCCAGTCACTGCTACCAACTCTGAACAGTTGGGATCTTGTGAAATTAAAGAGCTTCTGTTCAGATAAAGACATTGTAACATGAGCTCAAAGTCAACCCACAGAATGGGAGAAAATCTTCACTAACCACACATCTGATAGAGCTCTATTATCCAGAGTGCACAAAGAACTTAGAAAACTAAACACCAAGGAAACAAATGGCCCAACTAAAAAATGGACCCTGGAATTTAAAAGAAACTTTACCAGGGATGAATTTAAAATGTCTAACAAATATCTGAAAACATGCTCCACATCCTTCGCCATCAGGGAAATGCAAATCAAAACTTCCCTGAGATATCATCTCACCCCGGTGAGGATGGCAAAAATCCACAATACAAACAACAACAAATGCTGGAGAGGATGTGGAGAGAGGGGAACTCTGCTACATTGCTGGTGGGAATGCAGGCTCATACAGCCACTCTGGCGAGCTGTCTAGACATTCTTAAAGAAATTAAAGATTGAAATGCCATATGACCCTGCGATTCCACTTTTGGGAATAACCCCACATACAGTAAAAATTCACCTTGATAGCACAAGCACAACCATGTTCATAGCAGTACTGTTTACAATAGCAAAGTCATGGAATCAACCCAAATGTCCAACAGTCGATGAGTGGATAAGGAAAATGTGGTACATCTATGCAATGGAGTACTACTGAGCCATCAAAAATGATGAATTAATGGAATTTGCCTGGAAATGAATGGAATTAGAAACAATTATATTGAGTGAAGTATCCCAGGCAATGAAAATTAAGCACCATATGTACGCCCTAATAGGTGGCTCCTAGTACCAAACCCACTTAGAGACACTCAAAGATAAATCACTGTAATAACTACAGTAATTGCTAAGATTATGAACAGGAGGTATGGGGAAAGAGGGACACACCAGTAACAAGGAGAGAGGGGACCATGTTACAGCAGAGAAACTAAGCCACCATCAAGGACTGCAAGTAAGTAATGAGACATCTGGTTAAGTTCACAGACTTTGCTTCCTGATCATTTACAACAGATGGGGTATGATCTTACCAGAAGAGGAGGGCGTATAGTCTGGCAGATAGAAAGTAACCATTTCTCATGTGGGTGATGGACCCCTCCATCACAGCGGTTTCCTACTTTATTACTCTACCTTTGAATGTACTCTTATAACAAGACTCTAATTTAAGAGGTTTTTGTCTCTGGCCGGAGGGTGACATCCAATACCCATCAGAATGTAGCCAAGGGCATTGCAGGAGCAGCAAAACTGAAAAAAAAATCAACAAACCATAATCCAGAACTTCAGAGTCTCTATATCAACCACCTGGAACTAGGCCAGCGTAATCTCTCCCCATTCTGAAGCTCAGGGAAATTTGCAGAAGAGGGGGCGGTAAGATTGTAAGAGCACAAGGATGGGAGGAGTCATGATATGCAAGATACTCCACACAAGTTAGGGCCGAAGCAATCATAATAGGACTGTGCATGCCCTGTGCAATGTCCAACACACTATTGACCTCACAAAGTCTAGTATTTGCTAAAGGCACTAGGATTCTGGGAGACAAGGGATTGACAGCCTCAGTAGTGTTCCTATGCTTAAGGGGAACACAGGAAAGGGTTCTGGGAAATGCTAGTGGGTCCTTGCACCTCATCGGAGAGGAGGAGCCAGAGGAGAGTTTGGCATGCACATTAAAGGATGCTCCGGGGATGGAAGGAGGAGGCACTGGGGGATGGGATGGGCGCACGGGGGAATAGAGGGTTTTGAGGAAGTGGGGATCGGTGTACCTGTTAATTTTGTATGAGTGGAAATAAAGCTTCAGGATATAGTAAAAAATTAAATTTAATTAATTTAATTTAATAACACATTTAAATTAATTTAAATTAATTTATTTAATTAGATTAAATTTCTTGCATTTGGACATGCGTGGATTTGCAGAAGTTTCCACTGTTTTTTATCTGAATAGGTCTTTTATGTAATTCTTACCTGGAATGTATTCTGGAGTATCCTAAAGTGTAAATGTAAAATCCCTTTTCCCCAAGTGCCTCATTTCAAGTCGCTGGTATTCATGCTGAGCATAGCATCTCATGTCCTAACTACATGGAAGGCTATGGTAGGAAGTGTTTTTGGTGAAGTTCAAGACCAAACAGGGATACATTTCAGAGTTATAAATGAATAATCAATTCTTGTCCTCAGTCTTGGGGACATTTTCTTTTCTACCTGTCCCTTTCTCCGTCTTTACACTTTATTCTTTTTAGTCACTTACTTTTCCCACTTTCACTTACATTTTGTGACATAAAATATGCATATAAATATATACATATATATATACACACACACACAAATCACAGGTATGTCTGTATTTGTTTTGATATATACACTCCCGAGGGCTGTTGATGATCATATTGATCCAACAGACACACAAAGCAATATATATTCATGCCACAGCTCTTGTGTGTCTCCAGAACCAGATGGTAAGTTCCTGCTATTAAAAACAACACACTTTCGGAAAAGCAGGGATTAGGTAAGATAATGGGGAGGAGAGAAAAAAAATCACTGTAGCTTTAAATAATATAAATTAAATAAATGCTAACAATCTGGAAAGTGACCCCAGAGCTAACTTATTTCGAACTAGCCGACACACCACTGAAAGGTAATTAACAAGCTGCTGGAGTGGAGAAACGAACAGTACTACCTAGCCTGAAGACCTGTGGATGTCAGCATGGTCCAGCTGGACATAAAGAACATTTAGGTGCAATAACAGCATGAATGTTATAGGATCAACCAATCACTCTGTAATTGGATTTAAAAGCTGCTCATCAGGAGGAAATCCACAGTGAAAGCTTTTGAATGGGGAGGGTCCAGGCTGTAGAGGAGAACCCATAATTATGTTGTCAAACACACATGATAAGATACCACCTTCCAAACACTTAACTTTAAATCAAAAGAATCATGTGGTTCTTGGTTTGTATCCATGAAGACTTCTCTCAATAAATTGGTCAATAAAGCGATCATAAGTGATCTAAGGGCAGAAAGTAAGTGACTGAAGAATATTTCACCATCAGAAGGATTCCCTATGCTCCCCTGTATCATAACAGCAAGTAGAGTAGAGGATGAAACAGGAAAGTGGAAACCAGGTGAAGGGGAAGAGCACTGCAGTCAGTGCCCTCTAGACATGAAACAAGTTCAACCGTGAAGGACCTTCAACCAAGCTCACCTGAGCAAGACCTGTGCAAGATTGTGCCAACACCACATACAATGAACAAAGGAGAAATTCAGGTGGCCCCAGAGCCTACAAGAGTCCATTGATGGTCAATACTGACCACAAGAAGAGTTTGCTGTATACCAGATGTACACCACATGCAAGAAGACTTCTCTTGTGGAAGTCAACGGGGCACATAGACAGGAATGCATATTAGGTAATAGGAACCTAGTCAAGAAGACGACGTCTCAGTGGGAAAAGCAGTGATTAGGTAAGATAATGTGAAGGAGAGAAAAAAAATCACTGTAGCTTTAAATAATATAAATTAAATAAACGCCAATGTAGCATAAGTTGCATAAATATTACAATGAATGTTGGACAATGTTTCTAGTGATCAGAGAATTTAAGTCCCTTATTTCTAGCTCTGAATGAGAAATAAAGGCAGAACAAAGGGGCTGGAAAAGTGGATCATGGTTTAAAGCCTTTGTCTCTCAAGCAAAAGAATATAAATAGGAATCCCAGATCCCATGTAAAAATGTTTCGCAGAAATGGATGCAGCCTGCACATCAGACCCTGGAAGGCAGCTCTTGGAAAATCCCAGTACAAAGCAGTATGGAGGTAGAACAATCCAGGGTTATTTCCAAAGTAACTCTTGGGCTACCACAGGTAGACGTAATCTTCTACACATAGTCACACCCAAATACACTCACACACATACTCATACAACCAAAACAAAAATGATTCATCAAATGAAAATATATATTTTAACAATTTTTGTAACAGTTGCAGGCTAGCCCAGCAATCAGTTTTGAATTAGTGAATCAGGAATTATTCCCAATAAGGCAAATTCATACATTAGGTTATGTTCCCAGACTTCATCTGCTTTCCCTATTCTCATCTAAACCTATTTTAGCTCTTGATGACATTTACATATCTGATTTAAAGATTACTAGTGGTGCCCTTGTAATATGAACCAGTCAACCTGGCTCGCCAAGAGTCACTCTGTGAAACAATAAATTGTCATTTGAAAAGTACAAAATTATTCTGAAATAACGCACATCCTTCACATAAAAACATCCACAGTGTGTTCTCCAAGGTGGTGCCTCAAAAGACTAAGAGGTGAAGACTCAAAGAAGAGATCATAACATTCTTCAGAACATGCTTGAGTTGATCTCAAGAAATGTTTGTTCACTGGGGAATCAAGAGCAGGTGTCCCTGTGAGCACCAGCCTAAGCTTTTCTGTGCTGATTTGCATGCTGGGTGACTAGCAACGTTTGAGGCTGATCGAAGCATCTTTAAAGGCAGCCCATCAGCCCCTGAGAAGCAGCCTGTAGCGCAGCTGTCAGAGATGGGATCAGCTGCTCTCCTTCTCTGGGTGCTGTTGCTCTGGGTTCCAGGTGAGAGGTGCAGAGAAGTGGTGGAAACATTCACTGTGGCCATCAAACACTGTCTTCTAAACCCCGTGATCGTTTCATTTATCATACTAGTAATTAGTTTAAGTTTTTGGTTTTTCAGAGTCATATCTGAGACTCTAATTTCTGTACTCTCATGTAATGATTTTATATTGTAATGACTTCGGTTTCTCTGTGACAGCAGTGTGTGTTTGTCATTCCAGGCTCCACTGGGGACATTGTTCTGACCCAGTCTCCAGCTTCCTTGGCTGTGGCTCTGGGAGAGAAGGCTACCATCTCCTGCAGGGCCAGCCAGAGTGTTAATTTATTTGGCATGAATTTTATGCACTGGTATCAGCAGAAGCCAGGCCAGCCTCCCAGACTCCTGATCTATAGAGCATCCAATCAAGCATCTGGGGTACCTCCCAGGTTCAGCGGCAGTGGGTCTGGGACAGATTTCATCCTCAGCATCCATCCTGTGGAGGCCGACGATGCTGCCACATATTACTGTCAGCAGAGTAACCAGAATCCTCCCACAATGCTCCAGGGCTGAACAAAAACCTCCTGGGGTTGCTGCTTGCTGATTCTTCCAGATGTCTCTCTATCACTCCTTGACCACTCAACCATAGCTTGCTAGGGAGCTGTTAAGAAAAGAGAGTGATAGCTTCCCTGCACCACTGCTGTTGCATGAAGAGCAATTTCTCATACTATGAAATGCAGTCATCAGAGAGGAAGATTCCAGATCCTGCTTTCTTGATGAGCATTTGTGTTGTCTTCATAAACACGGTCCTACCACAAGTTTCCAGGTTTTATGGGTATCCAAGAACAATCACTAAGTCTTATAATGTTTTTGGAGTCTCGGGGACATCCTTTACCAACACTTCACGTGGTCATATCCCAGCGAAGGCAACGAGAGATCTGGTTAATCAAGTTTGGGTAGTGGAAGGAGCTTCTCAGGGCAGTTTTGATCTGTCTGAGCACCACTGTAAAGGGTACTTCCTTTCACACGTTTTTTTATTGTATTCCAAAGTTAGCTTTATATAGTAAGTTTGTGTATCATTTATCATTTATACTTAGTTTTGCTTATTCTCCCCTCATCCACTCTGTACGCTATCCCCTCAGTCCTTCCTCCTTCAAACCCTACTCATCTTTAGTCCCCATTCTATCTTCATAGTGGTGTTCTGCCTTCCCTCTTTTCTGCTCCTCCCTGCAGCTACACTTATGTCCATAAAACCTGCACAGGATGTGGTCTATCGGCATTCCTACATGGAAGGGGAACGGTGCATGAGGCACTAAGTTGTTGTTTCCATTTTGCTGTTCTTGCCCTGCACTAGGCTGCAACCTGTTTCAGGATTTCTCCTATCAAAGATAAAATGATCGTCATTCTCCTTCCTGATCTCTGGCACTTGGAGTGGTTTGAAGCGTTGGACATGTGTTCCCCATCATGGGGGGAGGGTTAGTGATTGGTAGACAGCTGGATGATGTCCCGAAGTTTGACTGCACCCACTGCTGTGCCCTACTCCTGGGAACCTTCTCTTATACGACATCCTCTCTTCAACAGTTTCTGTATTGTTGGAGAGCAGAGGATCTCAACACCCAGATGGAAATAACGAAGTGGAAAACAAACAACCTGAATGTAGAGCACGGAAATGTGACAATGTTCACCCTGAACCAGGCTGGGCAGGTCACTCCGCTCAAGATGGGGCAGCTGCAGCCAGGCACTCACAGCAATGGGACTTGAACTCATCAGACCTGCACAGTGGTGGACACATCAGCCTGACCCCATGGACTGGGACAAACATCAGGAGAAATAGTTCCAGGCAGCAGGATCCTTAGGGCCAAGGGGTCAGGCAGTGATAGGGGTGCACCACACTAGTGGGCCATGCAAGGAAGGGCCTCTCTGTCTGCCACACAGGCCTGAACCCCCATGAGAGCACATGACACAGAGTAAAACCTGAGACCCAAGGACACAAAGGACAGCAGAGTGATAGAGAGTAGACTGGGGCCGCGTAGGGATTGGAGGGAGGATGAGTTGGGATTAGATGGGAACAAGAGGGAAGGGAGGGGGGAATGAGGGAGGCAAGGAGCATGTGTATAAAAATGTTAATTTAATAAATTTGTTTACCTCCTGTTTGCCTGTCGGAACTTAGCAGTGAGACCTTATTGCTGATAGCAACACATTTCACACAGGACATGAGGACACAAGAAGCTGAAAGTGACCCCAGAGCTGGCTTCTTTCAGGATTGTTGACGTACCACTGAGAGGTAACAAGCAAGCTGCCCTGTGGGAAAAGCCAAGAGTCTTACACAGCCAGGCATCCTGTGAATGTGGCGTGGTCCAGATGAATAAGATCACTCAGGTGCAGTGGTGGCATGAGTGATACGGGAACATCAGTCATCGCATGATTGGATCTCGGGCCTGTTCATCAGGAAGAAGCTCACGCCTGGTCACTGAAGCCTGGCTGAGAGCCCTTCACTGGGAAGGAGGATCCATAACTATTTTGATAAGTATTAGGAGCCACCTATTAGGGAGTACATACAGCACTTAATTTTCTGGGTCTGGGATACTTCACTTAATATAATTGTTTCTAGTAATACCCATTTCCTGGCAAATTCCAGTAATTCATCATTTTTGATGGCTCAGTAGTATTCCATTGTATAGATGTACCACATTTCCCTTATCCACTCGTCAACTTTTGGACATTTGGGTTGATTCCATGACTTTGCTATTGTAAACAGTCATGCTTGTGCTGTCAAGGTGAATTTTTGCTGTATATGGGGTTATTCCCAAAAGTGTAATAGCAGGGTCATATGGCATTTCAATCTTTAATTTCTTTAAGAATCTCCAGATGGTTCGCCACAAGTTAGGGCAAAGCAATCATAATAGGACTTTGCATGGCCTGTGCTATGTCCAACACATTATTGACCCCACAAAGTCTAGCATGGATTAAAGGCACGAGGATCCTTGGAGGCTAGGGACTGACAGTCACAGAAGTGTTCCTAAGCTTTTAAGGGGAACACAGGAAAGGTGTTGGGCCCCGCCCAGGATTTGCCCCAGGGCATGGCCGAGCACATGGGACTAAAGATGGCGCTGAGGGCAAGGGTCTTGGGCATAACCTGATCACTTCACAATGAGCCCTAATTGGCTTTCAGGTATCTACCTGCCCCCTTTGCTGAGTGACACTGAACTTGACTATTAGCACCTGTAAGATGTCTTGACCTTGTGATACAATTGGATGCCTGTTTCACGCCTTGGTGGCCTTTGTCTATATAAGTTCCTTTTCTCCCCCCAATAAAGAGAGATCTGCTTCTGACAGTCTCGCCGTCCTGTGCTGAGTCTCTGGGAGTATAGGCGGAGGTGGGGACAGCTGGAACCTGCTTTCATCACAGCCAGCAGCTGCGTGTTTGAGTGAGTGAATGGATCCGTGCGTGGGAACCTGTTCCCACAGAAAGGGTTGTGGGAAATGCCCCTGGGTCCTTGCACCTCATCGGGGAGGAGGCCCCAGAGGAGAGTTTAGCATGCACATTAAAGGGAGCTCCGTGATTTGAGGGGGCCATTGGGAGATGGGGAGGGAGGGAGGAGGGAGAGGGGCCCAAGAGGGAGGAGGGAGGTGGAGGAAAGGAGGGGACCTGTATACCTGTTAAGTTTGTATGAGCGGAAATAATAATAAAAATACAATTAAATAAATAAATAAAAAGGAAAAAAATAACTATTTTGATAAGCAGACGTGATAAGGCAGCACCTTCTGAACACTTAACTTTAAGTCAACAGAATGACACAGCTCTAAACCTGACTCCAGGAAGATTTCAATTGAAAGTGATCAACAAAGAGAACTGTAACTGATGTAAGGATTAAAAAGTAATTGACTGAGGAGGACTATTTGAACACCAAAAAGACACTCTAAGTGGTCCCTGTCCAGCCTTGCCAAAGGGCAGGGTACATCACAGAGAATGGAAGAGAAAAGTCACAACCAGATGAGGGGGAAGAGTATTTCAGTCAGTGGTCTCCAATAAAATCAGTATAGCCACAAGGCCCAGCAACCAAGCTCACCTGAACAAGACCTAAGCAAGATTGGACCAACCACGTTTCCAATGGAAAAGGGAGAAATTCAGGTGTTGCCACCCTGAGAAGGGGCTGCTGGTGGTCAAAATTGAGGCCCCTCATTCAAAAGAGGTACACCTACTAAAATATTTCTCGTGTTGGAGCAGGTACTCAGGCACATGCAAGATATCTCTTACGGACACAATGAGATCCACAGACAGGAATGGACATTGGATAAGAGGGAAAATTGTTGGGAAGAACACACTCTTGGTGGAACGACTGGAGACGGGATATGGTATGGGGGAGGAGAAAAATGCTTCGTATTTTTAAATAATATAAATAAAGGGAGAATCAATCTAGCATAAATTATTTCAATATTCCAGTGTCTTTAGACATCTGTTTCTTAAGGTTGAAAAATTTTGGTCCCACATTTTCTCGCTCTAAATGATTAGAAAAAAGAGGGTAGAGCTGACAGAATAGTTCAGGGGTTAAAACCTTTGCATCGCAAGCAAAAGGACCTAAGTTTGTATCACAAATCTCATGGAAAAATGGTGGGCAAATATGGTCCTAGAAGAGCAAAGCAGTAAGGAGATAGAGCAATACAGGGTGATTCCTGAGGTCACCTTTGGGGCTGAGTACACACCCCCACATTCACACCCATGTACAAACAAACGGCAGGACAAATGAGTTGGGGGAATAAATGCTGACACTCTGATAGGCCCACCGAAACAATTCCTGGGTGACAGTGTCATGCTGGTTCAGATTCTGATTGTGAATTAGTGGATCAGGAGACAATGTCTTAGGCTAAACAAAACAAGTTCATATGTTAGCTAATGCTCCTGACTTTCATCTGTGTTGCATGCTCTCATCTACAGCTGTTTAGTTATTGATGCCAGCTACACTGCCCTGTGTCCCCTCCCCTCCCCCCAGCCACAAACTTTTTTTAAAAAATACAAAGTTATTGGGGATCACTGAGTTCTTGAAATCCTTCCCATTAAACACCAGCAGTACAATTTCCAACACAGAACCTCAAAAAGACTAAGAGTTGAAGAGACAATGGAATAGGCCACAACATACTGTAGGACATGCACGAACTAATCTCAAGAAATGTTTTTTCTCTGGACAAATCCAGAGCAGATGCTCCTGTGAGCACCAGCATAAATGTTTCTGAACTGATTTGCATCTGGGTGACTAGCATTGGTTGAGGCTGCTCAAAGCATCTTTAAAGGCAGCTCCTCAGCCCCTGAGAAGCAGCCTCTAGTGCAGCTGTCAGAGATGGGGTCAACTGCTCTCCTGATATGGGTGCTGCTGTTCTGGGTTCCAGGTGAGAGTTGCAGGGACATGTTAGGGGGCCTTCACTGTATCTATAAGTCATTGTCTTCTATGACTCTGGGTGCTTGGTCATTTGATTCATGGAATATGTAATAGGTTTTAAATTTCCCAGTTCTTTTATTTTCTGGCTTCTTAGAATGATGTCTGTGACTGTAATTGCAGGTGATTCATGTAATGATTTTACATTGAAATGATTTCAGCAAGTCTGTGAAAATACTGTGTGTTTGTCATTCCAGCCTCCACTGAGGACATTGTGCTGATCCAGTCTCCTGGTTCCTTGGCTGTGGCTCTGGGACAGAAGGCCACCATCTTCTGCAGGGCCAGCCAGAGTGTCAGTATAGATAGTCTTCATTATATGTACTGGTATCAGCAGAAACCAGGACAGCCTCCAGGCTCCTGATCTATAGAGCATCCAGTCGAGCATCTGGGGTCCCTGCCAGATTCAGTAGCAGTGGGTCTGGGACAGATTTCACCCTCAGCATCCATCCTGTGGAGGCCGATGATGCTGCCACATATTACTGTCAGCAGAGTTGGGAGGATCCTCCCACAGTGCTCCAGGGCTGAAGGAAAACCTCCTGAGGTTGCTGCTCACTGAAGCTTAGATTCTCAATATCTTTTCATCCCAGACAGCTCAACCATAGGTATCTAAGCTTGCAATAAAATGTCCAAAGTATGAAACAGAAATTTTGTAGGCATAAATCAGTATTTTTTTATTTTAGAACACTTTTTGGATATACATGCATCTTTATCTTTTTTCTAAATACCTTCCACATTTTCAAACAAAATGAAATGAATGTGCATGTTTATTTTTATGTGAAGAATTAAATGACCCTTAATTTTTTCAGAGGTAATTCCCATTTTGATTGTATAATCATCATTTCTGAGTATACTACCTCTCATTAATTTATAGCATTGAAAATGACTGAAGCTTCCTATAGAGGAATATTTAAAGAATTGTTGTCAACTCAGTTCTAGTCCCAAATTAAAATCTTTAGCAATTTTTAAAAAAAACTTAGGTCAATAACTCCAGCGTAACAGTTCAAAAAATCAACTTCTTCTGTACTAAAATCCAAGATATCCCAATTTATTACATGCCAATCAATGATGGTAGGAAAATATTGAAAATCTTTCTTTCCATAATTGACTTCTTATGTTTCTGTAAGCATAGAAAACTTGTATATACATAGGAAATACTACAGTTCATTATATATAATAGTCTCAAATTTGAGCTGAGATGTTACAGTCAGTGTTTCTTGGTGGCTTTTGATGTGCTGTCACGTGTAGATTAAGACCATTGATATCCTTTCCCCACAAAACCAATTAACACAAGCTCATTGACTTGAAACTAGTCACATTAATAAATATGTGCAGGGCATGGCAATATCCTCTCCACACAGTCTCATAAACTATAACTGGGGTACTGCTAAACCTCCATTCATGTCTGGAGCTGGAAGTTCTGCCTCTAGGGACATTAAGGTTTTAACAGAGTTATTTTTTTCAACTCCCTATAGCTGAGGATACTAGCTTCTGTAAAGTATGTACCAGACACTCATCTGAAGTCCTACGTGTCACTGGAGAAGTAACTAACCTCAAAAATATCAACAATCTGCCTGGAGAGTTGGCTCAGGAGTTAAGACTGTCTCATGAGCAGAGAGTCCTGAGTTCAGATTCCAAGTCCCACGTAAAAACAACAGGCAAAAATGGAAGCGGCCAGCACTTCTTCTCCTGTTGGGCAGAACCTGGGAAATTCCAAAGAGAAGCAAGAAGGAGATAGAAACAATCCAGGATGATTCCCAAAGTCACCCTTGGGCCTCCAAAGGGACACACAGTGCCCTCTGATACACACACGCGTGTGCACACAGACACACACACACAATTTAAAAAATGAAAAAATCAGCAATCATATATTAATGGCTCATAAAGGAGAAAATTATAGAAATATTTCAAAATTCAGACATGGAAGGTATAAAATCCTGCTTAGTGTATGTTACAGAGCTGCCGTGCTCTTGAACTCACGGAAGCTGAGTTCTCCTCCAGAAGACCTGCAAGGGACTGTCAGCAGGACAAATATAAAAATCCAAAGGAACTGAAAGTGGGTCGAAATAAAATGAATTCCAAGAAGACACAAGAAGATAAGAATATTGTGGAAATGGCCAGCTTGTCAGAAAGCAATCCTGAGAATCAATCAATGCTCATCAAAATTCTTAGGGCATTCCTGAGATTTAGGACAGTAAACATGAAATTTAGATGGAAGAGCAAAAGGCCAAGTATAGCCAGAGTTATTTTGAACAAAAATAATATTGTAGAGGTATGATCATACCTGATTTCAAGTTAATATCTAGAGCCATAGGAATGAAAACAACACAGCCCTGGGATACAAATAGAAATGCAGATCAGGAGAAAAGAATAGAATACCCTAACGTGAATACACATAGCTACACCTTCCTTATCTTTAGAAATATATTGAAAATATATATAGTAAAAATGAAGGAAGCTTCAGGAAAAGTTGCTAGAAAATGTGGAGCTCAACTTGAAGTTTAATGACCCGAGATCTTTAAGTTCATGCTTTATACAAAATTTAATTACAAGGGCCTCAACATGAGACCTGATACTCTGAAAATGTTAGTGTAATTAGGTTGTTTATTTCAACATATATGCACAGGAAGAGCCTAGCTGAATATGACTCCAGTAGTGTAGGGAAAAGACCAACCCTTGAAAAGTGCAATACTATGAAATTAAAAACTCCTGTACAGTAAGTAAACTGCCAATCAAATAAAGGCTCACTATCAAATTAAAAATATCTGTGCCAGCTTTACATCTGACAGAAGATTAGTGTCTAGACTATATAAGAAACATTCAAGACTAAACATCAAAAAACAAACTATCCAAACAAAAAATAGACTGAAAGTAAGCAGAGAGTGCTCAGAAGAAATGAAAACGGTCGGGAAACACGGTCCAGCTTCACACTTCTGCTTTCTTCAGTGGTTTATGTCATGACTTGTATCACTGTGGGAGGAACACTGAGATACTGATGACAGTAATAAGTGGCAACATCTTCAGACTCCAGGCTGCTGATGGTGAGGGTGAAATCTGTGCCATACCCACTGCCACTGAACCTCGAGGGGACCCCGTCTTCCAAGTTGGATGCAGAATAGATCAGTAGCTTAGGGGCTTTCCCTGGTTTCTGCTGATACCAAGCTAATCCACTATAAATTTCCTCACTGGCTTTGCAAGCGATGGTGACTGTTCCTCCCAGAGATGCAGAAACAGAGTCTGGAGTCTGGGTCATCTGGATGTCACCGCTGGTACCTGACATTAAAATGCAAGGCAGATATGCATACAGTTAGCATGCTGCAATGGCAGTTACCCAAGGAACCGGTCAGCACTGACCACTCAGGGCTGAGCGTATCTTCAGTGCTGTCTTCCTCACCTGGGAGCCAGAGCAGCAGGAGCCCCAGGAGCTGAGCAGCGGTCCTCATGTCCATGCTGCGTCCTGAACGGGATAGACTCTGCACAGGGCTGAGCGCCTACTTAGACATCCTCTGGCCATGGGTTGTGCTCTGGATGCAAATCATCAGGGGCTGGACTTGTCATGTCTGCATCACTAGCTCGTTTCAGTAACTGCTGCTAGGATTTGAGTTGCCAGATGTCTCCACCAGAGTGGGCCACAAAGTGTGCGTTGCTCTGGAGAGCCAAAAGGCCAGAATCCATCTTGTGTTCTTTGTTTCTTTAAATAACTCCAGCTTCAGTGCAAGCTTTCCTTACTAGTGTTCCCTCGAGGACAGGACTTCTCATGACGGCACAACCTCAGCATGAGGTTATACTTCAGAGATTATTCAAGGATATATTCAAAGAGATAATCATGCTGGAACAATTCTGTTGATTCCGAATCCAATGTGACTGATGTCTTCCTAGAAAGAGGACATTCAGATTCAGAGGCACCAGGAGGATGGCCATTCACACGGAGGGACACAGGCATCTGTAAGTCCAGGCGAGAGACCCTGCAGGACCAGCACTATTGGACATCTTGATCTGTAACTTACACCTCAACCACAGTGCAAAAAGAAATGCCTGATGTTAAGCAACTCAGGCTGGTGCTTGTTACTACCTCTTGACTACCTTCTAGGCCAAAGAGAGAACATTCCCAAAATTGGTCCACTGTGCAGACTCCTGAAGTTCTGTGAAGCTACACTGCAATTCTGTTCAATGATTAGATTGGGATTGCTCGTGTATTCTTAGCATCTCACGGTTTCTCTCTTTCATCTCAGCCTCGGCTTCTATTTCTCCTGTGACATATTCACACTGGAGTTCCTTTGTTCTCCTTCAATTCCCCATCCTTAAATTATCTCTCTTCCCATTTTCTTTCTCCTTCCCCTCGATCTTTTCTTTCTTTCTTTCTTTCTTTCTTTCTTTCTTTCTTTCTTTCTTTCTTCTTCCTTCTCTTTCTCCCTCCGTCTCTCCACTCTTTTCTTTCTCTCTCCTTTTTCCTCTTGCCTCCATTTTTCCTCTCTATCACTTCTCTCCCTTTCTCTCTCTCTCTCTCTCTCTCTCTCTCTCTCTCTCTCTCTCTCTCTCTCTCTCTCTCCATTCTGTTCATACCTACATTAGTGCACAATTTCTGAGCTCTGTTTCTTATGCTTCAGTCCCCACCCTCGGCCACCGTGAGCTCTCTATTCTGAGGATGGAGAGAACATTTGTCTCCCCTCTTTCTCACTCCAAATCCTCTATTTCAATAATCCTTAACTGAACTGAACTGACTGCAACTTCTTTGCCCTCCTGTAAGGGGTAGCTATTTTCTCCTATATCCAGATTCTATTGGTTGGTACAGGACACTGTCTGTTTAGTCTTTTTGACTTTTTCTGAGCAAAGTTCACGTGCATATTTGTTTCCTGAATATTCATTATAGAATGTCTGCATGAATGCATGTTCGTTCAAGTATTTACTCAGCTTACAACTTATCACTAATTGCAAACGTAAGAAATTATTTTGAATGTTGGTCTGTGTTCAAGTTTGTGCCCTGAGAGAAATCTTGCCGCCTTGGTAATTGCTGGGATCTTGAGTCTTGATGAGGTCACTGGTTACATAGCTTATGTAAACTGATGACTATTATATTATAGTTACATCTACTTTTTAATATATGTCTACATAGACATATATATGCATGCATATCTATTAGTATGTATGTGCAGATATATCAGATTAAATAAAGCATTTCTTAAGGGATGATTCATTTGAGAATATCAGACAGAATGGACAAAGGATAATTTTCCCTTAATTTTTAGAATAAAGTGATGCTACTTAGCATTGGCTGGCCCCAAATGAGAATGTAGTCCAGGCTAGCATCAAGATTATAATATCCTCCTGCTTTAGACTCCAAAATTCTGAGATTATAGGTGTTCACCAAAACACCTAATTTAACATGCATATTTGGTTTACAATAACTTTTTAATGCTGAAATTGCAACGTCAGTTGAAGAATTTGCTTTGAATATAAACTACTTACCCCAAGTTTCTTTATATTCAATTGATTAGTTACATGTTTTGAGACATCATCCCAATGAATGAGTTGATTTGGACTTAAATTCTTTACCTTCCCCTAAAATTTATGTCTTATATATGCATTAATAAGCCTCAAATCTGAAGTTTGTCAAAATATTTGGATTCTGTGGTAACTATGGTTTTTCATTTGTAAATTTTTTGTCTTTTTAATGTGTGTGCAACTATGTAGAGGTGTGTGTGTGTGTGTGTGTGTGTGTGTGTGTGTTATGTGTGTGTGTGTGTGTGTGTGTGTGTGTTGCAGTCAGCCTCCATGGTTGCTGATAAATGACCATCAAATGGCTTAAGGAACAAGGGGTTTATTCTCTTACAATTTCTAGTTACAGTTCTCAGTCCAGCTTGACGGGAGGGCATGCACCAACACCAAGGCCGAGGGAACTGGTTACATCATCATTCCATAATGGCTGAGAGATGAACAATCCTTACTTGCCAGACCAGAATGTCTGGCCAAGTGAACAGAAGGATGCCAATTCTCTCAACCAGCTCTCTGTGATTTATCCAGGGCCTAGTCCCACCCACCATGGCCTGGGTCTTCCCCATCGACTAGACAATCTCCTTCAGGTTTGCTCTTGGCTTAACTCAACTATGAACTCTCTACAACTGTGCCCAGAGCTCAAACCCTCAACATTCAAGTTGACACCTGTGCTTAACTATGACAGTGTGTGTTGTGTTTGTGTGTGTGCTGTGTGTGTGCTGTGTGTGTGCTGTGTGTGTGTGTTTTGGCAGAAGGCACTTGAAATTGTGTGCTTGTGGAGGCCTAAGGGTAACATCAGGAATCGTCCTGGATTATTATTCCTCCTGACTTATTTGCTGTGGACTTTATTAGGCTCTGCCTTCCAGAACTGGAATTCTAGACCACCAACATATCTGTCTGTCGTTTTGAAGTGGATCTGGGCATGCCAATGTCAGCTCCTTTTGCTTTCAGGGCAAAAGTTTTAACCACTGAATCATTTCTCCAGCCTCGAAATTTATTGTATGCCCAGACTCTCTGACTTTGTGGTCTATTGGTCCTTGTAAAATTGCTTACCAGGTTTCTAGGTTTAGAGGTGTTGTATGCGCTTACAGAGAGGTTTTCTTCTGGACACTATGTCAGCAGGATTGGCTCAAACTAATTTTGAGATTGCTGAGGTCTACATCTCTCTAGCTCATGCATCGCTGGAGCAAAATCTCCTGTGCATGTTGGTGTACAGCCACGGCTTCCTGATGAAGCATCGCTTGGTTTTCGGTCTCCTCCATTTTCCAAGTAAGCAGGCTCTTCTTCCAATTGCCAGGATTCTTGGGAAGAATACTGGCCGGCTTCTCGTTTTTTTACACTTTGTGACATTCAAGCCCTCGTGATCCCTGCCTTAAATGAGCTCTCTCCAGGATTCCCACAGGGTGATATGTGAGATATCACCCACGTGTCTTTTGTCTTTGTAGCTCAAACTTTTCCCAGCAATGGCATCCCAGGTGTTTCAAGTGATTTTTAAAGCTCCTGGATAAGCGTGGCTTGTGAGCTAAAGAAAAGAGAGGTTTGGTGTCGGCATGATAAGAAGTTGCTTTCTTTTGGTCTTCTTATTTCTCTGCTCTTACTCTTTTTCCTTCCATTCTTCCCTCCTCCCTGTTTTATTCCTTCCTCCTTTCCTTTCCTCTTTCCTTCCTCTCTTCTCACCTTTTTTCCTCTCCTTTTCGTCTTTCCACTCTCCTTCCCTTCTTGCCTTTCCTTTTTTCTTCTTACTTCCATTCCTCTCTACCCTTCTTCCCTCCTTTCCTTTTCTTCCTTCTTCCCTCCCTTCCTTTCTCCTTCCTCTCTGCCTCCCTCTTTTCTTTCCTTCTTCTCTCTTCCTTCTTTTATGATTCCCTCTTTTTCTTTCTTCTTCCCTCTTCAATCTTTTTCTTTTTCTTGTCTCCTTTGCTTTTCTCTTTTTTTTATTTATTACATTGTGGCAAGTGTAAATATTATCTAGGAATGTCATTCTGACACACTCTATGATCATTTCAGTTAAACTCATTTAACTATATCTTTGACTTTAAACTGAAACCTTTAGCAAATAACCTTGTTATTAGACATTCTTAAGTTTTATAAATTCACAGAGTAATTATGAGCAAAAAAAATTCAAACTCCTTGAAAACTGAAACAATGACCATATAAAACACTCTTTGTCACAGGAGACATGAAATCATTTAGCTTCATAATGCAATGAAAATAAGCAATCTAGTAATGCTATCTCTAACTGCACATCAAAATTAAGTTCAGGGCTGGTGAGATGGCTTATTAGTTAAGCCTGTGCCTCCCAAGAAGAAGGTCCTGATTTCAGATCCCAGATCCTGGATCTCATATAAAAAATGCCAGCCAGAAATAGCAGTGACCTGTATTTCCAGTCCTGGATGGTGGAGCCTGGGGAACTTGAGTAAATCAAAGAAGAAATGATTCCCAAACCCACAGTCATCCTTGAACATCCACAGGTACACACAGTGCCTTCTGACACACACACACACACACACAGACATAAATTCAAACAAATTTCCTTAAATGACACTAGTATTAAATATTATTAGAATTATATGAGACAAATAATTCCAAAAATAATACTTAATAAAAAAGATAAATGCACAATAAAGAAGCTCTGAGTTGCCCCTTGAGCTTCTCTGCTGCCTTCTTCCCCCTCATCACTCGCACTGTCTGGGCTACTGTCTGGGGCCCTTGATTTGCCCCAGATGCTCTCACACCCTCTGACCAGGAGATTTGCTTCCTCATTTGCCACCTGCTCCGCACAGGCCTCTGCAAGTCCAGCCCAGCTGCCGGGTGTTATAAATGAGGGCTTTGCAGTGAGCACTGAGCTCCTTCAGGGGGACAGAGGAAGCACCATGGTGATTCACACCCAGGTCCTCGCGTGCCTGCTGCTCTGGGTGTCTGGTGAGAAATTTAAACCTGCTGTAGTCTCCTCAGTGTAATATCCTCATAAATGTAAGGAACAGTCAATCCTAGGATGCATTGACTGGTTCGCATATGAGTCTGCAGGAAACTGAAATCTTACTATTGCAGAGGACTTTTAAGTTGACAGATTCCAATGTACCGAGTCTGTGTAAGTTCACGTGCTCATCGTCTGTGGTTGATTGCAGGTGCCCGTGGGGACATCGTAATGACCCAGTCCCCAGCCTCCCTGGCCGTGTCAGCAGGAGAGACGGTCTCCATCAGCTGCAGGTCCAGCCAGAGTCTGTTATACAGCTCTAACCAGAAGAACTACTTGGCCTGGTACCAGCAGAAACCAGGACAGGCTCCTCAACTGCTGATCATCTGGGCGTCCACAAGGGCCTCTGGGGTCCCTGAGCGGTTCAGGGGCAGCGGGCTCTGGGACAGATTTCACCCTCACCATCAGCAGCGTCCAGGCTGAAGACCTGGCAGTTTATTACTGTCAGCAGTATTACGACTATCCTCCACAGTGCTTCAGCCCCGAGCAAAAACCTCCTCTCTGAGCCTCACCACCTGTTTGCGCCCCACACAATGTCGGGTGATGCCCACTTCCCCATCTGCCTGCCAGCGAGTGTGCCCGGCCACTGAAGAGCAAGCGTGACGTCTCTGTCAGTGTTATACGCAGAGACAAAGGACCAAAAATTTGTCAATTTATTTGTTCACATGCATATGCCTCAGAAACCTAGAAATGGCTCTTTTATGTTATATTGAGAGGTCCATTTGCACTTTCTGTAAAACCAGCATCAGAAATGCTCTACCACAAGTTCTTTCCATTATATGGAATTTATGATTTCCTTTAACTGGTGCTAAAGATTCAGGTTTTAAAGCTTCCTGTGATTATGTCATATCCATTCAGGTAATCTGTCCTTTCTTAGAGTCTCCTTTACTCTTTATATTTACAAAATCATTTTGCCAAAATCATTTCATGAGTTATGATTTGATAGCACATTTGGGAAATCAGTGCCAGCATTCTTTGATTCCTTTAAGCGAGTGAAGGGCATTGCAGGAGCAGCAAAACTGCAAAAGAAAATCAACAAACCACAATCCAGAACTTCAGAGACTCTATATCAATCACATAGAACTAGGCCAGCCTAAACTCTCCCCATCCTGGAGTTCAGGGACATTTGTGGAAGAGGGGACGGTAAGATTGTAAGAGCAAAAGGATGGGAGGAGCAACGATTTGCAAGATTCTCAACAATAGTTGGGACTAAAGCAATCATAATGGGACTTTGCATGCCCTGCGCAATGTCCAGCGCACTGTTGCCCTCATAAAGTCTAGCATCTGTTAAGGTCACCGAGATCCCGGAGGGAAGGGATTGACCACCATAGTAGTGCTCCTATGCTTAAGGGGAACAAGAGAAAGGGCTTGTGGAAATGCCACTGGGTCCTTATATGTCATCGGAGAGGAGGACCCAGTGGAGAGTCAGGCGTACACAATAAAGGACTCTCTGGGAATTGGGGGGGAGGCACTGGGGGATGGGGAGGGAGAGGAGGGGGAAGAGGGAGTTCGGGGGGAGGAGGGGGGAGGGAGGGAACTGGTAAAAAATTTTTAAAATGTATAATTAAATTTTTAATAAAAAAAGAAATCTCTTATACAATATCACTCTTTGTAAACTACCAAATACCACCTGGATCTCCACTGGGAATTTGGATCTGGGTGTTTCTCAGAGATTTTAATTCTTAACATTTTTAGTAGATTTCAGATGAGGAGAAGAAATAAACTAGCAAGGTATCCATCTGTCACAGATGTGAAAAATACCTCCACACTTTGTGTGTCTGTATGTCAAGGCACAACGTGTTTGCGGACGTTGCAGTGAAAACATGGGACTTGTGTCCACTGCCCCTCAGGCTCTCATTGCTCATACCACAGACCTTGAGCTCACAGACCTCCCTGAACTCCTGGCATCTGGCTGGTGTCTGTCTCCACACGCCAACCAGCACATCTTCTTTCTCCTGCATCCATGCGTTTCTGAAGGTTTCTTCTTCCTGAGCTTTGCATGCAGCCTTCATTTCAGACTTGAACTCAAGTATGTTTCTCAGCATGACATCCCTGTCCCCAGTACCTTCTTCACATCTTCTCTTCTGTAGTCTTGTCATTCTCTTCTGTCTCAGGGTCCCTAGTGCCTTCCTTGCTGAGAAGGAGATGCTGCTGCATTAAAACAGGAGACGTATCACCAGTCGGGAATAGAAAGTGACCTTGGGAACTTAGCACACATGGTAATGTAGGAGCACATTAATGGAACTCTATGCAAAGCGCACAAAATGTGTGTACATACATGTTTGTATAAATGTATACATGAGTGTTTTTATGTGTAGGTGTGTTGTGTATGTATGTTCATTTGTGTGTATGTATGTGATTGTGTGTGTCTGTGTATATATGTGTATGTATGTGTCTCTGTGCATGTGTGCTTTATTTCTGACATAGTGTCTAGTTGTACACAACTGCCTATGTAACTTAGGCTGTCTTTAGACACAAGATTCTCCTGCCTTAACACCTGAGGGATTACAGGACTGAAATACAATGCCAGATGGGATTCAGTATTTTAAAACTATACCATAGACCAGTCAATAACACTAATTTTCAGGAGAATTTCATGCAAGCAGTATAACAGTGACAGAAGAAACATTACCTGTGCATTATTTGTCTCCCTCATAATCCAACTGCAATGGAAATTTCCATGAAATGAGGGATTTGACCATAACTTTTTGCCCTCAGTCTAGATATCATTGACTGAGTAATTCTCCACAGATGTTTGATATTGTGATTGAATAAAGAATTGCTCTATGAGAATTTGGGAACCGAGACTGTTCATTTACCCACCAGGAGGAGGCACTGTGACACCTTAGTCACCTTCACAGAGGGTATTTGGGAGGTTACAGAACACAGTGCTGACCTCCAGATGGTGACCAGCATGATCCTTAGATATCCTGTGCTTAAGTTTTCAAGTTACAGCTTCCCTGGGCTTTCTTTGGATGTGTGGAGGGAGCTACACATTGTCCAACAGGAGTTGGTATGTGTGATAAAATATCAGGATGTCATCTGAGATTGAGCCATAAACTCATGGACTTGGTCTTTATTTTGTCCAGTGACATGAATATATTTCACGTGCTTATCTCATGTGTGGTTGTTTCATTGTTGTCTCCATTTTATGTACTGACCTCTTCATCAAACCTATACAAAAGTAATCATGTTTCTAACATGGCTGTAGCTGGTTGGCAAAAATACTGTTGATATAGAAAATATTTTACCTTTCTAGTTGCACTTTAACTTTGAACATTGTATTTCAGAGATCATTTCTGATCATTTATAAGGACATGATCACTTTTTCTGGGACTCTGCAGTATGTTTCTCTCTCTATTCGTGATCTGCAGGATTCATGTGTGTGATGTTCTTTGTACACCCTCTGATGCTATACAGGCTCCCCAAACCCAACACTGAATTCTAGAGATCTGTTGCATATAATTTTCATTAGGAGATAGGGCCAGGGCCCAAGACAGGTGCACAGCATCAAGGTGATGCCACAGCTCACCTCAGCTGCTATGGGGCTCATGTAGGTAGATTAGATGAGTAACAGTCTACCACCAGAAAAAATCAGCATGTAAAAATATAGCAAAATATTTTATTTAGACTAGTCTAAATAGGACATCTAAGCCATCCCTACCACATCTGCAAAGCTCAGGGAACATTAAGGAAGAGAGAAAGGTAAGACTGGAGAATCCTGAAGTGGGGCAGAGGTGTAGCCAGACAAGGTTTTCTGAACGGCTATCGATATTTCCAGAAAACCTGCACAGCAGTGGTTCTGTCAACATTTCACCACATTGGGGAAAGTTCTCAAGAAAGAACATAAGTCCCTGAAGGACTTATGAGGGCTAAAACTGATGGGGGAGGAAACAGAAGATGCTTTCCTCAAAGGTACACCCAGAGGCATATGATGCATGCTCCAGCAAATGCCCAGGCACAAGTCACCAAAGGCAAATTAAATGAAACTCAGTTGACCGCACATGGATAGAGATTAGTTTAAAAAAATAAGGTGGGTGAGTGATAAAAAAGATAGCTGATGTCCACATTTGTTCTATGCATGATCATGCATACATGCACATGTACATATATGCATGCATTTGTGCACGCACACACAGGGACACACATAGACACAAACAAGAACACATGGACATACACAAACATATATACACAATTGTGCACACAGACATACACATAAGCAAGCAGGCATATGTACACAGACACACACACACAGTATATAGAATCTAGAAAATATTGGCTTTAATTACAGAATCATTTGAAATGAAATGTTTTTATGTAAGTGACTCTTTTATTAGAGATCTTCTGGAATATTTTGTCAAAGTGCATGCAATAATATTATCTTTTAAATTTAAAATACTTGACTTTTCACTCAATTTCTCATAGTTTTAACATCCAATACATATATTAATGTGAAAATTTTTCATTTAATATTTTAGATGTAATTATAACATTACATATACAACCATTCCAGTCTTTGGGACAGAACTATGGGAGAACTTGGGTTCTACAGTTCTAGTTTTACTGACATGGACAGAATGAGTGGGTGTTGGAGACTAAGTGTCCTCAATCTGAACAGAATACAGGGAAATTGCTCTTCTACCTATGATGGTGTTTTGGCGTCTCGGCCTGTGCTTTTGAATTAATGGATGAAGAATACAGCTTTATTCACAGAGAAACATGTTTATACATTAATGTTGGTTCTCAGCCTTTGCTTAAATTCCATGCTCCTCAATCTGTATTTATCAATCCCAAGGGCATTCAGAGATTTTGCTAGAAGTCTGTTAGTTGTTCCAATCTCTTCCACACTTTCTTAAAAACCAATTGCTTTCTCCATTTGCTATGATTCACCACTTGGGATGCATCATTGGTTGACAAATGCATTCATGAGGGCCCAGAGTGTTCCTAAAAGGCTCACATCCGTCAGAGGAGAGCACCCACAACACACCCTGCAAAGACATCAGGAGGTGACGCTCAGCAGAGCAGCCCACAGAATCCCGTGGGCCCGGCTGGAGCTCTTCTAGGAAAAGTGTGCAGACCTCAGCTGCCACTGGGTGAATCAAAAGCAGGCACCCGTTTAACCACCAGCCCAAGTTTGTCTGAGCTTATTTACATGTTGAGATTTTGGCAATGGCCCAGGCTCCTCAAAGCACCTTTAAAGGCATCTTGCCAGTGGGCGCAGAAGCAGCCTCTAGTGCAGCTGTCAGAGATGGGGTCAGCCGCTCTCCTGCTATTGGTGCTCTTCTAGCATTCATAATTGGCTTTCAGTTCCCAGCGCTACCTTCTTTCTGGCTTCTCAGGGGTGTTGTTAGAACTTTTTCATGTTACACTGGTTGATTTTAGTGCTTTCATGACAGTGACTTGTGTGCACTTCTCTTTACAGGTTTCATTGGCAACATTTTGCTCACACAGTCTCCAGCTTCTGTGGCCCTGGCTCTGGGACAGAAGGCCACCATCTCCTGCAGGGCCAGCCAGAGTGTCAATGAAACACTTGGCAATAGTATTATGCACTGGTATCAACAAAAGCCAGGACAGCCTCCCAGACCCCTGATCTATTTAGCATCCAATCAAGCATCTGGAGTCCCTCCCAGGTTCGATGGCAGTAGGTCTGGGACAGATTTCACCCTCACCATCCATCCTGTGGAAGCCGATGATGCTGCCACATATTACTGTCAGCAGCGTATAGAGGTTCCTTCCACAGTGCTCCAGGGCTGAACAAAAACTTCCTGGACTTGCTGCTCACCGAGGCTTGGAGTTTCAGTTGTTTCCCTTCCCCTCCACCAGCTGCATTTCCCCTGGGGATTTTAAAGCACATGTTAGAAATAGTGGTTGAAACTATGGCACAGAAAAGTCTTAAATTGTTACAGTGTTTTGTTTCCCTTGGGAGTTTTGCAACTGAATGCTTTCCATCCTTAACGAAGACCACTTAGATTGTATTTTAAAGCATTTTCTTTTGGGCATGGCTAGATTGAGAATGAAACTCATCGGGCCAAACATAGGAAAAGACATGATGTCATTAAGGAAAAAGGAAGGAAAGAAAGAGTTGTAATTGTAAGAAGTGTGAGAGGATGAGATTGGGGGTAAATGTGGGAAAATATCATAAATACGTTGAATTCATTTATGAAATTCCCAAAAATAAAAAATAAACCTTTAAAAAGTTTCAATAATCTTATCCACAAAAAATTCTAAATTTCCTGGATTCTTTTCTCATTTAAAGTAGAACAATTTGAGCAGTAAGGATCATTATTATGTGACTTAAAGCTACAGGCTTGCATGTGAGCCTTGTTGTTTTATTTTATTTTATTTTATTTATTCAGTTGAGTGCCTGATATTTGCTCTGTAGTTGTTCACACATCTAATATTGTGTTTCAGTTGTTTCTGCATTGATTCTATATTAGTAATTTTTAATTTAATATTTTTCTGATTTGCATAAGCATGTTGAGTACTAATCCCTCCTTCCGTTCCATCTTCCCTCACCTCCTTCATCAGTCCTTCCCTCTCCCTCCCACTATCCTGCCTGTCCACTTCTATGGGGACAGGGTTCTTTTTGGCTTGTCTTCCATTTTGGGGATTCAGGCCTCCGTGGCAAACCAAGTGGCCCAGTAATAGGGGCACTCCCCCTCACTCATTCATCCCAATCTCCAAGGTTTCCACTGCATGTAATTCTCTCTCCTGAGATCCTCTCTAGTCTATGGGGCATGTTTGTGTGTCATTCTTTGTGCAGGTCTGTTAGGTCAAGTCTGACTGCAGTGAGGTCCTGGATACAGCTGCCCTGCTTTGAATGGACCATCTTGTCCAACAGTGGACCTTCCCATTTTTAGGGTCTTTTTTTTTTAACAATACATTTCAGAATATTTTATTAATATGAAAATTTTTATACATTTTATTATTATTTCTGCTCATACAAACTTAATAGGTATACCAATTCCCTCCCATCCTCCTCCTCCCCCCAAACCCTCTGCTCCCCCTCCCCTCACCCCTCCTACCCCATCCCCCAGTGCCTCCCCTCAATTCCCAGAGAGTCCTTTATTGTGCATGCCTGACTCTCCTCTGGGCTCTCCTCTCTGATGACGTAAAAGGACCCAGTGGCATTTCCCTGAACCCTTTCCCGTGTTCCCCTTAAGCATAGGAACACTACTGTGGCTGTCAATCCTTTGCCTCCAAGGATCTTGGTGCCTTTAGCAGATTCTAGACTTTGTGAGGTCAATAGTGTGTTGGACATTGCGCAGGGCATGCAAAGTCCAATTATGATTGCTTCGGCCCTAACTTGTGTGGAGTATCTTGCAAATCATTGCTCCTCCCATCCTTTTGCTCTTACACTCTTACCGCCCCCTCTTCCGCAAATGTCCCTGAGCTTCAGGATGGGGAGAGATTAGGCTGGCCTAGTTCTAGGTGGTAGATATAGAGTCTCTGAAGTTCTGGATTGTGGTTTGTTGATTTTCTTTTCAGTTTTGCTGCTTCTGCAATGCCCTTCACTCTATTTTGCTGGGCACTGTATGTCACCCCCTGGCTAGAGACAAAAGCTGTTAAACTGGAGTCTTATTATAAGAGCACATTCAAGGGTAGATGTAATAAAAGTAGGAAACCTCAGTGAGGGAGGGGTCAATCACCCATTTGCAAAATGGTTACTTTTTATCTGCCAGACTTTATGCCCTCCCCTTCTGTTAAAATCATACCCCCTCATTTGAAAATGATCAGGAACGAACGTCTGTGAACTTAACCAGGTGTCACATTACTTACTTGCAGTCCTTGATGGAGGCCTATTTTCTCTGCTGTAACATGGTCACTTCTCTCCTTGTTTCTGGTGTGGCCCTCCAACCCCATCTCTCCTGTTCATAATCCTTGCAATTACTGTAGGTATTACATAGAATTACCTTTGAGTATCTCAAGGTGGGCTGGGTGGGTTTGGTACTAGGAGCCGCCTATTAGGGAGTACATACGGCGCTTAATTTTCTGGGTTTGGGATACTTCACTTAATATAATTATCTTCTTACCATCCCCTCTTCTGCAAGGTTCCCTGAGCCTTAAGCTGGGGAAAAACTCGGTTGGCCTGATTCTGGGTGAGCATTGAAGAGCTGTGGGTACTCTGCATTTTGGTGGCCAGTGTTATCCACTTCCCTGCTCTTCCACTGCCCTAGGCTGCATCCTGTCAGTGTGTTGGAATCCTCTACCTTTGTTGTAGAAGAAGGCTTCCAAGTTGAATTCTGGGTGCTCTTCCAATCCATGGGTATAATAGCCGGTATTTACAGCGCAGTTTGGAGTATTATCTTTATACCTTTGGGTCCATAGGCTGTTCTTCCCTAGTTATCTATTTCCTTCTCTTTTATACGTTCTTGTTCTATTTAACAGTAACAGGAATGTGTTCCATTTAGACAAGTTGGTCTTGATTCCAATCACAAAGCCATCCATTTTCTCCTTGACACTCATGTCAGTATTACATTGGTGGTCACCAGTTGCCTTGGTGATTTTTATTGTAACTTTCAGATCTCATAATTTGATGTGCCTTTGATTATTTTTCCCCTAGCAATTTCTAAAGCATTCCTCGGTATTCTGTAAATTATCCAACAAGGATAATTTACTCAACTCTCAACATGTTTACAAACTCTCAAACATGTTCCAGTTAATGTATTCTGCCCATGTTATGTGATTCATATGTGTTGTATCTTTAGTAATAGGCTATCTTGCTATCACTTTTTTTAGAACAAACAAGAGCTATTTCAGAAGTATATGATGCTTGGGGGCCTTTGGGACCCCTGTGAACAACAACTGATCAGGAAGTGTCACATTTCTGTTACTTCTAGTGTAGTTTGATCACTCGACTAGAGCTCTAAGTGGAAGAGCTCAAGGTAATTTTATGTTTTGCTCGGTTTTCCTCTCTCTGTGCTATTCTGCCTTGGGATTGCCCATTTTTGTTACTTTCTTTAAAATAAGCACTTTGATTTTTTGACCGATTACTAGCAGGGAAGGTTCCTATGGGATTATCACACATAATCTCAAGGTTTCTCTTTAAGTTCCTCTTTCCCTCCTATATCACATCCCCTCATAACCCCCTAGGTATTTTTCTCGTTATTCTCTTCATCAACCTCCTCAGTGTGATATCCTAAATCGCTCCCTTAAAAGGTTTCACACTAACCATCTCTTTCTACTTTCCCACTCATTGATCCTTTTCAAATGTTCTGACTCTCATAGTAATTCCAAATACATTGGCAATGATATTAATGCTAGCATCCATATGTAGGAAAGAACATGCAGTGCATTTGTGTGTGTGTGTGTGTGTGTGTGTGTGTGTGTGTGTCTGAGATCAATATTGTTTATTGATCTCAATCAAACTTGCTATATATTAATATTCCTGTTCCATATATTTAACCAACAAATTCTGTAATCCCTCCTTTCTGATGGCTAAATAGTATCCCCTTGTGTATATGCACCACATTTTCATTATCCGTTCTTCTGTTGATGGTCAGGTTGACTGATTCAATATTCTTGCTACTGTGAATAGAGCTTCAATGAACATAGATGAACAAGTATCTTTGTAAAAAGAGTGTAGAGACTTGGAATATTCTTGCAAGTGATAATAGGGTAGTTCCATTTTTAACTCTCTGAGGAACTGCCACACTGATGTTTAAAGAGGATGTACTTGCTACATACAGTCCCACCAGCAGTGAATAACTCTTCCCTTTTCTCCACATCCTGGCCAGCAATCTCTTCTTTTTATAAATTTTTATTTACACTCATACAAACTTAACAGGCACACCAGTCCCCTACCTCCCTCCAACTTCCCATGGCCCTGTGCCCCCATCACCTCCCCCATCCCTCCCCGTCCCCCAGTGCCTCCCCCTCCCATCCCAGAAGCATCCCTTAATGTGCATGCCAAACTCTCCTCTGGGTCCTCCTCTCCGATGAGGTGCAAGGACCCAGGGGCATTTCCCAGAACCCTTTCCTGTGTTCCCCTTAAGCATAGGAACACTACTGTGGCTGTCAATCCCTTGCCTCCAAGGATCCTAGTACCTTTGGCAAATGCTAGACTTTATGGGGTCAGTAGTGTGTTGGACATTGCCCATGGCATGCAAAGTCCAATTATGATTGCTTCGGCCCTAACTTGTGTGGAGTATCTTTTATATCATTGCTCCTCCCATCCTTGTGCTCTTACACTCTTACCGCTCCCTCTTCCGCAAATTTCCCTGAGCTTCAGGATGGGGAGAGATTAGGCTGGCCTAGTTCCAGGTGGTTGATATGGAGTCTGTGAAGTTCTGAATTATGGTTTGTTGATTTTTTTTTCCAGTTTTGCTGCTCCTGCAATGCCCTTCACTCCATCCCGATGGGTATTGTATGTCACCCCCTGGCCAGAGATGAAAACCTATTAAACTAGAGTTTTGTTATAAGAGTATATTCAAAGGTACATGTAATAAAAGTAGGAAACCACAGTGAGGGAAGGGGCCGATCACCCATTTACAAAATGGTTACTTTCTATCTGCCAGACTATATGCCTTCCCCTTCTGGTGAGATCATACCCCATCAGTTGTAGATGATCAGGAAGGAAAGTCTGTGAACTTAACCAGATGACTCATTACTTACTTGCAGTCCTTGATGGTGGCCTATTTTCTCTGCTGTAACATGGTCCTTCTCTTCTTGTTTCTCCTTGTTTTCCCATCCCTCATGTTCATAATCTTTGCAATTACTGTAGGAATTACAGAGATTTATCCTTGAGTGTCTCTAAGTGAGTTTGGTACTAGGACTCTGTTGTTTGTGTTCTTGATCTTAGCCATTCTGACTGAGGGAAGATGTTATTGAAGGGTTATTTCGATTTGCATTTCTTTGATAACCAAGGAAGTTGAGCATCTTTTAAGATATTTGTTTGACATTTCAATTTCTTTAGTGAAGTCCCTGTTTAATTCCAGGGTCCATTTTCTAATTGGAATGATTTTTTTAGTGTTAAGTTTTTTGAGCTCTTCATGTACCCGGGATATTAATCCTTTGTTAGATTTTTCTCTTATTCTGTTGGTTGCCTTTTTGTACAATTAACAGATTCTTTTGAAGAACATGAAGCCCCATTCTTAGTTCCTGAACATTTGTGATCTGTTTAGAAAATCTTTACCTAGGCTTCAAGTGTACTCCATGCTTACTCTTCCTTTTAATAGTGTCAGGGTTTTGGGTTTAACATTGAGATCTCTGATACATTTGGAGTTGACTTTTGTGCAAGGAGAGAAGCAACAGTTAATTTTTATTCTTCTACATGCAGATATCCAATTTTCCCAACACCACTTGTTGAAAATGCTGTCTTTTCCCCCAAGATTCATATTTGTCACCTTTGTAAGAAGGCACAGTGGCTGTATGTGTGGGAGCTTATATGTGGGTTCTCTATTTTAATCCATTGGTCCATTTGTCTGTTTTTGTGCCAGTATTGAGCTGTGCTGATTACTATATCTCTGAAGTATAGTTTGAAAACTGGTACTTTGATACTTCCAGCAGTCTTCTTATTGCTCAAGATTGTTTTGGCTAATCAGGGTCATTTTTTCTTCCATTTAAATTTTGAGATATTTTTCGCTAGTTCTATGAAGAATTGCTTTGGGATTTTGACTGGGATTACATTGAATCTGTCTACTGTCTTAGGTAGGAAGGTCTTTTTCACAACATTGATCCTGCTGACCTATCAGCTGATGTCCATGTTTTTTTTTTAATTTAACCCAGAAGTAAACACTTACTTTTCAATTCATTATTTGACATTTTCTTACCTGATATTTATATTTTTCCCCAAGATAATTCCAAAGTTTGTGGCAAAATACTTTCAATTATTTTTTCTTTGTCATTTTCCTTTTTGTGGAGTGGGTGGTAAGGGGTGATGTCTCATTCACTATGTAGCCCAAGCTAGTATAGAACTCATGATCCTTGTACCTCTTACTCTAGAGTTCTTGGAACCACAGCATGTGCTTCCATGCCCGTCTCCTTCTTATATTTTGATCGATGTAACACTGCAGGTGGACTTGTTCTAGAAGCCTGATGGTGCACAGCCAACATCATGGAGTGTTCATTAACCACAAGCCCTTCCATCTCCACCTTGGCCTTCTCTGGGTTTCTTCCTTCTCCCTTCAGGGAACTGAAAAGTTCAACAAAATTACACTTTGAAGCATTTAGTTCATCTCAAGTGCACATTTCTGCACTTCTACAAACCTAACCTCCTACATGCAATGTTATACTGTTGAATTAGATTCTATGGCTCTGGAATGAACTAAGACAAACTCTCTGTCTTTAAAAAAAGTGATTGTCACTTAAAATCCAGACCAAGTGGGTCACGTTGTCACTTGAAATCTGGGCCAAGAGTGTCACGTTCTTTCCCTAGGCTATCAAGAATTTCAAGGAAGACATTTCAAGTACATTCTTATCTGGAGCTTGAAGAATCTGCTATAAAGACCTTCAGGTTGTTTCAGGAGTTATCTTGTCCAGCACTCTGTGGACAAGGATACTAGCTTTTGTGGTTATTGGAGGCTAATTTACAAAACTGAGCTCTCTGGAATTTCTGACTTATGGATCCTCCACATTAAGACCAGCCAGGGAATCCACAATAGAGAGGGATCAATTTTTCTTTCGAGGGCATGGGCTTGATTACTCCAGGTGTGCCCAGGTCAATCTCCATTGTTTTAACTCAGAATTTATGGAGTTTGGAACTTCATTACATGCACATAATCTCTTTACCTCTGGGGGATCTTGTCGGCTAGAAGCTAGTCTCAAATCTACTGGTATTGCACAATCTCTTGATTATATGGCTTGAATGCCAGGTGATAACCTGTCTTGGGACATATATTTGATAATTACTCCTTTCCTTTGTTATAATAGGAATTGTTTTAATTTTTCTTTTTCAGTGATATGTGTTCTAGGCTAGTATATATGGAAATTTCCCATGCTCCCAGTCTCTGAAATGGCATCAGAGGGCTCTGTCAAAGTGGCATGTTCAACTCAACTCTTCATGCTTTTCCTTTGTTACAGAAGTGAGGAAATATCTAAAGTCTCTGGATCTTCTGCTCTTTTAGGAGTTCAGGCCTCTGTGGCAGACCAAGTAGCCCTTCCTAGGGCAGACTCACTGACAGGGGCACTACTCTACATCTGTCTAGTCCTAGTGCCCAAGGTTCCCACTGCATGGAAGTATTTCTCCTGAGATCTTTGCTAGTCTATGGGGAATGATGGTGTGTCAGTCATTGTGCAGGTCTGGCAAGGACAAGTCTCATTGCAGTGAGTTTGTAGATGCAGAAGCTGTGCTTTGAGTGTAATGTCTTTTCCAGTGGTGGACCTTCCCCATCTTTAGGCGCTTAGACTCTTACTGCCCCTCTTCTGAAAAGGCACCCTGGGCGATAAGATGAGGAGAGATTTGATTGGTCAGATTCTGGTGAGAATTTGAGGGTCCGCAGTACTCTGCATTCGGGTTGCCTGTTGTCTGTTTCACGGTTCTTCCACTACACTAGGCAGGATCCTGTCTGCAAGTTGAGATCCCCTGCTTCTGTTCTTGGAAAAGGCTTCTAGGTTGAGTGCTGGGTGCTTTTCCAATCTATGTGTGTTTTCAAATCTGTGTGTGTAACAATAAGTATTTACAGAGCAGTTTGGCATGTTGTCTTCCTACTTAAGGGTTCATGTTCTCTTCTTCCCTAGTGATCTATTTCTTTTTTTTTTTTTTGTAAGTTCTTGAATAGGTAACTGACAGGAATATCCATTCTTATTGTTTCGCTCTGGTGTTTCCCAGGCCTTATCTTCCAGGTTTGGATTTTAACTGGCTTTTTTATATGTAATATGGGATAAAAATATCAGGTCTTTTTGCTTGTATAGGAAATGCTTAACCCCTGAGCTTTCTCTCCAGACAACTTATTTTATTTATGTTTTTGTTGGTTTATTTTTAAGAGAGAGAAAGAAATAGCTGTAGTCTCATTATTGACCATTAAACAGCTTGTGGTCTTACATGAAATGATACTGAAGATAGAATGGGGTGGAATCTCTAGTGATTCTTCACAGTTCACCTGTCTTTAGCAAAAGGCATGTAAATCTATGGTCCCTGTCCAGGTAGTGTGGTGAAAGCAGCTTTTCAATAAATTGACCTCTGGGCAGGAACATGTTTTTGGAAGAAAAGCTGCTGTAGTCTCACCTGGGTCACCTGGAGACATGGGACCACTGCTAACTTTTGGAGATGAGGCAGTCCTTGCAGCTGCGCATAGATGTGCCCAGCTCTTTGCTGATTTGCACGTGCCAAGAGCACAGCCCAGTTCTCTGAGGACTTCTTAAGGCTGGCCACATCCTGCAGAGGATTTGGTCTCAGTCAGGACACAGCAGTGACATGAGGACTCACACTCAGTTCCTGGGGCTCCTGCTGCTCTGGCTTCCGGGTAAGGAGAGGTATGACTAGTGCTGCTTGGTTCCCCAGGGAGACTTCTTATAGCCTTATCAGTTGTGTGATCTTTGTTTCTGTTTCCAACTTTAGGTGCCATATGGGACATCCACATAACCCAGTACTCAGCCTCCTTGTCTTCTTCTCTTGGAGACACAACCACCATCAGTCAGAACTTTAGGGGTTGGTTATCTTGGTATCAGCAGAAACCAGAGGAAGTGCCTAAACTCCTGATCTACTATGCATCAAGTTTAGGAACAGGTGTCCCTTCGAGGTTCAGTGGCAGTGGATCTTGTGCACGATACTCTCTCACACCAACAGCAACCTGAAGCCTGAAGATGTTGCAACTTATAACTGTCTACGCAATGATGAGTTACCGCCCACAGTGTTACAAGCTGTAACAGAAGCCATCAAGGGCAGAAGTGAAGGTTACAGCTCCTAACTGCTCCTCCCTAACCTCCCTCAGACTTCTACCACTTGACAGCAGTGTAACCACAGCCTTTGAAGGTCTCTAGTGGGTTTTGAAAGAAGGACAAAAGGAGGCAATCACACTCCATCCCTCTTTCCACATGCACAGCCTAGGATACACCCAGGTAACAGTCATGCTCCAGGTTTAATTGAGGTGAGAGGCTTTTCTTCCTCAGGTGTCTGGATTACAACATCTTTTGGGATTCACACAGCAAGCAAAGGTGCTGTGGATATTCCAGTCAAGGATTTGTTTTTAAAACAGCAAATGAGATTTTACAAAATGGTTATTTATGTGGTTTGGGTTTCTGAGTATTAAATATTTTGACTTATGAAATAGGTTAATTTTAAGTGTTACTACAGAGGATATTTCTTCTAAGTAGCATATAAGGCAGAAACTGGTGGTCTGTTTCTCTCAGCTACTTGGCACATTTTACTAAGGATTCTCTTATCCAGACTTCTAACTTATGTGTTCAACTCTCCATGTTCACTTGAAAATGTCACTCACTTCAGGGTCTTCCTGTCTTGACCTCCATATCTCCTAGCAGGGGTCTGCACTTAGCACCTTTGCAGGAAATCTTGGAATAGAAAATGTTTCCAGAGTTTCCAGAAAAGCAGGCAGTGTTTGGGAACTGACAATAAATAACACTTGTAGCAAAGCTGAACGTTTCAGTAGGCCACTTAGTAAACTGAGTATAAAGAATTGCACTGAACATTTGACACTGCTATAACCACCAAACATGAATCAACATATATTTCCTCATGTGGAAATGTCTTGATTCAATTAATTCATCCTAAGACCAGACTGCTATTTTTCTGTTTAACAAGTACCTATGATCAAGATGTTGCTGGTGACTGCAGAACTGAATTTGAACAGTAACCCATTTGTCCTACCCAATTTTCTATTTAGATTTGCTCAATTCCTTGAGATCTGAGAGGTAGAAACAGAGATTGTCATATCCACCAGCACTTGCAGTCAGATGCAGGGATAGAGCCAGGACTACTGGAATCCCCAGAATGGTGTTGTGGACAGTTGGCGGCATCAGTACTGCAACAGTGGATTAACACTGACAGTCTCAGGATCCCACTGATTGAGGCAGCACATACCTTGACTCACATGTGGCATCCGAGTGTCTCCTGTATCTAAAATCAGCCTCCTGACAACAAGTCCTCCACCTTACCCAAACCAGTTATTGTTGCTAACATATAATTCAGTATTGCGTATTAAATTGATATGTGTTTGTAATACTAAAGGGGAAATGGGATGTGACCAGACAATATCTTCTGGACATGACAGGGCTTCTGCATCCACGAACTTATTACAGTTCTGTGAACTTCCACGAGACAGGCACAAAACGTGGTTTGTCAACATTTCACCATTGAATGTGAAAGGTCTTAAGAGGCACTATAATTCCAGGAAAGCTGCTGAAGGCTAATTTGAAACAGGAGAATGGGAACTACTTTCCTTCTACTTTCTTTAATTAATTCCCTATTAATTACTCATCCATGCCCCAGCATTACTCAGACACTTGCTAGTGACAGGCATCCAAGATGAAACCCAGTGTGGCATTCACGCAGAAAGAAGTGAAAGTAGGAGGGAGACTGATTAGAAAGGAAAAGTGTGTAATGAAAAGGAATAGAGGTGAGATGATGCCCTGAAGGGTGAAAATTATGTAAATTCATTGGGTTCATGTATGAAATTCTCAAATAATAAAAACTAAACTAAATTCCTTCATGTAAGATCTATGGTAGCTTATTTTCCTCTATTTGAATCAAACTGATAGTACAAGAGATGCCTCAGATAACATAACTTATTACTTAGTGCTAAATCTTAGCTCATTATTTACAGATATCATAACTATTACTTAACATGGTCAGGAGGGACACAGTCATTTCTGAGCTGTTGAAGCAGAGAAGGAGAGAGAATTAGGATGTGAGTTACTTTCTAGACCTCTTCACACCTAGATGCATATTACAAGACAAATGTTCTCTACTTGTGGCAATACACAGATGAAATTCTGGGGCAGTCCAGCCTCAAACTTTCTCTTCCCTTGGAGGTTTTTGTCATGACTTGTATCACGGTGAGAGGTGAAGTATCATACGATTGACACTAATAAGTTGCAGCGTCTTCAGCCTGCAAGCTGCCAATGGTGAGAGTGAAATCCGTCCCAGATCCACTGCCACTGAACCTGGAGGGGACCCCAGTGTCTAAATTGGTTGGATGAAAGATCTGGCATTTGGGGGCTTCTCCTGGTTTCTGCTGAAACCAGATTACATTACTGCTGATTCTCTCACTTGCACGACATTGGCTGGTGACTCTGTCTCCTAGAGATGCAGACACAGATGACGGGGACTGTGTCATCTGGACGCCACCCTGGGCACCTGGGAGTGAAAACATACAATTATCAGCTTATGTTGATCACACTACTAAAGAAAGCACCTGAGGACCAGGCAGCCCCGACCACAGTGCATAAGGAAACTCCTAGTGCTTGTTCCTCACCTCGGAACTAGAGCAGCGGGAGCCCCAAGAGCTGAGTGTGGATGCTCACATCATCTTGTCTCAGGACTAGAACTAACTCCTCCACAGCTGTGAAAAGCCTATTAAGAGTCCCTCAGGGCAAAGGGCTGTGCTTTGATTACATGCAAATCATCAGGGGTTGGGCAGAGCTGGACACAGCTGAAGGTCTGGGCACAGTTGCAGGTTTGCAACCTTGGCATAACTGGAGACAAACATATGAGAGACTCAAGAAGGACCCAGGGTCCCCAGGTTTTGCAAGCCAATGAAAGACGTCTTGAACTATCTGCAAAGAATATATAGCTTTCCACTGGGCAAATGGGTATCATTAATATCATGTACTGAGAACATTTTATTTTAATTAATTACAGTTGTACAACATGCTTTTCTTCTCCCACTCCATCTAGTGAAGAGATTTTTTTTCACTGTCTCAAACCTTCAACAGCATTCACAGACTTTTTCATCGCTGCCTGTCGATATTGCTTTCAACCATTCCACATCTCTAGTTCCTTGCTCTGATAACACTTGTTGTGAAGTGAAGTCAAAAAATTACAATAAAGAAATAATCATGACTTGTAAAAAGGACATGTTCTGCCCTCACTAACCTGTGACATCATAATAGCTATGTGAATCATAAAACATATGGTTGTCCAGTCGTGTTCCTTCCATCATGGATGACTTAAGGGATTTCCTCATCCTCATGTGTGTGACACATCCCTGGAGAGACATAACAAAGTCCTATTCGCCTCTGATAGGAATCCAGTGACAGCAATCTGTAACAGCAATACCAACGTCCACACTGGTGGAACAATGAGTTGATTAGGGATGTGTTCAGGACGATGGGTGAGGGTTACTATGGGAGCAAGGTGACTCAAAGGCAGCTACCTCACCCAAATGCTCACCCCAGCCTCACTTATGCAACCTGCAACATGGAACTCTGCAGAACTCACATCCAGCTTGGTTCTCTAAGGCATCTCCTCCAACTGCTTCATTTGGTCAGGGAGGGGCTTAGTGCTCCTCTCGCCTTGATGGTGGTGTAAAGCCTGTGAGTACTGTTAGCTTCAACAACTTCCTAAGACCTATGAAGGGTTTCATTTGATTATCATGAACCTCCACCCATGATAGGCAATTTCAAGTGGCCACACAACAACCTTCCTTGGATGACTGGGCCCCAAATTCAAGATGGCGTCATGTTATTTCCAGAAGAAAAACACCAGGTGAGAAGAATGGGCTTCTCTTGTAGCTTAATCTTCTCTTCACAATGCTTCACAGATAACTCTCAAATATGGGTCTTGGTCTCCATCTGGTCTTAGCTAAGCCATGTTGTTTAGGCATAGAAGTCCTCGGAATATCAACAATTCATTCATACTTTTCACTCTGCAGTATTGTATGAACCTTCATGATGTATTACTATTAAAACCCTCTTGGCTCCCTAGAGAGCATTATTTGCAATATCTTTTAACGGGAAGCATTTGAAAATGCAAGTGGAAGGTCTACTTGGGCACTTATTGGCACAGATTGGGGTTCAGAACTTGGGAACATTGGCAACGTTGACTCTTGATTATCTGACAGAGGGGCAGGAGGAGGAAAACACTTAGGGTCCTTGAATTTGGGGTCAGACTCATGCTGCATGAGGTTCAAACCACCGTGGGTGCACAGAGACAGTGAAGGTCACAATGGACCTTCAGAGGGGAGAACTGTTTGCTTTTACATGGGATGTCTGCAAATGAGGCACAGAAGAAGCTGACATAGCCCGACTTTGTTCAGGGAATTGGTCAATTAGGAGATTAGTGAGTGAAGTAAGAGCCATTATATTCATTGTTAGAAAAGGAAGCTACTTCTCTGGAGACAAATATATTTAAAACTATGCATTTCTGAATGCAATTAGTGATAGCCATTTCAACTTCTTTCTTTTTAGCTAGAGACATAGATAGGTGTATCTGTGTGTGCATATCTGGACCTGGACATACTTTCTACTTAGTCATTGTAAAGGAACTATTTGCTCTTTGAAGGAATGTATAACATCATAAATCACTGTTTCTTCCTCTTGCTATAAAGGATGGCTCTGTAATTTTAGTGTAGATGAGGAGAAGAAGAGACTTTGCATTAACATTCTTGCGTAAGTAAATTTTCTCCCAAACCAAGTTCTTGAAAATTCTTGGAACTGAAAGTCCATCTCTTTTACAAATTTGGAAGAATATCTGCTATTATTTCATTCAATGTATTTTCTCTGTATTTAGCATGTGCCTCTAACCCACTCTTTGCTCATGTTTGATCTTCCAACAGTCGCAGTGGTCTTGTATTCTCTAGTCATACTTTTGTATTTTTTATTGCATAAATCTCTGTGTGTGTTCTCTTTAGTTACTGATCTATGTCTTAGTTTTAACCAAGTGTATTCAGGGTTTGTTGAGACTGAGTTTATTATTTATTTCCCTTATATAACTTCTTTAATTTGATTCACATTTTATTTGTATTGGTTATTGAAAACATCTGTTGTCTTCAGTTCCTGATTCCATGTCTTACTCTTAACCAAATATATTCGTTCTTTGTTGACACTGAGTTTGCTGTTTATTTCCATTTCACAAATTCTTTAATTTTGGTTCACTTTTTATTAACAGATTTTGTTCTTGTGTAATTCCATATATGTGTACTATGTATTTCAATGCTTTACCACTCTTTTACCTCCTGTCCATCCTAAATAGTCTCCTTGTTCTTTACAGATCTTTTTCTTATGTACATGTTCCTGCTTCTTTTTTTTTCAAAGTTTTTAAATTCATATATTCATACACAAGTGCTCATGTTCTCAGTTCTTATTACTCAATCCCAACTCCCCCCTCCTCTTTTGACTGGAAGACTCATGCAATGAGAAGATTCCTTAATATATTACAGCATTTCATGCTAAGTGATGGAAATAAGTCTGCCAGGAAGTGAACATATATGTTCTAGCATCATATCTAAGGACAGACAGTAGTTCCTTTCAGTCATTGTGTGAGGTATTTCTAGTCGATGGTTATTTGAAAATTATTTCAAAATATTTATCAGCATTTTAGCTTTTCAGGAGAAGATGGAGCAAGTATGAATAAGAGGAATATATGTACTTGTTCATAATTTGAAGTTTTGATAACTCTTGTATTAGAATTTATTAATTAGATATACCCCTTTCCACAGTGATAGACATTTTCCAAAAATGCAATGAGATAGTGCTCTCAGCATTTCATAGAAATAATGACAAGGAGAATTTCTTCTGTTCTTTGCTTCTTCAACCTGGAGACAAGGCTAGAATCTCTGATAACTGACTTGTGAATCTTGATTCCCTGTCATTGCTGTTCACTAAATGGCAAGTGATTCTGGAAGTGAGGATTCCCAGGAAAACTGCACAATTGTAATGTTATCCCATTTTCTCCATCTATACATTTCCCTTTGTAAGTGAATTCAGCCCCTTTATGAAATTCATTCCTTGGATAACAGCAGAAGTATTTGTGATTCTGTCACATTCTAATGAAACCCTTGACTAAATTTCATTCTCTGAGGGGGAGCAGTTGGGCCCCGCTGAGTGGAAGGAGTTTTTGTTCCAGTCTGTAGCACTGTGGGGGTGGGTAACTGCTCCACTGCTGACAGAAATAAGTCGCTGCATCTTCAGCCTCCATGCTGCTGATCGACAGAGAGTAAGAGGTCCCAGACCCACTGCCACTGAAGCGACTTGGGACTTCAGAAGCCAGGTTGGATGTTCTGTAAATCAGGAGTCTAGGAGAGGATCCCGGCTTCTGTTGGTACCAGTGCAAGCGACTGGTGCCTACAATTGAGCTGGCCAGGCAGGTGATGGTGACCTTCTCCCCTGGAGAAGCCGCCAAGGATGCTGGAGACTGAGTGAGCACAATGTCTCCATGGGACACTAGACATGAAAAGAGAGAGAAGTTAGTAAAGACATGTAAGATGACTGCATACCAGACACTGCGCAGAAAAGACCAAGGGAAAAGCATCTTCTCTTTGAACCAAGCTTTCATGGGACATGGATCTTGGGTTTTTTTCATTGAGCCTCCTGTCTTTATTACCTGTGACACTGATCAGCAGGCTGCTGAAAAGTAGAATCAGAAAATGCATCCTGCTTTCTGACCTTTCTCAGCCCACACTCTTCACAGAAGTGAGTCTCTTAAAAGCAACTTTGAGCCATTTGTGGTTTCTGAAATGGACTATGCAAATAGGCCTGGTGGTCCTTGACTTATACTCCGAGGTGTTTCTCCTAATTAGCTGCAGGAGTTAAACTGGCAAGGAAGGGAAGTGCTCACTTTTTCCCACTAGAAAGGTACTTGGTGTTGGTCCAGCACATTGCCAAGGTCTTTCAGTGACTTGCTGGGCAAGGCAAATTCTACCAAGGAATTTGTGAGATATATTTTTTTAATGATCAGGGTTGCTAAGGATGACAATGTGCAATATATCTCAGAAAAATCTTACAACCTACAAACTATTTCCTTCTTTTCTTGACAGCTGCTCAGTTGAGAACTAGTGTATCCATCCCAGTCTAATTGAATGATTCAGAGCCCTCAAAACATGAGGAAAGCTAAAATCCCTGTACATGTCCTGGAGCCCAAATATGTTCCAGGATTTTTCCAAAAAAGTCAAGCACAGGTTTCCATTTAGATGATAAAGAGAAAAATAAAACATCTTTTATGACAAAGAAGGAAATACAGTTATGATTTTATACCAAATGGCTTTTGTTTTGCATTCTACTCAATGCTATTGTCTCTCTCTCGAATACATTAATATTACACAAAATATTGACAATTAAGATTTACAATATGAATCATTAAAGTAATTAACTGTTTAGCTTCAGGTTATATCATTATCTGGGAATGACACAGAATGTTCAAATAAATTATATCTTAGTTGTTGAAGCATAGCTTTTCTTTTCTCATGCAGATATGTGCTTTTTTCTGCCCCAATAATTTCGGATTTCTAGCATTAGCATCAGCCAAACTGGATTTATTCCAAGTGCTTGTTGCATTTCTCTCACCATGTGATTCATAAGAATGGCAGGATTGTGCATTTAAGAAGTTTTTTTTTTTACTATGTGTAATAAACTGTACTCTACAAATGTTCTCATGTACAAAAAGCATGGAAGAAAAATTATTTTAATACTGATGTCTTTGAATACAGATATATAGAAGGGATGAAGTGTCTTTTAGATAACATCCTATGGTTTAAAGATTCAAACATCCTAGTGCTCTTTGTTTAAGAGTCAGCCCTTCCTGACTTTCTCCAGTGCTTTGCTTCAGCAGGTACACAGATGTGTCCAGTGTTACTGGGGGAAACATATGGGGTGGTGTGGATTTGATGAACTGTATCAGTCAGTTCTCCCTTCATGTGACAAAACAGCAAAAGAAACATCTGGAAGAAGGAAGGATTTATTTTGACTTAGCTTCAGAGGCTTGAGTCCATGGTTGGCTTCTTTGAAAGTGATCTAAAATGAGTTGGAAATATCATAGAAGAAGGATGTAGCCCGAGCTAGCTCCTTAATTCATGTCTGCTGGAAGGACAGAGAGACACGAAGGACCAGACAGAAATTATACTCTTGTGACCTCGATCTTCACACCAACGCCACATCATTTGTTTCCCCCATTTTTTGTTTCCACTGCATTTTTATTAGTATTATAGAAATATTATAAAAATGCAAGAAGGGGGAATGAGGGGATAAGAGATAGGAGGGACAGAAGTACTTATAGAAAAACTCTAAAATTGTGTGAAGTAACCCCCTAGGAATCTCTTATGCTAGAAATATATTTAAAAAAAACATATCTTTTAAAGAAAGGAACAAGAACAGGCAGTCCCTATGCAGAGGAGCACACAGTGAAGAAAACAGGTGATAAAAAGCCCTGAGCTGATCCATTTAGAACCCACTGACAATTAAAACTATATAGAAGTAACAGGAATATGACAATTCCTAATAAAATTTTGGTCAGAGAGGTCTCAAAGGCCCCCACACATGACAGGCTTTTGTCACTGCTCTTGGTTGCTCTCCAAACATCTGTCAGTAAGACCCTCTTACTGAAGATGCAACACTTATGGATGTGAGAACATGGGCAAAATATACCAACCGAAACCCATCTCAGAACTTCCTACTTGCTGGATAGCTGACACAGTACCAAGGAATACTGCAGAAGCTACTGGTGGAGAGAAATGATCACAGGTCTCATCAACACATGAGATCTGCAAATTGCAATAAAATCACCATGACAACCAGTGTAATAGGGACATGAGTATAAGGAGACAACCAAGAGCTTTCTGATTGAACTCAAGATCTGCTTTGTCAGAATGGAACACATTCCTGTTCCTGTTAACTATAACGAGAATCTATAAATGGGAAGGAAATAGATCAATGAGGAAAAACAGCCAATGAACATGTTGGTAGCAAAATTATACACCAAACTCATCTGTAAATATCTGCTATTCAACCCCTAGATTTGGAGAACTCAACACATATCCCATAAGTCTTCTTCTAAACAGAGGCAGAGGAGCTCAACACCCCGACAGGATTCAGCCTGGAAAGTAGAAGAGCAGTGAAGTGGACAGCAATGGCCGCCATAATGCAGAGCACTGGTGACCCAGCGAGGCTGACCCAGAGCAAGGTCAACCTAATCTCTCTCCATCCTAAGGTGACTTAGGGTCTCCAGGCTTTCTATTGGTCATGGGTGCAGGGGCAGGGGCAGGGCCTAGAAGGCTAAGAGGTTCAGTGGGATTCTCAGCCTCCTTGTCCCAGGCTCAGACTGAAGGGGCTGCTGGGAATTCACTGCCACTGATAAGCTTCTTTTATTTTGGTGTCATGGCTTCCACAGTCACTCCAGCAGGATTTGGAGAGCAGTCCACTTCTTGTTTCCTTCAGCATCCAGTAACACCACTAAATTATGAATATTCAATCTGTTAATCTAGGGATGAGTCAGAAATTTTAGTATCTGAAAACTTCTCAGTAATGGGCCCAGCAGCTGGGCACCAAATCTTTCACACAAAAATCCTTTAGGGAACAAACTATAAACCATCCCTAATCCCAAATACACTACAGAGTGGAATCTAACCCCTTATCTATAATTATGATATACATCGAGTTGACCCAAGGGGTATCCAGTGTAATTCTAAAAGAAGTAGGAGAAAAAACAACTTTTCCTCAGAATAACAATCTGAACACATTGTGATCTGCAACATGAAAGTACACATCTGTGTTGCTCACCTGACTGCTGACAGAACAGAGGCAGGAATGTGTTCACTTCTGGCTGGTTTGTCCACAGTGCTCTTGTCCTTCGCAGAGTATGTTTCCCAGAGTTCCTTACATGGTCATGAACCACAGTCATATCTACAGAAGACACAGACCATGAGCTTCTTCAGAGCTAATGTGTTCCTCTTACTTGTATATTTGACAAACAGAATTTGGTCTTGCGATATGGATGTCCAGTCATTTTAGGAAAAAAAAATCCTGTTATGGTAGAAAAAGAAGAGAACATCACTTCTTGAACCCAAGTTAAAGACTTTTGTATCGTCTTGGTGATGAGTTCAGTGGAAGCGAACACTCAGGTGCCCTCTTGTACTCATGCCCTTTCCCACACAAACAAGTAAATAAATTGAGGGTGTAAAGTCAACTTAAACATGGGGATGCTCTACCACAGAGGAATGCAGTACTGATACAGGCTGTAATTTTAAATGAACCCTTAACACACGCTGAGGATGTCTCAGTGGTTGAAACACTTGCCACACAAGCAAAAGAACTTTAGATAACACGGATCCCACATAAAGCACTGGAAGGGGTGTGACGGCCCTTCTGTTATTCTGATGCTCAGAAGGCAGAGCATAGGACTCACCAGAACAAGCTAGCTAGCCAGACTATCCCCAATGGCCTGTTCTCGGTTTGCTTGATATCCTGGCTCACAATAAAAAGGTGGAAGACCCATTGAAGAGGAGGATTCCCAGAATCACTCTTGGACCTTCACGGGCACGTGCCCTCCAGTTCACTGATGTGTGTGCACTGATCCCTGTGCAGAAACACATATGTATGCACCTTGTACACACATACATGAAAGGAAAATTAAATCGAATTTGGGACTGGGGACATAGCTGTGTTAGTAGGAGTGATTGTTTGGCATTAAAAAAGCCCTGGGCTGGGTGTTGGGCTGCACATTTTCCATCCTATGATTTGGGAGGTAGAAGTTGAAATAGCAGGAAGTCAAAGACATCCCTGGCTACATGGTACCTTTGAGGTTGGGCCGTGTGAGAACCTGTCTCAAGACAACAACAAAACCAGGAAACAAGCAGTGTTTAGATACAGTCAGCAAAGATCCCTGTTGTGGAATGTGTTGGGAACTGGGAAATGCAACCGAGGAGACAGCCAAGGCAGAGCTGTGCCAAGCTGGTCTTGAACATGAGCTCTGTTAGCATGTACAGCCCAGATCCTCTCCATGGAGTTTCCACCCCTTTGGTCTGTAGGCTCTGAGTACCAGGCTGAGGTGGATGTAGGAACTGGGCAAGGGAGCCCAGCAAGGTAGTTCAGCAGGTAAAGTGTCTGCTCGCAAAACTGACTACACAGGTTCTATGTTTGGAGGCCCCTATGGTGAATGAAGAGAACTGATTTGTAAAAAGATGTTCTCTGACCTCCAACTGTGCACTATGGCATATACGTGAACAGCCCCTGAAATAAATGAATAGATAAAATATTGAAAAGGAAATGAAGCAAAGCAGACAGGAAAAGGGGAGCTTGTTTACTCAGCAATTTCCCATCTGGTAAGTCATCCATGCCCAGCAAGTACTCAGATATCTGCCAATACAGTCAACCCAGATGACACCCAGCAGTCTACACAAGCAGAAAAGACAAGAAAGCAGGACTGGACGGAAAAGGAAAAGTATGCAGTGGGAAAGGAGTGGGTGGGATTTGGTGGTGATAAAGGATAAAAATAACATAAATTCACTGTGCTCAAGTATAAAAAGGACAAATAAAAGAATAACAGCCTCCTTGCAAAAAATGTTTGACATATTTTCTTCAGGGAGTACATCCAAATAATCTTAGTGATCTCTGTAATTTTTGCTGTTTTATAATAAATTATTTGCAAAAGTTGATTCTCTTATAAAGTATTGGATATGTTGCTTCCTCCGTATCCCCTGTCTCTAAGCTCAGGGACATCATGTCACCTGCTTGCTTTGGACAGTTCCATTAAGAGAGACTCTGCTGGATTAGCTGATTACTTTGTCAAGTTCCACGAGCCACCCAATCCACAATTCTCTCCTGTGAGTTAGTCCTGTTCACTGTGCCCACAGTGCAGCACAGCAGTTAGCCTGCATCATTACTGAAATCTTCATGACCAAATGACTTACAGGGGAACAAGCATTTTATTTTTTGTTAAAATTCTCTAGTTACACTTCTTAATTCAGTTTGGCAGGAGAGTCCACTCCAACCCCAGGAATTACTGAGAGAGGGTTAGTTCTTCCTTGCCAGACCAGCACATCTGCCCAGTTTACCAAAGGACGCCCTTTTCCTCTTCCAGAGCCCTCCATCTTGCTCACCTGCCTAGGGACCAGCCCACCCACTGTGGGGTGATTTGTGCCCATCAATCAAACAATCTCCTGCAGGCTTGCTGGAGTTAACTACTAATATCTCACAGGTGTGCCCAGCGCTCAGAGCTCTCAGTTGCCAAGCCGACCCGTCTCTAACTATGTCAGATAGTTTGGTTCTTCTACCTACCTGTCCGCTCTGGCTTGGAGTCTTTGCCCACTCATTTCTGACAGAGACACTTTACAGAGGAGGAAAAGAGGTCATGGTGGAAACAGGGAGGCTGTGCGCTTCCCCCAGATCACCCCACCAGTAAATTAGAAAGTGCATGAAACCCACCACACTTTCATCCTCCTGGGACCTTGCTTCCACTACTGAGACAGGTGTTGCTTGTCTGTTGCTCGGTGATCCACTGCCCCCAAGTGGCCACAGTCAGAACTTCAACCCTGTTTGGTTCCAAACTATGAAGAGCCTGGTTAGAAAACACACCCCTGCATGTCTCTGACAACAAATTGTGACCTGTGACAGAATCCTTTGCTCTCCTCCTCCTCTCTTGCTCTCTTCACATAATAAGATGCTAACAGGGTAAATGCAGGATGATGTAAAAGAATCCAACTGAATTTCTGGATGGACCTGATGCACCATGAGGTGGTAGATACGCTGGTCCGAGAGCTTAGTGGGGGAACCACATGATTGCCCGCCTGGTGACCTGAGTTGGATAGCTGGAGGACCACATGGTGGAAGGAGAGAAGTGACTTCCGAAAGATTCCTCTGATCTCCACCTTTGTGCCATGGCTTGCATAGTCTCCCTCCCTCTCTCCTTCCTTCCCTCCCTCTCTCTCACTTTCTCCCTCCCTCCCTCCCTCTCTGTCTCCCTTCCTGGCTTCCTCTCTTCTTCCTTCTCTCTCTCTCCCTTTCTCTCTCTCTCTCTCTCTCACAGAAATAAATGAAAAGCATATATTTTTAAAAAAGAAGTGTCGGGCCAGAAAGGCGACTCAGCATGCAATCTGAGTTCACATCCTTGAACCCACGTAAAAAGCCAGATGAAGTGGCATCATCTCAACACACTTAGGGCATGATGGGAGGCCAAGACAGGAGAATCCACAGGAACCTCTCTAGTTTACCGTGCACTGAACAGGGGGCAGCTACAAGAGAGACCCTGCCTCTACCTGGTGGGAGGCAAGAACCAACCTCCGAAAGTTGACCTGTGGTATCTCCATGTGAATGTGAGTACACACACACACACACACACACACACACACACACACACACACACACATATTTTACAAAACAAGGAGCCTCTCTCTTCCTTATCCTCCACCACAATCAAGCTGAAGGACGCCTGCAAACACGGTGTGTGGTCCTCGCCACCAGGCCACAGGCTTATTACGCACCTTGAAGAGCCACTTGATTCAAAATCCCTTGGGGCACTTGTCTGCAAAATAGGTACAGTTGATCCAGAACCAGCACCTACTTCTTTACGACATTTGGACCACCTTGTGCATTTCATAGGTGAGAGGGCAACCTGAGGCTCCAGTCCTGGCCTTCCACCTGGAGACAGGGCCTTGTTTGCCACTGTGTACATTAAGTTAACTCATCTGTTAGTTTCTTTGGGGTTCTACCATGCCTGCCATCTTGCAGAAGTGCTGGGATTATGTATGAATTCCACCATGTGCAGCTTCATGTGGGGCCTGGGGATCGGAACATGGGTCCTCAGACTGATTTGGCAGCACTTTACAATGGAGCTGTCTCCTCCGTCCTGGATGACATATTTGTTCATACCTGTAACGCAGGGTGTGTGACACTGCATTACAGCAGCCCTGAGTAGGTGAAGGATCTCAAATTTCAGGTGCATAGTTTGGCATCACTGGGCTTTTCCTACCTGTAGGTGAGTCAGATTAGGTTGAGAGGGGCCTGAATATTGCAAAGTATTCTTGAACCAGAGACAACCTGGGCAGGGTTCCTCCCTGGGTGGCTGGGAAATGAAAGTGGGCTCAAAAGCATTACAAGATGGATGGAAAACACATGAACAAGACTTCATGAGGAAGACACCACTGAAGACAATATTGCCAAGAGCTCTAATTCCACAGCTGTGTGTCTAATTTGGAGTCCTTAGAGAGGTAAGGAAGTTAGAATAACGGACAGTCATTTCAGGAGAAGACATGCTTCGGGAGATGGCAGAATAACTGGAGGAAAGGTAGGGAGGAAGAGTATTGAAGTTGAAGAAGATATTCTCATTTATTTTACATCCTACAGGGCCATGACATCAGTATCAAAATATTTTTTCTTCCATGCTTTTTGTACTTGAGTACTTTGTAGAGTTTAGTTTACCATATGTAGTAAAAGACCTTTTTGAATACGTGATTCAATCTTATGGGTCACCTGGTGGCAGAAATGCCACAGGCCCTTGGAATAAATCCAGTTCCCGGTGATGCTAATGCTAGAAAACAGAAATTATTGGGAGAGACAAAAGCACGTATCTCAAAAGCACATATCTGCACAAGAATCTTCTCTTTTATCTTTTTCATCCTTTAAAAAAACAAACCTAGAGACTTCTGGCTCGAATAAACACCATGGTACATATAAAAGCATGTTTTATTTTACCTTGCTTTCTTGTGAAATGAAAAAACAAAAGACCTTTACAGGAAAAGGAATGTTCCCTCATTTCATGGGAAGAAGCCAAGCAGTGAGTTGCTCAGCATAGAGAGAGAGAGAGAGAGAGAGAGAGAGAGAGAGAGAGAGAGAGAGAGAGAGAGAGAGAGAGAGAGAGAGGGCAGTGACTATCTCTAAATATTGGAGAAAAGTAGCCAAGTGCTTACAGGTAGGTTCTCAGGAAATCATCCTTCGGAAGTAAGGTGAGCACAATCACAGTGAGGATGTCAGTTATTTCTGAAAATTAAGCATCTACTCATAAATTCCCTAATTTATTTTTGGTCCTCACCTTTTGATACAATGTGCAGCAATGGGAGAAGTATTTCAGGAAGGAGCAAATAGGACAGATTTTCTTAAGGAAGCACTAGAGATGTTCCCTTGTTTCCTTGTGGTCTTATATGTCATCAATGCACATAGAAAGAAACTCAAAATTTACTATTAAATGCAGGAAACCCTCAAAATAGCTCGTCTTGAAATTCTTCCATGAAGATTCAGCCTCAAGAACGCCTATCCTTTGATAACTAAAATACCATTCACTTGAAAAATATTCTTGTTGCATTCCCTGATAATGATGTAACTTGAATTTAAACAGTTAAGTACCATGCTTTAACCATATTGTGAATTGTCAGAGGGCAACTTTTGGGAGTCAGTTTTCTCCTTTCATCATATGCATTCTAAGAATTGAATTCACATCACCAGATTGGTTTGTGGAACCCTTACCTCCTGAGATATCTCTCTGAAACCGTGAATGGTAGTTATATTTATTGTCCATTTATATTTATGAACCTCAAACCCTTCCTAAAAACAGCATTGAGTTCTCTGTGAAAGTCTCTTTGTTCCTAGCATGAGATTCCCAGAGAAAATTTAGCAGATTTACTACAAGGCAGTGTAAGAGTTGTCTCCCAGAAAGTGATTTCACATGACTCTGATAGCTTGCAGGAGAGATTAGAATGAGCCAGTAGAGTCAGGATCCACAGGTTGAGCAGAACTTGTTAGCTAAGCATAATTCATATGCCTTATTTAAACCTAATTCACACACTAGAACTTCATGAATGGACATTGAGACAACATTGAATATCCCTCTTCCCAGCTGTGAAATATATTTCCCTTTTTTTTTTCACTGTTGTGAAAGCAAAAACAAGAAAGAGAAAAAAAGAGAGAAAATGAGAGGACACAGTATTGAGTAGAAAGCAAGATATATACTATTTGGTACAAAATCAATAACTGTACTTCCTTCATCTTCATAAAGAAGGGTTTATTTTTCTCTGTATCATCTGGATTAAAGATCAATGTTAGACCTTTTTTGTTTTAAAATATATCCCTCAATGTATCTGGGCTCCTGAACACACACCAAGATTCTGGCTTTACCGATGTTTGAGAGTTCAGAGTCATTTAATTAAATTTGGATGAATACACTTTGTCTCAGCTGAACAATTGCCAGAAAAAATAGGCAAATTGTGTAACTTTCTGAGGTATGCTAGAGATTGCCAACTTTAACAGCTTCTAGTCATGAAAGAAATATATCTTTATAGACTGCTAGGCGGAACTCGCCTTGCCAAGTGAGTCAAATTCACAGAAAGACCTGGGCAATGTTCTGGATAAAGACCATGCGCCATCACTGAGGAGGCAGCATGAGCACTTGCCAGTTCACCATCTACAACTAATTATGAGAACCACCTGGGAGTACAAATCAAGGCCCAGAGCCTGCAATTTGCATAGTCCTGCTCAGAAACCACAAATGCCTCGGAGTTGCTTTTAAGAGATGCACGTCAGTGAAGACATGTGGGCTGAGAAAGAATAGACAACAGGATGGATTCTCCAATTCTACTGTTCAGCCTCCTGCTGATCAGTGTCACAGGTAATAAAAACAGGAGGCTCAATGAATAAAACCCAAGATCCATGTTCCATGGAAGCTTCAGTCAAAGAGAAGATGCTGTTTCCTTCGTCTTTTCTGCACAGTGTATTGTTTGCAGTCATCTTACATGTCTGTCTCTACTAACTTCTCTCTCTAGTGTCCCATGGAGACATCGTGCTCACTCAGTCTCCAGCATCCCTGGCGGCTTCTCCAGGGGACAAAGTCACCATCACCTGCTTGGCCAGCTCAAGTGTACACACCAGTTACTTGCACTGGTACCAACAGAAGCCGGGATCCTCTCCTAGACTCCTGATTTACAGCACATACCATCTGGCTTCTGAAGTCCCAAGTTGCTTCAGTAGCAGTGGGTCTGGGACCTCTTACTCTCTGTCGATCAGCAGGATGGAGGCTGAAGATGCAGCGACATATTTCTGTCAGCAGGATCAGACTGCTCCATCCACACAGTGCTACAGACTGGAACAAAAACTTCCACTCAGCGGGGCCCCCTCAGAATGAAACTTAGTCAAGGGTTTGATTGGCATGTGACAGAATCACAAATACTTCTGTTATGATCCCAAGGATGAATTTCATAAAGAGTCTGAATTCACTTACAAAGGGATATGTACAGATGGAAAAGGATAAGGTTACAAATGTGCAGAGGTTTCTGGGAATCTTCACTCCCAGAATTACTTATTATTTAGTGAGAAGCAATGACAAGGAATCAAGATTCACAAATCAGTCAACAGATGTTAGCTGTGTCTCCAGCATGAAGAAGGATGGAATGGAAGAAATTTTCTGCCATCTTTTCTGTGAAATGCTGAAAGCATTATCCTGTTGGTTTTTTGGAGAATATCCACCACTGTGGAAGTTGTTGCATCAAACTAACAAACAAAAATATTGGAAGATTATGAAAGCTTCAAATTGTGACCAAGTGCTTTTATTCTCATTTTGTAATTTCTCCATCTTTTCCTGAAAAGCTGACACACTGATAAATATTTAAAAATGGTTTTCAACCATTTCAAACATTGGAGTCTTGAAACAAAGATTTAAAGTAATTTATGTCTGCTCTTAGATACGATGCCAGAACATAAGTGTTCTCTCCTCAGCAGTCTTAGCATCAATCACTTAGCATGAAAAGAGTGAATGTATGAACAATTTTTTTCATTGCATGAGTCTTCAAGTGGAAAAAGAAGAGTGAGTTGGAGTAAATAATAAACAGTGAAATGGCAACTCATATGAATATGTGAAACAGTAAAGAATAAAAACAAAGTTAAATTTAAAAAATCTGATAATAAACAAAACAAGAGGCATGAACATGGAAAGAGATTTTTAAAGACGGGTCTGTTGGGACAGATAGGAGGCAAAAGAGGGTTGGTTAAACAATTGGAATACATAAACACATATGTGGAATTATCAAAGAACAATATCTGTTAATGAAAACTGAATCAAATTTAAAAAGTCACGAAAGGGAAATAAACAGTAAACTCAGTCTCTACAAATCCATGAATACACTTGATTAAGAGTAAGACATGGTGTCAGGATCTAAAGACAACATGTAAAACAGATTTGTGCAATAAAAAATATATCATACAAAATTATGACTAGAGCATATAAGATCCTTGGGGCTATGGAAAATCCAACATGGTCAACGAGTGGGTAGAGACACATGCTAAATGCAGAGAAAATGCACGGAATGAAATGGTGATTGATACTATTCCAAATTTGTAATAGAGATGGATTTTCATTTCCAAGAATTTTCAAGAATGTTAGTTTTGGAGGAAATTTACTTTCACTAGAATGTTAATACATATTGTATGTTTCTCCAAATCTAGGCTTCAACTGCAGAGACATTATTATTGGGAGAAACAATGATTTATGATGATATTTATTCTTCCAAAGAGCAAATAGTTCCTTTCTAGTGAGCTAAGATACATAATTAGAAAGTATATCTACTTGTCATTACTAAAGAGGTCAATTTCCTTCTACATTAGAAGGAAATAGCTAACTACTTCCTTGTCTAGATATACACCTATCTACATAGATTCACCTATCTACATTTCTAGCTAAAAAGACAGGAATTGAAATGGCTATCACTAATTGCATTCTAAAACTTCAGAGTTTTCAGAAATATTTATCTACATATAAGTAGCTTCCTTTCCTAGAAGCGAATATAATGGCTCTTACTTCACTCACTGATTTCCTTAGTTGATCAATTCCCTGCACAAAGTCATTCTCCGTCAACATCTCCTATACCTCTCTTGCAAACACCTCCCACACAGAACCACGCAGCTTCTCCACTCTGAAGCTCCTTTGTGACCATCACTGTTTCCGTGCACCCACAGGGGTGTCAACCCCATGCAGCATGAGTCTGACCTCGATGCCAAGGACCCCAAGTGCTTTCTTCCTGCTGCCCCTCTGTCAGGTGCTCAGAGTCAATGTTTCCAATGATCCCATGTTCTGGACCTCGCTATGTGGCTGCAAGTGCCCATGAAGACCTTCCACTTTCATTCACACATGCTTAATGACCAAAGATATTGCAAAAATGATGCTCTCTTGGGAGCCAAGAATTTTGATAGTGATACATTATGCATGTTCATATAGCACTGTAGCCTTAAAGGTATGAATGAATTGCTGATAGTGAGAGGATGTCTATGTCTAAAGACCATGGCTTGTGTTAAGACCAAATGGAGACCAGCACTCATAATTGGGAGTATCTAGAAAACACAGGGTCGAGAAGACGACAAGGACTATAAGGGAAGCTCATCCTTCTCACATGATTTTTACCTCTGGAAATAACATGACACCATCTTGCATTTTGGCCCCAAACTATCACAGGGAGGTTTTTATATAGCCACTGGAAACTGTTTATCCTGGAAGGTGGCTCATGAGAGTCAGACATAAAATCTTCCTAAGTGTTAGGAAGTTGTTGAAGCTAACAGAATTTGCAGGCTTCCCTCCACCAGCAGGGTGAGAAGAGCACTAAGCAATTTCTGAGAGTAGAAGATTCCTCGAGTTGATGAGACAGACAGATGACTTAGAAGGCCAAGCTGTATGCGAATTGTTCAAAGAGTTCCAAAGTTGCAGGTTCCATAAATTAGGCTGGGGTGAGCCTTTTTGTGATGTACCTGCCTCTGAGTCACTTTGCTCCCATAAGTAACCCATATTTTTGAACATATCACCATTAAACAAATTGTATCACTAGTGTGGGCATTGGTATTACTGGTACAATGGTCTGTCATTGGATACCTATCAGATGTAAATAAAGCTTTGTATGATTTCTCTCTAAGAAACTGTTACACACATGAAAATGGAGGAAATTCCTAAAGTCGTCCTTGATGGAAGGAACATGACAGGATGATCCTAACTGGAATTATGCGGATTGCTTGGCTGAGGTCACTGGTTAGTGAAAGTAGATCCTGCCCTTCCTTACAAATCATTAATGTTTCTTTATGTGGTTGTTTAACCTCTTTTCACTTTACAAGTGTGTAAAAGAAATGAAGTAGGGATATGAAATTGTCCATCATAGTGTTAACAGGCAGCCGTGAAGACATGTGTGAATGCTCTTGATGTATTGAGATTGTGAAACAATGAGTAAACTCTTCCCTAAATGGAACAGCAAAAGAAAATGATGTAGTGCAACTGCAATTAATCAAAATAGCATGCTATACACAAGAGGTGACATTAATGCTGCCTTGTAGATCTCAGAGAGCTACATATTCTTTGTAGGCAAATCCCCTCTCTCATGGTTTAGGGAAACTGAGGGACTTGGACCCTTTCTGAGTTTCTGGGTCATGCTTCTGTGCCCAGCCCTTCAGTTATGTGCAGCCCTGCAGCTGTGCCCAGCAGCTGTGCCCTGCCCTGCCCAAACCCTGATGATTTGCATGTGACCACAGCACAGCCCTCTGCCCCGAGGGACTCATAATAGGCTTTTCACAGCTGTGGAGGAGTCAGATCTAGTCCTGAGCCAGGATGGACGTGAGCGTCCACACTCAGCTCCTGGGGCTCCTGCTGCTCTCGCTCCCAGGTGAGGAACAAGCGTTAGGACTTTGCTTATGCAATGTGGTCGGGGCTGCCTGCTCCTCAGGTGCTTTCTTCAGTAGCTTGATCATCACAGGCTGCTAATTGTATGTTTTCATTCCCAGGTGCCCAGGGCGGCGTCCAGATGACACAGTCCCCGTCATCTGTGTCTGCATCTCTAGGAGACAGAGTCACCATCCAATGTCGTGCAAGTGAGGGAATCAACAGTAATGTAATCTGGTTTCAGCAGAAACCAGGAGAAGCCCCCAAACGCCTGATCTTCCGTGCAACCAGTTTAGACACTGGGGTCCCCTCCAGGTTCAGTGGCAGTGGGTCTGGGACAGATTTCACTCTCACCATTGCGAGCCTGCAGGCTGAAGATGTTGCGACTTATTACTGTCAACAGTATGATACCTCGCCTCTCACAGTGATACGAGTCATGACAAAAACCTCCAAGGGAAGAGAAAGTTTGAGGCTGGACTGCCCCAGAAGTTCATCTGGGTATTACCACCAGCTGAGAACATTGCTTTTGTAATATGCATCTAGGTTTGATGGAAGTCAGGAAAACGATTTGCATCCTAATTCTTCTCCTTTTCTGCTTCAACAGCTCAGAAATGACTGTGTCCCTCCTGACCATGTTAAGTAATAGTTGTGTTATCTGTAAATAATGAATTAAGATTTAGCACTAAGCAATAAGTTAAAAAATCTGAGGCATCTCTTGTACTATCAGTTGTGTTCAAACGCTGGAAAAGAAGGTACCATAGATGTTAGTTTTAGTTTTTATTCTTTGACAATTTCCTACATGGACACAATGATTTTACATCATTTTCACCCTTTACGACATCATTTCTTTCCTCTCCCTCACTGCACACTTTCTCCTTTCCAGGTATTGGGTTTTTTGTGGCCCACTGGGTTTCATCTCACATGCCTGTCACTAGCAAGTGTCTGAGTACTTGCTGGGGGTAGAGGATTTATCAATGTGTAGGTCATTGAGGAAAGTAGCTCCCTTCTCCTGTCTGGAATTAGCTTTCAACAGTCTCTCACGGAATTGTAGTGCCTCTTGAAATCTTCTTTCCATAATGAAACGTTGACAGGCAACATCTTCTGCCGGTCTTGTGGATGTTCACAGAATTGCAATGAGTTCATGGATGCAGAATTCCTGTCATGTCCAGAAGATATTGTCTGGTAACCTCCCATCTCCCCTTTAGTGTTCCAAACACAAATTGGTTTAATAAACAATTCTGGATTGTACACTAGCACAAATAACTGGTGTGGGGAAGATGGAGGTCTGGCGGTCAGGAGGCTGATATTAGATGCAGGAGACATTCTGATGTTTATCTGGAAACCAGAGGTCACCTATGAGTCAAGGTATGAGCTGTCTAATCATGGGTTCCTGAGACTTTTACTGTTAGTCCAGTGTTTCAGTACTGATGCCCCCAACTGTCCATAACAGTGTTCTGGGGATTTCGTAGTCCTGAATCTACTTGTGCATCTGACTGCGAGTGCGAATCTCTGCTTCTGCCTCTCAGATCTCAAACAATTGAGAAAATCTACATCAGAAATTGGGTAGGACAAATGGGTTACTGATCAACAATCACCAACAAGGTCTTGATCACAGGTAATTATTAACCAGGCAAAATAGCAGTCTGGCCTCAGGATAAACTCATAGCAGTAAGACATGCCCACATTGAGCAAAGGAGGGTTAAGACGATGCTAGATGTTCAGGGCAATTCCCCACACTCTGCCATGTGTGAGATGGTCAGCCTTACTGGGAATGTTATTTATTTTCAGATTCCCAATATCACCTGCTCTTTTTGAAGCTTAGAAACATTTTTTTTTAATTTTAAAATTTATTTTTATTTCTTTTAGTGTTTTATATATGATATAGTGAATTTATGATATTTTCCTATCCTCTTCCTCTTCCTATTACTAACCTTCTTCTTTTTTTTAAATTTTTTGTATTATTTAATGTTTATTATGGTATCACAGAGTATAATTCTGACAAGCAAAAGCTTCATAGTGATATCACATTTCTCCATTCTGATACACAATAACATTATAAAAAGGCAGTACTCGATTGTAACATTATCAACTTGCTTTGTGATAATACAACATTCCATTTTCATGTCACAATGCTTCATTGTGTCAATACAGGGTTGTGACATGATAGGGTAGTGTTCTTTGTTTTAAATTTTCTAATTTAATTTTTATTTATTTATTTATTTTTTCCACTCATACAAACTTGATAGGTACCCCATTCTCTTCCCTCCCTACACCCCTCCCTGGATCCCCTTGCTCCCTCCTCCCTTTTTCCCTTCCCCCCCTTTCTCCCAGTGCCGCACCCCCCCATTCCTGGAGCATCCTTGAGTGTTCATGCCAAACTTCCATCTGGGCTTTTGCATGATCTGTGCAATAGCATTAACCCTGACATAGCATTAACCCCCCCCCCAAAGTTTAGAAACATTTTTTATTTCCTGGTTTCCTGTAAAGTTGCTAAGTGGAGAGCCCAGCAATGAGACATGGAGTTCAAGACAGGAGGACCCCACAGTGAGCAACATTTGCAAGTGAACATAACAGTTGAGAGGCTGAAGACTTTAGAGGTATAGAGAAGAGAGACTTTATTAAAGAAACCAAGCAGCCAAGAGATTCATATCAATAGTTTTTGCCTTACACAGTACCTTGGAAGGAATATACTTTGGAGTAGTGCCAAAGAATATCCTATTTCATATATAAAAATCTTCAACAATCAGAAACTCAAGTCATGGTAGTGACCATTTTGCAAACTTTAATTCCCCGTACTAAAAACAAATCCCTGACTGGGATATTTATAATGCCTTTGTTTGCTATGTGAAACCCAAATGTAATCCAGAAACCTTGGGTATAAAGCCTCTACCATTAATTAATCCTAGAGCATCACTGTCATGTGGGCATCCGACTCTGGATGAGGAAAGAGCAATGGGGTGTAGAGTCACCCCATTCTGACCACCATACAAAACTTTCTATTGACCTTCAAAGCCTGGCTCTGTGGTTAAACTGCTGTCAACGGGTGGAGGTCTGGAGAAGAGTGTGGGGAAACAGCTGGGGGAGCCCCAACCTTCACTTCTGGGCATGAGGGTTTCTGTTATGCCTTGTAACACTGTGGGAGGGAACTCATCATACTGCTGACAGTGATAATTTGCAACATCTTCAGCCTTCAGGCTGCTGATGGTGAGAGAGTACTGTGTACCAGATCCACTGCCACTGAACCTCGAAGGGACACCTGTTTCCAACTCAGATGCATAGTAGATCAGCAGTTTAGGCGCTTCCCCTGGTTTCTGCTGGTACCAGGCTAAGTAGCTACTAATGTCCTGACTTGCCTGGCAGGTGATGGTGATTCTGTCTCCAAGAGAGACAGATAAGGAGGCTGGGGACTGGGTCATCTCAATGTCACATATGGCACCTATAATGGGAACACAGAAACAAAGATCATACAACTGATAAGGCTACAAGAAGTCTCCCTGAACAACCAAACAGCATTAGGCGTACTTCTTACCTGGAAGCCAGAGCAGCAGGAGCCCCAGGATCTGAGTGTGAGCCCTCATGTCACTGCTGTGTCCTGACTGAGACCAACTCCTCTGCAGGATGTGGCCAGCCTTTAAGAGGTCCTCAGAGAACTGGGCTGTGCTCTTGGCACATGCAAATCAGGAAGGAACTGGGCAAATCTATGCACAACTGCAAGCTGGTTCATCTGCATGATTTAGCAATGGCCAAATGTCCCCAGACAACCCAGGTCAAACCACAGCAGGATGGATTTTCTTTCAAAGAACATGTTCCTGCTTAGAGATCATTTTATTGAAAAGATGTTGGCAGTACACTTGTCCAATTGAGCTTGATATATTTCTCCACAGGCACTGTGTTTCATTATTGTATTATGTAGAACATCCTTGGTTTTATTTATTTTATTTTTTATTTTCCCACTCATACAAACTTAATAGGTACCCCGGTCCCCTCCCTCCCTTCTCCCCTCCCTGGACGTCCTTATTCCCTCTCCCCTTTTCCCCTTCATTTCACCCCCTCCCTCCCTTTCTCCCGGTGCCCTTCTCTTCCCCCCCCCCCGATCCATGGAGCATCCTTTAGTATGAATGTCAAATTTCCCTCTGTGGCCTCCACTCTAATGAGGTGTAAGGACTCAGTAGCATTGCCTAGAGCCCTTTCTTGTGCTCCCTGTAGTATGGGAACACTGTTGTGACTGTTAATCCCTTGCCTCTAAGGATCCTAGTGCCTGTGATCCATGCTAGTCTTTGGATGGATGGGGGGAGATTTGGCTGATCTGGTTCAAGATGACTAATGTAGGGTCCCTGATGTTCTGAATTATGGTTTGTTGTTAGTTTCAGTTTTGTTGTTCCTGCACCGTCCTTGGCTCCATCCTGATTGGTATTGGAGGAACATCCTTGGTGTTAAGTACCCCATATGTTGTCCTACAATGTGGGCCAGGGCCTGGTTTAGTCCCTGCTGCCCCAAGCCATGTGTTTCACTGCAACCCACCTGAACAGATTCATTCCCTTCCTGGAGCAGGCAACATGTTTGCTTCCCTGTGCTGAAAGTTGGTAATAATCTCACTTCTCAGCATGAAGGTTGGCTGTTGCTGTCAGGCCTAAATATTTAACCAAAAAAATCTCTGACGCTTCTTCCACTCCATGAAGTTGGACTAGAATAGATAGGTCATTGCAACCCAGCTTCTTTGGCCTTCCAATATGGACGGAAGACCCACATCTCTCCAGGAATCCTCCGGATTTTCAGTGCCACTTTGCGTGTTCTGAGGCTCCGGCTTCCTGCACTGAGCTACTTCCAGGTTTGTGGCATCTCCAGTGTGAAAATGCTCATGGCTGGACTCCCAGCCCAAATAAATGTAAGTCAATGAATTAGGTCCCCTCGGTGATACACACTCATTCCATGGGTTATGTTTTTCCTCCAATTCATATCAAGAGTATCTGGAAACAGTGAGGAAGAAAACACTCTGACATAGTTATTATGGGTAGGTGTCAAGGAAAGGGGTTTGGGAAGTTATTAGTGTCTGCCTCTGGCTTTTCTCTATAAAAAGCAATCAGTGTCCTAAAAGGAACCATGTGGAGAAAGCAGTTTACGATGTTGCACACTTCCTTCTTATTTTTCCTACGTAGAAAAAATTGTGTTGTCCTCAGGCACTAGAATCAACACACAAATAATGGCATTTTATGAAATTAAGGAGCTTCCGTTCAGGTTTACAAGACATTGTAAACCGAGCAAAAAGGCTATCCACAGAATGGGAGAAAATCTTCACTAACCATATATCTAATAGAGCTCTATTATCCAGAGTGCACAAACAACTTAAAAAAGCTAAACACCAAGGAGATAAATAGCCAAATTAAAAACTCAAAAGATATTTCCTAGGGATGAAATCAAAATGTCTAACAAATATCTTTAAAAAATGGTCCACATTCCTTGCCATCAGGGAAATGCAAATCAAAACTTCTCTGAGATATAATCTCACCCTGATCAGGATGGCAACAATCCAGAATACAAACAAGACCAAATGCTGGAGAGGATGTGGAGAGAAGGGAATTTTCCTACATGCTGGTAGAAATGCAGGCTTATACAACCACTCTGGCGATCCGTATAGTGATTTCTATAAAAGATAAAGATTGAAATGCATATGAACCTGCTACAGCACTACTGGGAATAATCCCACATAATAAAGTAATTCACTAAAGTGACACAAGCACAATCATGTTCATTACAGCCCTACTTACAATAATAAAGTCATGGAATCAACCCAAATGCCCAACAGTTGTCGAATGGACAATGAAATGTGGCACATTTATACGATGGAATACTACTCAAGCCATCCAAAAAGATGAATTAATGAAATTTGCTGTGAAATAGATGGAATTAGAAAATAATAATGAGTGAAGTATCCAAGATACAGAAAGTTAAATGCCATTTGTACTCCCTAATAAGTGGATCTTAGTTCCAAACCCAATGAATAACATATTCAAAGGTAAATCTCTGTAATACCCACTGTAATCTCAAAGGGTTATAAACAGGAAGGACAGGGAAGACTTAAAAAGAAAGGAGCTACAGTCAAGTATTGCATGTAACTAGTGAGATGCAGCTCATTCTCATTTCCCTTACTTGTCATCTGAGACTGAACAGGATTGATCTCCCCAGTCAGGGAGGATATAGAGACTGGCAGATGGACAGTAACCAACTGGAAAATGGGAGACTAACCCCCTCCACTGCTGTGTCTTACTCTTATACTTCCATCTACCTTTGAGTCTCCTCTTATATTAATCTTCATTTAAATGGTCTTTTATCTTTGGTTAGGAAGTGACCTTTGATACCAATCGGGAAGCAGCCAAGGGTTGTGCAAGAAAGAAAACTTGAAAAGAACAACAAACCATATTAAGAATACCAAAGACTCTAGATTATTCACCTAGAGACAGACCAGCCAAATCTCTTCCCATCCTGAAGCTCAGGGAACTTTGTGGAAGAGGGGACAGCAGGAATGTAAGAACCTAAAGATGGGGAGGACCAACGAAGTACAAGACACTTCACACAAGTCAGAGCTGCAACAGCCAGGATGTGACTGTACTTTGCCTGACCTGCACAATGGCTGACACGTCAACAATCCCCCAAAGTCTAGCATGGATGACAGGGGAGAAGGCTTCATGCAGTAGGATCCTTAGCGGCAAGGAATTAAACAGTCATAACAGAGTTCCCACGCTAGATGGCAGCACCAAGAAGGGGCTCAAGGCATTGCCTCTGAGTCCTGAACCCTCACTAGGCTGGATGACTGAGAGGGAAGTTTGGTGCCCAAATAAAGGGATACTGTGGGAGATGGGACAGAGGAAGTGGGAGGTACTGGGAGAGAGGGAGAGAAAAGGAGGTGAAAGGAAGGGAGAAAAGGGAGAGAAAGTCCCTCTTTGGGGGGGGAAGGAGGGAGAGAAGGGGATTACCTATTGAGCTTATATGATTTGGCAAACATAAAATGTGGAAAAAAATAGCATTAGGATTTTCTTTATATAGTAAAAAATCTGTATATATAAATCATTCAAATGGGGACACAAAAACTAATTGCCTTAAGAATTTTTTATTCACTATTTGAAACATTTTTTTCCCAAGTAAAACTGGGGACAAATGTTTAAAGTATCTGAGGTAAGAAAGACTCAGGGAGATTCATCTTGAATGAGCAGCAACCCTGGGAGGATTTTGTTCAACCCTGTAGCACTGTGTGAGGATCCTCCCTACTCTGCTGACAGAATGCAATGAAGAATGACTAGAGGGGGTAGAGGGAGAAGAGGGGAATACCTCTTGACCTTGTATGATTAGGAAAAAATAAAAATAAAATGTGGATATTGGCAATACAAAGACCATAAGTGATCTAAGGCCAGAAAGTGGGTGACTGAATAGTGCCAAAAGGACTCCCTAATTGACTCTGTTTATCACAACAAGCACAGTCCATGACAGGATGGAGCAGAAAAGTGGGGACCAGGTGAAGGGGAAGAGTACTGCAGTCAGTGCCCTCTAGACATAAGTCAAGTTCAACCATGAAGGCCCTTCAACCAAGCTCACCTGAAGACCTGCACAAGATTGGGCCAACACCAGGTATGATGAACAAAGGAGACATTCAGGTGACCCCTCAGCATAGAGGAGGCCACTGGTGGTCAAAACTGACCATAAGAAGGGTTCCCTCTATAATAGAGGTGCACCTTCTGAAATATTGCTCATGTTGGAGCAACTAATCAGGCACATCAAGAATAGACTTCTTTTGTGGGACTCAGTGGGGCACATAGATAGGAATGGACATTTGGAAAGAGGGTAAGAAGATATCTCAGTGGAAAAAGCAGAGATCAGGTAACAAAAATCACTGTAACTTTGAATAACATAAATAAGTTAAATAAACTCCAATGTAATGTAAAGTTACATAAATATTCTAGTAAATTTTGCACAATGTTGCTTGTGATCAGAGAACTTGAGTCTCTCATTTTTAGCTCTGAGTGATAAGTAAAGGCAGAGCAGGGTCCGGAAAAGTAGATTATGGTTTAAAGACTTTTGTTGCTCAAGCAAAAGGACATAAGGGCCACCAAAGGTGTCAACTTACCCTTGCAATCTGAACCAAGCCACCCTCTCCTTAAAAAATAAAACTGATTCTTCTTTGCCCTGAATCACTCTGTGAAACTAATATCTTTTGACAAATACAAAATTATTGGAAGATCAATGTGTTTCTGAAATTATGCACAACCTTCACATAAAACATCCACAGCATATTCTCAAACATGGCACCTCGAACAGAATAAGAGGTCATGATTCAAAGAAGAGGCTGATCTCAAGAAATGTTTTTTTTCCCTGGGTGAATGAAGAACAGGTGTCCCTGTGTGCACCATCCTAACGTTTCCTGAGCGCTTTTGCAACGGTCCAGGCTGCGCGAAGCACCTTTAAAGGCAGCTGCCAGAGATCCAAGAATCAGGCTTCAGTGCAGCTGTCAGAGATGGGGTTGGTCACTCTCCTGCTATGGGTGCTGCTTCTCTGGTTTCCAGGTGAGAGGTGCTGGGAACCTTCCCTGTGGCCATTAGACACTGTCTTCTAAACCCCTGGGCTTTTGATCATTTGATTTATGATATTAGCAATTAGTTTGTTTCTGATTTCTCAGATTGATATCTGTGACTGTGATTTCAATGATTCTGTATTGAAATGCCTGTCGTATGCCTGTGACAGCAGTGTGTGTGTTGTCATTCCAGGCCTGGCTGTGGGGAGGGGTGCCCATTTCTTCCATGGTATAGCCACTGATAGGTCATCCGTGCTTCAACACGTATCCAAGCACATGCCAATGAAGATCACCTTTTCAAACTTGTGACACACACACAAATAGAGGCATGAAAGCAGAAAAAGTCTGTTTGGGAAGAGGAAGGTTTTTAATGGAAGATAGAAAAGGACAGACTAATATGGCTTAATTTCATTGTATGTATGTGTGAAGGTTCCAAAGAACAGAAACATGTCCTCAGCCAGTAGTCACATCTTTTTCTAAGATAACTGCTGTTAGAGTGCTCCAACTCTTCTTGACATTTTTCTGTACATTCCACTTCTTTCTGGGTTATTTTTGGTTGTTTGTTAATTCCTTTGAGGCAGTTTGTTATTATACGTAATAGTCAAAGTGTAAGTTTTGCTCACAATCACATGTGTTTGAATCCTCAGGTGGTGTTATGTCTGGGTAGGTTATAACGCACCTTTAAGAGGTAGAGTCTCCTGGAGGAAGGCAAGTCACAGGGATGGACCTTCAGATTTGGTTGTCTGGTTCCCCTTCTGTGTCTCTTGTTCTCTCTTGTTCTCTCTGCCTCCTGATGGCCACAGTGACCTGAACCACTTCATGCTTCTTCCCCCAGCCATGCCTTCTTCTGTGTGATTTGCCATAATGGAGTGCATCCCCTCAGGAACGGTAAGGCAAATAAAGCTTCCTTTCCCCATTAAGATGGTCATGCACGAATATTGGTGTAGGGCGCCGCCCTACATGCATCCTCCATTACAAGATGGCGCCGATTCCGGCAGACTGCGCAGGCGCCGGGTAACTGACCATCCTTGGTTTCCCGCCTCTCCCTTTGATGTAGTATGGCCTGACGAGCAACAGCCAATCAGGTGCTGCCACGTCCAAGACAGGACAGAATCCCTATATAAGGGTGGCAGTTTAGGCAGTTGGGGTCTCCGCTTCTACTCTGAAAGCTTATGCTCTCCCTCTCAAGACGCATTAAAGCTTTACTGCAGAAGGATCCTGTGCGTGTGCCGCGTTGTTCTTGCTGGCGAGACGGTTGTGCGGGACATATTGGCTCACAGCATCAAAAGAAAAACTGCTTCATTACATAATCCAAGCCCGCCGGGGTCTCTTGAATGACGAGGTTGACATTGGGCAAAGCAGGTAGGAAATGCAAATGTTCCTGTAACCAAATGAAAATAAAACAACCTGTCCAGAAACTTTTTGGATACAGGCATGAGCTGCTCTTAAAAATCAATGTTACTGAACTTTAAATGTGAGAATCTCCATTTGCAACACCACATAAAGGATTCTTCTCATATCTGAATGGTTAGCAAACAACCCAAATGCTTGTAGGTTGCATTTTAACTACATTTCCAAAAAAGTCAAGAAACTTGTATCCTACAACATTACTTTAATAACTTTATAACTATAATAAATACATGATCCTAACAATATAGGGGAACAGGAGGATTTTTATGGGTGTAGAACTTTGTGTTACAGCATGACATGGCAGAAATCATATCATCAAGGACCGAGGGAATTGGAAACCTTTTTTCTGCAATACTATAGGACCAAAGTTCAAGGCTCTGTGCAGCTTGTCATTCTGCTGAAATGTGATGCTTTCCAGTGGTGGACCAGATAATAGGAAGTGTAAGGAGGAGAGACTTGCTCTTCCCTTATCTGGTGTTGACTTGCTGTGGAGTCCACTTTGTAGGCATGATGGATGTTTAAAGCATCGTGGCATTTTTGTTGCTGCTTCTGCTGCCTCTGTCCTTGGCTGACTTGGAGCTTCATCTTTTTCACCAATTGATGCTGTTCCCGCTGCCTTTGGAGGCTGCTCTCTAGGCCTTACTGCTGTTCACTGCTCATTGCTGACATGGGAGTCCAGCTGTTCTTCACTGATGTGGGAATCCAGCATCTTCAACCCTCCATAGAAATAAAGGCTTTAGGCCTTCTTGAGATCTTTTGTCTTTGTGGACCATTCCATTCAAGAATAAAGCAGCTACAGGTGGCTACTTTGAAGGACACTATTTTTTGTTGTGAGTTATTTTAATAAAATTATTTATATATTATATTCTATAGAGTATGTTTCTTCAGAGAACCCTGGCTAATATATGAGCCATTCTATTCATCTGCCTGATAGTGGTCCTGACCACTATGAACCAGTTCTTTCTCCACAAATCATGGAATTAAAAGGATCTCCTACTGTCTTGCCTAGAGGTCTCTGCCTTAACTAAATCATTCTTCATAGCTGTTCCCCAAGTGTCCACATCAAGTGTCAAACTAACAGCTCAAACCAAGTGTTATTCCTCTAATTCTTTTACACTGCTTGTTGCTCAGAAAAGGATACCACATAGTTCAGAGACACAATAAATACAATTACTATGTGTTCAAATACAGGCATGAAGTCAGACAATGTAAGAATGGAAAACTTCCCAAAGAATAAAATTTTCAATTCTGAGGAGGCTCATGATGGATGGACCATAGTCACGGGATGATGCACATGTGCAGAATCAACAGGGCTCACTGAGAACAGGGACAAAGATGATCCTGGTCCTCATGTACAAAGAAGGACTATGAGAAGAAAATGGAATATAATCATGGAACAGTGCAAATGAATCTGTATTTGGAGAAGTAAAAAAATAAGAATAGTGACAAGAAAGTAAAATGATGAGTATTAGAGTGACGCACACTTGAGGGAGGCTGGTGTTGTCTTCCTGAATCTGCAGTGATGTTCTAGACATGCAGTGGTAATAAATGTGGTAATGAAATGCATTTGAATGCCTTCAGTTTACTCTTGAGAACTGCTCTTGTATTTATATATTTTCTGAAGCTTTGATACTTACAGTTTTGGTTCCATAGCTCATTGTTATTTTAGATACCTAATCCAAAGAACTCAAAGGAACAAAGGTTTTTTTTAGCTCACAGGTGTGGTGGTCCGTCGTGGTAAGAGAGGTCGTGCCAGCAGGAGCTGTGAGCACTGCCCACATCACAGCCACAGCGGGAGTTAGGAATCAGTGGATGAGTGCCTGATGCAAGATGACAGCTGTCCACTCGAATGCTGTTCACCTGTCCAGCAAATACTGCTGCCCAATGTAAGGCGGGTCTTCCCTCACCAATTACATAATCAGGACAGCTGTCAATAGACATACACAGAGGCCTTCCTTACCTAGGTAATTCCTCATAGGTGTATCTAGTGGCCCATCTTCTAGCACTTACAGAGCATAGCAGTTTTTTCACCTTAAATAATTTGAAAGTGAGTTGATTTGTAGCCTGCTATCGTAACATATCATTGTATATGGTGCAAGAATCACCCTCAGTAAAATTGTCTTCCTCCACTATGTGGATTTCTGGGCATTGAGCTCAGGTTACTAAGTTCAACAGCAGGTCCCTTACCTGCTGAGATATCTCCCTGGCCTCCCTCAAGAAGTTACATTTCAAGAGGTCATTCTGTCCCCACACTGTTGTGGAATGCCCTACAGTCCTTGTCACTTCCCATCATGTCTTCTGCTTGATTATCATGTCCTCTGGGTCTATGTGAGGAATCTGCATGCTCTTATATGTTGACAAGAAGATTCTGCTGCACTGAAACAAGATCATAAATACCAGGGACTAGAGAGTTAATTATGATGTCAGCTCAAGTGACAACGTGTGTGTGCGTGTGTGTGTGTGTGTGTGTATTTATGTGAGCAAAAGTGCCACAACTTTTTTCTTCTAAATCTTCCTTCCTTCCTTCTCCCTCTTTTCCCTTCCTCCCTCCCTCTCTTCCCTCCCTACATCCTTCTCTCCCTTCTTCCCTCTCCCTTCCTTCCTTCTTTCTTTCCTTCTTTCCTTCCTTTCTTCCTTCCATCCTTCCTTCCTTCCTTCCTTCTTCCTTCCTTCCTTCCTTCCTTCTTCCTTCCTTCCTTCCTTCCTTCCTTCCTTCTTTCCATCTTTCCTCCCTTTCTTCCTTCCATCCTTCCTTCCTTTCCTCCTTTCTTCCTTCTTCTTTTCCACACCATGTCTATCTGTATAATACTGGCTATGTATTATTCCAGACTGGTCTGAAATATTGCTCATGTTGGAACAAGTACTCAGGCACATGCAAGAATAGACTTCTTTTGTGGAACTAAATGGGGCACATGGATAGGAATGGACATCAGGAAAGAGGGTAAGAAGATATCTCAGTGGGAAGAGCTGGGATCAGGTATGGTAACAAAAATGACTGTAACTTTAAATGACATAAATAAATTAAACACCAATGTAATGAAAGTTACATAAATAGTCCAGTAAATTTTGGACAATGTTGACTGTGATCAGAGAACTTGAGTCCCTCATTTCTAGCTCTAAGTGATAAGTAAAGGCAGAGCAGGGTCTGGAAAAGTAGATTATGTTTTAAAGCCTTTGTTCCTCAAACAAAAGGAGTTAAAGGCCACTAAAGGTGCCAACTTACCCTTGTAATCTGAACCAAGCCACCCACTACTTAAAAAATAAAACTGATTCTCCCTTGCAACGAATCACTCGGGGAAACTAATATCGTTTGAAAAATACAAAATTATTGGAGGATCACTGTGTTTCTGAAATAACACACAACCTTCACATAAAACATCCACAGTGTGTTCTCCAACATGGCACCTCAAAAAGACTAAGAGGTGAAGACTCAAAGAAGAGGCCATGACATCCTTTAGGATATGCTTGAGCTGATCTCAAAAAATGTTTGTTCACTGGGCGAATCAAGAGCAGGTGTCCCTGTGAGCACCAGCATGAAGTTTCCTGAGCTCCTTTGCATGCTGGGCGACTTGCAATGGTGCAGGCTGCGCAAAGCATCTTTAAAGGCAGCTGTCAGAGATCCAAGAATCGGCCTTCAGTGCAGCTGTCAGAGATGGGGTCATTTACTCAATAGTCACATCTTTTTTTCAAGGAAATGTTCACATATGTGGATAAACACTTTTCTTTTTGTTTTCCTTTTCTGTTACTTTATTCCAAAGGGTTTCAACTGTGCCTAGTGCAGAATGGCTTTGAAGTGCTGTCTCTGATTCCAAAATCAGATGTCCCACTGCGTCCAACAGTTTTTCATTTTGTGTTTGCTCTGGCATTGCAGGTGGAGTGAGTTCCAGAAGCCTGAGTTTGCCCGGCATCATACATGGAGACACCTACCCTCCCACCTTAGCTTGGCCATCTTTTGAACTTCCACCGTCCCCTCATTTCAAACATACATCTCTGCTCTTGTCCAGTTTATAATACCAGTCCCTCACATACAATATTTTATTGCTAGCTGAATTTCCTGCTGTTCTGAAATAGATTAGCATTAGGTTAGGGAGTTGAAAAGTCAAGCATAAGATCTAGGGAGGGAATGGCGGGGTCCTCGGCTCAGGGTTACCGACTATCGAGACTACATTGTCATTTGACAATTGAAGATTCTTCTTCCAACATCCTTCTGGTTGTTTACAATGTTATTTTCATTGGAACCTTGTTGTTAAGAATGCTGGATGTTTTCAGGGTACTTCCTGGGAGAGGGCATCCAAGTGCCCTATGGGTCACTGAAACTTCTCTGATTTGTAGGACACATAGAAATAAACAAACAAAGGGAATCCACTGCAGAGAAGGAATTCAGATTTTCTCTTTGGGTTGCCTTTGACATGCAGTCTTTGACATGTCTGGGTTAGGATGCTTTGGGCTGAAATAGTTAAAATTCCATTGTTTGTCTTGTTCTTAGACATCCATGATTTTCCTGAGATTTGCAGATGTTTCAGCTATTTTTAGCCTGAACATGTTATCAATAAAATTCTTCCTTTTTTGGAACATCTACAATGTAAATATAAACTTCTCTTTTCTAACTGGGTTATTTCAAGTGGCTGGTATTCATGTTGTTCTTAGTGGTACATGGCTTAACTTTTTAGAAGGCTGAGATAAAATGTTTGTTTCTTTGCTGCAGTTCAAGACCCAACAGGGAAATATATTTCAAAAGACATGCATTACAGAATTATAAATGAATAATCAAATCTTGTCATCAATCTTGGGAACATTTTCTTTCTGCCTGCCCCTTCCCTTGTCTTTATACTTCATTCTTTTTACTCCATTTACTTTTCATATTTTCACATAAAAATACATACAAATATATATGTACACAAAATTACATGCATATCTATATTTGGTTGTATGTATATACTCCCAAGCAGCTCTTGATGATCATAGAGGTCCAATAGATATCCAAAGCAATATAAGTTAATGCTACAGCTCTTGTTTGTCCACAGAACCAGACAGTAAATTCCCAGTGCTGAAACAACACACAGTTTGTCCTCTAGACATGAAACCAATAATCTGGAAAATGACCCCAGCAGTAACTTCTTTCAAACTAGCTGGCACACCACTGAAAGTTAGTTAACAAGCTTCTTAAGGGGAGAAACTAACAGCACTACCTTGCCTGAGGACCTGTGAGTGTCAGCACAATCCATCTGGACAAGAAGGTCATTTAGGTGCAATTGTGGGATGGATGATGTGGGATCAACCAACAATCACCCTATAATTGGATTCAAGGGCTGCTCATCAGGAGGAAAGCCTGGCTGACAGCCCTTGGCTGGGGAGGGCGCAGACTGTAGAGGAGACACATAGCTATTCTGCCAAGCACATGTGATAAAATAGCACTTTACAAACAATTAACCTTAAGTCTAAAGAATCACAGAATCATGTGGTTGTCAGTCTGCATCCTGCTTAGGAGCAGTTCACAAGTTGCTGACAACTCTGTCCTAATCCCGAGTCAAAATCTTTAAACAAGGTTTTAGGGCACTCAGGTCAACAAGTCCAAACAGCAGTTTGAGAAATCAAACATTTTCCTCAAAGAAGCCCTGATATGCTTATTGACTGCATTCTGAGGAATGATGATAAGAAAATATTGGAAATCTTAACTTGCGTATTGAACCCTTATGTTTCTGTAAGAGCAGAAATCTGTATGTGCGGTGGAAGCATTGTAGTCTTGAAAATGACCTGTGAAGTTACAGGCAGTGTTGTCAGTGGCTGTGGTAGGATGTCATGTGTAGTCAAAAAATGCACATTTTTAATTGAAAAATATTTTATCAATTTATTTCAGGGGAAAGAGAGAGAGAAAGAGAGATCATGAATGGAATGGTGCCAAGGTGAATTGTCAGAGGACAAAGCTCAGAAGTCAGTTTTCTCCTTCTATGATATGAGCTTTTGGGGATCAAACTCATGTCGTTGGAACTGGGAGCAGATGTCTTACCTGCTGATCTATCTCTCCAAACCAAGGTACATAGTCTAAAGATAATATCATTTATCATTTGAACAAGTTGTCCATGTACACCAGGAATCTTGAGCATGTCTACCCACCCTCCGTCCACTCACCTGAGTCTCCTCTCAACGTGTCTTCCTCCCAATTTCATGATTTTTCCCTTTGTTTGTCAAATAATCTACTGAGTCCAATTGCTGCTGTTACATGCATGGCTGTATAGCCCTGATCCTGCAGCCATCAACTGACAGTAGTCCCTCAGCTAGGGATGGGATCTTGGGTTCCTCCCTGTCCTTGCTGGGAATTTTAACTGCCACAGCTGTTGTAAGTCCATGTGTGTAATGGTTATGACTTAACTAGAAATTAGCATTTCACAGCACCTCCCGACCTTCCTGCTCTCAAAGTTCTTTCTAACTTCTCTTTCTTTATGTTCTCTGAGCCTTGGGGAAGGGCTGGGTGGTTGATACAGATGTTGGCAAAGACTATGGTTGAGCACTCTCATTCATTTATTCTCACCTTTGACCAGGTATGAGTATCTGCACCAACCATTTTCTTTTTTTTTATATAACTTTTATTATTTCCGCTCATACAAACTTAATAGGTAGACCAGTTCGCTCCCTCCCTCCTCCTCCCCCCAAACCCGCTGCTCCCCCTTCCTCCCTCCCCTTCCCCAGTGCCTCCCCCCCAATTCCCAGAGAGTCCTTTATTGTGTATGCCTAACTCTCCTCTGGGTCCTCCTCTCTGATGACGTACAAGGACCCAGTGGCATTTCCCTGAACCCTTTCCCGTGTTCCCCTTAAGCATAGGAACACTACTGTGGCTGTCGATCCCTTGCCTCCAAGGATCTTGGTGCCTTTAGCTGATGCTAGACTTTGTGAGGTCAATAGTGTGTTGGACATTGTGCAGGGCATGCAAAGTCCTATTATGATTGCTTCAGCCTTAACTAGCGTGGAGAATCTTGCAAATCATTGCTCCTCCCATCCTTTTGTTCTTACAATCTTACCGCCCCTTCTTCCGCAAATGGCCCTGAGCTTCAGAATGGGGGGAGATTAGGCTGGCCTAGTTCTATGTGGTTGATATAGAGTCTCTAAAGTTCTGGATTGTTGTTTGTTGATTTTCTTTTGCAGTTTTGCTGCTCCTGCAATGCCCTTCACTCCATCCTGATGGGCACTGTATGTCACCTGCTGGTTAGAGACAAAAAGCTGTTAAACTGGAGTCTTGTTATAATAGCACATTCAAGGGTAGATGTAATAAAACGAGGAAATCTCGGTGAGGGAGGGGTCAGTCACCCATTTGCAAAATGATCATCTTTCATCTGCCAGATTATATGCTCTCCCCTTCTAGTGAGATCATACCCCCTCAGTTGTACATGATCAGGAACGAATGTCTGTGAACTTAACCAGGTGTCACATTACTTACTTGCATTCCTTGATGGAGGTCTATTTTCTCTGCTGTAACATGGTACCCTCTCTCCTTGTGTCTGGTGTGGCCTTCAAACCACGTCTCTCCTGTTCATAATCCTTGCAAATACTGTATTACATAAGTTTACCTTTGAGTGTCTCAATGTGGGCTGGGTGAGTTTGATACTAGGAGCCACCTATTAGGGAGTACATACTGCGCTTAATTTTCTGGGTCTGGGATACTTCACTTAATATAATTGTTTCTAATGACATCCATTTCCCGGCAAATTCCAGTAATTCATCATTCTTGATGGATGAGTAGTACTCCATTGTATAGATGTACTACCACTTTTCCTTATCCACTCGTCAACTGTTGGACATTTGGGTTGATTCCATGACTTTGCTATTGTAAACAGTGCTGCTATGAACATGGTCATGCTTGTGCTATCAAGGTGAAACTCTGCTGCATGGGGGGTTATTCCCAAAGTGGGATAGCAGGGTCATATGGCATTTCAATCTTTAATTTCTTTAAGGATCTCCAGACGGCTCGCCAGAGTGGCTGTTTGAGCCTGCATTCCCACCAGAAATGTAGGAGAGTTTCCCCTCTCTCCACATCCTCTCCAGCATTTGTTGTTGTTTGTGTTGTGGATTTTTTGCCATCCTGACCGGGGTGAGATGATATCTTAGGGAAGTTTTTATTTGCATTTCCCTGATGGCTAAGGAAGTGGAGCATTTTTTAAGATAATTGTTAGACATTTTAATTTCATCCCTGGTAAAATTTCTTTTAAGTTCCAGGGCCCATTTTTTAATTGGGCCATTGTTTTCCTTGGAATTTAGTTTTCTATTTTCTTTGTGCACTCTGGACAGTAGAGCTCTATCAGATAGGTGGTTAGGGAAGATTTTCTCCCATTCTGTGGGTTGCCTTTGAGCTCGTGTTACAATCTCTTTATCTGAACAGAAGCTCCTTAATTTCACAAGGTCCCAACTGTTGAGAGTTGGTAGCAGTGACTGTGCCATTGGATGTCTGTTTAGGAAATGTTGGCCTAGCCCAATCAGCTCGAGGGTATTCCCTATCCTTTCAACTATGGTTTTTATAGCATCTGGCCTTATATCAAGGTCCTTGACCATTTGGAATCAAGTCTTGTACATGGTGACAAGTATGAGTCCAGCTTTAATCTTCTGCATGTGGAGATCCAGTTTTGCCAGCACCATTTGTTGAAGATGCTGTTCTTTTTCCATTGGATTCTTTGGGCCCCTTTGTCAAAGATCAAATGGCTGTATTTTTGTGGGCTTATATCTGGGTCTTCAACCCTTATCCATTGATCTGTGTGTCTATTTTGGATCCAGTACCAGGCTGTTTCTGTAACTATGGATTTGTAGTATAGACTAAGGTTTGGTATGGTGATACCTCCAGCAGTGTTTTTGTTACTCAGGATTGTCTTTGCTATCCTGGGTCTTTTGTGCCTCCATATGAATTTTGAGATTATTTGGTCAACTTCCTTAAAGAATTGCTTTGGGATTTTAATTGGTACAGCATTGAATTTGTGTATTGTCTTTGGTAGGATGGTCATTTTTACAATGTTGATTCTGCCAATCCAGGACCATGGGAGGTCTTTCCACTTTCTGATGTCTTCTGCAATTTCTTTCTTTAGGTTTTAAAAGTTTTCATTGTAATGGTCTTTTACCTCCTTGGTTAGGTTTATACCAAGGTATTTCATTTTTTTAGGGGCTATAGTAAATGGGATTGTTTCTCTCAAGGCTTTTTCACTTTTTTCATTCTGGTTGATTCTTTGCTTTAGCTTCATAGCTGCCATGGTTTGAAATGTGAGTTGCCCCTCAGGCTTGTGTGTTTGAATTTTTAGTTGCTTGGGAAGGTCATGACACCTTTGAGAGATGGAGCCCTGCTGGAGGAGGCCATCACAGAGGTGGGCCTTAAGCTGATTAGCTCTACCCTAATTCTGAGAGGGGTCTGCTCTTATAGTTTGCAGTGAGCAATTCGCAGCCCTCAACCTCCTTGATGGATATGACTTAAGGTGCCTCCAGCTTCTACCAACCAGCCAGGCCTTTTCAGCCATAATGACTGTATCTCCCATCTGGAACCAAAAGCTGGACAAATCTCCCTTTGTGATAGTTAATCCTGGGTGTCAACTTGACACTGCTGGCATTAACTAAGATTAGCTGTCAGACCACCTGAAGAGATGATCCAGATCAATACATTTACAATACATAGACCAGTCTCAGACCTGACTGGAACCTCCCAGTAGAAGACCAGATAAAAGGAACCATATATCAGAAGACTTAGAAGAATAGAGACTCTGAAGCTGTGCTTGAAAACGAAAATACTCTTCCTCTTGCCACCTGATTTCTTGGATTATTTGACCCTCCAGCTCTCCAACCCTCTAAGTCTTCAACATGACTAAAGACTCTCCAGGGTCTTCCAACCTTCAGCCATCACCCACTGGACTACTGGACTGAACAGCCACTGGCAGCCATCATTGGACTACCTTAACCATATGTCTTAAGCCAACCCAATAAATTCCCTTTTTATATATTCATTCTGTTGATTCTGTGCTCTAGAAAACCATGATTAATACAACCTTCAAGGTGCTTGACATTAAGTTGTGTCTCACAGCAAGAGAAAAGAGTAACGTGCAATAATTTTTATCTGCACTTCGTACTCACATTTGGGTTCTCTCTCTCTCTCTCTCTCTCTCTCTCTCTCTCTCTCTCTCTCTCTCTCTCTCTCTCTCTCTTTCTCATACAGATTTGGCTTAGGCCAACTCCTCTCTATTTTGACCTAACTATTCTATCCTATCACTCCTTATCAAATGCAATTGCTTTCCCTTCTTTATCAGAATCTCAATGTGAAATGCATTGTTTTTCTGGAAAACACAAAACTACTGAGAGATCAGAGCACTCCTAAACTAATGCATATGAATTACACTGGAACACCACAGTATACTGCCCCATGCGGCACTTTGAAAAGACTGGGAAATAGTTTCACAATGCCTGAGAATATGGTGGGACTACTCTGGGATAGTATTTACTGACCCTAACTCTCATGGGAGGAATAAAGAATAGGAATTCTTTGAGCACCAAACTAGTATTTCTGAGCTGATTTGCATGCAGGTTCCCTGACAAAGGCCCAGGTACAGATGTATCTATAAAGGCCTCTTGCCTGTGACCTAAGAAGCAGTGTCTCATCCAGTTCTCAGAGATGGAGTCAGCCATTCTGCTAAGAGTGCTGCTGCTCTGGGCTGCAGGAGAAAGGTGCAGACAAGTCTTGGGAGCATCCGTGGGTGTCTGTCAGTCACTGTGTCCTAAGACTCTGGACCCTTGATCATTGGATTTATGGCATTTGTAACTGAGTTCAAGTTTCTAGTTTGCTTTTATTTTCTGGTTTCTCAGAATGATGCCAGGGATCATTGTCATAAGAGTTGCACCAAGTAACCTGCATTGCACTGACTTCACTATGTCATGACAGTAATGTATGTGCCTGCTATTCCAGGCTCCACTGCAGACATTGTTCTGATCCAGTCTCCACCTACTTTGGCTACATTTCTGAGACAGAAAGCCCCCATCATTTGTAGCGTCAGCCAGAGTATTGGGAAGTTCCTTTCGACTTATATAGTGATAACAGATGAAGAACAGCTTCCTAAAGTTCTGATATATGAGACATCCAATCTAGAGTCTGGAGTTCTTGATAGATTTGTTGGCAGCTTTAACACACGCCATTCATCTTGTGGATGTTGATGATGCTGGAGCATATTACTGTCAGAAGAATCAGGAAGACACTTTCACAATCTTTCATCATTGAACAAAAGTCTCTCAATCTTGTGTCTCACTTCTCCCAGACCTCAGTCTTATTTGGAAAAAAAATGTGTCAACTGCAAAATAGAAAATTCTTACATTAATGTATGTGTTTGCCCTATACTGTATGCTTTATACTTAAATTGTTAACCTACTACATAAATACTGTCCTGCAACTATTTCCTAAAGCATTTTTAATAAAACAATCTCTTACTAAGGAACAATTTCTACTTAATCCAAACTTTATCCTTTGATTTGAAAGACTTTCAACTAGTGAAGAATATTAGTCATCTTGCTTTCATGTATAGGCTATCATTCTCACTTTAATATTATATGTGACCATTTGTGTGTGTGTGTGTGTGTGTGTGTGTGTGTATGAATGTTTTTCCACAAGTGTGTGGATGCATGTATCTGTGTTGTGTGTTTGCACATTAGTTTATGTGATGATCCTAGGTTGATACAGAAATCTTTTGAGCATTCCTCCATATTAGCGTGTGCCAATATCTCTAGTCAAGCACAGAGTACACTCTCAGCCTTCTCTTGCAGTCCCCAGTCTCCTCCTTCTGAGCTGGACTTACAGGTGTGCAATCATAAGCACCAGAATTTAATGTGGGATCTAGGAATCTGAATTCATATAAATTGCAACACGTGAATCCTCCTGTTGCAAAGAAGCACTGCGCCATCTCCTCAGTGTCCTGATGTCTTTGTTTTTACCACATCCACTTCCTGGAGCTCACAAAAATTGCTCTATAGTTGACAGACAGTGTGCTCCCTTAACCTTCTCTGGAGAAGACGAAGCTCAGCATATTCATCCGTTGTTCATGTATTAATTTTCTGTGACTTCATCTTTCCTGTAAGCTCTTCTTCTTCCCATAAGTGGCTTCTTTCAAGTGACCAGTAGTCAGCTGGGCACAGAAGCACATGCCTGTGGTTTTAGCTGCATGTAAGGCTGAGGAAAACATAGTTTTAATCTTGGAGTGTAAGATAAACCAGAGAAATAATTTTCAAGAGAGCTACATCACAGAATTATATATGAATAATCAAATCTTGTTTTCAACCTCAGGATTTAGATTATTTGTTGTTAAACTTAGAGTTTTTAGACTCTAAATTGACTCCAACTGTTAACTGTACAGAATACTGCAGGACAAAGCATGGGTGGGCAAGTATGTGTGCGGTTTGGTGAGATGGATTTGTTGGATACCCAGAGAACATCTGATGATGTGATAGTTCCAGCACTGTTTCTTGAGGCTCTTCACACTGATTCTCATAGAGGCTATATTGTGCATACCCAGCCAAACTGTGTGTTTCTCTTTCCCCAAACCAGTGCCAGCATGTAAGATCTTCATTTCTTATTATTCCAGGAGAGGTCATTTATGTATGTGCTTTGGTTTATGAAATGTCTCAAAAATAATGCAACTTGATAGTCACAAAGAACCTGTAGCAATCACTAGAATGATTCTCTTAAGAGTGACAATCTGCAGAGAACAATAAGTAATGGACCTTTCTGGTGACTTATTTGATTTCAACTGCATATATGTACTCAGCATAGGCGTGGATCTTGTTTATACTTTGGCTCCATACATTGTACTGTGGAAGCTGTGTCTAGTGGCATCATGGTCGTTGCCTTGTCTGCCCATGAGAAAGAGAGCTCAGCTGTGCCTTGCTGCTCTGTTGCTCTTCCTCCTGCTGCGTTCTCAGTCTCTGGGCTCTGTGTTATTGTAATTATGTCTGAATGTCTGAGTGAAGCCTGTGACTTTTGCTACAGGGGTCTCAGGAAAGTGAACTGCACTGATGTGGCCCAGTGTGTCGTGACAGTAACATGGGTGTTCCTTCTTCAGAGCTCCACTGCACACATGGTGCCTACGCAGTCTTCTACTTTGGTCACGTCTCTGTGCTAGAAGGCTTGCCTCTCCTGCAGGTCTAGCCAAAGGGTTGGTGAATTTCCTTACAGTTTTATACACTAGTATCTACAAAAAACAAGACAGACTCCCAAACTCTTGATCTCTGGAGCATCATATTCAACATCTGAGGCATTGCCAGATTCAGCGGCCGTGGGTCTGGGACAGCTTTCACCCTCACCATCCATCCTGTGGAGGCCGACGTTGCTGCCACATATTACTGTCAGCAGAGTAGGGAGGATCTTCCCACAGTGCTCCAGGGCAGAACGAAATCCTCCTGGGGTTGCTGCTCACTTAAAGCTGAATCTCCCAAAGTCTCTCTTACCTCAGATACTTTAAATGTTGATTCCCAGTCTTATTTGGAAAAAAAAATTTCTCTAACGGGGAAATAAAAATTTCTTAAATCGATTATTATGTGTGTCCCAATTTGTATGTTTTATATTTACAGATTTTCTTACTATATAAAGAACATTCTTATACTATTTTTGAAAGCATTTTTAAATGCAATAATAACTTCCATAGAAAATGGATTCAATTTAATGGATACTTTCTTCTTAACTTCAAAAGAGCATCAAACAGTGAAAATTGTTACTCATATGACTTTCAATATAGGCTCATATGCTCACTTTGATATTTCATCTGTACTTTTTCATAGACACTATTCTCCTGTTCGTCTGTGTGGTGTATTTGCACATATGTGTGTTTCATGTTCCTAGGTTGATACATGAATCCTTTTTGAATGTCTCCTTTTACTTGACCACATTTTACTTTAATTATTACATAGTAAATCTCTTTTATCACTTTATCCCCATTCCAGCTAACATCACCTCCTGTTCTGTACCATTGCCTCATCAATGTAAATGATTAAATGATGCATTGATTCCCAATGAAGCTTCCTACGTTTCATTCCCCACCATGTAGTTTGGCCTAAGATAGAATCTCTAGTCAAGATCACAGTGCACAGATAGAACTAGTCTGCCCAGGTAGTCTACTCTTGGGGTGCCTTGTCTCCTCCTGGGACTCTATTTACAGATAAGTTGCCAAAACAACAATCTTACAACATAGGATTTAAGGCTCTGAATTCCTGTAATTTCTGAAAATTGGATCCTCTTTCTTGTAACATTGAATCATCTTCTCAGAGTCTTAATATCTTTTTATAAACCATGTTCATGTTCTCAAGCTCACAATAATGTCTTGTTAGTTGTTTATAAATGTACACCTGTGTTATACTTGTATTTGCTGTGTCGCATTGCCCCCTCCTCTGGCCTGGAGTTCCCTGGGCAGCACAGGATGGTCTTGACCTCCTTCCTCTTCCTCTTGAGTGCTGGGATGCCAATGTGGGCCATTGCGTTCCATGGCTTGTATTTCCTCATTGCTCAGGGGCTTCACACAGAATGAGTTCCAGAATCCCAAGTGTGCACAATTATGGAAGATTTCCTTAGCACACACTCTCCATCTTTACATTTGAGCTGCTTTACCTTCCTCTGGGGAAGATGGAAGTCCAACATCATTATCCTTTGACACTTGATTCACATGAGATGTAGTTTACAATTCCAGCTCCCCACACATGATGGTTTGGTAGTTTCCTATTGTTCTACATTAAACTAGCATTACTGTGAGAACATGAAATCATCCACACTCACAATCTAGGAGGGGATGACAGGGTCTTCTGCCCAGGGTCCATGGGCTGCATTCTCGTATGGAGTTTGAGGGTTTTTATTCCATATCTTTGAGGTCATTAACAGTGTTATTTCCTTTGGGTTGTGTGTCTGGGAATGCTAGTGTCTTTTTTTGCAGACTGCTTCCTGGGAGATACCCAAGTGCTGTACATGTCACAGAAATTCCCCTGATGTTTGAGATGCTCAGTAGTCACACAAGCAAAAAGATGTCACAATAGAGAGGCAACTTAGATCTTCTGTTTGTCATTTCCTTTGACACGTGGATGATACCATGTCTTTCACAGGATGCTTTTGCTTGAAATGTTTAGAAATCAGCTGAGTTTCCTGCATCTGGTCGTCCATGTATTTCCTAAGTTTTGGAAGGACTGTTTCTCACCTGAGCAATCTTCTCCTTCCATTATACTGGTTTTGTGTAATAACATTCCATAAAGTTTGGAAACTTTCACCTTTTTTCTAAGCTCTTCTTCCCATAAATGGGTTATTTCAAGTGACTGGTATTCAACCTGGGCATAACGGCACATGATTGTTAATTCTAGCTACTTGGAAACCTGAGGTAGGCAGATGGTAGGTTCAAGACCTACCAGGGAAACACTTCAAGAAAGCTACATTGCAGAGTTATACATGAGCAATCAAATCTTGTCCCCAATCTTTGGAAAACTCTGTATTATCTAGGCACTAAAGACTAGATTGTTTCTATCTCTTAATTGTTCTGAAAACCACAACAGTATATATGCATATGCAGGTATGTCTGTCGCCTGCTGCCAGGGCTTTGTTGACAGGAATACCCAGGAGTAGAACATCTGCTCATGTGATTAGCTGCATGTTCAGTTTCTTGACATTCTCTAGACTGATTCTCATAGTGGCTTCAGTGTACCTTCCCACTAGAATTATGTATGTGTTTCTTTTAGTCCAAATCAGTGTCAGCATTCCAAGTTTTCATGTTAGTAAGCATTCCAAGTTATTTATGCTTTTGGTTCGTTTTAATTTTATAAAATATGTTAATTTATAAGATTCGAAGGACCTACAGAAATCACTAGAACCATCCTATTATTAAGAGTGGTGATCTTCAGAATAGCTCAGGTTGTTGATCCATCTGGTGAATTTTACTTATATGGTCCACAATAGACTTGGACACTTTTTAAAAAATATATACACTGTACTGTGGACATTGCATCTGATGGCAACAAGAATTGTCTTTGCCTTATTTTTCCATGGGACAGAAAACTCAGTTATAAATTGATGCTCTGCTGCTCTTCCTGTCGTGCAGATTAAGAGACATGTTTCATGTTGTGCCAGAGGCAAACGACCTCTTGAGACATCATCCAAGCAGGGAGGTTTTTGTAGAGGGCTGTACTACTGGGGGAGGTTCTTTTGTACCTTGACAACAGTAATAAACTCCAGCATCCTCAGCCTCCACCCTGCTGATTCTGACAGTGAAATCTGCCCCTGACCCACTGCCAATGAACCTGTCAGGAACCCCAGGGCAACTGTTGGAAACCTTATAAATGAGACCCCGTGGATGCTGTGTCCTGGTTTGTGCACAATCCAATTCAGGTAGATGTTTCCATCACTGTAATCCAGGCTCTCACTGGCCCTGCCCGAGATGGAGGCTGCCTCTCCAGGAGCAACAGACAGAGACAGTGGACCTGAGTCATGTCATTATCTCCACAGGATCATAAACAATTAGAGGCAAATCATGTAAAGTACATCAACCATTTAAATTCTTGTCAAATTTTTAACAGAAATTACTATCGTGATGTTGATTTACAGTATCTAATTAAAAATGATCCAAGATTTGTAAAGTATAGAAGGTTCTTGAGAATTTGCCCATACCATCACATTCTTTGTATTTCAAATTTCTCTCTGAGTCCAGGTGCCTTTTCTTTGATAATCTATGTCTTACGATTTTAACATCACAACCAATCTTGAAGGAGAAATTACAAACATGTCATATGTGAGCTAACAGGAGACACGTGGCAACCAGCAGGCTCTAGGGCTCATCCATCTGTCCCTCTTCTCCTGAATCCCTCTGTCCTTACCAGGGGCCCAGATCAGTAGCAGTCCCAGGAGGTGACCAGGAAGCCTCATTCGGAGATGGTGACCTGAAGAGCAGCAGAGGGCTGGCCTGCAGCTCAGTGCTAGGATGTTGCTCAGAGCCTCAGGGCCCTTTGCTCAATCTCTGACTACCTGGCATTGCAGCTTGTCACATGCTGGTTAACTGCACTATCGTTTTCATTGGAGACAGATCTTTCTAGGTGTGTCAGGCTGCATGGAACTTGCTGTGCCACTCAGACTTCATGTTCATAATTATTTCATATATATTTTCTAATAATTCTTGTGCTTGGACGGAACCTACCATCTCTGAACTTCTTATTGCTTTTCTTTCTTATTCTTAGAACAATTTTGATTTCAGATGACATGATTCACTGACTTTGGCTTCTGAACTTTTTTTGTAAAGTTTAACGAGGACTTGGGATGGCTTGTCTTCTTTCAGGGAGGCTTTTATTTGTGTAAAGTGAAGCTATCCAGACCTCTTTGTAGGATGTTGATTTCTACAGCTTTTAGAGCAGGGCTTGTTAGCTTGTTCCATGGGGCAAATAGAAAGATCAGTGGGTAAAGGCACTTGCTGTCAAGTCAGCCATGCCTAACTTTTATACTTGAACTCACCTGTTGGAGAGAATAGACTGCTGCAGGTTATCAAATTGTTCTTTGACCTCCATATACATTAGGGCATATGCACACATGCATGGACATGTGCATGTGCACACACACATACACACACACACACACACACACACACACACACACTGAATAATCAATGTTAAAAGACTTCTACTACAGAAAATTTTAATTTGATCTGAGGAATCATTAATACAATAAATCATACAGAAATAGATTTCAATACTTTTTGGTATGCCCATAATTTCACAATTCGTTGAAGATGAAATCAATTTGTTGTACTATTGAGATAAATGTGCTTGCTTATTTTCACAAAAATGATTAAAACCTGACTTAATATTTGATGGCATAGTGTATAAAGCAACTTTAGTATATTTCAAAGTTGATAAATAATGCCATTGCATAATTGTCAATATCGAAGCTGTGGCTTTGTATAAACACATGACATAAAGTTAAAGAAGAATTTTAATGCATGTGAGAAATTGTTGGAGATTCTGCCTTCACTTCCAGGGTTTCCTTAACTACTTGTCACGAAAGAAACTCATGTGAGCAACTCAGATAGCATCTCTAAAATTCAAAGCTTCTAACACTATGCAATCCAAAGACAAATGAATTTGACTATCATGGGAAACAATGGTAGAAATCTAAGGTATGTTTTCAAAGAGAAAATATATTTGCATCTATAATCAAATCACTGCAATTTATAACAGAGAATAGTCTCAAAGCCGAACTGTGGCTCATATCATGACTTTAGGTTTGTTTTGTGACTCATTGAGTTTGACCAGTGCCATCTGTGTGCCCATGTCATGAACTCTTCAATGGAGTGGGGCAGGATCAGTAGTGGAAATGCAACTGAAGCCATTGATTGCACTGCCTCATCTTCCTGAATGTATCAGTGTATTAGTTAGGGTTCTCTGAAGAAACAGAATCTACAGAATGTAGTGTATACAAATCAGTTTATTAAAAAAAACTCAAAATAAAAATAGTGTCCTTCAAGATAGCAGCCCCCTGCAGCCTCTTTCCTGGCTGGAATGTTCCACAAAGCCAACAAATCCCAAGAAGGTTTCAAATCATTGCTCCTCTGGAGGGTTGAAGATGGTCGGTTCCATAGTCTGTGAAGAACAACTGGGCTCTGATGTCATCGATGAACAGCGAGCAGCAACAAGGCCTAGAGACCAGGCTCCAAAGGTAGTGGGAACAGCAACAACGTGATGGAAAAGGGGAGGCTCCAAGTCAGCCAAGGATGGACGCAGCAACAGCAACAAACAAGAAGGCCACATGCTCTGAAGGCGAACCACGTGCACGCAGAGTGGACTACCCAGCAAGTCGACACCAGATGAGGGAAGAGCAAGTCCCTCCTCCTTGCACCTCCTATTATCCAGTCCACCACTGGAAAGTACCACCCACTATAGGCTGGGTTCTCCACAGCAATCAGTCAAGTACCTGAAGACTTGTTCAGGGGCCATTCCAACCACTAACCTTCCACTGCTACCCCCAAACAGTCTGCAACTGTGAAGTTGACACCAAAATGCAACCATAACAATCAGTATAAGAGAATTTAGTCAATCCTACAATCCTCCTCGGCCATGTCTGAACATTGGAAAACACATTCCTGTGTAAACCCAGTGCAAACTCCACGTGTTGTGAGTTGGCGATTAGAACATCTGTGCCTTGTTCAGCAATGAAACTTCTCATCCTCCCAGTCTCTCCAAGCTCTTTGATTCCTTGTCCCCCACCTCTTCTGTTCTCTGACTCACAATAGAGATGGGATAGAAGTCTTGTTCAGGGCTGAGGACTCATGTACTGATTATCACTAACATCTCTTGCAGCCATGAATCTCTAAGTTTACCATCCTTTGCTGCAAAGAGAGGCTTCTTTAATGAAGAATGGCAGAACATCGATCTCTGGGTAGAAACATCAGTAGTTGGAAGACAGTTTCACACTGTGTCGGTTTAAAGAGAAGTGAGATTTAAGTTATTCCAGTAGGTCAGTGACCTCCCCATCACGGATATTGAATAGTTTGACAACATCAGCATGAACCACCTCCTCAGGTCAGAGGACATCTTGCAGAAATTGGTTCTCTCCTACTACCATGTGGATCCTGGGATCAAACTCATGTTGTTAGACTTCATGGCCTCTACCTCTGAGCTACCTAGTGGCCTAAATTGATTTTTCACTTTAGGTTCATAACCTTTCTTTGCATTGCCTGCTCAAGCTTCCTTTCTGTCAATCTCCATGACATTGATGGATTTGCCATAGGGCCACTTGGTGGTGCCATGTTCCCCTTCTATTCTTTTTTTTTTTTTTTTTAGAGCTTTTTTTTTATTAAAAATTTAATTATACATTTTAAAATTTTTTACCAGTTCCCTCCCTCCCCCCTCCTCCCCCTCCCCTTCCCCCAGTGCCTCCCCCCCAATTCCCAGAGAGTCCTTTATTGTGTATGCCTAACTCTCCACTGGGTCCTCCTCTCCGATGACATATAAGGACCCAGTGGCATTTCCATAAGCCCTTTCTCTTGTTCCCCTTAAGCATAAGATCACTACTATGGCTGTCAATCCCTTGCCTCCAGGGGTCTCGGTGCCCTTAACAGATGCTAGACTTTATGAGGGCAACAGTGCACTGGACATTGCGCAGGGCATGCAAAGTCCCATTATGATTGCTTTGGCCCCAACTATTGTTGAGAATCTTGCAAATCGTTGCTCCTCCCATCCTTTTGCTCTTACAATCTTACCGCCCCCTCTTCCACAAATGTCCCTGAGCTCCAGGATGGGGAGAGATTAGGCTGGCCTAGTTCTATGTGATTGATATAGAGTCTCTGAAGTTCTGGATTGTGGTTTGTTGATTTTCTTTTGCAGTTTTGCTGCTCCTGCAACTCCCTTCACTCCATTCTGCTGGGCACTGTATGTCACCCCCTGGCCAGAGACAAAAAGCTGTTAAACTGGAGTCTTGTTGTAATAGCACATTCAAGGGTAGATGTAATAAGAGTAGGAAACCTCACTGAGGGAGGGATCCATCACCCATTTGCAAAATGATTACTTTTTATCTGCTAGACTATATGCCCTCCCCTTCTGGTGAGATCAGGAAAGAACGTCTGTGAACTTAACCAGGTTTCTCATTACTTACTTGCAGACCTTGATGGAGGCCTATTTTCTCTGCTGTAACATGGTCTCCTCTCTCCTTGTTTCTGGTGTGGCCCTCCTAACCCATCTCTCTTGTTCATAATTCTTGCAATTACTGTGTTACATAGGTTTACTTTTGAGTGTCTCAATGTGGGCTGGGTGAGTTTGGTACTAGGAGCCACCTATTAGGGAGTACATACGGCGCTTAATTTTCTGGGTTTGGGATACTTCACTTAATATAATTCTTTCTAATGACATCCATTTTCCAGCAAATTCCAGTAATTCATCATTTTTGATGGCTGAGTAGTACTCCATTGTATAGATGTACCACAGTTTCCTTATCCACTCGTCAACTGTTGGACATTTAGGTTGATTCCATGACTTTGCTATTGTAAACAGTGCTGCTATGAACATGGTCGAGCTTGTGCTATCTGCTATCGAGGCGAACCTCTGCTGCATGGGGGGTTATTCCCAAAAGTGGGATAGCAGGGTCATACGGCATTTCAATCTTTAATTTCTTTAAGAATCTCCAGACGGCTCGCCAGAGTGGCTGTATGAGCCTGCATTCCCACCAACAATGTAGGAGAGTTCCCCTCTCTCCACATCCTCTCCAGCATTTGTCGTTGTTTGTATTGTGGATTTTTGCCATCCTGACCGGGGTGAGATGATATCTCAGGGAAGTTTTGATTTGCATTTCCCTGATGGCGAAGGAAGTGGAGCATTTTTTAAGATAATTGTTAGACATTTTAATTTCATCTCTGGTAAAGTTTCTTTGAAGTTCCAGGGCCCATTTTTTAATTGGGCCAGTGTTTTCCTTGGAGTTTAATTTTCTAAGTTCTTTGTGCACTCTGGACAGTAGAGCTCTGTCAGATATGTGGTTAGTGAAGATTTTCTCCCATTCTGTGGGTTGCCTTTGAGCTCGTGTGACAATCTCTTTATCTGAACAGAAGCTCTTTAATTTCAAAAGATCCCAACTGTTGAGAGTCGGTAGCAGTGATTGTGCCATTGGATGTCTGTTTAGGAAGTGCTGGCCTAGCCCAATCAGCTCGAGGGAGTTCCCTATCCTTTCAACTATGGTTTTTAAAGTCTCTGGCCTGATATCAAGGTCCTTGATCCATTTGGAATTAAGTCTTGTACATGGTGACAAGTACGGGTCCAGCTTTAATCTTCTGCATGTGGAGATCCAGTTTTGCCAGCACCATTTGTTGAAGATGCTGTTCTTTTTCCATTGGATTCTTTGGGCCCCTTTGTCAAAGACCAAATGGCTGTAACTTTGTGGGCTTATATCTGGGTCTTCAATCCTTATCCATTGATTTGTGTGTCTATTTTGGAGCCAGTACCAGGCTGTCTTTATAACTATGGATTTGTAGTATAGCTTAGGTTTGGTATGGTAATACCTCCAGCTGTGTTTTTGTTACTCAGGATTGTTTTTGCTATCCTGGGTCTTTTGTGCCTCCATATGAACTTTGAGATTATTTGGTCAACTTCTTTGAAGAATTGCTTTGGGATTTTGATTGGTATAGCATTGAATCTGTATATTGCCTTTGGTAGGATGGTCATTTTTACAATGTTGATTCTGCCAATCCAGGAACAAGGGAGGTCTTTCCACCTTCTGGTGTCTTCTGCAATTTCTTTCTTTAGGGTTTTAAAGTTTTCATTGTAAAGGTCTTTTACCTCCTTAGTTAGGTTTATACCAAGGTATTTCATTTTTTTAGGGGTTATAGTAAATGGCATGGTTTCTCTCAAGGCTTTTTCACTTATTTCATTCTGGGCATATAGGAAGGCCTCTGATTTTTGCACATTTATTTTGTATCCTGCCACCCTGCTGAACTTCTCAATTAGTTCCAGGAGCTTCCTGGTGGAGTTTTTGGGATCCCTCAGGTATAAGATCATGTCATCTGCAAATAGGGATAGCTTGATTTCTTCCTTGCCGATTTGAATCCCTCTTATGTCCCTATCTTGTCTTATGGCTTCAGCTAAGACTTCAAGTACAATATTGAATAGAAGTGGTGAGAGTGGACAGCCTTGTCTAGTTCCTGATCGAAGTGGGAATGCTTCCAATTGTTCCCCATTGAGCATAATCCTTCCTGTGGGCTTGTTGTATATAGCTTTTATTATATTGATAAAGGTTCCTTCCATTCCTACTGTCTCTAGCATTTTGATCATAAAAGGCTGTTGGATCTTGTCAAAAGCTTTTTCTGCATCTATCGAGAGTATCATGTGGTCTTGGACTTTGGACTGGTTTACATGATGAATTACATTTATTGATTTGCGTATGTTGAACCAACCTTGTGTGCCAGGGATGAAGCCTACTTGGTCCCCGTGAATGATCGTTTTGATATGTTTTTGAATCCGATTTGCTAAGACTTTGTTGAGAATCTTTGCATCTGTGTTCATCAGGGAGATTGGCCTATAGTTTTCTTTTTAAGTGAATCTTTATTAGGTTTTGGGATTAAAACGATATTAGCTTCATAGAAGGAATTTGGTAGTGTTCCTTCCTTTGCTATTTGATGGAACAGTTTAAGGAGTATTGGTGTTATTAACTCCTTAAATGTCTGGTAGAACTCTGTGCTGAATCCATCTGGTCCAGGACATTTTTTGGTGGGAAGATTCGAGATTACTTCCTCAATTTCCTTATATGTTATAGGACTATTTAAATAATTCACAACTTCCTGATTCAATTTAGGTAAGTTGTGTTTACTTAGAAATTCATCCATCTCTTTTGTGTTGTCAAACTTCACAGAGTATAAGTTTTTGAAATATGACGTTATAATTCTCTGGATTTCTTGGGTATCAGTAGTGATAACTCCATGTTCATTTCTAATTTTGTTAATTTGGGTTTTCTCTCTCTTGCTTTTAGTTAGTTTAGCTAGGGGTGTATCAATCTTGTTGATTTTTTCAAAGAACCAGCTTTTTGATTGGTTGATTTTTTCTATCGTTTTCTTAATCTCGATTTCAGATATTTCTCCCCTTATTTTGCTAATCTCTTCTCTTCTACTGCTTTTGGGATCAGATTGCTCTAGTTTCTCTAAAGCTTTAAGCTGCATTGTTAAGTTCTTTATTTCTGATGTTTCCATTTTTTTGACGTGGGCATTAAGAGCTATGAACTTACCTCTTAGAACAGCTTTCATTGTGTCCCAGAGATTTTGGTAAGTTGTATTTTCGTTATCATTCACTTTCAGGAAATCTTGAATTTCCTTTTTAATTTCTTCCTGAATCCAGTTCTCATTCAGCATCATAGTGTTAAGTTTCCAGGAGTTAGTGTATTTTCTCTTGTTTGATGTGTTGTGGATGTCCAGCTTTAGGCCGTGGTGGTCTGATAGGGCACAGGTTAGAATTTCAACTTTCTTGTATATGTGTAGATTCATTTTGTGGCCCAATATGTGATCTATTTTGGAGAAAGTTCCGTGTGCTGCTGAGAAAAATGTGTATTCTTTGGTGTGTGGGTGAAAAGTTCGATAGAGATCTGTAAGGTCCATTTCTTTCAGGGTTTGATTAAGTTCCAAAGTGTCTCTGTTAAGCTTTTGACCTGTTGATCTATCCCATGTAGAGAGGGCGGTGTTGAAGTCCCCAAGAATTATCGTTTGGGGGTTGATTTCTTGCTTTAGACGCTGTTGGGAGGCACCCGTATTAGGTGCATGTATGTTCAGTACTGTAAAGTCTTCCTGGTGAATTGTACCTGTGACTAAAATGTAGTGTTCATCTGTGTCTCTTATGGTTTTCTTTGGTTTGAAGTCCACTTTGTCCGAAAGCATAATTGCTACCCCTGCCTGTTTCCTGATTCCATTAGCTTGCAGATTTTGGACCAGCCTTTCATTCTTAGGATGTGCCTATCTTTTGTGGTGAGATGAGTTTCCTGAAGGCAGCAGATTGTTGGATTGTGGTTTTTAATCCAAGTTTGTAATCTGTGTCTCTTGATCGGTGAGTTAATACCATTGACATTTAATGTTATAATGGAGAAATTATTTTTAATTCTTGACATTTTTTATGTTTAGTAGATTTTGTAAGCGTGTTGTTTGATATTTATGTTTAGGTGGTATTATACTTCCCTTCTGTCCTCCTGGATACACTTGTTCTTTTCTTCAAGCTTGAGTATCATTTCTAGCATTTTTTTTTGAAGGCCTAGTTTGGTAGACATGTATCCCTTCAAGTTGTCTTTGTGCTGGAAACCTTTTCTTTCTCCCTCGATCATGACAGATAGTTTTGCTGGGTATATCAGTCTGGGTTAGCATTTTTGCTCATTTAATACTTGAAGTATGTCTCTCCAAGCTCTTCTTGCTTCTACTGTTTCCATTGAGTAGTCATTTGTTATTCTAATAGGTTTACCTTTAACAGTGACTTGCTTTTTTTCTCTTGAAGCTCTCAGCACCTTTTCTTTGTTTTGAATGTGGAATGTTTTGAGTATTATTTGCCGTGGTGATTTTCTATTTTGGTCATATCTGTTTGGAGTATGCAATGCCTCTTGTATTTGGATAGGCCTCTCGTTCTTTAGTTGTGGGAAGTTTTCATTTATGATGAATTGAAATATTTCCTCAGGTGTGGTATTTTGTTATTCTTGTTCTGTTATTCCATGAATGTGCATGTTAGTCTTCATCAGGGTGTCCCTTATCTCTTGAACGTTCCTTTCCAGTATCTTTTTGGCTTTAACAATCTCTTCCATTGAGCTGGTTAATTCTCCCACTTTGTCTTCAAGATCTGAAATTCTATTTTCTGCCTTATTTGTTCTGCTGATAATACTCTCTGTTGAGTTTTAGGTTGAAGATAACTTGTCTTTTAGTTCAATTTTAAACTCTGCCTGAGACTTTTTTAACTGCTTTATGCCTATTTTTGTTTCTTGAAGTGTTTTTCTGAACTCCTCCAAGTGCCTGTTGTGTTCCTGTTCAAAGTGTTTGATTCGTTTGTTTAACTCTTCTAGGATTTCCTCTTTCATAGTATTAATCGTGGTAATGATCATACTCTGAAAGTTGTTATTTTAGGTCTGTCTTTCTTGGCTATTTTCTATGAATTTGTTCTGGTTGGAATCCATCATTATGGGGTTAATTCTTTCTGTGGGAGATTGGTCTTCTTGGGTTTTTTTTTCTCATGGATCTGCACTTTGACTTGGTCATTGTTGTTTTGTATTTTAGGACCATTCAGTTTCTGTGTGTTTTTCACTGAACTGATGTAGTTGGCATTGTTACACTTGCCAGTTATTACTAGTGCTTGCCTTGGATTGGGTATGTTTGTGTATTGTTATTGTTATATCCTAGATGAGGCTACTAGGCTTGTAGTATGTCAGTTAAGTCAGGTTAAGTAACCAGGGGGTGAATATTAGTATGGTAGTGTACTTTTACAATTTATTATCTTGGTGATATGTGAGGGTGAGTGGTGTACTCCCTGGAGTTGTATGTTTTTGGGGTGGCTGTATGAGGAAGTTGATCTACAGCAATTGATACTAGAATGGATCAGTAATGTGAAAAAAAAAAAAGAAAAAAAAGGTTTACTCATCTTTGGGCTGCCTGTGAAGAATCTCTCCCACATGATAGGATGATTGTAGAGGACTCCAGATGTATGACCTTTGTCCCTTAGAGTTTTGCTTGAGTTTCCTTTGGACACTATTGAATTCTGAGTAGCAGTGTGTCTTCACTGAACCATGTGCGTAGGTCCCCGGTGGGCTGAAGAGGCAGAGGGTCTGATGTTGATGGCAGAATTCTTCACCTGGGACCTTCGGGGGGTGGCGGAAGCGCGCGGGGGCGGGAAGACAAGAGGAGCTGGGGTCCGGGGCGGGGCCCAGGCAAAGCCGGAGGCTGCCTGAGTGCTTGCCAGGAGACGGGGCCCACTGACTTCTCTTGATGGCTAGTGTGCCTAGCCGACATTCTGGGGATCCCCAGTGTCCTCCTCTGGAGCCTGAATTTACAGGTGGGTTGCCACAACCACAAGCATTTCAGGTGGAACCAAGGATCTTTAATGCTGGTTTTCACAGCATCCATTTGGTGAAGCTTCCTGAGAACCCTTCTGTAGTTGATAATAAGCATTGGCCTACGCTGAATTTGTATTTGCAGCTTTGATTCTGTGTATCTCTGTGACCTTCCCCTATGTTAGTCCTTCATTTATTTATTTATTTTTTGAGTCAGAGGGGGTCTTGGATGTCCCTTATCATCCAAGCCAACTTTATTGTAACATACAGGGGGTTTATAATTAAGAAGCAGAGCCAAATTCAGGACAACATCAAAGAGGAGCAGAACCAAATTCTTTATGGGTTTATGTAAAACATATGCATTCTAGTTAACAAAGAGAAGTCAGGAGTGACATCTAGCTGCTGTGGGACCAGACATGATGTCGCCAGGTAGAGTAAACAGGCATGTCACCTTGTTGCTAGAAGAGAGTGGACAATGTATGCCCCAACAGTTACTTGGCCAGTGCATTAATATCTCTCAGGTAAGCAGGAAAGAACTGTTGGGGGAGGAACAGCCCAGCCAGTTTCTTAGAGAAACCAAAGCATTCCAAAGGACCTGGGAGTTTTCTCAACTTCCCAGGAGGGATTTCAGCCTATCATTGTCTTGCAGACAAGAGGCAAACTCAACTGCCCAAGGGAGGAGTCACTCAATGGCCTGTTCAGTTGCTAATGTATCATCCAGAGCTCAGGCTTCTGGGCCTAGCAACCCCCACAGTTCCTCCTTGTTTTTATTATTTAAAAAAAAATAGACCTAGTTTCAATATTAACAAAGCTGAGATTACAAAAGGCAAACAAATCAATTCCCAAATAGCAACAAGTGTCAAGCCAGTCTGATCTTTTTTCTAGAGTTTTAAAAGTACATGTTATTTAAATGAGTCTCAATTTTGTCCCAGATATAAATTCTATCTCAGTACCAATACTGACTTATTTTACATTTAGGAGAAGCACAATTAACAATAACACAATAGATACATTTCATGGGATAAATGCAAGCAAAAGTCAACAGACAATTGTACACTTTTAGGAACCAAAAGTAAAACATAGTGAGTACACAATAGTGATTTTTAAGTAGACAATATGATGAGTAGAGTTAACTTTCAAAGTCCAGTTTATGAAAGACTCTTACAGTCAGTCCAAACAGAGGTCAAGAATCCATCATAGAAGTAAATATTTTGTGTCCAGGCATTGATCATCTAAGAAAGTCTGATACTTAAGTCTAGAATGTTGAAGAATAGAGCAGCGCGAGAATAGCCAAGGGATGCCTGGGGGTCACTGGTTGTTGAGACTTTTCCGGCTCTTTCACGTATCAGAGTGTCTAGTTGGCTCCAGGTCAGGATCTGGCTCCTCAAGTTGTTCTGCATCGATGCCAGCTCCTTTTCTCCTATAGGCTGAGAGCTGTGATCTTGTCAGGGAAGCTCTCCATGATTTTCTATTGGGCAAACTAAATGCTTGGGAATCCACCTGTTGATGGAGAAACACAAAGATACCCGCAACTCCAGCAGAGCTCTGAGTCTGGTTAGAACAGGTGTATGTCAAAGGTGTTCTGCCATTATAAAACCATTTTAACTGTATTTCTTTTTTTAATATAAAATGGAGGAAAGAATTAAATAAGGTATATCTGAGGAAGTCCATTCCCCCTCCTTAATTTATAAAATACCATTTAATCATGTCATTAGCACATTAACAACAGTAATTATAATTAATAAAAGAAAAATTTGTCCTATGATAGTATAGGTTACTATCTAGGAGAGGTTTTGAAAAGTATATGATTGATTTTCTCTAAAATCAATCTTAAACAGCCTGTTAGTAGGGGGTCTCAAACCTCTGTTGGAATCTCAACAATAGTTTGTTTAAGTATCAACAAGACTTTCCAGGCAAGGGCTGTACTACCAGGAGTGGTCCTGGTGACATTTGATATGTATCTTAGTCCTCTGAGGAATTACAGATAGAGGGACTTTAATGTTTTACTTTTTTGTGTCATAATTATAGCATAACTTTTTTAGTAACTATAAACTTTATCTTTAAAACAAATAAAGAATTGGGCTTTTTAGGCAATTGTGTAGACATTTATAAATATATACTTTGAAATCTAAGATATTGTACCTCTCAATTTATTTATTTACTTTAGCATCAAGTAAACACAAAATTTATATTTTTAAAATACATGAATCTTATAAACACAAAAACATTACATCAAAGATAAACAACTTTAAATCTCATTTTGAAATGAAAATGTTAAATAATTTATAAAAATTTTTTTAATTTTTTATTATTTATTCAACTGTGTGCATGTACGTGTGTATGTACGTGTGTGTATGTGCACGCGTGTGTGTGTGTCTGTGTGTGTGTGTGTGTGTGTGTGTCTGTGTATGTGTAGAACCATGGATGAATTCGCAAACCACCATGGATGCCTCCACCTCCTTCTGCCCCGGGATTCACAGGCTCCGCCCTACCAGGACCAGAAGCGCAGGCCGCCCCCGCTTCCACCTGGCGTCTATATGTGGGATCTGGGATCCGAACTCAAGACCTTCCGCCTGCAAGGTGGAGGCTTAACCCCTGAGCCACCTCTCCAGCCCCTATTAATTTGTTTTTTAAAATTTGTTTTTTAATCTTTTAACTTTCATTGTAAGAAAGTCTCCAATATCTATAGGTTTCCTTCAAAAACTTCTTTTAAAAGTTTTGAAGTCTCAAAAACTTATTAACCAATATTATAATTTTGTTATAGGAAACAGCCTCATGTCAAATGTTACAGGACTCATGAAAAGCGGGCAACTAGAAAGAACCCGTGGAATCCATGAGAAACAGGCATGGAACTAGAAATGGCACTAGAGTGCCACCAGGGTCTAAGCCAAAGATTGTTACCAGGGCAAGCCTTGGACATTGACTTTTTTCTCATAGGTTAACTCCCATTGGGCCTACCCAATGGTTCTGAGGCCTAGGTGGGGCTAGAGGAGAGCTCATCTCCATAATCTCCTCATAGGGAAATTGACCTTATCTCTGGGAGGACTGGAGTCAGTTCCTCCTTAGGGGTGTTTCTTTAGGGTGATTCTAGCCTCTAGCTGAGGGGAATGGCCATAAGGAATCTAAAGACCTTCAAAGACTGTGAAACCCATCCTAGCATAGCTGTTTTAGACCTGCCTATTGTACCCCTTAACTTTCTGAGGACCCAGACTGCTCAAGGGAAGAGGGGCGACTATGCTCTGGCTACTTCCTGCTGAGCATAGATGACTTTATTACCTCAAGGTCCATTTAAAAGAGACAAAATACAGATAAATTGAGCCTCCAAGATCTACACAAGAATTAAACCATTATAACTGAGGAGGCATAATGAATAAACCAAATAAACTTAGCAGTCTTACTGTGGGTACAAGCAAGAGTTAGTAAAGAACACGTGCTTGTAAGGTATAAAAGCCAAGAGCTGCAAACAATCTATATATTGGAGACCTTTCTCCTCTGGCTATTGTAAATCTCCAAGATCTCATTTTAAAACCTGTCTAAAACCAGGTGAACCATCTGATTCTTTGTACAGAACAATCTGAATTAGTCCTCCTTAGGACCACTCCTCAGATCTAAGTAAAAAGCCAGCATTCTGATTGAAGTGCAGGCTTGAATTCTTGTTTCACCTTAGCAGGCATACACATGGGAGCATGTAATTAGAAAGCAGATTTGTTCCCAAAAAAGGGAGCTCATACATACCAGGAGAAGGAATAAATTCCAATGAACTTTTTAGATGAAATTATATTTTCCTGGCTGCTAGATTTGATGGGATAAAATTCTGTCAGAGGGGCGAGCAAGTTCTGTCAAGCAATGTCATAGTGACTTTGCCATTTTGGGAACACATGGAAAAGCCTTTAAGAACACAATGACATTTTCATTTGTAGTCCTATTAAAAGTCAAAACCAAGTGATAAAATTTTTCGTGAAAGAAAGCTTATTATTTGTCAGAAAAACAATTGTGATTGATATAAAACATAACTAGTTAAGGCCTTAGATTTTACCAAAATTATTTGTTTTTATTTTTAAGTATGTATACATGTATCTAAAAATGGCATGCCAAAATTTAAATATTAGCGCACAACATGAATAAAAAGGACTGAAGTGGCCACAGATACGTTGAACACAAGACATACCACATATAAACACAGAACACATAAACATACAAACACATTAATAACATATGATTTACCATCAACTGTCTTAAAATTATCTTTGAAAGCTTCAAAGGAAGGTTAACATTTAAAGTCCAGCAGCTTAGTGTAATTATAAAAACCACTATTGAAAGCAGAGTAAACCTTAAAATTTAGTACCCAAAAACAAATTATTATATAAGAAACCTCATCTTAACAACAGATGAATTAACTGCCTGATTTTTATTTCTCCAAAAATCAATCAGTTAACATTTCTACAAGTGTCATTTGTATTTTCAAAGTTTTGTATTTTTGCTTTCCTAGTTGAGATCCTCCTGCCCATAGCCACAGAAGTGGAGGTTTTTTTTAGTTTCTCTGGAGGAGCAGCTGCTTTAAGGATCTCAGATTTTTTTTTCTTTTTTATCATAATTTAAGGATTATATCGGGAGGAACATTTTCTTGTCCTCTTAATTTTCTCTGATCTATATGAATCCAAATTCTAGGATTTAAGCTCCCTTCGATAAAAGAAGCCTGGAATTCTGTAACAAGATTTAAAACCCTTAATAATTGTTTTTTGTCTATCTTTATCTTTTCTGCTTTTATCATTTGTCTCTCCTTTATATAAGCCTGTCCCATTTTACTTGACTTTCTTTAACCTCTGATTGATGCTTCGGTCTAAACAACTCTCTAAACAACTCTCTTACATATGCCGGCTAAGTTCCCCGAAGTTCCTTACCTTTAATAAGTTAACTCCCCCGTACTTCAGCCCAATGTTAGGGCACCATTTGTCCGGGCCCACGAACCAGCATGAACCCGAACCTACAAACGTGGGAATCTGAAGTGGGAGCGGTAGGAATTAAAAGTTTCAGGCTTGAGTCAGAGGGGCTCTTGGATGTCCCTTATCATCCAAGTCCCCTTCATTTAATTTTTATGTTTTCTCTTTTTCACCTTTACCCAGTATTCACATTTTTTCTAAGAATATGTGCACATGTGTAGTGAAACACTTTTCTTGTCTTATTTTGTTTACATTTTCCTTTCTTGTTGCTTGATTAGAAATGGTCTCACTGCTTACAGCACAGGATGTTTTTGAACTGCTGTCTCTTCCTCCTCACTGCTGGAATTTGAAAACGTGTCATTCTGTCCAACAGTTTTTAATATTGTTACTGCTCTGGAAGTGCAGATGGAGAGAGTTCCAGTAGCCTGAGTGTGTCCAGCATCAAACATGGAGCCACACACCGTCTGTCTTACCTCGGCCCCCTTTGAAAAGCAGCCCTGCCTGGCCAAGGCAGAAGGGCAAGAAAATGATCTTTTGATATTTGACTCATTTCAGACGCAGATTTCTGCCCTTGTCCAGCTTATCATACCAGCTCCTCACATACAGTGTTTTATAGCTTGGTTATTTTTTGAATGCTCAACAATAATGTAGTATTAGTTTAGGGATTTGAAGCAGTGAAACCTAGGATCTGGATAGGGAATGGTTGGGTCCTCTGCCCAGGTCCATGGGCAGAATTTCCTCATTCTCATGAGAATATTCAAGATTCTTCTTTCCCCATCCTTCTGGTTCTTTGAAATATTGTTTTCTTTGTTATATTGATGTTGAGATAGCTAAATGTTTTCAGTATATTTCCTGTGGGATACCCAAGTGCCATACAGGCCACTGAATCTCCACTGATACCTGGGAAGTTACATCAATAAAGAGAATCCACAGCAGTGAGGAAATCCAGATTTTCTCTTTTAATTGCCTTTGTCAATTGGTCTGTAATATGTCCTGGTTAGGACACTTTTGCTTGACGCATTCAGAAATCAGTTGACTGTCTTGCACTTGAGTATCATGTATTACCTAATATTTGCAGAGTTCAGCTATTGCTTACTTGAAGAGGTTTTCCAACAATTCTTACCCTTCTGGAATGTCTCAGTGCAACCATACACTTCTTTTTCCCTAACTGGCTTATTTCAAGCTGCAAGTATTCATGCTAGGATTCATGCTGAGTCCTAGCTACTTTGAAGGCTGAGGAAGAAATTTTCTCTGCTTCCTGGAATTCAAAACCAAATGGGGAAATATATTTCAGGAACGATACATTGCAAAGTTATAAATGAGTAGTCAACCTTCCTCCTCAATGTCAGTGACGTTTTCTTTCTGCTTATTCCTTTCTCTGGGTTCATATCTTTTCTCTTTATTTCCTTCATTTTCTTACCTTCACTTAAGTTATGTGACATACATAAACATATATACTGTATATGTATATTTGTACATATATGTACCCATGATCACATACATGTCTATATATGATTTTATGTGTAGTCTCTTGAGAAACTGCTGATCATCTTAATGATATAAGAGACACAAAAACAATGGAGACTATTACTTAGCACTTGGTTGCCTGCCAGAATTGAACAGAAGCACCCTACTCCTGAAGACTCACTTTGGCCACAGGACATGAAGACAACAAAGTGATTCTAAAGCTAAGTTTTAAGAGAAGAAGATCATTTAAGTGCAATGGTGGCATTGTTGTTATAGGATCAACATTTCACTCTACATTTGGATGTATGGGCTGCTCATCGGCAGGAAATTTATGCCTGGCCACTGTAAGCCTGGCTGAGAGCCCTTGACTGGGGAGGGTCCAGGCTGTAGAGGAAAACCCGTCACTAATTTGCCAAGCAGATGCGGTAAGATAACACCTTCCAAACATTTAACTTCAAGTCAGTCTGCAACCATGAAGAATTCTCTCAATTGAGGTTGGTCAATAAAGAGGCCATAAATGATCTGACAGCTGAAAACAAGTGACTCAAGAATATTTGGATACCAGAAGGTCAGTCTTAGTGCCCCAATGACATACCTGCCTGTTCATTATAGAAGATGGAACACAAAAGAGAAAATCAGATCGGCCGAAAAATACTTCAGTCAGTGCTCTCTAGACATAAAACCAGCCCAGCCATGAAGGCCTTGCATGCTTGCTCACCTGCACAACACCTATACAAGATAGGAATAATGCCATGGACAAGGAACAAGAAGAAATTCAGGAGATCGTACATTGATGGTCAACAATGAACTCAAGAAGAGATCCTGAAATATTTCTCCTACTATAGCAGTTGCTCAAGGATACGCAAACACTGACTTCTCTTGTGGGGCTCAGTGGGACACATAGACATGAACGGACATTGGCAAAGGAGGGAATCTTGTTGAAAGATGACATCTCTCATTGTGAAGTGGAGAGATCAATAAGGTAATGGGGGAAGGAAAAAAACCCAAAATCATCATCATTTTAATTGACATAAATAAATAGAAAACCAATGAAACATAGATTACACAATTATGTTGATGTCTTTAGGACAATGTTGCTTGTGATCAGAGAAGCTGAGTCCCTTTCTAGCTTTAAGTGATAAAAATAAATATGACAGAATAGGGACTGGAAAATGGATCAAGGGTTAAATCCTTTGTCCTCACAAACATAGGACCTTAATATTAATCCCAGATCCCATGGAAAAATGCTTGGCCAATCAGCCTGCACTTTTGTCCCTGGAAGGTAGCCCCTGAGAAACCCTAGAGTAAAGCAATAAGGAGGTACAAGAGTCCCGGTTGATTCCAGATGTCACCCTTGGGCCACTGGAGGCAGACAGACTCAACTGATTTCTTCTACACACCAGACAAAAAAAAACAAATATAATACATGACTAGTTCCAGTATAATAGCACTTTTTTGTGACAGTGGAATGCTGGTCCAACAGTGTCTTTGAGCTGAGTGAAGCAGGAGACCCTATGTTTATTCTGAATGAAGCAAGTTGACACATTAGATCATGTTCCCAATACTTCATGTGCTTTCCATTCTCTCATCTCCAGCTGTTTATAGATTTGGCTTAAAGGGCAGTAGCGGTGCCAACTTACCTTCTGATATATACCAGCCACCTCCTCTTTTAAAGTAAAATTGATCACCCCTTGTTGAGATTCATTCTGTGAAATAATACGTTGTTGTTAGAAAATAAAAAAAAATTACTGGGGATAATTGTATTTCTAAAATAGTGCACATACTTCACAAAAAACATCTACATGGCACCTCAAATAAACTTAACATGTGCAGAGTCATCTGAACAAGTCACCACATTCCTTAGGATCTGCTTGAGCTGATCTCCAGAAATGTTTTGTCTCTGGGTGAATCAAGAGCAGGTGTCCCTTTGAGCAACAGCCTAATTTTGGGGGGGGGCTGATTTGCATCTGGGTGGCTAGCAATGTTCCAGCTGCTCAGAGCATCTTTAAAGGCGGCTGTCAGAGGTCCAAGAAGCAGCCTCTCATCCAGCTTTACAAGATGGTGTCATCCACTCTCCTGCTCTGAGCGCTGCTGCTCTGGGTTCCAGGTGAGAGATGCAGGGACCTGCTGGGAACATTCACTGTGAACATCAGTCAATGTGTTCTAAGACCCTGAGTACTTGGGCGTTTGATTTATAGAACTTATAACTGGTTTTATGTTTCCCAGTTCCCTCTTATTTTTTGAGTTTTGAGGATGACGTCTGGGACTGTGATTTCTGGACTCTCCTCAAATGATCTTACACTGAAATGACTTCAGAATGTCTGTGACAGTAGTGTGTGTTTGTCACTCCAGGCTCCACTGGGGACATTGTGCTGACCCAGTCTCCAGCTTCCCTGGCTGTGGCTCTGGGGCAGAAGGCCACCATCTCCTGCAGGGCCAGCCAGAGTGTCAGCTTCCATACAACTCGTTACATACACTGGTATCAACAGAAGCCAGGACAGCCTCCCAGACTCTTGATCTACAGAGCATCCAATCAAGCGTCTGGTGTCCCTGCCAGGTTCAGCGGCAGTGGGTCTGGGACAGCTTTCACCCTCAGCATCCATCCTGTAGAGGCTGATGATGCTGCCATGTATTACTGTCAGCAGAGTAAGGAGCTTCCTCCCACAATGCTCCAGGGCTGAACACAAACCCCCTGGGGTTGCTGCTCACTGAGATTCAGCTTTTCAATTTATCTTTCTTTCAGACAGCTCAACTATAACCCTCTAGTCTTGTCTATCACAGTGTGTCACACTGAAAAAGAAAATTCTTAAATTTGTTAATGTGTCTGTCCCTTCTAAATGAATTCCCTGCTACTATTTCCCACAGAATTTTTTCCACGCAATAATCTTTACCTCAAGAACAACTTAAGTTTAATAGAAACTTTCTTAGCCACTTAAAAACAGCCTCAAACAGTGAAGATTCTCAGTCATTTAATTTTAACACATAGGCTCATATTCTCACTTTCATGTTTTTTTTTTCATTTTCATGTGTGTATGCATGTTCACATGTGTGTTGCCTGTTTTTGTTTGGTGTCCTTGTCCATATGTTTGGATGATTGTCACAATCTGGTCTAACAATCCTTCTTATCACTCTTTCATGAGAGTCTGAGACATTGTCTCTAATGAAGCTCAGTGTACACAGACAGGACTAGTCTGCCCAGTCTGTTTGTTCCAGGGATCGCCAGTCTCCTCCTTCTGAGCCTGAATTTACAGGTTGGCTGCCACAACCACAAGCATTTCAAATGGGACCAAGGATCTTTTCTGCTGTCCTCTATGTCCTCTAGCTGGGACTTCAGTCCTCTCCCTGGGACAAAGCACTGTGCCATCTCTCCAGCCGCCAACGTCTTACTTTTCACCACCTCCATCTGGTCAAGCTGTATAAAAATTCTTTTGTGGTCGATAGTATGCATTGGCCTGAGCTAAAGCTATATTTGCTACTTTGGTTCTGTTTATCTCTGTACCTTTCTCTTAAGTTCGTCTTTCATTTTATGTTCATGGTATCTGTTCTAGACCTTTACTGAGTATTCACATCTTCTAACAAAATGTTCCTATGTAAGGTGAAACAATATTCATGTCTTCATCTGTTTTACATTTTTCTTTCTTATTGCTTTATTAGAAGTGGTCTCACCACTTAAAGCACAGCATGTCTTTCAATTGCTGTCTCTTCCTCCTGAGTGCTGGGATTCCAAAATGAATCACTGTGTCTGACAGGTTTTCATTATACGCTGCTCTGGAAGTGCTGATGGAGAGAGTTCCAGAAGCCTGAGTGTGCCCTGCATCTAACATGGAACCACACAGCCTCCATCTTACCTCGGCCCCCTTTGGTCACCAGCCCCTGCCTGGCCAATGCAGAAGTGCAAGTAAATGATCCTTTGATAATTGCCTCATTTCAGATGCAGTTTTCTGCCCTTATCCAGCTCATCATACCCGCTCATGACATGCAATATTTGACAGCTTGATTATTTTCTGCATGCTCAACAATAAATGACTATTAGTTTAGGGACTTGAAACAATGAAACCTAGGATCTGAGTAGGGAATGGTTGGATTCTCTGCCCAGGGTCCATGTGCCTCAGCGGCAGTATTTCTTCATTCTCATCAGAAGATTGAAGATTATTTTTCCATCATCCTCCTGGTTCTTGAAAATGTTATTTCTTTGTCACATTTATGACATACTGTGAAATAAATGGCTGTAAGAAGATATCAAAAGTTTTTCTTTCCATAATTGAATGGTTACGTTTTTGTAAGAGCAGAAAACTTTCCACACACCTTGGAAACATTGTAGTTCAATACATATAATTGTCTTGAATCCAAGCTGAAGTGTTACAGTGTTTCTTGATGTCATGTGGTGTGATGGCATGTTTATTAAAAATGTACATTTATAGTTTTTTAAAAATATTTCACCAATTTATTTCATAGGAGAGAGAGAGAAACAGAGAGTAAGATCCAGAGAGAGCCAGAAAGAGAGATCATGGTTACAAATGTCATGTTGTGTAAGTGGCCATACTTACAAATCAATCACCATGAAGTTCATCTCATGGGATCAGTGGAAATTCTACCAGGCCAGCGTTCAAGGGGTCTCATCCAGAAAGAATGCCAAGATGCTTTTATTCTCAAATAAAGGGGTGTATATATTCCCATGTTAAATTATGGTAATCATCCAGAATCCATGTTCATGGAGAAAATAACAATGAACAGCAAAATCTTGTTCAGACAAGAAATTCAAAATGAATAGCAAGAAAGCATACAAAGAAATACATAAAGACAGTTATGATTTACTATGTTGTTGCTACTAAGTTGTTGAACAATCGCAATTATATACAAGAAACAGACATTTGTGTTTTACTGTGTTCCCAAGCAATCAGCAGCTTTGGAAAAGCATGTTTTATTTGTCCAAGGTGCTAGGGATGCACAGCTGTCTGCCTGAGGTAAGCTATTGTAAGGGAAAAGAACATTGTGAGCTGTGTTATCACTTCCAGCTTGAGGCTCAATCACAGGGAAGCAAAACCTCCCTTACAGGACCATGAGCAGGGACAAAGCGTCTTACCTGTTGTTCTTGCTGCCCAGTCTGACTGACTCTAAAGACCTTCAGAAGGCCAACATCGACCCCCACACTGATGTGCAGGTAAAAGTCAACATAAAAAAACTCCCAAAAGTCAATTTTCACCTTCTCCTTTTGGGGCTCAAGCTCAGGGCTTTGGTCTGGGAGCAAGTGTTTATCTACTGAGCTGTATTGTCAGTACCAAATATGCAGGTTAAAAATTGTATCATTTTTCTTTTTAAAATGTTGTATATGTATACCACGTATCTTAATCATGTCCACCAATCCTCCTCTGATCTGTCAACATATTTTGCTCTCACTTGTCTCATGACCTTTTCTTTGTTTGTTGTTCAAGTAATGGACTGATTCCAGCTAGTGCTGGTGCTACATGCATGCTGTGAAGCCTTCCAAATGGTCATGAGCAGCCTACTAGTGGCTGCACCTCAAAAGAAAGTGATTTTTCCCTGGCCCTGCAGTCAACAACTGCCAATGCTCCCTCTGGTCATTGCATATCACTCCCCTGTCTATGTGGAGAGTTTCCACTGGTTTAATTTTGAGCAGGTTGCTACAGCTATTATGAGTTCATGTGTGTAGTGATTATGGCATAACCAGAAAACAGCAGGTTACAGCCTCCTGTCTATCCTTCCACTCTTACATTCTTCTCAACCTCTCATCTGTGATGCTCTCTGAGCCTTGGGGCAGGGTGGGTGATTGATAAGGATATTAGCATAGATGTATGGGTAAGCACTCCATATTCATTTATTCTCACACTTTGAGCAGTTATGATTACTGACATCAACCCTCGCCAACTGAAAGAGAAGTTTTTCTTACCACAGTTGGCGGCAACACAAATCTGTGGATACAGACACATATTTAGATGTCAACTTGACATCATGACCATTTGACTAAACAACAGCGGCGAGTTCTGTACTAAGGTCTCTCACTTTCCCAATCATGGCTTTCGACCAGTGTCAAGCACAAATCTATTCCTGTGGAGTCAGACTCAAGTCCAACAAGAAAGTGATTAGTCGCCCCCTTAATAGTCAGGCCACTGTTGCACAAATGGCCAAACCTTACCTGTCTACACTGTGTTGTACCATGTAGGGTAAGAGAAATGAAGTCTTTTCTCCCATCAGGTATTTGCATACCATCTTCTTGCACTATGGAAATTAATCTGCAGTGAAGGAACTCTGAAGCAGAAATTTTTTTTAAATTTCCGATGTGTTTGTTATCCCATCCTATATGTTTTATAATAAACCCTGTCTACACACTTATTCCCTCTTCTTATTTCCTGGCAATTTCTGTTGTCTCCACTATTCCTTAATAAAAATCTCACTGAAGAGATTAACAATGTGATCCTTTGCACATTTGAGCTATAGATGCACATTTGTGAAATTTCCAATATTAAATCCCCAACTCAACATACATAAAATGGTGTTGATTAGGTTTCCTGTGGATCCACAGTAAATTAACACAATATCATTAATTTGAGGCCGATCACATTTATAAATCTGGAGAGAGTGCGGAAGGGTCTTTTTGACAAATTCCCACAAGAGCTAACAGGGGCAGTACTGAGCCTCGATTCACATCTGGAGCTTGAGCATTTTGCTTCCAAGGACATTTGGGTTTTGCTAGAGTTATGCTTTTCATTCTCTGTGGCTGAGGATCCTGGCTTTTCTGAACTCTGGATCAGAGACCCTTCTAAGGTCCTTCGTGTCATTGACATGGTATGCTCGGTACTCTTCCAGGAAAAAGACCCCCCAAGAGAGAGATTTAGTAACTTTTTAAAGGGTGTTGACCTATTACAAAAAGTTTATACAGGTCAGTCTCTCACTGAATTACCCAGGAATCCCTGGATTTGGGACCTTCATCCCATCCTCAGAATCCTTTCATTCTGCTGTATCTTTAAGGGTAGAAGCAAGTTTCAGACCTGCCACGTTGCACTCTTCTTGTGATTGCACAGCATGAACAACAGATGCTAACTGTCTCTTGGCCACAATTTCCACAGTATTTATTTTTATTTTGTTCGTTTTGGCTTGTTTTACTTTTTCCTTTCCAAAACGGTCTGTATGGCAAGGCTGCTATAAATATTTGCCATGCTACCAGATGTAAGCAGATCAGAGATTTCTCTCAACATATAAATTCTACTTTCTTGATGTTTCTCCTGATGAAATATGTAAAATTCTCTTGATCTTGGGTCAATTTTGAATATGATTCAATGCCAGACCACACATCCCAAGGCCCCAGAAGGGACTCCCAGGCCTGATGAGTGGGCCATGTGGACCAAGGGGAGCCAGCCCCTCCCCACAGCACCAGAACTTAACAGAATCCACAGAAATCACAAATGAGGAACCAGTGGATCAACAGCATGCAACTTAGGACCCCCAGAAACTTACCATCCAACAGAAGAGAATCTTCTCATCTAACTCTAAGATAAATAACACATTTTATTTTCCATTTATCCTCAAGAAACAGTCAGCAAGGTTAACTATTTGCATACAGCACACCCAAAGCCCCATAAAACAAATCCTTTGGTTTTACCATTTCATTCTAGGGGCATGGGCACCAGGACTGCTATCCACCTACAACTGCCATCAGCCTGGAGATGGGAGCTGGAGTCCACTCTCTGTGCAGCACGGGCCTTGGGACACAGACCGGCACACACACGAGAAGCCAAGTTCCCTTCCTTTTGTATACATGCCTGCACTCAAATGTACACAGATAAGAAAATTTCATGAGTGTTCTTAAAATATCTGAGGTCTGGTATAGGAAAGAAATCCTGTATTAGCAAAAGAGTTGACAAGAAAAAGTAACCAGGGGCTGGAGAGGGGGCTCAGGGGTTAAGCCTCTGCCTTGCAGGCGGAAGGTCCTGAGTTCGGATCCTAGACCCCACGTATAGATGCCGGGCGAAAGCGGGGGCGGCCTGCATTTCTGGTCCTGGTAGGGCAGAGACTGTGAATCCCGGGGCAGAGTAAACAAGGAGGAGGTGGAGGCGTCCATGGTGGTCTCCGAATTCGTCCATGGTTCTACACACACACTTACATATATACACACATACATGCATACACACACAAATGAATAAATAATAAAAAATTTTAAAAAAAGAAAAAATAACCAGTAATCCCTATGCCATGTTTACAATCATAAATGCCTTTACTCACAGGAGAGGAGATGGATACTTCTCTCTGCAGGGAAATCTCTCTCTGGGTACCTGGGGACCGCAGATGAAACAGACCTGCAGCTGTTGAACAATGCATTCGATCTTGGCTTATATGCCTGTGTCCAGAGCACAGCCCACTGCCCCAAGCATTTCTTCACAGGCTGGTGACCCCTTGGGCAGTAGTCAGTTCCCATCAGGACACAGCATGGGCATGAGGATGCCCATCTTGTTCTGGCTCCAGGGAAGGAAGGGCAACACTGTATTATCTGACCTCAGTATGGCCAGTGCTTCCTGGATTTTTGGGATAAGCCCTCTTTTCACCTTAACTACATGAATATTTCTACTTCCAATATCACCTGCTTAACGTGACATCCAGCTGACCCACGCTTCTTCCCTCTTCATGCATCTGTAGGAGGCAGAGTCACCATCCCTTGCAAAGGCCACTAAAATCTTTAGTAACTGTTTAGGCTGGTACCAGCAGACACCAGGGCAGAATCCCAAGCTCCTGATCAAAGTTGTTATCCGAGGTCCCATCGAGGTTCAGCGGCAATGGATCTGGGACATATTACATGCTCACCATCAGCAGCCTGCACCCTGAAGATACTGCAACCTGTTGCTGTCAAAAGCGCATCACTTACCCTCCACAGTGAGACAGATCTTAACCTAAGACGTCCAGGAGGCAGAAGCATGAAGTTGCTTATCCCCACCTACCTCTAGAGGTCGATAATGTTTCTCAGGGGAGCTAGCTTCTGACACTCACTGGGAGTTTTTGGTAGATGTTCCATGGAGGCTCTTCTGTACCCAGACCTGTTTTCCCCCTATTCAACATGAGCAAGATAGATGTGGCAGTTCCTCTTGGATCTAAGTTATGGTGGAGAATATCACATGTCTAGGTTATAAAATTACCAAAGAGTCATCAACGCAAGCAGGAGACACTCAAAGTATGCCAGCTGGAATTGTTTTAATAGAAAGACGTAGAATCATGACTCTGATAGTTCATAATCTGAGTTTTAGTGGCCAGGAATGAAGGTACTAGGAGCATTATTCTACCTGTCATGTTCTACTGAAGGCAGAGGCTGTCTCATGCTGGGGAACTGCAACCCCTGTAGGAAACCAAGATGTTGGATGCAAATGGTCTCATTTTATAGAGGCACTTCCCCAGAGAAGCCTATTAGTGGAAAAGCTGCCCCTAGAGCCCAATTTAATACTGTTTAAAACATGCTTATCATACATAAAAGCATATTGTGAGGAAGATAATGCTCATTTTGGTTTTACTGGCATGGAAAGAGAGAGACAGACAGAGACTGAGACAGAGACAGAGACAGAGACAGAGAGACAGACAGAGGGACGGAGAGACCTGGTCAGAGTTACACAGTCCTCAGAATGTGATCCTTCATTTCCATCCCAGTTGGGACTTCACCTGCCTTCATATCTAAACCATGATAATGTCCATTTGTGGATGAAACACTTTTTCTTTTTTTTCTTTCTTCCACTCATACAATGTTGATAAGTACCCCATTCCCCTCCCTCCTTCCACCTCTCCCTGGATTCCCTTTGCTCCCTCCCCCATTTTCCCCTTCCTTTCCCCCTCCCTCCCTTTCTCTCACTGCTGCCCCCCCTTTCCAGGAGCATAGTGTTCCTATACTAAAGGGGAACACAAAAAAGTGTTCTAGGCAATGCTACTGAGTCCTTACACCTCATCAGAGAGGAGGACCCAGAGGGAAGTTTGTCATGAAACACTTTTTCTTGAATGAGATGATGGCTTTCTCAGAATGTGGAGTAACATTTGTCCAGCTGTTTCTGTTTAAGGTTCACCAAAGTTGAGGTGGCAAAGGAGCTAGAAAGGAATGCAGGTGATGATGGAACATGTGGTTCAGAACCATAGAATGCAAACCCCACAAGTTGCTCAGACTTAGGAAGTAACCACTAGGACAAGCACATGGATTTTGTTCTGAAGACTAAATAATAATAGAAAAATAGTTTATTGCATTTAGATAGTGTGTGTGTGTGTATGTGTGTGTGTGTGTGTGTGTGTGTGTGTGTGTGTGTGTGTATGCATGTGCACAGAGGTTTTTCACATTATTAAGCATAGTAAAACTGTACTAGGTTTCCATGAAATGGATGGTTTGGAAGCAAAGGATGCCTAAGGATCTGTTATCTATCTGATGGACACAGTATTAATCTCTTCTGTGCTTCTTTAAATGGTTGAAGTCTTGTTTAAACAGGCACAACTCCTCATAATTGAGTATATCTCTTCATCATCTCTTATAAGAAATGAGGTAGCATCATAGACCTGAAGGGGGAAAAAATTCTTCACTAAAGTAAAGAAGGAACTAAAATACAATAAATCTTCCTGAATTAATTTCACCTGATTCAATCATGCCCTGGACATCTATGTGTATTGCAGTTACGTGAGGCTTCTCAATGGCAGAGAAGAGGCAGCTAGAGTGAGCAAAAATTTATGGAAACATAAATTAGAAATAATCTAACCCTAGAAAGAGTACATTATACTCCATGAATTCAAATCAACTGAATTTGAAAAAAAATTCTTCAGTTCTGACCCAACAGTCCTATTGAATGCGAAGAAAATGGGAAATTTTGCAATCTTGGTGGGGAATCCAAAATTTCTGTGAGCAGGCAATTTACCATCACTAGCTTTACACTACATAGTCTGTAAATGGATGAATATTATACTTTTATCTACTTTTGAATATATTTCTACATAGATATGTGTTGATGCATGCATATAAGTATGCATGTGACAATATCAGATAAAATATAAAGCATTTCTTAAGGGATGATTCCCCTGAGAATATCAGACAGAATGACAAAGATTAATTTCCCCTTCATTTTCCAATAGTCATGCTATTTAGCATTGGCTGACCTCAACAAGCATGTAGTCCAGGCTGAAATCAAGTTAATGACACCCCCTGACTCAGATTAAAAAATTATGGAGTTATAGGTGTGTACGCTATACATTATTTAACAAGGAATCATTTTAAGTTAATTTTTACTGAATTATTTTAAAAGATCTTCTATGTTTAGTCTTCCTTGCTGTGAATATTGGTTAATAGCCTTAATCAGACTGTGGAAGGAGATTCTATGTGTTAGAACAAAAAGGCTGAACTCAACTTCCTCAGGATGATTTGAAGCTCAGACTGAAATTCTCCAGGGTTTTATCCAAGGTGGTCACTGTGTAAAAGAGACTTGTATCAGAGGGGCTCAAGGAAATCAAGCTCAGATTTCCTCCCTTTGCTGATTTCAGCCACAGGTTTGAGACTCTCTTTTATTCGTAGTCCAAGATGAGGTAAATTCTCTCTATATTGTGAAAACTTGAGTTTTCAGTAAAAAAAACACAACTTTTTATGAATGATTGTGGCTGTCTTTCTTGTCTGAGTCTGTATGCTCCCTACTTCATTCTGTTAGAAACAGGCGTTCATTCTTTCCTGCAGGATTTATTTAAATTTGTAGGACCCTGTTCTCCATCTGCTCAGTACTAATGAACAGTAGGGAATGAAAGAAGAGATAGATTGAGCTCACTTGTGCAGAGCAAAATTAAGTTTAACAGTGGTCTAATAGACATGACAAGTTGGTTGGCAAGGATTTGCGTCGATTCACTCATCTTTCATGTTCTTGCTCCTGAAAACTGGGAAGTTCCTCTGTCTACATCCTGTTTGGTTTTCTCATAGGAAATCTTAGCCATTTAAGGTGAAAAACAAATTTAGTCATCATCAATTACTTAATATTTAATGTCTGAAATGAATAAATTTATTAATTTCGAGGGATATAAATGAGAATACATTGAGTAAAATATAGGTATGCAATAAACCGTTTTCTAATACTGAAATGTCAACATTAGTTCAAGAATTTGCTTTGAATGAAAGTAGCCCAGAGTTTCTGGCATTCAAGTGATTACTTAGAGTTTTTGAAACATTGTACCTTTAAACAGGTTGGTCTGGCCTTGGATATGCCAAGGCCACAGAATAAGGATCTTCATGTCTGTGTCTCACCTTTTCTTGAAAGTCCAGAGCAAGGCAAAGAAGAAGTAACACAACTCAAGGTGATTCCCAAGTCTGAAGTCATCCTTGGTCCTTCACCAGCACAGTGTCCTCTGATACACACAGACACATACACACAAAATAAAATAAAATAAAATAAAAAGAACTAAGTTCAAACTCCTTAACACTTTTCTTTACATAAAACTTGAATTAAATATTATTATATTTGGATAAATGTACCACATTTTCCTTATTCACTCATTAACTGTTGGACATTTGGGTTGATCCCATGACTTTGCTATTGTAAACACTGCTGCTATGAACATGGTCGAGCTTGTGCTATCGAGGCGAACCTCTGCTGCATGGGGGGTTATTCCCAAAAGTGGGATAGCAGGGTCATATGGCATTTCAATCATTAATTTCTTTAAGAATCTCCAGACGCCTCACCAGAGTGGTTGTATGAGCCATCATTCCCACCAGCAATGTAGGAGAGTTCCCCTCTCTCCACATCCTCTCCAGCAGTTGTCGTTGTTTGTATTGTGGATTTTTGCCATCCTGACCGGGTTGAGATGATATCTCAGGAAAGTTTTGATTTGCATTTCCCTGATGGCTCAGGATGTGGAGCATTTTCTAAGATATTTGTTAGACATTTTAATTTCATTCCTGGTAAATTTCGTTTAAGTTCCAAGGCCCATTTTTTTAATTGTCCCATTTGTTTCCATGGTGTTTAGTTTTCTAAGTTCTTTTTACTACTCAGCCATCAAAACTGATGAATTAATGAAATTTGCTGTGAAATGGATGGAATTAGAAACAATTATATTGAGTGAAGTATCTCAGACACAGAAAATTAAGCGATCTATGTGCTACCCAATAGGTGGATCCTAGTACCAAACCCACTTAAAGACAATCAAAGATAAATCTCTGTAATACCTACAGTAATTGCAAAGATTATAAACAGGAGAGAAGGGGAAGGAGGGCCTTGCCAGAAACAAGGAGAGAAGGGATCATGCTACAGCAGAGACAATAGGCCACTGCAAATAAGAAATGAGACATCTGGTTAAGCTCACAGACTGTCCTTCCTGGTCACTTGCAACTGATGGGGTATGATCTTACCAGAAAGGGAGGGCATACAGTCTGGCAGACAGAAGGTAACCATTTTGCAATGGGAGACTGACCCCCCCACCTCACCATAGTCTCCTACTTTTATTCCATCTACTTATGAATCTATCCTTACAACAAGACTATATTTTAACAGCTTTTTATCTCTGGCCAGGGAGTGCCATCCAATACCCATCAGGATGGAGCCAAGGGCATTGCAGGAACAGCAAAACTGAAAAAAAAATCAACAAACCATAATTCAGAACGTCAGAGACTTTATACCAACCACCTGGAACTAGGCCAGCCTAATCTCTCCCCATCCTAAAGCTCAGGGAAATTTGCGGAAGAGGGGGTGGTAAGATTGTAAGAGCCTAAACATTGGGAGAAGCAATGGTTTGCAAGATACACACACAAGTTAGGGTCAAAGCAATCATAATAGGATTTTGCATGACCTGCGCAATGACCAATACATTATTGACCCCTCAAAGTCTAGCATGGACTAAAGGCACTAGGATCCTTAGAAGCTAAGAATTAACAGCCACGATAGTGTTCCTATACTTAAGGGGAACACAAGAAAGAATTCTAGGAAATGCCACTGAGTCCTTAGACCTTATCAGAGAGGAGAACCCAGAGGAAAGTTTGACATACACATTAAAGGATGCTCCAGGGATGGGGGGAGGGCACACTGGGAGATAGAGAGGGAGGGGAGAAAGAAAGAGGAAAAGGGGGAGGGAACAAGGGAGTCCAGGAAGGGGTGGAGGGAGGGAGGGGACTAGGGTACCTATTAAGTTTATATGAGCAGATATAAATAAATAAATAAATAAATAAATAAATAAATAAATAATATTATAGTTGGGTGAAATAAATAATTCCAAAATTGAACTCACTTTGAATTCATGCTTTAAGTCACAAAGTAATACTCAATAAAGAAAAGATAAATGCACAAGAAAGAAGCTCCCAGTTGCCCCTTGATCTTCTCTGCTGCCTTCTTCCCCCTCATCACTCGCACTGTCTGGGCTGCTGTCTGGGGCCCTTGATTTGCCTCAGATGCTCTCACACCCTCTGACCAGGAGATTTGCTTCCTCATTTGCCACCTGCTCCGCAAAGGCCTCTGCAAGTCCAGCCCAGCTGCCGGGTGTTATAAATGAGGGCTTTGCAGTGAGCACTGAGCTCCTTCAGGTGGACAGAGGAAGCACCATGGCGATTCACACCCAGGTCCTCGCGTGCCTGCTGCTCTGGGTGTCTGGTGAGAAATTTAAACCTGCCTTAGTCTCCTCAGTGTAATATCTTTAGAAAGATAAGTAACAGGCAGTCCTAGGATGCCTTGACAGGTTCATATATGAGTCTGAAGGAAACTGAAATCTTACCATTGCAGAGACTTTTAAATAGACGGATTCCAACGTACCGAGTCTGTGTAAGTTCACGTGCTCATCGTGTGTGGTTGATTGCAGGTGTCCGTGGGGACATCGTGGTGACCCAGTCCCCAGCCTCCCTGGCCGTGTCAGCAGGGGAGACGGTCTCCATCAGCTGCAGGTCCAGCCAGAGTCTGTTATACAGCCAGAAGAACTACTTGGCCTGGTACCAGCAGAAACCAGGACAGGCTCCTCAACTGCTGATCTTTTTGGCGTCCACAAGGGCCTCTGGGGTCCCTGAGCGGTTCAGGGGCAGCGGGTCGGGGACAGATTTCACCCTCACCATCAGCAGCGTCCAGGCAGAAGACCTGGCAGTTTATTACTGTCAGCAGCATTACAACTATCCTCTCACAGTGCTTCAGCCCCGAGCAAAATCCTCCTCTCTGAGTCTCACCACCTGTTTACACACCACACAGTGTCGGGTGTGCCCACTTCCCCATCTGCCTGCCAGCGAGTGTGCCCGGCCACTTAAGAGTAAGCTTGCAGGGCTCAAAAAATAAAATAATGACCTCGGGGTTCCTACATCCTTGGTGTGGAAGATTTTCCCGGAGCAGGTGGGGGAAAACCCCAATATTACTTTTCTATTTCTCCCAAAACGCTGTGGTTTGAACATGAGAATTTTTTTTTATGGTTCTGAAGATCTGGAGTTCAACATGGAACTCAGGGTTCTGACATCAAGATGTGGGCAGGCTGCGTCCCATTTGGAGATACTCAGAGGATATGTGATTCTCCCAGGGACATGCATACAGAAAGAACAGATCCCTTTTTCAAAATAATTTGTTTCTGTTTGTGTTGTTCTGGCATAGAATTCAGCCTTGTTTAAGTGGTTATATTTTAGGGGGAAGCCTCTTGTGCAAAAAGAACATAACTTCACACACTGTATCCCAAGCTCAAGACTTCAAGCTCACCTACTATTGGGCTCTGAAAGAGGACGCATTCTGTGGGAATCTTTGAGTCTTCAGTAAGATCTAACACACTGATGTCTCTAATAGTTTTCTATGCTGAGACAGAGGACCCATAATTTGTCAATTTATTTGTTCACATGCATATGCCTTAGAAACCTAGAAATGGCTCTTTTATGTTATATTGAGACATCTATGTGCATTTTCTCTAAAATCAGCAGTAGAAATGCTCTACCACAAGTCCTTTCCATGATATGTTATTTCTCATTTCCTTTTACTAGAGTTAAGATTCAGGTTTTAAAGCTTCCTGTGATTATGTCAGATCCATTCAGATAATCTCCCTTTCTTAGAGTCTCCTTTATTATTTAAATTTACAAAATCTTTTTGCCGAAGTAAATGAGTTATCATTTGATGGCACATTTTGGATATCAATGCCAGCAATCTTTGATTCCTTTAAGTTAGAAATCTCTTACAGAATATCACTCTTTATTAACTACCAAATACCACCTGGATCCCCACTGGGTATTTGGAGCTGGGTGTTTCTCAGAGATTTTAATTCTTGTCATTTTTAGTAGATTTCAGATGAGGAGAAGAAATAAAGTAGCAAGTTATCCATCTGTTGCAGATGTGAAAAATACCTCCACACTGTGTGTCTGTGGGTCAGGCACAATTTACTTGAAGAGGTTGCGGCAAAAACCTGGGACTTGTGTCCACTGCCCCTCAGGCTCTCATTGCTCATACCACAGACCTTGAGCTCACAGACCTCCCTGACCTCCTGGCATCTGGCTGGTGTCTGTCTCCACATGCCAACCCACATGTCCTCTTTCTCCTGCATCCATGCGTCTCTGAAGGGTTCTTCTCTCCAAGTTTTGCACGCAGCCTTCTCTTCAGACACAAACTCACGTATGTTTCTCAGGACAACATCCCTGTCCCCATATTAGTTGCATTCTCAAAAGCACAGTACCTTCTCCTTCACATCTTCTCTTCTGTAGTCTTGTCATTCCTTTCTGTCTTAGGGTCCCATGCCTTCCATGGTGAGAAGGAGGTGCTGCTACATTAAAACAAGAAAAGCATCATCAGTTGGGAATAGAAAGTGTCCTCGTGAACTTAGCACACATGGTAATGTAGGAGCACATTAATGGAACTCTGTGCAAAAGCCAAAAGGTGTGTGTTTATGTGTGTATACATATATGTTTGGGTGTTTTGTGAATGTGTATGTATATATTTCTATGTGTGTTTGTGTGCATGTTCATGTGTGTATACATCTATATATATATGTGTGTGTGTGTGTGTGTGTGTGTCTTTGTGTGTGCATGTGTGCTTTGTTTCAGACATAGGGTCTAATTGTGCGCTACTGAATATATAGCCTAGGTTGTCTTTAAACTCAAGATCCTCCTTCCTCAGTCTCTGAGGGCAGAGAACACAGGAATGAGCTTCCATGCCTGGTGGGATTGAGTTTCCAAAATATGGAACATAAATTCGTCAAGAAAACTAGAAATATTTGGGAAAAAAATCTCATACAAAGAGTTTAACAGTGATAAAAGAAATATTATCTGTGCATTATTTGTCTCCCCAACAATACTACTGCAAATAAAGTCTCTGTGAGATGAGGAGTTTGTTCCCAGCTTTTGACCCTCACTCTAGATAGCATTAACTCCAGTTCTACATAGATGTTTGATCTTGTGACTGAAAGAATTGTTATATGAGAACTTGGGGACTAAGACTATTCATTTGTTCACCAGAAGGGGGCGCAGTGCCACCAAGAGTATTTAGGAAGTTCCAGAACTAACTTCTGAGTGACAGATTGTGAGCAGGTGATTCATATGTATCCTGTGGCTACGTTTTCACGTTATAGCTACACTAGGCTTCCTTTGGATGTATCGAGGGATCTGCATATTGCCTAACAGGAGTCGATACACATGGTTTAAGATTTCAGATCCTCATCTGACAGGAAGAGACTATCTCAATAGGACTCCAGCAATGTTGGAAAAGTGCAGCCATTGAGACGTGGAAGCTCATGAAATTTAAAAAAATTCCTGTACAGTAAAGCAAACTGCTAATCAACTAAAGGTCCAGCCTACAAAATAGCTATGTAAAATAGCTATGCCGGATAGATATCTGAGGTAGGATTAGTGTCCAGAATATATAAGGAACTCCTGAAACTAAAAATAAAAAAAAGAAACTACACAATTAAAAGTAGACTCTGGAAGTAAACAGAGAGTGTTCAGAAGAAGAAATACAGACGGTTGGGAAACACGTTCCAGCTTCAGACTTCTGCTTTCTTCAGTGGTTTATGTCATGACTTGTATCACTGTGGGAGGAGAACCGAAATATTCTTGACAGTAATAAGTGGCAGCATCTTCTGGCTGCAGGCTGCTGATGGTGAAGGTATAATCTGTGCCAGATTCACTGCCACTGAACCTCTCGGGGACCCCTTCCTCCAAGTTGGATCCAGAGTAGATCAGTAGCTTAGGGGCTTTCCCTGGTTTCTGCTGATACCAAGCTACCGAATAACCAATTTGTTCACTGGCTTTGCAAGTGATGGTGACACTTTCTTCCAGAGATGCAGAAACTGAGGATGGAGTCTGGGTCATCTGGATGTCACCTCTGGCACCTGACATTAAAGGTACAAAACAGATAGAGAGACACTTAAGCGTGTTTCAAGGGCGGTTACCCAGGGATCCAGCCATCACCGACCACTGGGGCTAAGCGTATCTTCAGTGTTGTCTCCCTCACCTGGGAGCCAGAGCAGCAGGAGCCCCAGGAGCTGAGCAGCGATCCTCATGTCCATGCTGCGACCTGAACGGGATGGACTCTGCACAGGGCTGAGCGCCTACTAAGACATCCTCTGGCCATGGGTTGTTCTCTGGATGCAAATCATCGGGGGCTGGACTTGTCATGGCTGCATCACTAGCTCGTTTCAGTAACTTCTGTCAGGGCTGTGGATTTCCAGGTGTCTCCTGCCAGATCAGTGATATGCAGAATTTGCAGTAATCAGTGTGTTGTTGTGGGGGCTGGGGGAACCAAAAGGCCAGAATCCATCTTGTGTTCTGTGGTTCTTTGGTATAATTCCAGCGTGAGTTCCAGCTTTCCTCGAGGTTGATCCATTAGGACAGGGATTGTTCACAATGGCACAGATCTCTCAACTCAGAATGAGATTATATTTCAGAGACAGGATATTCAAAGAGATAATTATATTGGAACAATTTGTTATATACCTAACCCTATATGAATGGCATCTCCTATAAAGAGGAAATTCAGACTGGGAGTGATCAGTGGGTCATCCATTCATACAGAGAAACACAGGCATCTGTCAGCCCAGGTGAGAAACCTCTGGGGAGACCAGCACTGTTGACATCTGATCTGTATCTTACACCTCATCCCTAGTGTGGAAGGAGGTGCCTGGTACAGACTGGTACTATTCCGAATTTATTTTATTTTATTTTTTATTATTTATTTATTTATTTATTTATTTCCGCTCATACAAACTTAATAGGTACACCGGACCCCTCCTAATTTCTTTTAAAATGTGCATTTTAAAAAGTTGTATTTATCGCTTTCCAGTTTACTTCTCATTCCATTCTCCAAAATGTTCTCCCCACTCCTCATTCAATTATTTCCCGTTACCTGGATTTCTCACTAATTTGTTTTTCAGAGAACTTTGATTTCTATCACTGGAGATTTGGAGGGGAGGTACTTGGAGTACATGGATTTTTAAATTTTTTTAAAAATAAATTTATTAAATTTACATTTTTATAAACATGCTGCTGCCTTTCCTTGTTCTGTCCTCCCTCCCCCCTTCCCTTCCCTCCCATTTTCATTCCGTCTGATCCCACTTTGTGGAAGATGCTCAGTAAGACTGTAAGATTCTAAATATGGAGAGGTCCATTGCTGGACAGGTCACATGACTTCTCCTCATTACCTCATAACTATCTTCTAGGCCAAAGACAGCTTTCCCAGAGGCAGTGTGCTAGGCAGACTCCTGAAGTTCTGTGAAGCTGGACTCAATTCTGATGAGTAAGGAGACTGGGGTATTTGTGTTTGTTTTTTGTTGTTGTTGTTTGTTTGTTTTATTATTATTATTTATGCTCATGCAAACTTAACAGGTATACTGGTCCCTTCCCTCCCTCCACCTCCCCCCGACCCCTCTGGTTCCCCCTCCCCTGCTCCCTCCCTCCCCTCCCCAGTGCCTCCCCCCATCCCTGGAGCATCCTTTACTGTGCATGCCAAACTCTCCTCTGGGTCCTCCTCTCCGATGAGGTGCAAGGACCCAGGGGCATTTCCCAGAACCCTTTCCTGTGTTCCCCTTAAGCTTAGGAACACTACTGTGACTGTCAGTCCCTAGCCTCCAAGGATCCTAGTGCCTTTAGTCCATGCTAGACTTTGTGGGATCAATAATGTATTGGACATTGCGCAGGTCATGCAAAGTGCTATTATGATTGCTTCGGCCCTAACTTGTGTGGAGTATCTTGCAGATCATTATCCCTCCTATTCTTGTGCTCATACAATCTTACCGTTCCCTCTCCAATACCCATCAGGATGGAGGCAAGGTCATTGCAGGAGCAGCAAAACTGAAAAAAAGGATAACAACAAAGCATAATTCGGAACATCAGAGACTCTGTATCAACCACCTGGAACTAGGCCAGCCTAATCTCTCCCCATCCTGAAGCTCAGGAAAATTTGGGATATTTGTGTGTCTTAATCTCACTGTTTATCTCTTTCATCTCAACCTCAGCTTCTCCTCCTGTGATTTATGCATCCTGGACTTCCATGTTGCTCCCTCATCTCCATCATTGAGTATTTCTCTCTCTCTCTCTCTCTCTCTCTCTCTCTCTCTCTCTCTCTCTCTCTCTCTGCTTCTCTCTTTCTCTCTCTGTCTTACTTTCTCATGTCCCTTTCTTTGTCCTCTCCCTACCTATTCTCACTCTGTTTCCTTCTGTCCTCTTTCCCTTCTTTCTTTCTCTCCATGCTCTTCTCTCTCTCTCCCTTTCTCTGTCTCAAGTGTCTTTGTATTTGCACCTGCAACATGAAAGCTCATGTTCTGAGCTCTGTGTTTTGTGCTTCAGCCCTCACACTCTGCTGCTATGAGCTCCTCACTGCTTCTTCTTTAACTTCTCAGTTTTAATGACACCTGATTGTATCATTACTACAACTTTATTTCTGATCTTTCTTTCCAATCTCCAGATTGCGGTAATTGACACACACCACTCATTTATCATCTTCCTGTCTATTTGCTCCTTTTGCCTGTTGCTTAGCGAAGTTTTCTATTTTCATGTTTGCATGGTATGTTGTTTCCTGCAGGGTGAGTGTACAGTGTTCTATGAATATATGCTTTGTAAGTATATTTTCAGCTTACAACGTAACACTGGTTAAAATATATTAATTTCGCAGTAGACAAATCTTGCAGTATTGATTATTCCTGAGACGAAGAGCCTTGGTAATATCACTCGTTGAAAATAATAACTTCCTAATCAGCACATATTCTTACATTTCATCAATAATTTTCTGCCTAGATTCCTTCAGAGACCTCACTATGCTTTTCTGTTTTTTACCTGTGAATGTTGAGTATTCAGTTGTGAAATGATTACTCATTTCACTGAGAGGTGTTCTTACATGGGCTGGGATAGAAATTGCATCTTAAAAGGACTGCAGCAGTGCCTAGTGCTCCTGCCTCATGGAAGATAAAGCTGTGTTCTGGAGTGAGGAGAGCATTTGTTTAGAAATGCAACATCACATTACATTGCTTGGTCCAGAAAGAGGTATCAGTCATGGCCACCTTGCTGACCATGAAGGTAAATCCTGGCCTACATTGCTGATACTGACCTGTTTGGGACTTGCATAAATTTCTTAAAGTGTATAAAAGCAGCTGATCTAATATATCATTGACTGCCCCAAACTGACATGTGCAAGTTCATCTTGGTGAATTCATTAGTGGTCACTTACATCCTGTTATTGAATTCAGAGAATCAGCCTGCATTCTGCCTGCAAAGTTTCTTTTTATGTGGTTCTCTTTGGACAGCAGAATTTTTACAAATCTGGTTTTACATCACCACCTAGTGCAGAACAACGGAAGCAGCCACAGGCTCAGATCTCTGCAGGCAGAGGCAAAGCTAGGTTCATAGGAAGAATTTACCTGGTAAATTGTAGCCATTCCCTTCCTTTACCAGGGATTGTTCCAGTTTTTTCAAATTTTATCATCTCATAGGAAGAATGGCTTCATTTTGCTTCATTCTGGCCTGCTGACATCCTGTTCCTGGCTTAAGACATGATAAAATTATTCTGTTTACCATTTGAAGGACTAGTGTCCCTGTTAGTGCTCCTGAATCTGGGTGGAACCAGGACTGTATCTGTTTTTAACAAGGAAACTGTTCTAATTAGATGATGGCTGTTGATTGTGTAAAAAGCCAGGTTAGCTGAGGATTGCTTTTAAGGCACTATGCATTTCATAACCACTGCAAAATCAATATAAAAGTGAAGTCTATTTAACACATATTAATGTGTATACATTATAGTTTTCATAGGAGGATTCTTGGGTGAAGATTCAGTGGACCTTAGACAGACACCCTTACAATTGGATCACAGATGACAATGTTCTGGGAACCCTGTGGTACCTTCTATGAGCAGGAGATGTAGGGAAGCATTTTATCCATTCTCACGCTCACCTTCTGTGGAAAGCCACAAAGTTCACAGAGCCCAGCTGGAGATGTTACATTTTCTGCCAAGCTTTAAACCATTTCCACCGGTCTGTCTCTTTCTTGCAGGACACAGAAAATAGCAACACTAAGGAGCAGAGACTCTCTGGGGAGGACTATGCAAAGCTGAGTCGGTTAGAGCAGAAACCACAGGCCATTCAGCAGAGATCTGTCTCCATTTTCTGCATGGGCTGCAACGTTTGATGTGGACTCCTTCTCTTGAAGGGGCAGCAACACAACCTTGTGCGTCATCCACTGAACCAGGGACAATGTGAAATGCATTGTTTCTTGGAAAACAGAAAACTACAGAAAGGTCAAAGAACTCCTAAACTAATACACATGATTATACCGGGGCACCACAGAGCACCGCCCCATGGAGCACTTCAGAACAGACTGGAGGAAAGGTTTCAAAATGCATGAAAACGTGATTAGATTATTCTGGGTTAGAATTTGCTGACTCCAACTCCCACGGGGAACAGACAGAGACAGTGGAGGCTGGATGGTCTCAAACATCACCAGCAGATTCTAAAACAATGAGAGACAAATGTAAGAACATGTATAAGTTATCAGCTCCTCAAATATTGTCTCACATTTCATACTAATTTACTGTTCTGATTGTGATTTCCATACTACATGTATCCAATTAAAAATTAATTCCAGATTTGTCAAGTACAATAGGGTCTCTAGAATTTACCCACATCATTGCCCTCTTTGTGTGTCAGATCCCTGGTCTTTGTGAATTTTTTCTCTCACAGTTTAAAGCCAAGTCTATCCTACAGTATTAATCACACATATCTCTGGTATGAACAGAACATACATCGCAACCTGAAGTCCCAGAGCTCACGCATCTGCACACACGGCTCTTCTTGGTACCAATGTGCCCTTACCATGGTCCAGAAGCTGAGCAGGGAACCTCGCTTTGAGATGTGGAACCAATGAGACCCTAACCATGGATCAAAGGTAGAACTGCAAATTGACTTTTTAACTGATATTCAGAGGGAAAGGCTTCCTAGGCAGCCAAATGCAAATTTCCTGGTGTTAAGGTGATGTTTGAAGGCCCAAGGAGCAGGTGTGAAGTCAATTAGGTGATCCACTGATGTAAAGTAACTGGTGTATTAGGAAGAATGCAATATATAGGGAAAGAATACAATATACGTTTGGTGTTTTTTCAGCTAACACCTGGAACATTTTCTTGTACAACAAGAGCTGATTTTCAGAGTTTTCTTCCATGTATAGCAGAGAGTGGAGCTTGTTCAATAGCTTTTGGTTTCTCCGAAACAAGATGAACTACATGAATGCTAGAAACAAGTATGAAAAATAGCCTCCTTTGTAACTAAAGGTCACAAGAGCAATAATTTTCAAGTACCTTTTAAGGAATAAATGATTTTATTTCTACTGTATGTTTAGTAGCTCTTATGAATAAGAGGAAATTGATAGAATTAATATTTATGCTGAAGATTCCTTGAGAGGAAAAATAGTTCATCAGGCAAAATGGACCAAAAACTCTTTTTTTTTTTTTTTCAGAATGACCCTAGAACAATCCTTCCCATATGTCTTCCTTCTTTTCATGCACTTTTGATAGTCAGGAGTCTAAAGTGAGAATCCATTCATCCAACAAGGCTGAATTCATTCACTTTCAGTTTCAATAAATTTCATATCTGGATTTCCCTTGATGCCTCATTCACAAAGGTACCTATAGAAAAATGTCCACAGTCACAGCCTATTAAGTACATTGACTTCAGACATCTTCCCCAAAGGTTTCAGGAAATCCATTATGTTCTGTCAGCAAGTTTGTGCTCCATTATCATGATAGCCCAAGAAATCTTTTATTCTCACTGTACATATAGAGACTTGATTTGGGTGGAAACTGGAAAGCACGAAGACTATGAGGTAAGACATTGATGTAAAACACCCTCTGTATTAGAAAAAACTTGTGGCAGTGGACAGGAGGCTATCGTGGGTGCTTGCTGTGTTTGCATGACATGATGGGCACCTTCTCAGCTCTGACAGCATGGAAACTCCATACGTGCACGTGTCCATAGTCATTCATTTCTGGGGGTGGTGATTGGAAACAGTTCCACTACTTGGTTACATTCTCTCTACTAGACATAAAAAATAAATCTCATATCCTACAATATTTGGGGGTCCTATTAGACCTCTCTGACCAATGACTAATCAGGAAATGTCACATTCCTGCTACTTCTAGTGCAGATTTAATTATCACTCTAAGTGGACCAGCTCAGGTAATTTTTTTAGTTTGCTGTTTTCCTTTCCCTGTGCTCCTCTGTTTAGGGACTCTCCATTCTTATTCATTTTACAAAGAAATGCTTTTGACATATTAATAACATAGGAGGTTCATATGGGTTTTTATCCCCAATGACAGTGTTTTTTTAAGTCCCTCTGTCCCTCCTACATCCCATCTCCTCATAATCCCTAGGTATTTTTTCCATTATTATCTCCCTTCCTTACATGCCATGGTATTCTCTATCCCCCCATACAAAGGTTTCATCCTAATCATTCCTTCCCACCTTTGTCTTGTTGATCCTTTTCTAGTTTTCTGATTCTTACAGCAAATAAAAGCCAAATATTTAGGTCAGGAGATCAATGCTAGCATCTGCACATAAGACAGAGCATGAGACATGTATCCTTCTGTGTTTGAGATACCTCACTTAACACTGAATTTTCTAGTTCCATACATTTAATGGCAAATTCCATAATTTCATCCTTCTTGATGGCTGAATGGTATTTCATTCTGCATATGTGCCACGTTTTCATTATGCAGTCCTGTTGATGGGCATGTTAACTGATTCCGTTTTCTCACTATTGTGAATAAAGCTGCAATGAACATAGATGAACAAGTGTCTTTGTAATAAGACGTAGAGTCTTTTGGAAATAATCCTAGAAATGGTACACCTGTGTCATACAGTAGTTCATTCTTTCCTTAGGTGTGGGAAGTTTTTGTTTATGATTGACTGAAATATCTGGACTAGGATTTTTCCTGTTTTCTTGTTCTGGGATTCCATGGATGCGTAGGTTTGACCTCTTCGTGTTGTCTCATAATTCTTATGTATTGTTTTGATGTATTTTACTTGACCTTTTATTTTTTAATTGAACCATCCTGTTCTGTCAGCTTTTCTTTCAAATATGATATTCTGTCTTCTGCTTGATCTATTCTTTGTGTATTACAGTTTATTGGGTTTTTAATTTCAATTAGTTTAGCTTTGAATTCCAACCGAATTTCAGTTTGACTTTTTTTATATTTATTTTTCCCCAATCATACAAGCTCAATAGGTACCCCAGTCCTCTCCCTCCCTCCACCCTTCCCCAGTCCCACTTTCACCCTCCCCACTTCCCCTTCCTTTTACCCATTCCCTTCCCTTTTCCCTGTGTCTCCCCCTTCCCCCTCCCATCCCCTGGATTAGGTCAGAAAGCTGTTGGTTGTCTCCTTGATATTCATGCTACTATTATTTTACTGGTCACTTGTTGCCATGGTGATTGTTATTGCAACCTTGAAATTTCACAGATTGATGAGATCTTTGGTTGCTTTTCTTCCCCCACTATCTTCCACAGTACTCTCTGGTAATATGCAAGCTATCCAGCAAGGAAGTAAGCTTCCAGACATGTTCCAGCTGATATTTTTTTGTCCTTGTCCTGTGGTCCATTTGTCTTGCATCTTCATTAATTGGGTCTTACTGTCAGTTTTTGAGGGCAACTGAGAGAAATGGAAAAAGCCTAAAATCTGTTTGGGAAGGGGGCTTTTGAGGCCTCTCTGACAAACAACTTATCAGGAAATATCACAAGCCTGTTACTTCTAGCATTGTTTAAATTGTCATGGGTTCTAGATAGAGCACCCCAGGAAATTTTTTACTTTGCCCTGTTTTCCTCTCTCTGTATTCATCTGCACAGGGACGGTCCATTCTTATTCCCTTTTAAAAAGGAGATTTTTGACATATTAATAGCATAGGAGGTTCCTAACTGCATTCTACAATCTTGAGGTTTTTCTTTAGTCCCTCAGCATCTCTTACACCCCAATCACTCATCCACCTCTAAGTATTTTCTCCCATCATTCTCTCTCTCACCTTCCCAACCATTTTATCTCACATCTCCATCTCCAAAGACTTCACCCTAATCTTCCCTCTCCACCTTCCCACTCATTGGTCCCTTTCAAATTTTCTGACTCTTACAGGACTTCAAGCCAAATACTTCTGTCAGGAGATCAATGCTAATATCTACATATGAGAGAACACATGGCATTTGTATCTCTGTGCCCGAGATACTTTGATCTATGTTGGGTTTTCCAACTTCATCAATTTAACAGCAAATTCCATAATCTCATCCTTCCTGATGGCTGAATTGTATATATATTCCACATTTTCATTACCCATTCATCTGTTGATGGTTATGTTGGCTGATCCTATTTTTCTTGCTATTTTTAGTACAACCGCAAGGAACAAAAATGAACAAGATCTTGATAATAAAATGTAGTCTACGTGTACTCACAGCCTTCATATCTCTTCTGCTCTTCTACGTAGCTGAAATATGGTTTGAAAAGACACAGCTCCTCATAAATGCGTGTATCAGCTCTTGCATGAAACTAGGTCACTTCACAGTACTGAGGGAGGCAAATCATTCTGCATTGAAGTAAACAAGGATCTGCAATACAAATAAATTTGTCAACTCATTTCATCGCTTTTTTATTGAAAGAAATTTTAATGAGAAACAAAAGTAGCATCAGCAGCAGGAAAAAAATAAGTTTTTCTTTCCTTTCCCCTCCTTCCCTTCCTCTCTTCCTCCCTAATTTCTTTCCTTCCTCCCTAATTTCTTTCCTTCCTCCCTCCCTCCCTTCCATCTATTCTGCCTTACTCTATATATTTCTTCATTTCTTTCCTTTTTAATCTTTGGTTCTCTCTTCTTTTTATTTTTATTTTATTTTTCCCACTCATAAACTTAATAGGTACCCTGTCCCCTCCCTTCCTCCATCCCTCCCTGGTCTCCATTGCTCCCTTCTCCATTTTTCCCTTCCTTTGACCTCCCCTACCTCCCTATTTTCCAATTCCCTCTTCTTTCCCCCAAATCCTTGGAGCATCCTTTAGTGTGAATGTCAACTTCTCTCTGAGTCCTCCTCTCTAGTAAGGTGTAAGGACACAGTAGCATTGCCTAGAGCCCTTTCTTGTGCTCCCCTTTAGTATGAGAACACGATTGTGGCTGTTAATCCCTTCCCTCTAAGAATCCTAGTGCCTGTGATCCATGCTACATTGGGGGGGGGTCATTGATAATGTCAGTCATTGTGCAGGTCCTGTAAAGTTTGATTATGGTTAATGCTGCCCTAACTCGTGTGGAGTATCTTGCATATCATTGGTCCTCCCCATCTTTAGGCTCTTACAATCTTACTGCCCTATCTTCGCAAATTTCCCTGAGCTTTAGGATGGGGAGAGATTTGGCTGGTCTGGTTCCAGGTGATTAATGTAAGTCTTTGGTGTTCTGGATTATGATTTGTTGTTATTTTCAGTTTTGCTGTTCCTGCACCACCCTTGGCTCCATCCTATGGTATTGGAGGTCACCTCCTAACCAAAGATAAAAAGGCTGTTTAAATGAAATCTTACTATAGGAGGAGATTCAAAGGTTCATGGAATAGGAGTAGGAGACTACAGTGAATAATCCCTTTGCAGGATGGTTACCATCTATCTGCCAATCACTATATCCTCCCTGATTGGTGAGCTCAAACCCCCTCAGTCACAAGGGACCAAGAATGAAAATGAAAGTGAGCTTCACCAGATGACTCGCTACTTACTTGCAGTCCTTGATGGTGACCTATTTTCTCTGCTGTAGCCTGATCCCCTCTCTTCTTTTTTGTGGGGGCACTCCTTCCCCTTCCCTCCTGTTTATAATCTTTGCTATTACTGTAGGTATTACAGAGATTTATCTTTGAATATGTCACTAAGTGGGTTTGGTACTAGGATCCACCTATTAGGGAGTATATATGGCACTTAATTTTCTGTGTCTGGGATACTTCACTTAATGTAATTTTTTCTAATTTCATCCATTTCCCGGGAAATCTCATTAATTCATCATTTTTGATGGCTGAGTAGTATAAATGTACCACATTTTCCTTATCCTTTCATCAACCTTTGGGCATTTGGGTTGATTCCATGACTTTGCTATTGTAAACAGTGCTGCTGTGAACATGGTTGTGCTTGTGTCATTGAGGCAAATTTTTGCTCTATGGAGGATTATTCCCAGAAGTGGAATAGCAGGGTCATATGGCATTTCAATCTTGATCTTTTTTAAAAATCGCCAGGATGATCACCAGCAATATAGGAGAGTTCCCTTCTCTCCACATCCTCTCCAGCATTTGGTGCTGTTTGTGTTGTAGATTTTTGCCATCCTGAACGGAGTGAGATGATATCTGAGGGAGGTTTTGATTTGCATTTCCCTGATGCCTAAAGAAGTGGAGCACTTTTTAAGATATTTGTTAGACATTTCAATTTCATCTCTGGAAAAGTTTCTTTTGAGTTCCTGGGCTCATGTTTTGATTGGGTCATTTATCTCCTTGGTGTTCAGTTTTCTAAGTTCGTAGTGCACTCTGGATAATAGAGCTCTATGAGATATGTTGAACTGAAGAGCTCCAGAGGGCTGGGCTGTAGCTCATTGTTAGGATGCTTCTCAGAACCAAAGGTCCTTTGCTCAATCCGACTACCTGCATTGCCAGTTGTTACATGCTAGTTAACTGCATTATTGTTTTCTTTGGAGACAGATGTTTCTAGGTGTGTCAGGCTGTCTAGAACTTGCTGTGCTGCTCAGAGTTTATGTTCATAATTATTTTATATGCATTATTTAGTAATTCTGATGCTTGGATGCAATCTATCTTCTCTGAACTTTCTATTGCTTTTCTTTCTTACTCTCAGAACATTTTTGGTTTCAGATGACACCATTCACTGACTTTGGCTTCTAAACGTTTTTGTAAAGTTTCATGAGGACTGGGGTAGCTTGTCTTCTTTCAGAGAAGCTTTTATTTGTGTAAAATGAAGCTATCTAGAACTCGTTGTAGGATAGTAATTTCTACAGCCTTTTGAGAAGGGCTCGTTAGCTTTTTCTGTGGGCCAGATAGAAAGATCAGTGGTGAAAGACACTTGCTGTCAAGCCAGCCATGTCTGACTTTTATAACTGAATACACCTGCTGGAGAGAATAGACTACCACAGGTTATCAAATTGTACTTTGACCTCCACATATATACTGTGGCACATGCACCCATGCGTGGAGACATGCATGTATACACACACACACACACACACACACACACACGTACACACACACACACACACACAGAATAATCAATGTTAAAAGATGTCTTTTACAAGGGAAAATTTTAGTTAGTTCTGAGGAATCATACAGAAATTGATTTTAATAAATTTTGGTATACACTTAATTTTTGAACCTTTAACAAATTGTGAAATTGATTGTCATAGTTAAGCACAGGTGTCAACTTGACTCTTGAGGGTTTGAGCTCTGGGTTTTGAGTTGTAGAGAGTTGATGGTTGAGTTAAGCCCAGAGCAAACCTGAAGGAGATTGTCTAGCTGCTGGGGAAGACCCAGCCCATGGTGGGTGGGATTAGGCCCTGGATAAATCAGAGAGACCTGGTTGAGAGAGTTGGCATCCTTCTGTATACTTGGCCAGACATGCTGGTCTGGCAAGTAAGGATTGTCCATCTCTCAGCCGTTATGGTAGCCAGTTCCCTCGGCCCTGGTGTTGGTGTGTGCTCTCCTGTCAAGCTGGACTATGAACTGTAACCAGACTGTCGTAAGAAAGTAAACTCCTTGTTCCCTTAAGCTGTGTTCTGGTCATTTATCAGCAACCATGCAGGCGGACTGCAACAATGATTAAATAAATATGCTTGCTTATTTTCACAAAAGTGACTAAAACCTAATTTAATATTTGTTGGTGTAATTCACGAATCAACTTCAACATATTTCAAGCTTGGTACACAATGCCATTTTATAATTGTCGATATTAAAGACATTGAATCTGCTGCTTTGCATAAACACACAACACAAACTTAAACAATTTTAATGACTGTGAGAAATGTTTGGAAATTCTGTCTTCACTTCCCACCAGGGTTTCTTTAACTACTTGTCATAAAAGAAATTCATGTGAGCAACTCAGATGGCATCTTCAAAATTAAAAGCTTCTAACACAATGCAATCCAAAGACAAATGAATTTGACTTATGATGGGGAACAATGGTAGAAATCTAAGTATGTTCCAAAGATAAAATACATTTGTATCTAGGGTCAAATCACTGCAGTTTATAACAGAATATTCTCAAAGCTGAAATGTGGCTCAGATCATGACTTTAGGTTTGTTTTGTGACCCAGTGAGTTTGCTCAATGCCATCTGGGTGCCCATGTCATGAACTCTTCGGTGGAGTGGGGCAGGATGAACAGTGGAAATGCATGTGAAGGCATTGACTGCACTGCATCTTCCCGAATGTATCAGGATCAGAGAATTTAGCCAATCCTACAATCCTCCTCGGCCATCCCTGACCACTTGAAAACTCATTCCTGTGTAAAGCCAGTGCAAACTCCGCATGCTGTGAGTATGTCACTGGAATAGCTGTGCCTTGTTCAGAGATGAAATTTCTCACTCCTCCGGTATCTTTCTCCCAGCTCTTCGATTCCTTGCTCTCCCCACTTCTTCTGTTCTCTGGCTTTCAACAGGAATGGGAATAAAGTCTTGTTGAGGGCTGAGTACTCAAATGCTTAGCATCTCCTGCAGCCATGAATCTCTATGTTTACCATCTTTGCTTCAAAGAGAGACTACTCTCATGAAGACTTGTAGAAGCATCGATCTCTGGGTAGAAACATCAGTGTTTGGAGGACAGTTTCACACTGTGTCAGTTTAAAGACAAGAGAAATTTAAGTTATTCCATTGGGTAGGTAGCCATCCTGCATGGATTTTGAATAGTTTTACAGCATCAGCATGAACCACCTCCTCAGGTCAGAGGACATCTTGCAGAAGTTGTTTCTGTCCTACTACCATGTGGATTTTGGGGGTCAAATTCATGTTGTCAGGCTTGGTGGTCTTTGCCTCTGGGTTGCCTAGTGGTCTAAACTGATTTTTCACTTTAGGTTCATGACCTTTGTTTTAGGGGCTATAGTAAATGGGATTGTTTCTCACAGGGGCTTTTTCACTTCTTTCATTCTGGGCATATAGGAAGGCCACTGATTTTGTATGTTTATTTTGTATCCTGCCACCCAGCTGAACTTCTGTATTAGTTCCAGGAGCTTCCTGATGGAGTTCGTGAGATCAATCAGGTATAAGATCATGTCATCTGCAAATAAAGATAACTTGACTTCTTCCTTGCAGATTTGAAACCTTTTATGTCCCTTTCTTGTCTTACGGCTTCAGCTAAGACTTCAAGTACAATATTGAAAAGAAGTGGTGAGAGTGGACAGCCTTGTCTAGTTCCTGGTCGAAGTGGGAATGCTTCAAGTTTTTCCCACTGAGCATAATCCTTGCTGTGGGCTTGTTGTATATAGCTTTTATTATATTGATAAAGGTTCCTTCCATTCCAACCTTCTCTAGGATTTTGATCATAAAGGGCTCTTGGATCTTTTCAAAAGTGATCATTTTGCAAATGGGTGACTGACCCCTCCCTCACCGAGGTTTCCTGCTTTTATTACATCTACCAATGAATGTGCTATTATAACAAGACTCCAGTTTAACAGCTTTTTGTCTCTGACCAGGGGGTGACATACAATGCCCATCACGATGGAGTGAAGGGCATTGCAGGAGCAGCAAAACTGCAAAAGAACATCAACAAACCACAATCCAGAACTTCAGAGACTCTATATCATCCACATAGAACTAAGCCAGCCTAATCTCCCCCCATCCTGAAGCTCAGGGACATTTGCAGAAGAGGGGGCGGTAAGATTGTAAGAGCAAAAGGATGAGGGGAGCAATGATTTGAAGAGTCTCCACACTAGATAGGGCTGAAGCAATCATAATAGGACTTTGCATGCCCTGCACCATGTCCATCACACTATTGACCTCACAAAGTCTAACATCGGCTAAAGGCACCAAGATCCTTGGAAGCAAGGGATTGACAGCCACAGTTCCCCTATGCTTAAGGGGAACACGAGAAAGGGTTCAGGGAAATGCCACTGGGTCCTTGTACGTCATCGGAAAGGAGGACCAAGAGGAGAGTTAGGCATACACAATAAAGGACTCTCTGGGAATTGGGGGGAGGCACTGGGAGATGGGGAGGGAGGGAATGGGAGCAGGGGGTTCAGGGGGAGGAGGAGGGGCGGAGGAAACTGGTCTACCTATTAAGTTTGTATGAGCAGAATAATAATAAAAATGTAAAAAAAAAGCTTTTTCTGCATCTATCGAGAGTATCATGTGGTCTTGAACTTTGGACTGGTTTATATGGTGAATTACATTTATTGATTTGCCTATGTTGAACCAATCTTTTTTGCCTGGGTAAAGCCTAGTTGATCCCCATGGATGATCTTTCTGATATGTTTTTGAATCCGATTTCCTAAGACTTTATTGAGAATCTTTGCGTCTGTGTTCATCAGAGAGATTGGCCTATAGTTTTCTTTTTTAAGTGTATCTTTATTAGGTTTTGGGATTAAAACAATATTAGCTTCATAGAAGGAATTTGGTAGTGTTCCTTCCTTTGCTATTTGATGGAATACTTTAAGAAGTATTGGTGTTATTAACTCCTTAAATGTCTGGTAGAATTCTGTGCTGAATCCATCTGGTCCAGCACATTTCGTGGTGAGAAGACTTGAAATTAATTCCTCAATTTCCTCATATGTTATAGGACTATTTACATAATTTACAACTTCCTGATTCAATTTAGGTAAGTTGTGTTTACTGAGGAATTCATCCATCTCTTTTGTGTTGTCAAATTTCACAGAGTATAAGTTTTTGAAATATGACATTATAATTCTCTGGATTTCTTGGGTATCAGTAGTGATAACTCCATTTTTATGTCTAATTTTGTTAATTTGGGTTTTCTCCCTCTTGCTATTGGTTAATTTGGCTAGGGGTGTATCAATCTTATTGATTTTTTCAAAAAACCAGCTTTTTGACTGGTTGATTTTCTGTATCATTTTCCTAATCTCAATTTCAGATATTTTCCCCCTTATTTTGTAATCTCCTCCCTTCTACTGCTTTTGGGATCAGATTGCTCTAGTGTATCTAAAGCTTTAAGCTGCATTGTTAAGTTATTTATTTCCGATGTTTCCATTTTTTTGATGTAGGCATTAAGAGCTATGAACTTACTTCTTACGACAGCTTTCATTGTGTCCCAGAGATTTTGGTAAGTTGTATTTTCATTACCATTCACTTTCAGGAAATCTTGAATTTCCTTTGTAATTTGTTCCTGAATCCAATTCTCATTCAGCATCATAGTGTTAAGTTACCAGGAGTTAGTGTATTTTCTGTTGATTGTTGTGTTGTGGATGTCAACCTTTAGGGCATGGTGGTCTGATAAGATGCAGAATAGACTTTCAACTTTCCTGTATATGTGGAAATTTGTTTTATGGCCCAATATGTGATCTATTTTGAAGAACGTTCCATGTGCTGCTGAGAAAAATGTGTATTCTTTGGTGTGTGGATGAAAAGTTCGATAGAGATCTGTAAGGTCCATTTCAATAAGGGTTTTATTAAGCTCCAAAGTAGCTCTGTTAAGTTTTTTACCTTTAGATCTATCCCATGTTGAGAGGGCGGTGTTGAAATTCCAAGTATTACTTTTTGGAGGTTGATTTCTCATTTTAGACGTTGTAGGGTTTGCTTAATGAATGTGGAGGGGCCCGTATTGGGTGAATATATGTTCAGAATTGTGAAGTCTTCCTGGTGAATTGTACCTGTGACTAAAATGTAGTATCCATCTGTGTCTCTTATGATTTTTTTTTGGTTTGAAGTCCACTTTGTCTGATAACATAAAGGCTACCACTGCCTGTTTTCTGCTTCCATTAGCTTGTAGAGTTGTTGAGCAGCCTTTTATTTTTAGGATGTGCCTATCTTTTGTGATGAGGTAGGTTTCCTGCAGGCAGCAGATTGATGGATTGTCATTTTTAATCCAAGTTTGTAATCTGTGTCTCTTGATCGGTGAGTTAATTCCATTAACATTTAGTGTTGTAATGGAGAAACTATTTTTAATTCCAGACATGTATTATGTTTAGTGGTTTTTGTAAGTATATTGCTGTGCTTTTAGTGGTGTTATACTTCCCTTCTGTTCTCCTGGATATGACTATTTTTTTCTTCATGCTTGAGTATCATTTCTAGCATTTTTTGAAGGCCTGGTTTGGTGGACATGTATCCCTTTAAGTTATCTTTGTGCTGGAAGATTTTTCTTTCTCCGTCGATCATGACGAATAGTTTTGCGGGGTATATCTGTGGGAACTGGTTCCCACTCACGCATCCATTCACTTACTCAAACACACAGCTGCTGGCTGTGATGAAACAGGTTCCAGCCATCCCCACCTCCACCTCTACCCCCAGAGACTCAGCACGGGACAGGAAGATTGTCAGAAGCAGATCTCCGTTTATTGGGGGAGAGAAAAGGAACTTTTATAGACAAAGGCCACCAAGGCATGAAACAGGCATTCAATTGTATCACAAGGTCAAGACATCCTACAGGTGCTAATGGTCAAGTTCAATGTCACTCAGCACAGGGGGCAGGTAGATACCTAAAAGCCAATTAGGGCTCTCTGTGAAGTGATCAGGTCATGCCCAAGACCCTTGCCCTCAGTGCCATCTTTAGTCCCATGTGCTCGGCCATGCCCTGGGGCAATTCCTGGGCGGGCCCAACATATATCAGCCTGGGTTGACATTTTTGCTCCTTCAATACTTGAAGTATGTCTCTCCAAGCTCTTCTTGCTTTTACTGTTTTTACTGAGAAGTCATTTTTTATTTTAATGGTTTACATTTAAAAGTGGCTGTTTCTTTTTTTTCCCTTGAAGCTCTCAGCACCATTTCTTTATCTTGAATGTGGAGTGTTTTAACTATTATTTGCCATGGTGAGTTATTTTGGTCATATCTGTTTGGGGTGTGGAATGCCTCTTGTATATGGATGGGCTTCTCTTTTTTTAGATGAGGAAAGTTTTCCTTGATGATCGTTTGAAAAATTTCCTCAGGTGTCGTATTTTGAGATTCTTGCTCTGGTATTCTATGGATATGCATGTTAGGCTTCTTCAGGGTGTCCCATAACACTTGAATGTTTCCTTCAAGTAACTTTTTGGCTTTAACAACATCTTCCATTGAGCTGGTTAATACTCCCACTTTTGTCTTCAAGGTCTGAAATTCTATTTTCTGCTTCATTAGTTCTGCTGATGAAACTCACTTTTGAGTTCTGGGTTGAAGATAACTTGTCTTTTAGTTAAGTTTTGGACTCTGCTCGAGTCTGTCTTAACTGCTCTATGCCTGTTTTTGTTTCTTGAACTGTTTTTCTCAACTTCTCCAAGTGTCTATTGTTTTCTTCTTCAAAGCGATTGATGCAGTTATTTAATTCCTCCCGGATTTCCTTTCATAGTATTGAACATGGTAATGATTATGTTTTGAAAGTCATTATCCTTGGTCAGGCTCTCTTGGCCATTTTCCATGGGTTTGTTCTGGTTGGAGTCTATCATTATGGGGTTAATTCCTTAAGTGGGAGATTTGTTTACTTGGGTATTGTTTCTCATGGATTGAGTGAAGTATCCCAGGCACAGAAAATTAAGTGCTGTATGTACTCCCTAATAGATGGATCCTAGTACCAAACCCCCTTAGTGAGATACTCAAAGATAAATCTCTGTAATACCTACAGTAATTATAAAAAGATTATAAACAGGAGGGAAGGGAAAGGAGGACCCCACCAGAACCAAGGAGAGAGGGGATCATGCTACAGCAGAGAAAATAGCACCATCAGGTACTGCACGTAAGTAGTGAGACATCTGGTTAACCTCACAGACTTTCCTTCCTCTTAACTTGCAATTGAGGAAATTTGATCTCACCAGTCAGGGAGGGCATAGAGAGTGGCAGAGAGATGGTAACCACCCTGCAAGTGGGAGACTAAATCCCTTCGCTGCTGTCTCATACTGTTATTCCATCTACATTTGAATCTACTATTATAGTAAGACTCTATTTTAACAGCCATTTGTCTCTGGCTAGGTGGTAACATCCAATACTAATCAGGATGGAGCCAAAGGTGGTATAGTAACAGCAAAAACTGGGGAAAAAAAACAACAAACCATAATCCAAAACATCAGAGACCCTATATTAATCACCTTTAACCAGGCCAGACTAATCTCTCCCCATCCTATAGCTCAGGGAAATTTGCAGAAGAGGGGGTGGTAAGATTGTAAGAGCTTAAAGATGGGGAGAAGCAACGATATGCAAGATACTCCACACAAGTTAGGGCCGAAGTAATCATAATAGGACTTTGAAGGTCCTGCGCAATGACCGATATATCATTGACCCCCCCATAGTCTAGCATGGATCGCAGGCACTAGGATTCTTAGAGGCAAGGAATTAACAGCCACAATCATGTTCCTATACTAAAGGGGAACACAAGAGAGAGCTCTAGGCAATGCTACTTAATACTTACACTTCATCAGAGTGGAGGACCAAGAGGGAAGTTTGACATGCACACAAAGGATGCTCCAGGCATGGGGAGAGGGGATACTGGGAGAAAGGGAGAGAGGGGGGAAAGAGGGGAAAAATGTGGGAGGGACCAAGATGATCCAGGGAGGAGTGGAGGGAGGGAGGGGACCGGGATACCTATTAGGTTTGTATGAGTGGAAAAAATAAATTAAAAAAAGAAAGTTCTTAAATTGGTTAATGTGTCTGTCCCTTCCTAAATTAATTCCCTGCTACTATTTCCCAGAGAATTTTTTCTGCACAATAATCTTTACCTTGAGAACAACTTCAGTTTAATGGAAACTTTCCTATTCACTTAAAAATAGCCTCAAACTGTGAAGATCCACAGTCATTTGATTTTCACATATAGGCTCATATTCTCACTTTAATGACTTTTTTGTTCATTTTCATGTGTGTATGTATGTTTACATGTGTGTTGACTGTTCTTCTTTGGTGTCTTTGTCCCTATGTTTGGATGATTGTCATGGTCTGATCTAGGAATCATCCTTATCACTCTTCCATATTAGTCTGAGACATTGTCTCTAATAAAGCTCAATGTGTACAGACAGGTCCATTCTGCCCAGCCTTTAGTGCTCACCTGACCACTCACAAAAGAGAGGCAGGAAAGTGTTCAGTTGTAGCTGTTTTTCCCCCAGTGCTCTTGTCCTTTGCAGGGAATATTTCCCAGAGTTCCTTACATGGTCATGAAACACAGCCATGACCACAGAAGAGACAGACCATGAGCTTCTTTAGAGTTACTGTGTTTGTAAATTTGATGAATAGAATTCAATCCTTATAAGATTGATGTCCACTCATTTTAGGAAAAAAATCCTTTTATGGTAGAAAAATAAAAGAACATCACTTCTTAAGTCCAAGCTAAAGACTTGCACCATCCTGGTGATGAGCTAGTGGAAAGAGGACACTCGGGTGCCCTCTAATACATGTGCCCCTCCCACACAAACAAGTAAATTGAGGGTGTGAAAGGCAAATTTAACACAGGGCTGCTCCACCATAGAGGAAAGCAGTACTGATACAAGCTGGAATTTAAATGAACCCTTAACACATGCTGAGGATGACTCAGAGGTTGAAACACCTGCCCTACCAGAAAAAGAAGTTTAGATAACATGGATCCCACATAAGGCACTGGGAAGGGTATGAAGGCTGTCCTATTATTCTGATCCTCAGAGGGCAGAATTTAGGAATCCCCAGAACAAGCTGGCTAATTGGACTATCCCTAATTGTCTGTTCTTCGTTTAATAGAGACCATGCCTCACAATGAAAAGGTGGAAAAGTCATTCAAAAGGAGGATTCCCAGTGTCATTCCTGGACTTTCACGGGAACATGCCCTCCGGTTCACTGATGTGTGTGCACTGATCCAAGTGCAGAAACACACTCACGCATGTATACACCCCATACACACTTACGTGAAAGGAAAATTAAATTGAACGTGGGACTGGGGACATGGCTGAGCTGGTAGACTATTTGGCATTAAAAAGCCCTGGGCTGCGTGTGGGGGTGCATGCTTGCCTCCCATGATTTGGTAGGTAGAGGTTGAAATAGCAGCAATTCATGACCATCCCTGGCTACATAATGATTTAGAGGTTGGGACACATGAGAACCTGTCTCATGACAATAACAACAAAGCAAGGAATCAGGCAGTGTGTAGATAATGTCAGCAAGAATCTCTGCTGTTGAATGTGTTGAGAACTGGGAAATGAGACCGAGGAGGCAGCCAAGGCAGAGCTGTGCTGAGCGTTGGGCAGGAGCTCTGTTAGCATGTGGAGCCCAGATCCCTTTCCTTGGAGTTCCGGCCTCTTCGGTCTGTAGGTTCTGATTGTGAGGCTCACCTGGATGTATAAGCTGGGCAAAGGAGCCCAGCAAGATAGCTCAGCAGGTAAGGTGCCTGCTTGCAAACCTGGCGACCTGAGTTCTATCCCTGGAAGCCTATATGATGAAAGGAGAAACCCACAAAAAGTTTTAGAAATCTCAAGAATACTCTTATTCTTAAGAAATAGTTTTCAGAAGAACACAGGTTGTTCAGTCTTCTAATGTCCTATTTGTTATCACCTGCATCTATGTACTCAGAATAAGCTTGGAACATGTTTATATTTTTGGATGCACATATTGCGCTGTGCAGTTTATGGATGATGGCATCATGAATGGTCTTTGCCTGGTTTGCCCATGGGACAGAGAACTCAGCTGTGCCTTGCTGCTCTGTTGCTCTTCCTCACATGCAGGGTCAGAGAAATATTTTAATAATGCACCTGCGGGAACTAACTCTGAAGAAACCATTTAAGTGGGGAGGTTTTTGTAAGGGGTTATACCACTGTGTTGGGATATTTTGTACCTTGCCAACAGTAATAAACTCCAGCATCCTCAGCCTCCACCCTGCTGATTTGCAGTGTGAAATCTGTCCCTGACCCACTGCCAATGAACCTGTCAGGAACCCCAGAATACCTGTTGGAAACCTTATAAATCAGGCCCTGTGGGGACTGCCCTGGCTTGTGCACGAGCCAATTCAAGTAGGTGTTTCCATCACTGTGCAGCAGGCTCTCAGTGGACTTGCAGGAGATGGAGGCCACCTCTCCAGAAGCAACAGACAGAGAGAGGGGAGTCTGGGTCATCTCCACATCTCCAGAGGATCCTAAAACCATGAGAGACACATGCAGAGAATCGGCCATCTGCATTTTGATCAACATTTTTTTAGAAAATTATTATTGTGACTGACTGTGATGCAAACATGCAAGATATCCAATTAACAATAATCCATGAACTCTAAACTACACCAATCTCAAAAGAATTCCCCCCACCATCACCCTGTTTGTATGTGACAGTCCTCACCAGAGCTCAGGTCCCTGTCACCACAGAAAATACCAATCATAGGTCACATGTGTATAGAACACACGTGGGAACCAGCAGGCTCCAGAGCTCACCCACTTGCCCATTTTCTCCTCCTAGAATCCCTCTGTCCTTACCACAGACACAGAGTATTAGCAGCCCGAGGAGCTGAGTAGGGAGCCTCATTGTGTGACGGTGAACTAAAGAGTCCAGTCCAGTGGAAGCAGGATGAGAACTGAGCTTTTATCTCATATATGAAGGGCAGGGCCTCCCTAGGGGGATACATGCAAATTGGCTAGTGAGTGAAGCAAAGTGTAAAGAGCAAAAGGGAGAGAGGGAGGCCTGTGAGGAGAGACACTGATACAAATTCTGCAGCACTGGAGAGGAGGCGACTGTGTAAGTCTGTTGTGTGTGAGGACAGGATGTGCACTGCCCTCAGCCCAACACAGCAGTAGTGACCTCACCACGGACATGTGTGCAGTCCAGTGTCTGTGGGAAAGTTGCACTGCTTGTCTCCCTTCCAGCTACACACATATAGAAGTAGGTCCCATGTCTATGTGCTGGTCTTCAGAGCTTCCTGCTATTTATAGTGCTGAGTGGAGCTTAGTTACCTTTTTCTTGTTGCTCTCTCACAGGTGAGCTGTGAGAACACTGGAGAGCTGCAGCTGGGCCTCATGGTCGGCTGCTGCAGTTACTCTGAATATTGCTGAAATTTTTTTTTATAATTTTTAAAATATTTTTTATTTATTATTTATTCAATTGTGCGTGTGTATGCATGTGTGTGCATGTGTGTATGTATGTGTGTGTGTGTAGAACCACGGACGAATTCTGGAACCACCATGGATGCCTCCACCTCCTCCTTGTTTACTCTGCCCCAGGATTCACAGGCTCCGCCCTACCAGGACCAGAAACATAGGCCGCCCCCCCGCCCCCGCTTCCGCCCGGCATCTATACGTGGGGTCTAGGATCCGAACTCAGGACCTTCTGCTTGCAAGGCAGAGGCTTAACCCCTGAGCCACCTCTCCAGCCCCTGTTGCTGAAAATTTAACAACAAAACGGTTTAAGTAAGGAGGGATTTAATTTGGGCTTACTACTGTCTGGTTACAGTTTCTTGCGTCTTGGCAGGACAGCACACTCCAACACCTAGGGCTGAGGAAATTGGTCAAACCATATCCACATAACTGGGAGAGAAACAATTCTCACTTGCCAGACTAGCATGTCTGACCAAGTGTACAGAAAGATGCCAATTTTCTCAACCAATTTCCTCTACCTTATAAACCTGTGAGAGGATTATTTCTGCATACCATGGGCTGTGCTTTTCCCATAACTTGGCCAATGTCTTGAGGGTTCACTCTGGGTTTAGCTCTCTACAACTGTGCTTTTTAATTCTCTACATGAAATCATCACTTGTATCAATGACAGGGCTCTATGCTCAATACCTTACTACCTTACATAGGTCCTTGTACCTTGTTGATCACTATTTTTTTCATGCTTGATTTCTGGTTAATATCTTGCTAGGTGGATCAGGCTGGCCTGGAACTTGCTGTGCAGTGCAGTCTGGACATGCTGGGGACCCGTCTCCCTCGTAAGTGTGGACGCTGCAGGTGGGCGTCTTGGCTCCAATTATATTTTCTCTTTCCCATGCTTGTCATATAATATTAAATTTATATTTTTATAAATATATTTTGATATTTTTGATATTTTGATATTTTTATAAATATAATTTGATATTTCTGATGTTTGCACATAATCTGTGCTCTCTGAACTTTCAACAATATTTTATTCTCGCTAACAAGTTCTTTATTTTAGATGCTGTGACTCACTGACTTTGTGGTATATTGTCTTCTATAAATTTATAGTAAAGGTTCATGAGGATTTGGGATGGTCTACCCTGTTTCAGAGAGGTTTTAGCATGTGTAAAGTGAAACTATCTGAACATATACTATCTGAACATATTCATAGGATTGTTACTTTTATTCCCTTTAGAGGAGAACTTGTTAGCTTTCTATGCTCAAAACCTCTTTGCATGGGACAGATTGAAGGTTCACTGTTGAAAAGCACTTGCTGCCAAGTCAGACAATCCTGACTTTGAACCTTGAACCCACATGGTGGAGAGAATAGAACAAAATACCTTGTCAGTTGTACTCTGACCCCACCACATGTGCTGTAACACATGCACACATGCATATACATGCACACAGATCAGAATGATCAGTGTTACAATGCCCTATTCACTGGAGAAATTTTAATTCAATCTGGGAAATTATAAATAGGACAAATTATGAAGAAATTAGTTTTGAAACATTTTGTGATGCATACAATTTTATAATTCGTTAAAGATAAAACAAGTGTGACATACTTTTGAAATAAATATACTTATTAATTTTCACAAATGTGATTAAACCTGACTTAACATTTGATGTTATAGCATGGAAAGCAACTTCAACATGTTTCAGTGTGGGTGGATATTGTGAGGCCATAATTGCCCATACTAAAACTGCCGATTTGTAAACATATAACAGACATTTCAAGAGAAACTTTAGCACATGTGAGAAAGTGTGGAAATGCTGCCTTAATCTCCAGTCAAATTGCTTTAACTGATTGTCATCAAACTCAAGATAACAACCAAGGCAGCACCTTTAAAAATCAAATCTCTAACACAATGCATACCAAAAAACATTTGGTTCACGATGAAGAGTAATGGAAATAATCTAAAGAACGTTTTCACTGAGAAAATTTCTTTGTATCTACAGTCAAAACAATGTAGTTCATAGCACACAATATTCTCAAACCTGAACTGTGGCGCAGATCATGACTTTGGGTTTGTACTTGTGACTCATTGAGTTTAACCAGGGCCAGCAGTGCCCTTGGATTAGAATTCTCTTTTGAATGTGGCAGACTCAGCAGGGGACACACAACTGAAGGCAAGGATTGCACTGTACATTCTCTCTGAATACATCAGGAGCAGAGAATTTAGCAAATAATACTGTCCTCCCCACCCATGCATGAGCCTTGGCAAATGCATTCCGACGCAATTGCAGTGCAACATTCAGATGCTGTGAATGTGTGGCTTTCCCAGTCATTTAAAAAGAGCATCAGGCAATAAAGACTGTGTCACGTGACTTTCACTCATAGGCTTATATTCTCACTTTAATGCTTTGTCCATTTTCATGTGTGCATGCGTGTTCACATGTTCATATTGTTCTGACTTGTAGACAGGGAGATCTCTCAGCCCTTGTCTCTGTCTTCCAGTTCTTATATTCTTTCCACACCCACCTCTTCTGCCTTGTTCTCTGACCTCTATTCGGGATGGGATAGATGTGTTGCTCAGGGTGGAATGCTGAGCTGTTATCATCAGCATCTCTTGAAGCCAGGAATCCTGTGTTTTTCACTCATTGATGGAAAGAGTGTCTTTTCTGATGAAGATTGACAGTAGATTTGTTTCTATGCAGGAAAATGTCAGTGTTTGGAGGGAGGTTGACATCGTTTCTGTTTAAGTAGGAAATAGATTTAATTCCCTGGGCCTGTGATCTCCACATCATGCATTTTGAGTGGGTTACCAGAACCAGCATGAACAATTTCCCTATTAAATATACTAACTCCCTGTTATTACCTCCCAGAGAATTATTTCCATCCAAAAATAGTCTTTTACCCACAGAACAATTTCAATATTCTGTTTCCAGTAGCTTAAATAGAGCATCAGATAGTGAAGACTGTGTCATGTGACTTTCACTCATAGGCTTATATTCTCATTTTAATGCTTTATTTGTGGATTTTCATGCATGTATGCTTGTTCACATTTGTGTGCTGCATGTTTTTGCCTGGTGTCTTTGCCCATATGCACATGCAATTGTCAGAGCCTGGTCTAGGAATCATCCTTGATCGCTCTTGCATATTAGTCTGAGACACGGTCTCTAATCAAGCCTGATGTGCACAGACAGGAGCAGTCTGCCTAGCCGGCCTCTTCTTGGGATTTCCAGTCTCCTTCTGTGGGTGCATTTACAGGTGGCTGGAAAAACCACCTTCAAGGATCTGAAGTGCAGTCTCCTTGTGGGAACTTGGGTCCTCTCATTGTGACCAAGGACTGTGCCATCTCTCCAGCTTCCTAATTTCTTGTTGTTCACCACTTCCATTTGTTGAAGCTCTATAAAAATCCCCCTAAAGTTGATAATAAACATTGGCCTAGGCTGAATTTGTATTTGCTCTTTTGGTTCTGAGTATATAAGAGTGTGTCACATGGATGGTTAAATAATTTTCTTGTCTTCTTTCATATTTCCTTTTTTTGTTGCTTAATTAGAAAGCGTCGCACTGCACATTGCACAGGATGGATTTCAACTTCTTTCTCTTCTGCTTGTGTGTAGGATTTCACGAAATGTCACCGTGTCCCACAGTGTTTCACTGTGTGACTGTCTTGCACTGCAGGTAGAGTGAGTTCCAGAAGCCTGAGTTTGTACAACTTCAGCATTGTAACCACATCTTCCATCTTACCTTTTTCTCATATAGACTACAACATCTATCTTCTGGCCAAAGCAGAAGTGCAACAAATGGTCCCTTAATAGTTGACTCAGTTAAGAGGAAGATTTCTGCCCTGTCCAGTTTACAATACTGGTTCCTCATATATATTATTTTGTTGCTTGATTATCCTAATGTTCTGCAATAAATGTGCTGTGTTTGGTGGCTTGAAACTTTTGCACATACAATCTGGGTAGGGAATGGTTGCATCCTCTGCCTAAGGTTCAGGGGGCAGTGATGTTATTGCTGAGAATACTTTGTCATCAGGTTGCTGAAGATACTTTTTCTATCATCCTGGTTATTTGCAATATTGTTGTCTTTGTGATCTTGATTCTGAGAATCCTAGATGGTATCAAGATAATTCCTGTAAGACAGGCAAGTGCCCTAAAGGCCACTGAAATTTCCTGGATATGTGAAATGCTCAGTAGGCAAAAAATCAAAGAGAATTCAGAGGAGAGAAAGATTTCAGATTTTCTCTGTCATTGCTTTTGACAATTAAGCTATAATGATGCCCTGGTTAGTACATTTTAGGTTGACACTTTTTAAAAAATCTGTGGAGGTTCTTGCATTTAGGGGTCCATATGTTTCAGAAGATTTGCAAAGGGTTCAACTATTGTTCACTTGAATAGGTTTTCTGTACAATGCTCCTTCTTAAACATGTACAATGCAAATATAAATTCCTTTTTCCTTAATTGGCTTATATCAAGTGGCCAGTATTCCTGATGACCACAGTGACACATCCCAAGGCACCTGAAAGGCTCAGGAAAAAAAAATGTATTTACTCCAAACTTCAGAGGGAAATATATTGCAGTACCAATATATTGCAGAGATATAAATGAACAATCAAGCCTTGTCCTCACTCTCGGGACATTTCCGTTGGTATCCACTCTTCTTTGTCTTTAAACTTTATTCTCTTTATTTCACTAACTTTTTGTAATTTTACCTAAGATATGTGGCATATACACACATCTACAAACATATGATCTTCATGGTCCAAAAGTCCCCAAAACAATATAGACTATAGCAACAGCACTTTGTTTCCTCGCAAAACTGAACAGTAACACACTACTGCTGAAGACAAGTTACACTGGTCACAGGATATGAAGACAAAAATCCATAAAATGACCCCAAATTTAACTTTTGAGATGGCTGACATACAAGTAAAGCAGCTGCCTAAGGTGAAAGGCGACAGACTTACCCAAGAAGGAACCTTGTGAAAGTCAGCATGGACCAGATGGAGAAGAAGATGTTTTAGGCACAAGAGTGGACTGAGTCTTGTGGGATCAGCTAACCAATCATAAAATATCTCCTTCTCAACTCCTTCTCAATAGAATCATTTGGTTTTCATCCTGAATCTGTGAAGACTTCTCTCAATTGAAATAGTCAAAACAGATACCATAAGTGATTTGACGGTATAGAGTAGGTTGCTGGTGAACATTGAACAACAAAAGAACATGCTAAGTGCCCCTGTGCCACACCTGCCTGGACATGACAGAGGATGGAACAGAGAAGTGAAGCCAGACCAGGAAAGAGAACTGCAGCCAGTGCCCTCTGGACATGAACAAGCACAGCCATGCACCCAAGATCACTGCACAAGGCCTGCTCAGGGTTGGGTCAATACCACATACAATGAACAAGGGAGAAATTCAGGTGGCCCCAGCTTCCTGGAATAAGCCATTGGAAGTCAAAACTGACCACAAGAAGAGGACCCTTTACACCAGAGGCTTAATTACTGAAATATTGATCATGTTGGACCAGTTGCTCAATCACACACAGGAAGAGACATGTCTTATGCAACTCAATGGGACACATGGACAGGAAAGGACATTGGGGAAGGAGAGAATCTTGTTGGGTCAAGACATCTCTCAGTGTGAAGCATAAGGTAATGAATGGTAAGGTAATGAATGGGTGGAAGAAATAAACAAAATCATTGTAACTTTAAGTAGCACAAATTAAATAAAATACAATGTGACTTAAATTAAATAAATATTCTGGTGTCTTTGGGACAATGTTGCTTGTGATCAGAGAACTTGAGTCCCTCATTTCTAGCTCTCAGTGGTAAAAAAAAAAAAGGTAGAATAGGGTTTTCAAAATGGATCAACAGTTAAAGTCTTTGCCTGGCCAGTAAAAAGCTGAGTATGGATCCCAGATCTCATGGACAAGGCTTGGCACAAATGGCAGCAGCCTGCATTTCTGGCCCTATAAGGCAGGTCATGAGAATCTCCAGAGCAATGAATAAGAATGTAGAACAAGCAGGTGTGATTTCAGAAGTCACCCTTGGGCCACCACAAGCAGGCAAACATAGGTTCCTTGTTCTATAAAATATCACACCCAAACCCACACCAAATTAACAGGGCATAACACATGACTAGATCCAGTATAACAATGCTTTTTTGACAGTGACATGATGGGCTAACAATGACTTTAGACTGAGTGAATCAAGAGATCCAGTGTTTACTCTGAATGAAGGAAGTTCACACAGTAGGTCATGTTCCCAGGCCTCCTCTGCTTTCCATGCTCTCATCTCCAACTGCTCAGCTCGTCGTGACATTCATAGATTTGGGTTAAAGGGCAGTAATGGTGCCAACTTCCCTTGTGATCTCAACCCTAACAAGAATCATTTTGTGGAGCAATACATTGTTGTTAGAAAATACAAAATCATAGAGGGACTATTAGGTTTCTAAAATGATGCACATCCTTTGCATAAAACATGGACAGTGAAACCTCCAACATGGCACCTCAAAAAGACTAAAACGTGAAGAGTTAGGGGAACACGTCACAACATCCTGAAGATCTGCTTGAGCTGATCTCAAGAAATGTTTTGTCCCTGGTTGAATCAAGAGCAGGTGTCTCTATGAGCACCAGCCTAATCTTTTCTGGGCTGATTTGCATCTGGGTGACTAGCAATGTTCCAGCTGCTCAAAGAGTCTTTAAAGGCAGCTGTCAGAGGTCCAAGAAGCAGCCTCTAGTCCAGCTTTTCAAGATGGCGTCAGCCACTCTCCTGCTCTGGGTGCTGCTGCTCTGGGTTCCAGGTGAGAGATGGAGGGACGTGCGGGAACATGCACTGTGGACATCACTGATACTTGATCATTTAATTTATGGCATTTGTAACTGGTTTTATGTTTCCCAGTTCCCTCTTAATTTTTGGTTTCTCAGAATGATGTATTTGTAAATTCTGGAATCTCATGAAACAGTCTAGAATATTGAAATGGTTTCTGCATAACTGTGATAGCAGTGTGTGTTTGCCATTCCAGGCTCTACTGGGGACATTGTGCTGACCCAGTCTCCAGCTTCCTTGGCTGTGGCTCTAGGACAGAAGGCCACCATCTCCTGCAGGGCCAGCCAGAGTATTGACATAAGTAGCTCTTATTATTTGCACTGGTATCAACAGAAGCCAGGACAGCCTCCCCGACTCCTGGTCCATGGAGGTTCCCTGCCAGGGGTCCCTGGCAGGTTCAGCGGCAGAGGGTCTGGGACAGCTTTCACCCTCACCATCCATCCTGTGGAGGCCAATGATGCTGCCATATACTTCTGCCAGCATAGTAGGAATAATCTTCCCACAGTGATCTAAAGCTTGACAAAAACCTCCAGGGGCTGCGGCTCACTGAGGCTCAGCTTCTCAATGTCTCTTTCTCCCAAACATCTTAACCATAGGTATCTAGACTTGGAAAAAAGTGCCCAAAGCATGAAAAAAAATTTATACTAAATCAGTAATTATTTTATTTTAGAAGAATTATTTAATATACATATATACATATATTTGATGTACATATAATTTTAATTTTTCCTAAGTAAGCCTTTACATATTTACATTTTATACCTCATGAGATTGATGTGCTTATTTATTTTTACATTAATAATTAAGTGGTCTGAATATTTGCTAATTTTTACTATTTCTGTGTTAAATTACATTTTAATTTTCTAATCCTCAAATCTTGAGAATATCACCTCTCAGAAATAAATAACATTAAATGACAAAATCTTCCTGTTTAGGACCATTTCTCACATTAGTGGAACCTGCCCTAACTCCAAATGAAAATCTTTAAACAAGTTTTAAGGGTATTCATGTCAAAAACTGCAAACTAACAGTATGGGAAATCATTCGCGATAATGAATGAAATCCCAGATATGGAAATTTATTCCATGTTAAAAATGATGGAAAGAAGATGTTAAAAGTCTAAGTTTCCATAATTGATCCCTTATGTTTCTGGAAGAGCAAAATGCTTTATATGTACAGTGGAAACTCTATAGTACATTACATAAAATAGCCTTGAGTCTGAGTTGAGACATTATAGGCACTGTTTTGTGGTGGTCTGTGGTATGAAGGCATATGGAGTCAAAATGAGCATCTTTAACTTTTTCAAAATATTCATCCACTTATTGCAGATGGGAAAGAAAGAGAGAGAGAGAGACATAGAGAGAGAGAGAGAGAGAGAAAGAGAGCAGACTCATGAATGTCATGGTGCACGGGTAAATATCTGATAACACCTCCCAGGAGTCAGTTTTCATCTTCTCCTATGTGTGCTTTTGGAGATCACACTCAGGAACTTGGATCTGGGAGCATGTGTCTTACCTGCTGAGCTATCTTGCCAGTACCCAAGTGAGCAGTTTAGAAGTCATATCATGGATCTTTTGAAAATGTTGTATATAAATATAACATGTCTTGATCATGTCCCCTAACCCTCCCCCCAGTCACCCGAGTCTTCTCTGAAATGTTTTCCTCTCAACTTCTGGATGAACTGAGTCCGACAAGTGCATCTGGTGCATGCCTGGCTGCAGAACTTTCCACTGAAGCATGGCCAACCTACCGGTGCTTGTACCTCAAAATAAAATGTTTCCGCTGATCCTGCAGCCATCAACTGCCAATTGTCACTTAGCTAAATGCGGGTCTGGGGAGCTTATTTCTTGTCCAGGCTGAAAGTTTTGACTGGTTCAGTCTTTTGCAGGAAGCCGCAGCTGTTGTAAGCTCAGATGTGTGTTGATTGTGCCATAAACAGAAGACACATGTCAGAGCCTCCTCCCCATCCTCCCTTCTTACATTCTTTCTAATCTCTGATCCAAGATGTTCTTCATACCTTGGGGTGGGGGAGGGTTTTGGACACAGGGGTTGACAGAGGTCTATGGCTGAGCGCTCTACATTCATTTGTTCTTCTCCTTTGACCATTTATGAGCACCTGCATCAACTACCATCAACTCAAAGATGGTTCTTTGAGCACAGTTGAGAGTAACACAAATCTATGCAGACAAACTCATATATATGGAAATCAATTTTACATTGTGACCATTTGACTAAAAAGCAATAGCAGATTCTGCACTAACATCTTGAACCTTCCCACCTATCGTTCTTGACAAGTTTTTGACACTAATTTCCTCCTGTGGGGAAGGATTCAAATCCAACAAGAAAGTAATTGGTGGGTCACAGGTAGTCATGCAACCTTTGCATAAATGGCCACATCTCTCTTCTCAGGGAAGTAATGTTCCATATAGGGTGAGAACATTAAAGTCTTTTCTCCTCCCCACCCCAACTATTTTCATATCATGCTCCAGCATTGTGAAAAGGAGTTTCATAAAGAGGAAATTCTTAAACTGATCAGTGTTTTTTGTTACCTTCTATAACTTTTATAGTTAAATGACCTCCTTACTCAATAACATCTCACTGAGCAGGTCAACACAAGGATCCTTTGCAACATTTGAGTTGTAGATGCACATCTGTAAACTTTCCAAGATTAAATTCTAAGCTGAACACACAGAAAATGTTGTTAGATTAGTTTCCTACTGATCCACAGTAAATTGACTCAAGCTGAATCTTGCATTTAGTCACATTTATAAATCTGGACTGGGCGTGGCTGGGTCCTCTGCACAGATTCTCTGGGGCACTAACAGGGGTAGAGCTGAGCCTGAATTCTATCTGGAGCTCCAAGATTCTGCCTGTAGTACATTCAGGTGTTGCCCGAGTCACATTGCTCAGCTCTCTGTGGCTGAGGATACTAGATTTTCTGAACTATCAACCTGAGGCCCTTCTAAGTTTTCACATTACTGAAATTGCCCTGACACATAGTATGCTCAGAATTCTACCAGTTTAAAGAACCTACAATGGAGGGAGAGATCAGTTTCTGCTTTGGGGCTCTGACTTGATCCAGAAAGGTTCCTCCAGGTGAACCCCTCACTGAACTGACTCAGAGTCCACGGACTTGGAATCCTCCTCACACCCACAACACTCTTTCCTTCTGTGGTAGCTTGTAGACTAGAAGCGAACTTCATATCTGTTTTCACTGCCCAATCTCCTGATTACAAAGCATGAACATCAAGAGGTAATTGTCTTTGGCCCACAATTTCCATAGTGTATATATTTTTATTTATTTTGGTTTGTTTTAATTTCTCCTTCCAAAACAGTTTGTTTGACAAGGCTATTACAAATATAGACACTTCCCATGTAAATAGCTTCAGAGAGATCTTTCAGTATAGTATGTTCAATCTTCTTGATATTTTTTTCTGAGTAAATATGTGAAGTTTCCTTGATGTTGGGTCAATTTTGACAATAATTCACAAAGCAGATACATGTACATAGTAAATGCCTATGCTGGAAAAGAAAGAAGAGCCCCTCAGATTAAGGATTATATTTTCTTACTCTAGCAAGTACTCAGGCAAAAATCATCAAAAGCAAAGCAAATGAAACCCAGTCGGTCTCACATGTGGAAAGAAGTGAAAATACGAGGGAAGACTGACAGGGAAGAAGGTGGATGATAATGAGAAGAAGAGGGAAATGGAATTGGTAATAAGTGTGCAAGATCATTCACTCACGATAGTCATGCACGAAATACTAAAAGAATCAAAATACTCTGATAAACATCACCATCAAAGCAAGTCAAAGGGAGGAAACAACAAAAAATGTTAGTGAGAAAATCAGTGAAACAGAACATGAAAAAAAAAAAAAACAGTGGACACAGAATCCTGTGAGGAAGGAAAGTCCTTTGATTTGTGGCTGTATTTGAGGACAGCCCAGGACCCAAAGTCTTCATAAAGCAACAGAGATATTGCAGTTGATTCCAAGCTAAGAGCTGTGAGTTCTTGAGTATTGAGTTGATCACTGGATTTGTGTCATCGCTTCACTGGGGGTTTTGGTTCCACTCACTAAATATAAGCAGGGAATATGTAGAAATTAACTTGTCATATGTATATTCCGTATGATAGTGTCTCTCATATTTTGTTGGCTTGATGGTTATAAATTATGAACTACTCAGGTATCTAAACCTGAATCAGACCTCTGGTTATAATGTGATCAAAATAATTATTACCATAAATTGTACTAAATTTTTATATTTCTTCAAGTTTATCAAAACTTAGAGTCTTTCAAAACCATTACTTAACAGAGACTAGATAACTTATACTTGACAATGGACAAAGACTGCATTTCCTTCACTTTCAAAGTTGTTCATTTCTTCAGATTTACTGGGTTTTATTTTAAGTGGAGGTAACCAGTGAATGACCTTGGGGTGCTTCTTCTGAATACATCTAAACTGAGATATTAATTTAGCCAATGTTCTGTGGGCTTAAAGGTTGTTCAGAAAACCTCAGGGAAAAGGGGAGATCAGTGTTTAGAGGCTTAAGATATTCCAATATATGTATCAACTAGAGACATCACTTGAATTTTGTGATAATTTACAAATCCAATATAATTTTTCAACTGCTCAGCATAGCTTTCCTTTTAATTACTTCCAGCGAATAAATCAAGAGCAGGTTTCCTTAGAGCAACACCGAAGGTTTTCTGAGCTGGGAATTTACATGCTGGGAATGATGTCATGGTCCAGGTTGCTCAAAGGTCCTTAAAAGCAGCCTGTCTGTGCACTAAGAAGTGATTACTGGTCCAGCTGTCAAGGATGTTGTCAGCTGCTCAACTGCTCTGGGTGCTGCTGCTCTGAGTTCCAGGTGAGAGGTGCAGGGAGGTGTTGTCAGAGTTCAATGTGTCTGTCAGTCACTGTGTTCTCAGTTCCTGGGCTCACAATTTCATATGTATAGTATTTATAAGTTTTTAAGTTTTATTGTAATATTTTTATTTAGAAAGTAGGTTTATGTCTTTGCCCTCACTCCTCCCAGCCCACTTCCTCCTCTGCCAATCTCCCCATCTGCACCCCTTCTCCCAAGCTCCCTCCTTTCATCTGTCCCACTTTGTTCCAACACTCTCTGAAATTCAAGTGAAGCGTCCCAATACTCTTTCACTTTCTGATGTCTCAGAGTTACAGTGTCACTTGTAAGCATGCTGCATTGGAATGGTTTCAGTAATTTCTAAGTTGTAGCCTTTGGGTTGGTCATTCCAGGCTCCACTGAGGACATTGTGTTGACCCAGTCTCTAGCGTCCTTGGCTGTGGCTCTGGAACGAAGGCCACCATCTCCTGCAGAGCCAGCCAGAGTGTCAGCACAGGTGGACTGTATCTTTTGCACTGGTACCGACAGAATCCAGGACAGCCTTAGATACATACTTAGCTTTGATTATTCTTGCCCATCCTTTCGGTATCCTATGCTCTCAGTCCTTCCTCCCTTCAGCCCTTCTCACATTTACTCCCCTTTCCACCTTCAGACCTAGGCTCTCCCTTCCCTCCCGGAAGGTCGCACTGCAGCTGTGTTGATGTGTTGAGGAGATTCCTCATAGGTGCATCCAGCTTCCCATTTCCCCGCTCTTACACACAACATATTATCTCCTCTAATTATTTCAAGGTGGTTGATTTGTAACCTGCTGTTGAACCATGCCATTGTGCATGTCGGCAAGACAGAGAACAACCCTAAGAAGTCACTTCTTCCAGCATGTGGATTTCTAGGGCTTGATCTCAGGTTGCTGGGCTCCAGAGAGGACAATTTACCAGCTGAAATATCTCCCCAGCCTCTCTCAAGAAGTTACATTTCACAAGGTCATTCTGTCCCCACATTGCTGTGGAAACCCCCACAGTCCTGGTTACTCTCCCTCATGTCTTCTGCCTGATCATCATGTCATCCTGGTCTGTGTGAGGGATATACAGGCTTTTGTAAGTTGAAAAGGAGCTTCTGTCCCATCCAGGCAGGACCAGAATGAAGCCAGGGACTAGAGAGGTAAACTATGATGCCAGCCCAAGTTACAATGTTTGTGTGCATGTTTCAGGAACTCTTTCCTAAATCACTCCTTTCTTCCTTCCTCCATGTCCTCCCTCCCTCCTTCCTTCTTTCCTTCCTTCCTCCCTCCCTTCCTTCCTTCCTTTTTTCCTTCCTTCCTTCCTCTCTTCCTTCCTTCCTTCTTTCCTTCCTTCCTTCCTTCCTTTTTTCCTTCCTTCCTTCCTCCCTCCTTTCCTTCCTTCCTTCCTTCCTTCCTTCCTTCTTTCCTTCCTTCCTTCATTCCTCCCTTCCTTTCTTCCTTCCTTGCTTTCTTTATTCCTTTCTGTGTCTGTCTTTCTTTCTCTCTTTTTATTCTCTTTTATTCTCTTTTTTATTCTTTCTCTTTTATTCTATCTTTCTCTCTCTCTCCCCCCCTCTGTCTGTGTGTCTCTATCTCTCTGTTTCTCTCTCCTCCTCATCTTCATTCTCTTTCCTTTTCTTCACAACGATGTCTATTTGTGTAGTATTGGCCATATATTTCACTAGCGTGTAATACCAATATACTCCTCAACTGTCCAGATGCTTGGATTATAGTTATGTACCCTCATATTCAGCAGAATGTAGTTCTTGAAACACTAATATGCTTTAAATTCAGAACACCTGTAGTGTTTCTGGGAATCTGAACAAGAATACTGTTAAAACCATAGAAATATTACTTCTCTCTTACCACCACAATAATACTAAGAATGAAAGATCTCAGAGATGCTCTTCACTTATTTCCCTCTGCTTACATACTGTAATCTGTATAATTCTACATATGTTTTTGAATATGAACATGAATAAACAAGGTTTTTATCTGTGCTTTTGTGGGGAGGGCAAGTGTAATACTATTTCCACCTATCACCACTAGAGGGCACTGTAAACCTTAGCGTTCCTTGCAAGTGACGCTCTATAGACTTGGGAGAAGTTGAGACTATAGGTTCTCTCTATGTCAGAACCAAATTCCACGACGTGCATGTACCATGTCTCATTACTTATCTCTCTGTAGACACTAGGAAGGTTCCATGTCTTAACTCTTGTAAATAGTGTCTCTGTGTTCTTCTACCTCGTTTACTAGGTGAATACACAGATATGGATTGGTTGGATCATGCTGTTCTCAGTACGTTGAGGTTTGGCACACTCATTTCAATGGTTACTTCACTCTGACAGCAGTGCATAAGAATTTCTCTTTATTGGGCTGGTGAGATGGCTCAGGGGTTAAGCTTCTGCCTTGCAAGCAGAGGGTCCTAAGTTCAGATCCTAGATCCCACTTATGAACACCTGGCGGAAGCAGGGGCAGCCTGTGCTTTTGGTCCTGGTGCACAAAGCCTGTGAATCCTGGGGCAAAGCAAAAAAAAAAAAAAAAAAAAAAAGGAGGAAAGGAGGTAGAAGCGGTCCACGATGATTCCTGAATTCACACTTGGTTCTACACATATATACACACATGAACATACACACACACACGATAGAATAAATAATAATAAGAAGAAGAACACAGTCTATTAGCAATACAGGAACATCTAGAGTTCACTACCATCATCATCCTCTTTCTGTTTCATTATTTTGGCAAGATCATGTCATTGATCCCTCTGCAAACTTCTTTACTTCTAATCCTACCTATTTACTCAGAGAGAGTTGATACATTTTTCACTTTTTTTGGTAAATATGCAATGATGGGGATGTAATAGTTAAAACTACCAGTAATGGACTTGGATGGAGATTGTCTGTCCTCTCATGAGATAGAGACCTCCGTCATTGTTTGTTTGCTACCTTACTTCTCTTGTCAAACAGTGTCAGAGAATTTTCTGCAGTGCTTTCAAAAGAAATAACATTGGAGTACATTTGGACCCCCACAAGGATGGGGGTTTTTATTCTGGACTCCATCACCATGAGAGGGGAATATGCACCTTGCAAACGGTAATAAACTCAAGCATGCTCAGCCTCCAGCCTGCTGATTTTGTATGTGGCCAAATGCCAATGAGCCTGTCAAAAACCCAGGGAACCCTGTGGGAAGCCTTGTAAATCAGGACCTGTGGAGATATCCCTGGCTTTTGCACAATCCAATTCCTGTAGGAGCTTCCATCACTGTGTACCAGGCTCTGACTCAACTTGCAGGACACACATTGCTGCCATGCTATCTCCTTTGACTTGTGTGACAGGGATTGCTAGATTTTTCCAGGATACTTTCTGGAGGACAGCCAACTGCCCTACAAGCCATGAAGATTTTTCTGATATGTGGCCTGGTGTGTAGTTAAACAAAGGGAATCACTGACGGGAGGGAATTCAGGTTTTCTCTTTGTTCTTTCCTTTGAAATATTGACTAGGATATGTCTTTTTAAAATTTTTTTATTATTATTTATTATTTATTCAATTGTGCGTGTATGTGTGTGTGTGCGTGTGTGTGTGTGTAGAACCACAGACAAATTCAGGAACCACCATGGACTGCCTCCACCTCCTCCTTGTTTACTCTGCCCCGGGATTCACAGGCTCTTCCCTACCAGGACCAGAAATGCAGGCTGCCCCTGCTTCTGCTTCGCGTCTATACGTGGGGTCTAGGATCCGACTCAGGACCTTCTGCCTGCAAAGCAGAGGCTTAACCCCTGAGCCACCTATCCAGCCCAGGATATGTCTTTTTTAAAAAAATAATTATTTATTTTTTTCCTGTTCATACAAATGTAATAGGTACCCTGGTCCCCTCTCTCCCTTCACACCTCCCTGTACCCTCTTGCTTCCTCCTCCCTTTTCCCTTTCCTTTCCCCCTTCCCTCTCTTTCTCCCAGTTCCCTCTTCCCCCATCCCTGGAATATCCTTTAATGTGTATGTCAAACTTTCCTCTGGGTCCTCCTCTCTGATGAGGTGTAAGGACTCAGTGGCATTTCCTAGAACTCTTTCTTGTGTTCCCCTTAAATATAGGAACACTATTGTGGCTGTTAATCCCTTGCTTCTAAGGATCCTAGTGCCTTTAGTCCATGCTAGACTTTGAGAGGTCAATGATATGTTGGTCATTGCGCAGATCATGTAGAGTCCTATTATAATTATGTCTTGAATATTCTACTTTTGGTTAAAATGGTTAGAAATATGTTGAATGTCCTATCCCTGAGTATCCATATCTTTTCCTAAGATTTGGAAAGGTTGCTGTTTACTTGAACAGGTTTTCTTTACAAATCTTCTTCTACCATAATATCTGCAATGCAAATATCGATTTGTGTAACAATGTTCCATAAAATATAGAGACTTTTACTTTTCTTGTTAATTATTCTTCTCATAAATTGTGTGGTTTCCTACTCTTATTCCATCTACCTTTGAATCTACTCTTATAATAAGACTCTATTTTAACAGCCTTTAATCTCTGGCCAGGAGGTGACATCCAATACCTATCAGGATGGAGCCAAGGGCAGTGCAGCAACAACAAAACTGGGAAAAAAGCCAACGAACCATAATTCAGAATATCAGAGACCCTACACTAATCACCAGGAAGCAGGCCAGCCTAATCTCTCCCCATCCTAAAGCTCAGGGAAATTTGCTGAATAGGGAGCTATAAGATTGTAAGAGCCTAAAGACAGGGAGGAGCAATGATATGCGAGATATTCCACACAAGTTAGGGCCAAAGTGGCCATAATAGGACTTTGCATGACCTGCAAAATGACCAACATATCATTGACGCCCTAGCATGGATCACAGGCACTGGGATCCTTAGAGGTAAGGGATTAACAGCCACAATCGTGTGGCTATACTAAAGGGGAACACAAGAAAGAGCTTTAGGAAATGCGACTGATTCCTTACACCTCATCAAAAGGAGGACCCAGAGGGAAGTTTGACATTTACACTAACGGGTGCTTCAGGGATGGGGGGAAGGGGCACTGAGAGAAAGGGAGGGAGGGGGGAAAGGAAGGGGAAAAGGAGGGAGGGAACAAAAGGATCCAGGGAGGTGTGGAGAGAGGGAGGGAACCAGGGTACCTATTAAGTTTGTATGAATGGAAAAAAATTTTGACATAACCTATGAGGATTCTTGAAATGCATCAAAATTTTTGAGAAAAGAATGTTTAATATCCAAAAAAATAAATAGAATTATTATGTTGTTAAAATTGTTAAATAGGATGTTTTCAAATTGTCATTGAGATATATTTTCCAATTATGCTGGAGTTACTACAATGTATATATGTATTATTCATTAATGAGTTTGTGCTACTTTCTGAACAGCAGTCTAAATATAAATTATTCCAAATACATGCACATACTTAGTTGTGTTGGTGCTGGCAAAAGCTGAAATGGAGTTAAATGTGGAGTCATTTAAAAAGTTTAAGACATCTTAGTTACAATGCCATTGAATAATACAAATATATTACAAATAAATACATGTGTTGCTGTATTCACAAAAATATTTATTTATTTAATGTGTGTGCATGTGTGTGTGTGTGTGTGCGTGTGCGTGTGCGTGTGCGCATGTGTGTGTATGTATGTGTGTGTGTTTGTGCATGTGTGTGTGTGCGTGTGCATGTGCGTGTGCGTGTGCACATGTGTGTGTGTGTCTGTGTGTATGTCTGTGTGTGTCTGTGTGTATGTCTGTGTGTGTATGTGCGTGTGCGTGTGCACATGTGTGTGTGTGTGTGTCTGTGTGTATGTCTGTGTGTGTCTGTGTGTATGTCTGTTTGTGTCTGTGCAGCAGCAGTACTGTGGGTCCCTGTGCAGGCTCAAGGCTGACTTCAGGAATCATCCTGGATGGCTTCTACCTCCTCCTCACTTCCCTCTGGGATTTGCCAGGCTTCACCTGCCAGAGTCAGAAATACAGGTTGCCGCCATTTCTGCCTGGAGTTTTAGGTGGGACCTGGGATCCAAACTCAAGACCTTCTGCTTGTGAGGCAGAGTATTAAGCCCTGAGCCATCTCTCCAGCCAGTTGGCTCCATTTCTTAACTGTTATGCAGTTAAGTGCAGCCATAAGCACAGATTGCAGATATCTCTGTCATCTGCTGACACTGCTTCATGCACATAATACTGGGGAGTAGAACATGTGTCATGCATTAGTTTCATTACTGTTCCTGGGGTTCTCCAGACTGATTCCCATGATGTGCCCACTGTGCCCTCCAAGCAGCACTCATGGTAGGTGCCATCATTCCAAAATTTCACTTTAAGAAATCATTCTTATTTTTTATTTGTTTCATTACATGTGTCAAAGTTATCATAATTTCAAGCCACAAAGAACCTGTAGAAATCACTAGAACCATCCTCTTCTTGAGACTAATGATCTTCACAAGAACCCAGGTTGTTGATTCTTCTGGACACTTAGTTGACTTCTGTATTTACTTGGAACTGACCTGGATGTTTTTTCACTTTTGGTTCATATACCCTGTGCTGTGGATGTTGTGTTTGGTGATACCCTGAATGGTCATGGTCTGGTTTGCCCACAGACAGAGAACTCAGCTGTAATTTGCTGTTGTTTTGCTCTTCTTCTCATAGAAATTCAGAGAAATTTGTGACATACCCAAGAAAAATAACGTTAGATGTACCATCCAAGCAAGGATGTTTTTGTATGGACTATACCACTAAGGGAGAAATCTCTGTTCCTTGTAAACAACAATAAACTCCAGCATTCTCAGCTGATTTCCAGTGTGAAATGTGTCCCTAATCCACTATCTATGAACCTGACTGGAAAACACACGATTCCTTTTGGAAACCTATGAATCAGGCACTGTGGGGAGGGCCCTGGCTTGCATACAAGCCAATTGCAGCATGTGTTTCCAGCACTATGAATTGGGCTGTCTATATCCACAGGAAATGGATGTTGACTCTGTAGGAGGAATAGACAGAGATGACAAAGTCTTTGTCACTTCTTCATCTCCAGAGAATCCGAAACCCGTGTGGGACAAGCACATGGTCTTATGCACTTCATCAGTCTTTGAAGCGTCTGGTCTAAATTTTATAAAATATTACTATTGTGACTGTGATTTAAATACAGATATCCCAATTATGAATAATCCATGAATTGTGTACTTTAGCTGGCTGTCTAGAATTCCCCCACTCTGTCACCCTGTTTGTTTGTGACATTCCTCTCCAGAGCCCAAGACTCTGCACCTGCAGGAAACATCACTTACATCTCATATGTGTGTAGAACACACAGGGGATCCAGCAGGCTCTGGAGCTCACTCACTGGTCCTGTCATCCTCCTAGTAGCCTCTGTCCTGAGCAGTGACCCAGAACATTAGCAGCCCCAGGAGCTGAGCAGGGAGCCTCCTTCTGGGTCGCTGAGGTGAAGGGTCCAACCCAGTGGAAGTGGGACAAGAACTTAGCTTTTATCTTGTAATGAAGGGCAGGACAAACCTAGGGAGACCCGTAAAAATAGCCAAGTGGGGAAGCAAAAAGTAAGAAGCAAAGGGGTGGCTGGGAAGACTGGGAAGTAGGACACTGACACAGAATGCATCTGCGTTAGGGAGACCCTTGCAGCACTGGGCTGCTGAGCACATTGCTGTGTCTTGTGCAGAGATGAGATTTCTGAGCTCTGGTCTCCACCTTCCAGATCTCACATTCTTTCCACCCCACACCTCTTCTGCAGTGTTCTCTGACCCTTAGTGGGGATGAAACCAATGTCTTGTTCAGGGCTGAGCACTCCACTGCTGTTTATCATCAACTCTTCTGCAGGGAGGAATCTCTGTGCTCCACCATTTTCTGGAAAGCCCAACGCAAGGATCCTGTGCAAAAGTTAACTCCCCTCCCCTGCCTGTATCTGCCCTTTCCAGTTTACAATCCCAGCTCACCACACATGCCATTGTATTTTTGCATAAGTCTTCAGTGCTCCACACAAGTAAACAGAAATTCAGCGACTGAAAACCACTCCCATTTGCCCTGTGATTCTCTCCTCATGGTTTCATGGCTACAACTCACATATAGATGAAGCTGTTTTATTTCTCATCTGCAGACCTGAATAATCTCCTTCCAGATCATTGCTAGGGTTACTTCCTTTGGGACTTTGTGGTAGATGATGTTGCATGTTAATGACTTCCAGGAAGTCTGCATCAACTACTCTGCATGGCTGTTGATAAAGTCATAGAAAAACAGCTTAAGGGAACAAGGGGTTTAATTTTCTCTTATGATTCCTGGTTACACTTGCGTGTCCAGATTTGTAAGAGGATCCACAGCAACACCAAGGACCAAGAAATCTGACCACATCCACATCCACATAACAGCCGAGAGAGGGATGTTCCTTAGCAGAGCAGCATGTCTGGACACCTATACAGAAGGACGTATTGTTCATCAACCGGTTCTCTGCATTTTATTCCTCTGTCCACAGTGTAGTCCTATTCTGCATGGGCTGTGTCTGCCCATGTGTCAACTAGATAAAATCCACACGTTCACTCTGCACTTAACTAGTAGTTCCCTAAATGTGCCTAGAGCTCAAAACGTCGACCATCAAGTTGACATCTGTATCTAACTATGACAAATCCCACATAAACTGAGGTTTCCCTGAAACTAAGATGCTGAAAACACCAAAGGCAGTCTTAAAAAGAAAAGAAAGTGAGCTTTTCCTTGGGGCATTTATAGTGAAGAGAACTGCACTGTGAAATACATTGTTTGTAAAACACAAAGCTACTGTGGGGTCAAAGCATTCTTTAATACACATGCATGTGCCCCATGTAGTACTTCAAAAAACCTGGCAGCTAAGGTTTCCAAATGCCTGAGGATACAGTTGAGGTAGTTTGGGAAATATTTGCTGACCCAGACTCCTATGGAAGGAGAACCAAATATAGGTACTTATATTGTAGGAGAGAAATATGAAAGGGAAAATATTAAAAAGGAATTCTTAAGCCTGAGAAATTGCTGGCAGGAAATATAAATGCCCACTCCTGACCATTCCCTGCAATTCCCCTCTGGAATGCCATTTGGCCAGAGGGTCTGCAAGAATACTGAATGCTGATAAGAGTGTAAACACTGCCTGCTAAACTGCTTTGCTAGTGCCAATGAGTCAACTGATGGATCTGCACCCAAGGAGGGCTTACAACCTCCTTTGTCCTTTGCATATAAAAACTGTGTGGAGACATAACTCCAGGGCTGCACACACATCACCCTACCCATGTATATAAGCTCTGATAGTTCTTTCTCTTTCTTTTAAATAAAACCTCTCAGTTATTATGAATTTTATCTTTTGGTCTGTCATGGATCTTTGGATAACCCCCAAATCCATAGCAGTATTACTTTAGATACTTGAATTCAGTCATGATTTTAATCCAGGTAGGGGACACCTAGAATCTCTGCCCAGGTTTCCTGCACGTGGCTATCCATATCTTTCCTAAGATTTGGAAAAGGTTCTGTTTACTTAAACAGATTCTCTTTGCAATTCTTCTCTTTCCATAATATCTAGAATGCAAGCATCAATTTGAGTAATAATGCTTCATAAAATTTAGAGACTTTCACATTTTCCTTAAATTATTCTTCTTATAATGGTTTATTTCAAGTGACTAGTATTCATGCTGGGCATATCAACACTTGCCTGCAGAACTGCTATTTGGAAGGCTGAAGTGGAAAGATAGTTTGAGTCCTGGAGTTCAAGACTAACCAGGGGAATGCCTTTCAAGAAAGCTACATCACAGAGTTAAAGATGAGCATCCAAAAACAGCAACAAGAGTTCTCACATTAGTAGTATGTCCAAAAAGGGACCCAAGTGTACCACTGAATCCTCAGTACTAGAGAAACGCAGATGAAATTAGGAGCCCATATGAACAGATGTTATGAGAATCGGAGAGATCAGGGCGAAAACACTAAGAGAGAAGGAGGGAAGAAAGAGAGGTGAGTGAGAGGAAGGTTGGTGCAAAAGTGGGATGGGGAAACCAAGGAAGAAGGGAGGTGAGAATGGGAAAGAGGCAGGAGCTATTGAGCTTGTGTAACTAGGTAAAATATTAAAAAAATATGACTAACCAAATCTTTTTTTTAATTTTATTTTACTTCATCTACGCATACAAAGTTGATAAGTACCCCATTCCCCTCACTCCCTCCACCCCTCCCTGGATTCTGTTGCTCCCTCCCCACCTTTTCCCTTTCTTTTCCCCCCTCACTCCCTTTCTCCCAGTGCCCCTCTCCCCCATTGCTGGAGCATCCTTTAGTGTGCATATCAAACTTCCCTCTGGGTCCTCCTTTCTGATGAGGTATAAGGACTCGTGGCATTGCCTAGAGCCCTTTGTGTGTGTGTGTGTGTGTGTGTGTGTGTGTGTGTGTGTGTGTGTGTGTGTGTTTGTGTGTGTGTGTGTGTGTGTGTGTGTGTGTGTCCCCCTTAGTACAAGAACACTCTTGTGGCTGTTAATCCCTTGGCTCTAAGGATCATAGTACCTGTGATCCATGCTAGACTTTGGGGGATCAAAGACTAACCAAATCTTGTACACAATCCTTGTGGTGTTTTCTCTGCTTCATCTAGTCACTAGCCACAATGTTGGCTTCAATTCTCAACTCTTACAGTAAGCGCAGCAGTCAACTTGTGGGTGTGCAAGTATTCCTGTGGTCTACTCACATGGATTCATTGAATACCCAGGAGTGGACCTTGTGAACGTGGGATAATTCCATTGTTAGCTTCTTGAGCATCTCCACACTGGATCCCAATGTGATGGCCCTGTGCATTCCCAACAGCAACTCCAAGTGCTTCTCTTCCAACAACACAGTATCAACGTGACAAGATTTTCTGTTTAGTAAACATTCCAGGTGAAATCATCATATTTTTGCCTTATTAATTGTGGAGAAAAACATAATTTGAAATCCTTAAGAAGTTGTAGAAATCTCTAGTGTACTTTTCTTCTTAAGAGTCATAATTTCAGACCACAGGTCCTTGAGCCTTCTATGAACTATTTGATGTCACCTGCACCTGTGCACTCAGAATAGATGGTTCATGTTTGCATTTTGGATGCACACGCTGTGCTGTGCAGTTTGTGCCTGGTGGCATCATGAATGGTCTTTGCCTGCTTTGCCCAGGGGGGGACAGAGAACTCAGCTGTGCCTTGCTGCTCTGTTGCTCTTCCTCACATACAGGGTCAGAGAAATATTTTATTGATGCACCCGAGGGAACTAACTCTTAAGACACCACTCAAGTAGGGAGGTTTTTGTAAGGGGCTGTAACACCGTGTTAATCTTTTTTGTAGTTTGCAAACAGTAATAAACTCCAGCATCCTCAGCCTCCACCCTGCTGATTTGGAGTGTGAAATCTGTCCCTGACCCACTGCCAATGAACCTGTCAGGAACCCCAGGATGCCTGTTGGAAACCTTATAAATCAGGCTGTGTGGGGACTTCCCTGGCTTGTGCACGAGCCAATTCAAGTAGGTGTTTCCATCACTGTGCACCAGGCTCTCACTGGACTTGCAGGAGATGGAGACTGCCTGTCCCAAAGCAACAGACAGAGACAGTGGGGTCTGGGTCATCTCCACATCTCCAGAGGATCCTAAAACAAAGAGACACAAGGAGATGGTCACATGCAAAAAATCAGCCATTCACATCTTGGTTAATATTTTGTACAAAATTACTATTGTGACTTTGATTCAAAGACACAAGATATCCAATTAAGAATAATCCATGAATTGTAAACTATAGCAGGCTCTCTAAACTTCCCACACACCATTATCTTGTTTGTATGTGACAGTCCTCCCCAGAGCTCAGGTTTCTGACTGCAAAAAATACCAATCATAGGACACGTGTGTATAGAACACATGGGAACCAACAGGCAGGCTCTAGAGCTCAACCACTTGTCCCTGTCCTTCTCCTAGAAGCCCTCTGTCCTTACCACAGACCCAGAGCATTAGCAGCCCAAGGAGCTGAGCAAGGAGCCTCATTCTGAGATGGTGAATTGAAGAGTCCAGTCCAGTGGAAGCAGGACTATAACTGAGCTTTTATCTCATACTTGAAGGGCAGGGCCTCCCTAGGGAGATGCATGCAAATTGCCTAGTGGGCAAATGTAAAGAGCAAAGGGGAGAGTGGGGGGCCTGTGAGGTAAGACACTGATACATATTCTCTCTGTGTTAGGAAGACGCCTGCAGCACTGGAGAGGAGACAACTGTGTAAGTCTGTTGTGTCTGTGGACAGGATGTGCACTGCCCTCAGCCCAACACAGCAGTAGTGACCTCACCACGGATATGTGCGCAGTCCAGTGTCTGTGAGGGAAATTTGCACTGCTTGTCTCCCTTCCAGCTACACACATAGAAGTAGGCCCTGTGCCCACGTGCTGGTCTTCAGAGCTTCCTGCCATTTATAGAGCTGAGTGGAGCTTCGTTAACATCTTCTTGCTCTGCAAGCAGGTGAGCAGTGAGAACTCTTGAGGGCTGGAGCTGGGCCTCGTGGTCAACTACTGCAGTTATTCTGAATGTTGCTGATAAAGTAACAGAAAATGACATAGGTAAGAAGGAATTTAATTTTTACTTATTATTTCCTGGTTACAATTCCTTCCTGTCTTGTAAGGAGAGCACACACCAACATCAAAGTCTGAGTAAATTGGTCAAACCATATCCACAATACTGTAAGAGGTACAATCCTCCCTTTCCAGACTAGCATCTCTGACCAAGTATACAGAAAGATGTCAATTTCCTCAACGAATTCCCTCCATCTTATTCACCTGCCCAGGGACTAGTCCCACTTACATGGGCTGTGCCTTCCCCATCAGATAGCCAATCTCCCGAGGGTCCACTCCAGGATTAGTTCTTACAATTGTACTTCCTGTTCTCTAGTGACACACCAAGAACTTGAACCATCAACAGCTAGGTGGACACCTCTATCAATGACAGGGCTCTATGCTCAACACCTTCTCTCTTGCATTGGCCATTGTACCTTGTTAATCAATGATTATTTTTTGCCTGATGCTTGAGGCAATTTCTTTCCAGGTGGGTCAGGCTGGGCTAGACCTTGCTCTGCACTGCAGTCTGTGCATATTGCTGACACGTCTTCCTCCTCAGTATTGATGCTGCTTGTGGGCACCTTGGTTCCAACTGGATGTTAGGTTTCTCTCCTTCCCATACTTTTTGTATATTATAACATTTATCATTTTCATATAAACATTGGATAATGTTAATATTTGCACATAATCTATGCTCTCTGTATTTTCTATAGGTTTTTATTTGCATTCACAGAGATTTTTTTAGTTTAGACACTCTGATTTACTAACTTTCTGGGATATTGTCTTCTAAATTTTAAATAAACACTCCTGAGGATTTGGGGGGGTCTGTCCCCTTTCAAAGATGCTTTTGCTTGTGTAAAATGAAGCTATCTAAACCTATTTAAAGGATGGTGACTCTATATCTTTTATATTGGGGCTTGTAAGCTTTACACAATCAAAACCACTTGCCATGCATGGCTCAGTGGTGAAAGGCACCTTTGCTGCCAAGTCAGATGATCTTGACTTTTAACTTTGAATCCCAAATGTTGGAGACAATAGACTGGAACAAGTTGTCACTTACACTCTGACTTCCCTACAAGTGCTCTAACACACATGCACACATGATACTAAATAATAAATGTGAAAATGACCTGTCATCACTGGAGAAAATTTTGATTCAATATGAAGAATTTTTGATACATCAAATCATGCGGAAATTGGCTTTTTAACATCTATTGGTATGCATTCAATTTTATAATTTGTTAATGATATCATCAGTTTGACATAACTGTTGAAATAACTATGCTTGCTTATTTTCAAAAATGTGATTAAGGGCCGGAGAGGTGGCTCAGGGGTTAAGCCTCTGCCTTGCAGGCAGAAGGTCCTGAGTTCGGATCCCAGATCCCATGTATAGACGCCAGGCGGAAGCGGGGGGCGGCCTGCACTTCTGGTCCTGGTAGGGCGGAGCCTGTGAATCCCGGAGCAGAAGGAAGTGGAGGCGTCCATGGTGGTTCGCGAATTCGTCCGTGGTTCTACACACACACATACACACATGCACGCGCACATACATAAACACATACGCACAATTGAATAAATAATAATAAAAATGTGATTAAACCTAATATTTTTTTTTGCAGTGTGTAAAGCAATCTCACATTTTTCAGATTGGGTGTATATTGTGATGTTATTATTGCCAACGCTGAGACGGCTGTTTTGCATGATCACATAACATAAATTCCAAAAGAAGCTTCCCTTGTGTGAGAAAGTGTGGAAATTCTGTCTTAACCCCCACTCAAAATACCATTAACTGCTGTTTATGAGACTCAAGATAGCAACTCAGACAGCACCTTTAAAAATCAGATCTTCTAACACAATGCAGCCCAAAGACATATAAATTTGGTTCATGATGAAGAGTAATGGTAGGAATCTAAAGTATGTTTTCGAGGAGAAAATATCTTTGTATTTATAGTCAAAACACTGCAGTTCAAAGCACACAATGTTATCAAGCCTGAACTGTGGCTCACATCACGATTTTGACTTTGTTCTTGTGCCTCATTGAGTTTGCCAAGAGCCATCTGTGCCCTTGGCATGGAATTCTCTCTCTAACTGCGGAGACTCAGCAGAGGACACACAACTGAAGACAATGATCACACTGCAGCTTCTCCCTGAATATAGCAGCAGCAGAGAAACTAGCCAATCCTACCATATCCTCCCCCACCCATGCATGAGTCATGGCAAGTGGATTCCCGTGCAAACCCAGTGCAACATCCACTGGCTGTGAGGATGTGATTGCATTGCTGTGCCTTCTGCAGAGGTGAGACTTCTCAGCCTTTGTCTCTGTCTTCCAATTCTTACATTCCTTCCACACCTTTTTCTTATTCAGGATTCTCTGACTCTTAGTGGGGATAGGATAGATGTGTTGTTCAGGGCTGAGTGCTGAGTTGTTATCATCAACATCTCCTGAAGCCAGGAATCCTGATTTTGCTATCCTTGTTAGGAACAGAGGCTTTTCTAATGAAGGTTGGTAGTAGATTTGTTTCAATGGAGGAAAATCAAGGTTTTGAGGGAAGTCAACCCAGTGTCAGTTTAACTAGGAAATAGATTGAAATTGATTCCTTGGGCTTATGACCCCCACATCATGTACTTTGACTGTGTTTCCAGTACAAATATGAATGAGTTCCATAGTAAGTAAACTAACTCCCTGCTATTATGTCCAGTGAATTATTTCCACACAATAATCTTCTACCCATGGAACAATTTCAGTGTATGGAAACTTTCCTAGTCACTTAAAAAGAGCATCAGACAGTGAAGACTGTGTCATGTGATGCCCTCTCACAGGATTATATTCTCATTTTCATGCTTTATTTGTCCATTTTCATGTGTGTGCATGCATGTTCACATGTGTGTGCTGCATGTTCACATGTGTGTGCTGCATGTTCACATGTGTGTGCTGCATGTTTCTGTGTGGTGTCTGTACATATGCACATGCGATGGTCAGAGGCTGGTCTAGGAATCATCCTTGATCGCTCTTGCATATTAGTCTGAGACATAATCTCTAATCAAGCCTAATGTGCACAGACAGGACCAGTCTTCCTAGCCAGCCTGCTCTTGGGACTTCCAGTCTTCTTCTTGGGTGAATTTACAGGTGGCTTCACAACTACAAGCATTTAAAGTGGGACTAAGGATCTGAAGTGCAGTCCCCTTGTGGGGACTTGGGTTCTCACACTGTGACAAAGGACTGTGCCATATTTCTAGCCTCATTTCTTATTATTCACCACTTCCATTTGTTGAAGCTCTATAAAAATCTCTCTACTGTTCATAATAAATATTTTCCTAGACTGAATTTGTATTTGTTGTTTTGATTCTGAGTATCTTTGCGTCCACATCTTTCTCTAAGAAAGCGTAACACGTGAGGCTAAACAACTTTCTAGTCTTCTTTCATTTTTCCTTTTTTTTTTTGGTGCTTTATGAGAGCACTATACATTGCACAGGATGGCTTTGAACTCGTGTCTCTTCTCTTGTGTGCAGGATTTCACGATGTGCCACTGTGTCCCACAGGGACTATCTCGCTCTGCAGGTACAGTGAGTTCTGGAAACCTAAGTTGTACAACCTCAACATTGGAGACACACCCCCTCCGTCTTACCATGACCTCCTTTGGACTGCAGGCTCCATTCCCTGGCCACGGCAGAAGTGCAACAAATGATCCCTTAACATTTGACTCAGTTCAGATGAAGATTTCTGTCCCTGTCTAGTCTACAATACAGGATCCTCACATATAATATTGTGTTGCTTGATTATCCTAATGTTCTGCAATAAAGGAGCCATGTTTAGTGACTTGAAACTGTTGCCCATACAACATGGTAGAGAATGACTGCATCCTGTTCCCAGGGTTCCTGGGCTGCAGTGATGCTACTGCTGAGAATACTTTGTCATGTGGAGATGAAGATTCTTCTTCTTCATCCTGGTTCTTTGCAATGTTATGCTCTTTGTGATCCTGTTGCTGAGAATTCTAGATGTTATCCAGATACTTCCTGTGGGACACCCAAGGGCCCTGTATGCCACTGAAATTTCCCCAATATGTAGGATTCTCAGGAGTCAAAAAAAAATCAAAGAGAATCCACAGAACAGGGAATCCGGATTTTCTCTGTCAGTTCCTTTGCCAATTGTCCTGGTTGAGATTTTTAGGTTGACACTTCAAAAAATCTGTTGAGTTTCTTGCACTTGGATATACATGTGTTTCCTAAGATTTGCAAAGTGTTCAGCTATTGTTCACTTAAACAGTTTTCTACACAATGTTGTTTCTTGAAAATCTACCATGTAAAAATAAATTCCTTCTTACCTAAATGACTTATTTCAACTGATCAGTATTCCTGCTTAACATGGTGCACATTCCAAGGTGCATGAAAGGATGAGGATAAAAGTTTGTGTGCTGCAGTTCAAAACCACAGGGGGAAATATAGTGCAGAACTGATACATTGCAGGGATAGAAATGAACAATCAAACGTGTCCTCACTCTCAGGACATTTCCTTTGGTATCCACACTTCTCTGGCTTTTAAAATTTATTCTCTTTACTTCACTTACTTTTTATACTTTCGCCTAAATTATGTGACATATATACCCATATATAAACTTATATGGATGAATACACACAATCACATGCATGTCTATAGATGGTTTTATGTATATACTTTTCAGGAGCTGTTAATGATCTTAATGGACCAAAATACATCAAACCACTAATGACTACAGCAACAACACTTTGTTGCCTCTTAAAACTAACTATAGATGCCAGGCGGAAGCGGGGGCGGCCTGCGCTTCTGGTCCTGTAGGGCGGAGCCTGTGAATCCCGGGGCAGAAGGAGGTGGAGGCGTCCATGGTGGTTCGCTAATTCCTCCGTGGTTCTACACACACACACACAGACAAACACGCGCACGCACATACACACGCATATGCACACAGTTGAATAAATAATAATAATAATAATAAAAACTAAGCAGTAACATACTACTGCTGAAGTCAATTTACACTTTAGTCACAGGATATGAAGACAAAAGTCCAGAAAGTGACCCCAAAGTTAATGATCAAGATCGCTGAAGTACTTCTGAAAGGTAATAAGCAACCTGCCTAAGGTGAAAAGCCAGCAGACTGACCCAAGTAGGAACTCTGTGAACGTCAGCATGGTCCAGATGGAGAAGACAACGTTTCAGGCACAAGAAAGTGGTCTGAGTATTATGGGATCAGCTAATCACTCTGTAATTTAATGTAGGACTGTTCATCATGAGGAAACTCATGACTGTCGGGTTGGCTAAAAGCTCTTGAGCAGGGAGGGTCTTGACGAAGGAGGTTGTAGCGGAGACCCCATAACTATCTTGCCATACAGACATGATACAATATCCCCTTCTGAAGTTTAAGTCAACAGAATCATGTCTTTCTCATCTTTGAAGACTTCTCTCAATGGAAACTGGTCAACACAGATACCATAAGTGACCTGAGGGTATAAAGTGGGTTGTTGATGAATATTTGAACACTAGAAGAACATGCTAAGTGCCCCTGTGCCATTCATGCCTGGACATGACGGAGGATGGAACAGAGAAGTGAGGGCCAGACCAGGGGAGAGAACGGCAGTCAGTGCCCGCTGAACATGAAGAAGCACAGCTATGCAACGAAGCTCACCACACGAGACCTGTTTGAGGTGGATCAATACCGTGTACAGTGAACAGGGGAGGAATTCAGGTGGCCTCAGCCCCCAGGGAGAAACTATTTTAGGTCAAAACTGACCACAAGAAGAGGAGCCTCTACATCAGAGGCTTAACTACTGAAATATTCCTCATGTTGGAGCAGTTGCTCAATCACACACAGGAATAGACATGTCTTATGGAACTCAATAGGACACATAGGCAGGAATGGACATTGGGAAGGGAGAGAATCTCATTGGAAGACGGCATCTCTCAATGTGAAGCACAGGGAACAGGCAAGGAAATGGGCAGAAGAAATAAACAAAATCATTGTTCTTTTAAGTAGCCCAAATAAATAAAACACCATGTGAAATAAATACATAAATATTCCAGTGTCTTTAGGACAATGTTGCTTGTGATCAGAGAATGTGAGTCCCTCATTTTTAGCTCTGAGTGACAAAAAAGGCAGATCAGGGTTTTGAAAACTGATGAAGATTTAAAGTCTTTGCCTGGCAAGCAAAAGAAGCTGAGTGTGGATCCCAGATCACACGGTCAAAGCTTGGCAGGAAGGGCAGCAGCCTGTACTTCTGGCCCTAGGAGGCAGATCATGAGGAACCCCAGAGCAAAGAATAAGATTAGAACAAGCAAGTTTGATTTCAGATGTCACCCTTGGGACACCACAAGCAGCCAGACTTAAGTTCTTTGTCCTACACATGGTGATACCAACAAGCACACACACACACACACACACACACACACACACACACACACACACACACACACACACACACAAGCATAACACATGACTGTATCCAGGATAACTCCTTATTCTGAATGAAGCAAGTTCACATAGTAGGTCATGTTCCCAGGCCTCATTTGCTTTCCATGCTCTCATCTCCAGCTGCTCAGCTCTTGGTGACATTTTAGATTTGAGTTAAAGGGCAGTAGTGGTGTCAACTTCCCTTGTGATCTCAAGCAGGATTCCTCCTCTAATGAAATAAAATTGATTTCCCCTTATCAAGATTCATTCTTGGAAATAATACCTTGTTGGTGGAAAATAAAAAAAAAATTATTGGGAGATCATTATGTTTCTAAAATAATGTACATCTTTCACCTAAAATATCCATGGTGCAATCTCCAACATTGGAAGAAGGTCTGTGACAGTCAAAAAGACTAAGATGTGAAAGGTCAGTGGAACAGGTCACAGCATCCTTTAGGACATGTTTGAGCTGAGGTCAAGAAACATTTTGTCCCCGTGTGCAACAAGAACAGGTGTCCTTGTGAGAACCAATCTAAGCTTTTCTGGGCTGATTTGCATCTGGCTCACTAGCAATGTTCCAACTGCTCACAGCTTCTATAAAGGCAGCTGTCAGAGTCCACGAAGCAGCCTCTAGTCCAGCTTTACAAGATGGTGTCAGCCACTCTCCTGCTCTGGGTGCTGCTGCTCTGGGTTCCAGGTGAGAGGTGCAGGGACGTGCTGGGAACATTCACTGTGGACGTCAGTCACTGTGTTCTAAGCCCCTGAGCACTTGGTCATTTGATTTATGATATTTGTAACTGGTTTAATCTTTCCCAGTTCTCTCTGAATTTTTGGTTTGTCAGAATGATGTCTGTGATTGTAAATTCTGTAATCTCATGAAATAATCTTATATTCAGCTGATTTCAGTTTGTCTGTGACAGCAGTGTGTGTGTTGTCATTCCAGGCTCCACTGGAGACATTGTGCTGACCCAGTCTCCAGCTTCTTTGGCTGTGGCTCTGGGACAGAAGGCCACCATCTCCTGCAGGGCCAGCCAGAGTGTTACCAGTACAAGTGGCAATAGTTATATGCACTGGTATCAACAGAAGCCAGGACAGCCTCCCAGACTCTTGATCTATAAAGCATCCAATGTAGAAGCTGGGGTCCCTCCCAGGTTCAGCGGCAGTGGGTCTGGGACAGCTTTCACCCTCACCATCCATCCTGTGGAGGCCGATGATGCTGCCACATATTACTGTCAGCAGAGTTGGGTGGATCCTCCCACAGTGCTCCACAGCTGGACAAAAACCTCCTGGGCTTGCTGCTCATTGAGGTTCAACCTTTCAGTATCTCTTCCTCATAGACGTCTCAACCATGAATAACTAGAATAGTAATAATATGTCCAAAGTATGATGGAAAAAACAATAAAAATTTTTATTTTAGAACAATTTTGACATACATACAATTTTAACATTTTCCTAAGAGTTACAATTTGCACACCAAATGAGATGGGTGTGCTTGATTATTTTATACCAATAATTAAATGACTTGAATATGAACACATTTTTGCATTTTTTGAGTTTATTTACATTTTGATTTTCTAATTCTCAGACCTGAGAATACCACCTCTCACAAACACAGAAGAGGAACCTGTCCTAATCACAAATGAAAATCTTTTTAAAATTTATTTATTTATTATTCATTCAATTGTGTGTATATGCGTGTGTGTGCACGTGTGTATGTATGTGTGTGTAGAGCCACGGACGAATTTGGGAACCACCATGGACGCCTCCACCTCCTCCTTGTTTACTCTGCCCCGAGATTCACAGGCTCCGCCCTACCAGGACCGGAAACGCAGGCCACCCCCGCTTCCGCGGGCATCTATACGTGGGGTCTAGGATCCGAACTCAGGACCTTCTGCCTGCAAGGCAGAGGCTTAACTCCTGAGCCATCTCTCCAACATCACAAATGAAAATCTTTAAACTAGATTTTAGAGTGTTTATGTCTACAACTGTGAATTAACAGTATCCAAAATCATTTTTCACAATAATGCTAAATATGATCAGTTATTACATGTTAAGAAATGATGGAAAGAAGATCTTAAAAGTCTTGGTTTCCATAATTTAACTGTTATTTTTCTATAAAAGCAGAAAGCTTTATATCCACAGTGGAAACGCTATAGTGCATTACATAATAAAATAGTGTCAATTTTTGTAAAGATTATAAACAAGAGAGATGGCAAAGGAGGGCCCCACCAGAAACAAAGAGAGGGGACCATGTTACAGCAGAGAAAATAGGCCTCCATCAAGGACTACAAGTAAGTAATGAGACATCTGGTTAAGTTTATGGACTTTCCTTCCTGGTCATTTGCAACTGATGAGGTATATGATCTCACCAGAGGAGAGATAGAAGGTAACCATTTGCAAATGGGTGATTGACCCCTCTCTCACCATGGCCTCCTATTTTTATTCCATCTACCTTTAATATACTTTTTTATTATCATTATTATTTCCACTCATACAAATGTAACAGGTACACCGGTCTCCTCCCTCCCTCCACCTCCCCCTGAATCTCCTGCTCCCCCCTCCCCTCTCCCCTCCCCCCATTCTGCAGTGCCTCCCCCCCCAATCCTGAGAGCATCTTTTACTGTGCGTGCCTAACTCTCCTCTGGGTCCTCCTCTCCGATGAGGTGCAAGGACCCAGGGGCATATCCCAGAACCTTACCCTGTGTTCCCCTTAAGCTTAGGAACACTACTGTGACTGTCAGTCAGTAGGATCTTAGTGCCTGAATATAATCTTATAACAAGACTCTAATTTAACAGGTTTTTATCTCTGGCCAGGGGGTGACTTCCAATACCCATCAGGATGGAGCCAAGGGCATTGCAGAAACAGCAAAACTGAAAAAAAACAATTCAACAAACCATAATTCAGAACATTAGAGACTCTATATGGACCACCTGGAATCAGGCCTGCCTAATCTCTGCCCATCCTGAAGCTCAGGGAAATTTGCGGAAGAGGGGGCGGTAAGATTGTAAGAGCACAAGGATGGGAGGAGTCATGATATCCAAGATACTCCACGCTAGTTAGGGCCGAATTAATTATAACAGGACTCTGCATGATCTGTGCAATGACCAACATATCATTGACCCCTGAAATTCTAGCATGGACTAAAGGCACTAGGATCCTTAGAAGCAAGGGATTAACAGTCACAATAGTGTTCCTATAGTTAAGGGGAACATGAGGAAGTGTTTTCAGAAATGCCAGTGAGTCCTTACACCTCATCAGCGTGGAGGACCTAGAGGAAAATTTGATATACACATTAAACGATGCTTCAGATATGGGGGAAAGTGGCACTGGGAGAAAAGGAGGGAGGAGGGAAAGGAAGGGGCAAAGAGGGGAGGGAACAGGGAGGTCCAGGGAGAGGTGGAGGGAAGGAGGGGACAGGGGTACCTATTACGTTTGCATAAGCAGAAAAATGAAAAAAAAGTCAAAAAATAGGGTTAATTCTCAGTTGAGATGTTACAGGCAGAGTTTCTTGGTGATCAGTAGTATGATAACATGTATAATCAAAATGAGCTTTTTTCATTTTTAAATATATTCATTATTTCAGAGGGCAGAGAGATAGAAGAAAGAGAAAGACAGAGAGAGAGAGGCAGAGAAGAGAGAGAAGAGAGAGAGAGAGAGAGAGAGAGAGAGAGAGAGAGAGAGAGAGAGAGAGAGAGAGATCTTGCTCATGTAGTCATGGGGCACAGGTAAAAACATGAGAACACTCCTGGAAGTCACTTTTCCTCTTCTCCCATATGTGCTTTTGGGGTTCACACTCAGGACTTGGACCTGGGAGCAGGCGTCTATCCTGCTGGGTTGTCTTCCCAGTACATGAGAGTGCAGTTGAGAAGTCACATCATGGATCTTTAGAAATTGTTGTATACTAAATGTAACATGTCTTGGTCAAGTCCACTAACCCTCCCCCCAGCCACCTGAGTCTTCTCAAATATATTTTCCTCTCAACTTCTGTTGCTTTTTGCTTGTCAAATAATGAGCTGAGTCCAACAATTGCAGCTGGTACATGCCTGGCTGCAGAACTTTCCCGTGAGGCATGGCCAACCTACCAGTGCTTGTACCTCAAAATAAAATGATTCTCCCTGGTTCTGCAGCCATCAAGTGGCAATAGTGGCTCAACTAAAGGCTGGGTTTGGGGATCTTATCTCCTGTCCAGGCTGGAAGTTTTGACTGGTTCGGTCTTGTGCAGGAAGCCACAGCTATTGTAAATTCAGATGTGTTTTGATTGTGCCATAAACAAAAAACAACATATTAGAGAATCCTCCCCTCCTCCTGCTGTTTCATTCTTTCCAGTATCTCACCCAAGATGTTCTCCTAGCATTGGGGCAGGGAACAGTGGTTGTCACAAATGTTGACAGAGATCTGAAGCTGAGCACTCTGCATTCATTTATTCTTATCCTTTGACCATGTATGAGCACCTGCATCAACCACTGTCAACTGAAAGAGAAGTTGTTCTGACCACAGCTACATAAATCTATGCAGACAACACATATAATTGGAAATCAGTTTGACATTATGACCATTTGACTAATAAGCAATAGCAGATTCTGAACTGGCATCTCTAACCTCCCCAAGCAAGTACCTGTCAATTTTTTGGCACCAATCTCTTTCTGTGGAGTTGAACTCAAATTCAACTAGAAAGTGACTGATGGCCCACATGGAGTCATGCCGCCATTGCACAAATGGCCATGTCTTTCTTATCAGGTGCCATATTCAGTAAGACCCTTGAAGTCTTTCCTCCCCAGAACTATATGCGTATCAACCTCTGGCATTGTGCAAAGGACTTTCTTAAATAGAAAATTATTAAAGTGATCAGTGTTTGTTGTTACATTCTATAACTTTTATAGTTAAATGACTTCCTTATCAATAATATCTCACTGAACTTCTCCACAGAATGATCCTTTGCAACATTTGAGTTGATGATGTACATTTGGAAACTTTCCAAGATTAAATTCCAAGCTCAACCACATAAAATGGTGTTGGATTAGTTTCCTGCTGATCCACAGTAAATTAACACAAGCCGAATAACTTGCATTTAGTCACATTTATAAATCTGGACAGGGTGTGACTGGGTCCTCTACACAGATTCTCAGGGGCACTAAGAGGGTAGAGCTGAGCCTGAATTCAATCTGTAAATCAAAGATTCTGCCTCTAGGACATTCAGGTGTTGTCTGAGTCACATTCTTCAGCTGTCTGTGGCTGAGGATACTAGATATTGTGAACCATGAACCTGAGGCCCTTCTAAGTTTCCACATTATATTGAAATTATCATAACACATAGTATGCTCAGAAGTCTATGAGCTGAAAGAACCCACAATGGAGAGAGAGACAAGTTTCTCTTTCAGGGCTCTGGCTTGACCAAGAAATGTTCCTCCAGTTGAACCCCTCACTGAAGTGACTCAGCACCCATGGACTTGGAATCTCCTTCACACCCAAAACATTCTTTCCTTCTGCAGTAGCTTGTACATTTGAAACACACTTCATATTTGTTTTCACTGCCCAATCTCCTGATTGCAAAGCATGAACACCAGTTAGTAATTGTCTTTAGCCCAAAATAATGCAGAGCAGTAACTTTTATTTTGTTTATTTTGGTTTAATTTCTCCTTCCAAAATGGTCTGTTTAGCATTGTTATTGCAAATATGAACACCTTCCATGCTACCAGATGTTAATAATATAAGATTCAATGTAGCAGTTCAACCTTTTTGATGTTTCTCCCAAAGAAATTGACATTCAGTCAATTTTGACAATAATTCAAAAAGCAGATACACAGGCATGGAAATGTCTATGCTGGAAAAGGAAGGAAAAAACCCTCAGATCAAAGAATAAGTTTTCTTGCTCTATCCAGAACTCAGGCACAAATCATCGAAGCCAAAGCAGATGAATCCCAGTGGGCCACGCATGTGGACAGATGTGAAAATAGGAGGGGAGACTGGCAGGGAAGAAGATGGATGATGATGAGACAAGGATGGAAATGGAATTGGGAATAATGGGTGAAAGATCATCCATGCACTATAGTCATGCACGAAACAGTAAAGAATAATATAAAAAAAAACAGTCAGCAGAGAACACGGCTCCTACTGTGAGGAAACAAAGTCCTCGTGATTTGTGGCTGTATTTGAGGACAGCCCATGACCCAGAGTCTTTATAAAGCAACGGAAAAGTTGTAGTTGATTCCAAACTAAGAGCTGTGAGTTCTTGAGTACCAGGTTGATCACTGTTTTTGTGTCATTGCTTCACTGGTGGTTTTGGTTCCTCTCCCTGTACATAAGCAGGAAACGCAAACTGGGATGCTTGTTTCTCCCATATTTGTGGGCTTGATGGTTATAAAATATGACCTGCACAGGTATCTAAACCTGGATCAGACCTCTTTTAAAAATGTGATCAATACAATTATTACTACAAATTGTACTAAATTTTTGTGAGAATTTTTTTAAATTTCTCAAACCTTAGAGTTTTTCAAAACTATTATTTAATGGAAAATAGATAACTTCCACTAGACAGTGAACAAAAATTGAATTTCCTTCACTTTCAGACAAAGTTGTTCATTTGTTCTGCCTTACTGGGTTTTATTTTATGTGGAGGTAACCAATGAATGACCTTAGGGGAGCTTGTTCTGAATACATCTAGGCTGAAGAGCTTACACTGAGATATAAATTACCCCAGTATGCTATGGGTTTAAATGTTGTTCAGAAAAAGCACAAGGAAAAGGGGAGATCGGTGTTTAGAGGCTTAAGGTTTTCCAATAAATGTTTCAACTAGAGATGTCACTTGCATTTTGCGATAATTTACAAAAGCCAATATTCCTTTTGAATTGCTCAGCATAACTTTCCTACTTAATGACTTCAAGTGCATAAATTGAGAGCAGGTGTCTTTTAGAGCAGCATCAAAGGTTTTCTGAGCTAAGAATTTACATGCTGGGAATGATATAATGGTCCAGGTTGCTCAAAGGTCTTTAAAAGCAGCCTGTCTGTACATTATTAAGAAGTGATTACTGGTCCAGCCATCAAGGATGTTGTCACCTGTTCAACTACTCTGGGTGCTGCTGCTCTGAGTTCCAGGTGAGAAGTGCAAGGAGGTGTTGGCAGAGTTCAAAGTGTCTATCAGTCACTGTGTTCTAAGCTTCTAGGGCCCCCAATTTTGCATGTGTAGTATATATAAGGTTTTAAAATTTTATTTTTTTATTTATAAAGTAGTTTTATGTCTTTGCCCACACCCCTCCCTCCCCACTTTCCTCCCTGTCCTTATTTACTCATCTACATACCCTTTTTGCATAGTCCCTCCTTTCATCTGTTCCACTCTGTCCCAAACCAATTGTTATTCACGTTAAGTGTCCCAATTCCATTTTACTTTCTGACTTCTCAGAGTTACAGGTGTCACATGAAAGTGTGGTGCATCGGAAGGGCTTTAGCAAAGTTTAAGCTATTGCCTTTGTTTCTGCCATTCCAGAATCCAATGGGAATCTGCGGTGACCCAGTCTCCAGACTCCTTGGCCTTGGCTAGGGTGCAGAAGGGCTCCATCTCCTGAAGGGACAGACATTATCAGTGCCATACTTGGCATTAGTTATCGTGCATTGGTATCAACAGAAACCAGGACAGCCGCCCAGACTCCTGATCTATGGAGCATCCAATAGAGGATCTGGGGTCCCTCCCAGGTTCAGTGGCAGTGGGTCTGAGACAGCTTTCACCCTCACCATCCATCCTGTGGAGGCCGATGATGCCGCCACATATTACTGTCAGCAGAGTAGAGAGGATCTTCCTAGAGTGATCCAGGGCTGAGTAAAAACCTTCTAGGTTTGCTGCTCACTAATTCCCTTAGGTGTGTCTCTCCCCAATCACTCCATGATTACTGAACATAGGTTTCTAGAAGGTTTTAAAGAAAGCATAATAACTTGCCCCACCGCTACCATAGCCTGCTGAGCACATTCTCATTCTTCAAAGCCAGTCAGCATAGAAGATTCTTCCAGATCATCTCCTTTTGCTTTCCCTGTTTCCTATGATGAACGTGTGCGCTGTCTTCAGCAAAAGGATCCTACCTCTTGTTCAGGTTTTATGGGCAACCAATGCCTATAGTGTTTTTGGAGCCTCGGGGACCTCCTTGACCAATGGTTCATGAGGTTATACCCCAAAGAAGGTATTAAAAGATTAGGTTGATAACCTGTGGTTTCTGGGAGGAGCACCCCTGAAGGCAGTTTTAGCTCTTTTCTTCTCTTTATATATAGAATGTCTCCATCATCACCTTTTTAAATGCATTTTAAAGTAAACTTTATATAGTCAGCTTCTACATGACTGTAAGATACACACTTACCTTTGGCTATTCCTCCCCCATCTTCTCTGTACAGTGTACACCCAATCCTTCCTCCCTTCAGCCCTTCTCATCTTCATTCCCTTTCCACCTTCAACCCTGTGCTCTACCTTCCCCTTGGAAGGTCCCCACTGCAGCTGTGCTGATGCCCACAAAGCCTGCACAGCATCAACCTTCATGATGACTGCTGATGGTTAGTTCTGGCTGTGGGATGAGGTGCTGCTTCCTTCACCGCTGCAGCTGCTGACAGGTCTTCCTGGCTCCAGCAAGCATCCAAGCACACGCCAATGTGGACCATCTTGTGAGACTCAGGGACACTCAGACAAGCATGAAGGCAGAGAACAGGCCGTTTGGGGAGAAGAAGGTATTTAATGGGAGAAAGACAGGGATTACATCAAGTAGTATGGGGTGAAAACAATGTAAATTCATTACATACATGCTTGAAAATTGCAAAGAATAGAAAAAGAAAAGTTAAGGAAAACAGGAGTGATGTGTGGTTCACCTATCCCTTTGTATGTTGTGTTTTAATGAAATTTTACTAAGGAAGATCTCTCTAAATCGATTTTACACTTATAGAAGGCCTATTGTGCCACTTAGAACATGATGAAAGGGCTTTGAAAATTCAACGTTTAGTTATCTCTTGGATGTAACCTAATGTATCCCACTCATGTTTCCTCTGGAGCTGTTTAGAAATCAAAGTCTGTGCTGCAGTTACTTTTGTTGCTATGATTCTGTTACCTATATCTCCATTTCATCCCAAAAGGGAGTCCAGAATTCAAAATCATTGCATGTGTTCTCAACCTCATCTGGTCGTCACATCTTTTCTAAGACAGCTTCCGAAACAGGGCTCCACTCTTCCTGCAGCTTCTCTTTTCCTTTCATCTTTGTGTTGGGCTGTTATTCATTCTTTCCAGGCAGTTTGTTACTATATATCAGAGTTTGAGTATGAGTTTTGCCAGAGAGGCTCAGGTGTTTGAATCCTTAGCTGGTGTTAACCTTTGAGACAGTTGTAGCACCTTTAAGAGGTAGAGTCTCCTGGAGGAAGACAAGTCACAGGGATGGACCTTCAGGTGTGGTTGTCTGGTTCCCTTTCAGTACCTCTTCTTCTCTCTTGTTCTCTCTTCTGCCTGAGGGCTGCAGGGACCTGAACCAGCCTCATGCTCCTGTCCCCAGCCACGCCGTCATCCCTGTGATATCACATAATGAACTAAATCCCCAGAGGAGCTGTAAGGCAAATAAAGCTTCCTTTTTCTCCTAAACTGGTTGTGGTCACAGCATTAAATGAAAAACTGCAGCACTGTATAACCCAAGCACAGCCATGCAACCAAGCTCAACACACAAGACCTGCTCCAGGCTGGGTCAGTACCACGTACAAGAACAAGGGAGAAATTCAGGTGACTCCAGCCCCCTGGGAGAAGCTACCGTGGGTCAAAACTTGACCACAGGAAGAGGAGCCTCTACACCAGAGGCTTAACTACTGAAATATTCCTCATGTTGGAGCATTTGCTCAATCACACACAGGAATAGACATGTCTTATGAAACTCTATAGGACACATGGACAGAAATGGACATTGTGAAGGAGAGAATCTCATTGGAAGAAGACATCTCTCAGTGTGAAGTACAGGAAACAGGTAAGGTAATGGGGGGAAGAAATAAACAAAATATTGTAATTTTAAGTAGCACAAATTAAGTAAAATACAAGACATAAATTACATTGTCTTTAGGACAATGTTGCTTGTAATCAGACAACTTGAGTCCTTCATTTCTAGCTCTGAGTAATAAAAAGGCAGATCAGGGGTGTGAAAATGGATCAAGAATTAAAGTTTTTGCCTGGCAAGCAAAAGAAGCCGAGTATAGATCCCAGATCACATGGTCAAAACTTGGCAGGAACGGCAGCAGCCTATACTTCTAACCCTGGAAGGCAGATCATGAGAAACCCCAGAGCAATGAATAAGGATGGAGAACAAACAAGTGTGAATTCAGATGTCACCCTTGAGCCACCACAAGAAGGCAGACTTAAGTTCTTTGTTCTACACACGGTCATACCCACACGCACACCAAAACAAAAACAAAACAAAAAAAAAACCAAAAAAACAAAACAAAAAACAAAACCCCTCCAAACAGGCATATAGCACATGACTTATCCAGGAAACTCCTTATTCTGAATGAATCATTTTCACACATTAGGTCATGTTCCCAGGTGTCCTCTGCTTTCCATGCTCTCATTTCCAGCTGCTCAGTTCTTGGTGACATTTTTAGATTTGGGTCAAAGGGCAGTAGTGGTGCCAACTTCCCTTGTGATCTGAAGAAGTGCACTCCTCTAAGGAAATAAATTTTTTCTCCTTATCAAGATTTATTATTTGAAATAATACATTATTGTTGGAAAGTAAAAAAGGTATTGGGAGATCATTGTGTTTCTAAAATAATGTACATCCTAAACTTAAAACATCCACAGTGCAATCTCCAACATGGCACCTCAAAAAGGCTAAAATGTGAAAGGACAGTGAAAGGAACAGGTCACAACATCTATTAGAATATGTTTGAGCTTAGCTCAAGAAACATTTTGTCCCTGTGTGTAACAGAGCAGGTGTCCTTGTGAGAACCAATCTAAGTTTTTCTGGGCTTATTTGCATCTGGGTCACTAGCAATGTTCCAGCTCCTCAAAGCATCTTTAAAGGCAGCAGTCAGGGGCCCAAAAAGCAGCCTCTAGTCCAGCTTTACAAGATGGTGTCAGCCACTCTCCTGCTCTGGGTGCTGCTGCTCTGGGTTCCAGGTGAGAGGTGCAGGGATGTGCTGGGAACCTTCCCTGTGAGCATCAGTCACTGTGTTCTAAGCCCCTGAGCATTTGGTCATTTAATTTATGGCATTTGTAACTGGTTTTATCTTTCCTAGTTCCCTCTGAATTTTTGTTTTTTGTCAGAATGTTGTCTGTGATTGTAAATTCTGGAATCTCATGAACTAATGTTATATTCAGCTGATTTCAGTTCGTCTGTGACAGCAGTGTGTGTGTTTCTCATTCCAGACTCCACTGGAGACATTGTGCTGACCCAGTCTCCAGCTTCTTTGGCTGTGGCTCTGGGACAGAAGGCCACCATCTCCTGCAGGGCCAGCCAGAGTGTTACTGTACAAGTGGCGCTAGTTATATGAATTGGTATCAACAGAAGCCAGGACAGCCTCCCAGACTCTTGATCTACTATGCATCCAATCAAGCATCTGGAGTCCCTTCCAGGTTCAGCGGCAGTGGATCTGGGACAGATTTCACCCTCAGCATCCATCGTGTGGAGGCCGATGATGCTGCCACATATTACTGTGAGCAGAGAAGGGAACGTCCTCCCACAGTGCTCTAGAGTTTGACAAAAACCTCCCGGGCTTGCTGATCACTGAAGCTCAGCTTCTTGATGTCTCTTCCTCATAGACAGCTCAACCATGGATAACTAGAACAGTAATAACATGTCCAAACTATGAAACGCATTTTTATAAAAAAATCAATAAAAATTTTATTTTAGAACAATTTTTGACATGCATAAAATTTTAGCTTTTCTAAGTAAAGAATTTACAATTTGCACACCAAATGAGATGGATGCTTTTGATTATTTTTACATGAGTAATTAAATGGCTTAAATATGTACATATTTTTCTATTTTTCTGAGTTTACTTACATTTTGTTTTTCTAATCCTCAGTCCTGAGAATACGACCTCTCAGAAATATATAAAGTTAAATATCAGAAACTTCCCACTTGTGATCATTTCAAGAAATGGTAGAACCTGTCTTAATCACAAATGAAAATCTTTCAACAAGTATTTGGAGTATCCATGTCAAAAACTGAGAATAAACTGTCCAAAATCATTTTCCACAATAACGCTAAATATGATCATTTATTACATGTTAAGAAATAATGGCGGGCTAGATAGGTGGCTCAGGGGTTAAGCCTCTGCCTTGCAAGCAGAAGGTCCTGAATTCAGATCCTAGACCCCACGTATAGATGCCAGGTGGAAGCAGGGGCAGCCTGCATTTCTGGTCCTGGTAGGGTGGAGCCTGTGAATCCCGGGGCAGAGTAAACAAGGAGAATTTGGAGGCAGTCCATGGTGGTTCCCGAATTTGCCCGTGGTTTTACACACAAACACACACACACACACAGACACACACACATAAATACACACATGCACACACGCATACATGCACAATTGAGTAAATAATAAATAATTTAAAAAATAAAAAAAGAAATAATGGAAAGAAGATATTAAAAGTCTTAATTTCCATAATTGAACTCTTATGTTTCTGTAAGAGCAGAAATCTTTATATGCACAGTGGAAATTCTATAGTTTATTACAGAAAATAGTGTCCATTCTCAGTTGAGACGTTACAAGCAGTAGTATGATAGTATGTATAATCAAAATGAATATTTTTCATTTTTTTCTTTCTTTTTTTAACATTTTTTATTAACTCTGCTCATACAAACTTAATAGGTACACCGGTGCTCTCCCTCCCACCTCTTTCCCCCACCCCTCTGCTCACCCTCCCCTCACACCTCTGTCCCCACCTCCGGTGCCTTCCCTCCCCCAATCCCCGGATAATCCTTTAATGTGCATACCAAACTCTCTTCTGGGTCCCTCCTCTCCGATGACTTACAAGGACCCAGTGGCATTTCCCTGAACCCTTTCCTTTGTTCCCCTGAAGAATAGGAACACTATTTTGGCTGTCAATCCCTTGCCTCCAAGGATCTTGGTGCTTTTAGCAAAAGCTAGACTTTGTGGGGTCAATAGTGTGTTGGATATTGCGTAGGGCATGTAAAGTCCAATTATGATTGCTTCAGCCCTAACTTGTGTGGAGTATCTTACATATCATTGCTCCTCCCATCCTTGTGCTCTTACACTCTTACCGCCCCCTCTTCCACAAATTTCCCTGAGTTTGAGGATGGGGAGAGATTAGGCTGGCCTAGTTCTAGGTGGTTGATATACAGTCTCTGAAGTTCTGGATTATATTTTGTTGATTTTCTTTTGCGGTTTTGCTGCTCCTGCAATGCCCTTCACTCCATCCTGATGAGTATTTTATGTCACCCCCTGACCAGAGATAAAAAGCTGTTAAACTAGAGTCTTGTTATAAGAGCACATTCAAAGGTAGATGTATTAAAAGTAGGAAACCACAGTGAGGGACGGTTCTATCACCCATTTGCAAAATGGCTACTTTTTATCTGCCAGACTATATGCCCTCCTCTTCTAGTGAGATCATACCTCCTCAGTAGTAAATGATCAGGAACGAAAGTCTGTGAACTTAATCAGATGTCTCATTACTTATTTAAGTCCTTGATGGAGGCCTATTTTCTCTGCTGTAACATGGTCCCCTCTCTCCTTGTTTCTGGTGTGTCCCAACCTACCCCATCCCTCCTGTTCATACTCCTTGCAATTACTGTATTGCAGAGATTTATCATCTAGTGTCTCTAGAAGGGCTGGGTGGGTTTTGGTACTAGGAGCCACCTATTAGGAAATACATACCGCACTTAATTTTCTGGGTCTGGGATACTTCACTCAATATAATTTTTTCTAAGGACATCCATTTCCTAGCAAATTCCAGTAATTCATCATTTTTGATGGCTGAGTAGTACTCCATTGTATAGATGTATCACAGTTTCCTTATCCACTCTTCAAATGTTGGACATTTGGGTTGATTACATGACTTTGCTATTGTAAACAGTGCTGCTATGAACATGGTCGTGCTTGTGCTATCGAGATGAACCTCTGCTGTATGAGGGGGTTATTCCCAAAAGTGGAATCGCAGGGTCATATGGCGTTTCAATCTTTAATATCTTTAAGAATCTCCAGAATGCTTGCCAGAATGGCTGTATGAGCCTGCATTCCCACCAACAATGTAGGAGAGTTCCCCTCTCTCCACATCCTCTCCAACATTTGTTGTTGATTGTAATGTGGATTTTTGCCATCCTGACTGGGTGAGATGATATCTCAGGGAAGTTTTGATTTGCATTTCCCTGATGGCTAAGGAAGTGGAGCATTTTTAAAGATATTTGTTAGACATTTTAATTTCATCCCTGGTAAAGTTTCTTTTAAGTTCCAGGGCCCATTTTTTAATTGGGCCATTGGTTTCCTTGGTGTTTAGTTTTCTAAGTTCTTTGTGCACTCTGGACAATAGAGCTCTATCAGATATGTGGTTAGTGAAGATTTTCTCCCCTTCTGTGGGTTGCCTTTGAGCTCGCGTTACAATCTCTTTATCTGAACAGAAGCTCTTTAATTTCACAAGATCCCAACTGTTGAGAGTTGGTAACAGTGACTGTGCCATTGGATGTCTGTTTAGGAAATGTTGGCCTAGCCCAATCAGCTTAAGGGAGTTCCCTATCCTTTCAACTATGGTTTTTATAGTCTCTGGCCTGATATCAAGGTCCTTGACCCATTTGGAATTAAGTCTTGTAAAAGGTTACAAGTACGGGTCCAGTTTTAATCTTCTACATGTGGAGATCCAGTTTTGTCAGCACCATTTGTTGAAGATGCTGTTCTTTTTCCATTGGATTCTTTGGGCCCCTTTGTCAAAGACCAAATGGCTCCAAATTTTGGTCTTATATTTGGGTCTTCAGTCCTTATCCATTGACCTGTGTGTCTATTTTGGAGCCAGTACCAGGCTGTCTTTACAACTATGGATTTGTAGTATAGACTAAGGTTTGGTATGGTAATACCTCCAGCAGTGTTTTTGTTACTCAGGATTGTCTCTGCTATCCTAGGTCTTTTGTGCCTCCATATGAATTTCGAAATTGTTTGGTCAACTTCTTTAAAGAATTGCTTTGGGATTTTAATTGATATAGCATTGAATTTGTATATTGCCTTTGGTAGGATGATCATTTTTATGATGTTGATTCTACCAATCCAGGAACACGGGAGGTCTTTCCACTCCTGGTGTCTTCTGCAATTTCTTTCTTGAGGGTTTTAAAGTTTTCATTGTAAAGGTCTTTTACCTCCTTAGTTAGGTTTATACCAAGGTATTTCATTTTTTTAGGGGCTATAGTAAATGGGATTTTTTTTCTCAGGACTTTTTCACTTCTTTCATTCTGGGCATATAGTAAGGCCTCTGATTTTTGCACATTTATTTTGTATCCTGCTACCCTGCTGAACTTCTCAATTAGTTCCAGGAGCTTCCTGGTGGAGTTTCTGGGATCTCTCAGGTATAGATCATGTCATCTGCAAATAGGGATAGCTTGACTTCTTCCTTGCCGATTCTAAACCATTTTATGTCCCTTTCTTGTCTTAGGGCTTCAGCTAAGTCTTCAAGTACAATATTGAATAGAAGTGGTGAGAGTGGTCAGCCTTGTCTAGTTCCTGATCGAAGTGGGAATGGTTCCAGTTTTTCTCCATTGAGTATAATCCTTGTGTAGCCTTGTTATATACTGCTTTTATTTTATTGATCAAGGTTCCTTCCATTCCTACTGTCTCTAGCGTTTTGATCATAAAAGGCTGTTGGATCTTGTCAAAAGCTTTTTCTGCATCTATTGAGAGTATCATGTGGTCTTGGACTTTGGACTGGTTTATATGATGAATTACATTTATTGATTTGCATATGTTGAACCAACCTTGTGTGCCAGGGATGAAGCCTATTTGGTCCCTGTGAATGTTCTTTTTGATAGGTTTTTGAATCCGATTTGCTAAGACTTTGTTGAGAATCTTTGCATCTGTTTTCATCAATGAGTTTGGCCTATAGTTTTTTTTTAGGTGTATCTTTATTAGGTTTGGAATTAAAACAATATTAGCTTCATAGAAGTAATTTGGTAGTGTTCCTTCCTTTGCTACTTGTGGGAACAGTTTAAGGAGTATTGGTGTTATTAACTCCTTAAATGTCTGGTAGAACTCTATGCTGAATCCATCTGGTCCAGGACATTTTTTGGTGGGAAGATTCGAGATTACTTCCTCAATTTCCTCATATGCTATAGGACTATTTAAATAATTTACAACTTCCTGATTCAATTTATGTAAGTTCTGTTTACTTAGGAATTCATCCATTTCTTTTTTGTCGTCATAGTTAACAGAGTAGAAGTTTTTGAAATATGACCTTATAATTCTCTGGATTTCTTGGGTATCAGTAATGATAACCACATTTTCTTTTCTAATTTTATTTATCTCTTGCTTTTGGTTAATTTTGCTAGGGGTGTATCAATTTTATTGATTTGTTCAAAAAACCAGCTTTTTGACTGGTTAATTTTCTCTATCATTTTCCTAATCTCGGTTTCAGATATTTCTCCCTTATTTTGCTAATCTCCTCTCTTCTACTACTTTTGGGATCAGATTGCTCTAGTTTTTCTGAAGCTTTAAGCTGCATTGTTAAGTTGTTTATTTCTGATGTTTCCATTTTTTTGATGTAGGCATTAAGAGCTATGAACTTACCTCTTAGGACAGCATTCATTGTGTCCCAGAGATTCTGGTAAGTTGTATTTTCATTATCGTTCACGTTCAGGAAATATTGAATTTCCTTTTTAATTTCTTCCTGAATCCAGTTCTCATTCAGCATCATAGTGTTAAGTTTCCAGGAGTTACTGTATTTTCTGTCTTTTGTTGTGTTGTGAATGTCCAGCTTTAGGCCGTGGTGGTCTAATAGGGCACAGGCTAGAATTTCAACTTTCCTGTATATGTGGAGATTCATTTTGTGGCCCAATGTGTGATCTATTTTGGAGAAATTTCCTGTGGTGCTGAGAAAAATGTGTATTCTTTGGTACGTGGATGAAAAGTTCAATAGAGATCTGTGAGGTCCATTTCTTTAAGGGTTTGATTAAGTTCCAAAGTGTCCCTGTTAAGCTTTTGACCTGTTGATCTATCCCATGTTGAGAGGGCGGTGTTGAAGTCCCCAAGAATTATCCTTTGGGTTTGATTTCTCACTTTAGACGCTGTAGGGTTTTTTGAATGAATGTGGAGGGGCCTGTATTGGGTGCATACATGTTCAGTATTGTGAAGTCTTTCTGGTGAATTGTACCTGTGACTAAAATGTTGTATCCATCTGTGTCTCTTATGATGATATTTTTGGGTTTGAAGTCCACGTTGTCTGACATCATAATGGCTACCCCTACCTGTTTCTTGGCTCTGTTAGCTTGCAGGATTTTGGACCAGCCTTTCATTTTTAGGATGTGGCTATCTTTTGTGGTGAGATGAGTTTCCTGAAGGCAGCAGATTGACGGGTTGTGATTTTTAATCCAAGTTTGTAATCGGTGTCTCTTAATTGGTGAGTTAAGCCCATTGACATTTAATGTTATAATGGGGAAATTCTTTTTAATTCTGGACATTTTTTATGTTTAGTGGATTTTGTAAGCTTATTGTTTCACATTTATTTTTTGTGGTATTATACTTCCCTTCTTTCCTCCTTGATACACTTGTTTTTTTCTTCAGTCTTGAGTATGATTTATAGCATTTTTTTAAAGCCTGATTTGGTAGACATGTATCCCTTCAAATTGTCTTTTTGCTGGAAAATTTTTCTTTCTCCCTCGATCATGACAGATAGTTTTGACGGGAATATCAGTCTGGGTTGACATTTTTGCTCATTTAATACTTGAAGTACATCTCTCCAAGCTCTTCTTGCTTTTCCTGTTTCCATTGAGAAGTCATTTGTTGTTTTAATAGGTTTGCCTTTAAAAGTGACTTGCTTTTTTTCTCTTGAAGCTTTCAGCACCTTTTCTTTGTCTTGAATGTGGATTGTTTTGACTATTATTTGCCGTGGCGAGTTTCTATTTTGGTCATCTCTGTTTGGAGTGTGAAATGCCTCTTGTATTTGGCTGGGCCTCTCATTCTTCAGTTGAGGAAAGTTTTCATTTATGATAATTTGAAATATTTCCTCAGGTGTGGTATTTTGGGATTCTTGTTCTGGTATTCCATGAATGTGCATGTTAGACTTCTTCAGGGTGTCCCATATTTCTTGAATGTTCCTCTCCCAGTATCTTTTTGGCTTTAACAATCTCTTCCACTGAGCTGGTAAATTCTCCCACTTTGTCTTCAAGATCTGAAATTCTATTTTCTGCTTCGTTAGTTTTGCTAAGACTCTCTATTGAGCTTTGGGTTGAAGATAGCTTGTCTTTTAGTTCAATTTTAAACTCTGCCTGAGACTGTTTTAACTGCTCTATGCCTATTTTTGTTTCTTGAACTGTTTTTCTCAACTCCTCCAAATGCCTGTTGTGTTCCTGTTCAAAGTGGTTGATTCGGTTGTTTAACTCCTTTTGGATTCCTCTTTCATAGTATTAATCATGGTAATGATCATACTTTGAAAGTCGATGTCTTGGGTCTGGCTTTCTTGGCTGTTTTCTGTGAATTTGTTCTGGTTGGAATCCATTATTAAGGGGTTAATTCTTTCAGTGGGAGATTGGTCTTCTTGGGTTTTGTTTCTCATGGATCTGCACTTTGACTTGGGCATTGTTGTTTTGTCTTCTGGGACTTCTCAGTTTTTGTTTGTTTTTGACTGATTTAGTTGGTATTCCTACACTTGGGCAGTTATTACTAGTGCTTGCCTTGGGGATAGGTATGTTTGTTTTTGTTATTGTTATTTCCTAGTTGAGGCTGGTAGGCTGGGCGTCTGGCAGAGCGGGGAGCATGGCCGCGCGGTCAGGCGGACTAAGGCAGTGCGGGAGGGAGCACAAGTTTTTTATTTTCGATGCTGTGATTCACTGACTTTGTGGCATATTGTCTTCTAAAAATTTTTAGTAAAGGTTCATGAGGATTTGCGATGGTCTGTCCTCTTTCAGAGGGTTTTTAGCTTGTTTGAAGTGAAACTATCTAAACATGTTCATAGCATTGTTACTTGTACTCCTTTTAGAGGAGAACTTGTTAGCTTTCTATGCTCAAACCCCTTTGCATGGGTCAGGTAGAAGGCTCACTGCTGAAAAGCACTTGCTGCCAAGTCAGACACTCCTGACCTTTAACCTTGAACCCACATGGTGGTGTGAGCAGACCAAAACTAGTTGTGCTCTCACAGATGCGTGGGCACCTGTACATGCCCACACATCAGAGTAATCAGTGTTACAAAGACCTCTCTTCACTGGAAAAATTTTAATTCAATCTGGGAAATCATTAAAAGAACAAATCATAAAGATATTGGTTTTGAAACATTTTTGTGATGCATACAAATTTTATAATTTGTTAAAAATAAAATAAGTTTGACATACTTTTGAAATAAGTACTCTTTTGCTTTCACAAATGTGATTAAACCTGACTTAATATTTGATGTTACAGTGTGTAAAGCAACTTCAACATGTTTCAGTTTGGGTGGATACTGTGATGTTGTGATTGGCAATACTGAGACTGCTGCTTTGTAAACGTGTAACACAGATTTCAAGAGAAATATAATGCATGTGAGAAATTGTGGAAATGCTGCCTTAATCACCAGTCAGAATTGCTTTCACTGCTTTCATGAAACTCGTTGGGCGCCATTTGTCTGGGCCCACGAACCAGCATGAACCCGAACCTACAAACGTGGGAATCTGAAGTGGGAGCGGAAGGAATTAAAAGTTTCAGGCTTGGATGATGGTGGACATCCAAGACCCCCTCTGACCCAAGCCTGAAACTTTTAATTCCCTCCGCTCCCACTTCAGATTCCCACGTTTGTAGGTTCGGGTTCATGCTGGTTCGTGGGCCCGGACAAAAGACAGCAACTGAGACAGCACCTTTAAAACCATATCTGGTAACACAATGCAGCCCAAAGACGTTTGATTCATGAATAAGAGTAATGGAAATAATCTGAAGAATGTTTTCAATGAGAAAATATCCTTACATCTATAGTCAAAACACTGCAGTTCATAGCACACAATATTCTAAAACCTGAACTGTGGCTCAGATCATGACGTTGGTTTTGTTCTTGTGACTGGTTGAGTTTGATCAGGGCCTGCTGTGCCCTTGGATTGGAATTCTCTTTTGCAGTGTGGCAGACTCAGCAGTGGACACACAACTGAAGGCAATGATTGCACTGCACATTCTCCTGGAATATATTAGTAGAAGAGATTTAGCAAATCCTACTGTCCTCCCCCAACCAGGCACAAGCCTTGGCAAGCACATTCACGTGCAATTGCAGTGCAACATTCAGATGCTGTGAGTGTGTGATTACTTTGTTGCCACTTGTACAGAGATGAGATTTCTCATCTCTTGTGTTGATTAGGGTGGAGTGCCAAGTTGTTATCATTAGCATCTCTTATAGCCAGGAATCCTGTGTTTGTCACTCTTTGTTGGAAAGAGTGCCTTTTCTGATGAGATTGACAGATTGGCTTCTATGTAGGAAAAAATCGGTATTAGGAGGGAGGTTGACACGATTTCTGTTTAACTAGGAAACAGATTTAAGTTAATTCCTTGGGCCTGCGATATCGTGCATTTTGCGTGGGTTTCCAGAACAAGCATGAATGGTCTCCCTATTAAATAAACCAACTCTCTGCTACTATTTCCAGAGAATTATTTCCATCTAATAATAGTCTTTTATCCACAGAATAATTTCAGCATATGGCAACTTTCCCAGTCACTTAAAAAGAGCATCAGACAGTGAACACATGTGTCATTTCTAGGCGTACAGTCTCATTTTAATGCTTTATTCGTCCATTTTCATGTGTGCGTGCATGTTCCCATGTGTGCGCTGCATGTTTTTGTGTGGTGTCTCTGCCCATATGCACGTGCAATTGTCAGAGGCTTGTCTAGGAATCATCCTTGATCGCTCTTGCATATTAGTCTGAGACATGGTCTCTGATCAAGCCTAATGCGCACGGACCGGGCCAGTCTGCCTAGCCAGCCTCTTCTTGGGATTTCCAGTCTCCTTCTGTGGGTGCATTTACAGGTGGTTGCACAAACACAAGGATTTTAAGTGGGAATGAGGATCTGATGTGCAGTCCCCTTGTAAGGACTTGGGTCCTGGCATCATGACAAAGGACTCTACCATCTCTCCAGCCTCCTAATTTCTTATTGCATACCACTTCCATTTGTTGCAGCTCTATAAAGATCCCTCTATAGTTGTTAATAAACATTTGCCTAGGCTGAATTTGTATTTGCAGTTTTGGTTCTGAGTATATAAGAAAGTGTCACATGCGTGGCTATATAATTTTCTTGTCTTCTTTCCTTTTTCCTTTTTTTGTTGGTTAATTACAAATCTCCCACTGCGCATTGAACAGGATGGCTTTGAACTCCTGTCTCTTCCCCTCGTGTGCCAGATTTCACTATGCGCCATTGCGTCCCACAGTGTTTCACTTAGTGACTGTCTGGCACTGCAGGTACAGTGACTTCCAGAAGCCTGAACTTGTACAGCCTCAACATTGGAACCACACACCCTCCATCTTACCTTTTTCTCATCTAGTCTGCAACCTCTCTCTCCTGGCCAAGGTAGAAGTGCAACAAATGATCCCTTAATATTTGACTCAGTTCAGGTGCAGATTTATGCCCCTGCCAAATTTACAATACTGGCTCAGAATATATAATATATTGCTGCTTAATTATCCTAATGTTCTGCAATAAATGAGCCACTTTTAGTTACTTGAATCTATTGTACAAACAATTCAGGTAAGGAATATTTAGATCTTCTGCCCAGGGTTCAGGGGCTGCAGTGATGTTATTGCTAAGAATACTTTGCCATCTGGAGATGGAAGATGCTTCTTCCATCATCCTGCTTGTTTGCAATGTTATGCTCTTTGTGATCTTGATGCTGAGAATCCTGGATGTTTTCAAGATACTTCCTGTGGGACAGACAAGCGTGCTACTGAAATTTACTGGATATGTGGGATGCTCAGTAGGTAAAAAATCAAAGAGATCCAGAGCAGAGAGGGAATTTAGATTTTTCTCTGTCACTGATTTTGACAATTGGATTATAACAATAAGTCCTGGTTGGGATTTCTGGTTGACACTTCTAAAAATCTGTTGAGTTTCTTGCACTTGGGTGTCCATGTGTTTCTTAAGATTTGCAAAGGGTTCAGCTAGTGTTCACTTCAAAAGTTTTTTTATACAATGTTCCTTTTTGAACATCTACCATGTAAAAATAAATTGCTTTTTAAGTAAATGACTTACTTCAACTGGCCAGTATTCTTGATGAACATAGCGTCACATTCCACGGTACTTGAAAGGCTAAGGAAAAATTGTATTTGTGTGCTCCAGTTCAAAACCACAGGGGGAAATATATTGTAGCTCCAATATATTGCAGAGATATAAATGAACAATCAAATCTTGTCATCACTCTAGGGACATTCCCTAAGGTATTGACACTTCCCTGTTTTAAACTTTATTTTCTTTACTTCACTTACTTTTTGTGCTTTCACCTAGGTTATGCAGCATATACACAAATGTATAAATTTACATGTATATATACACACAATCACATGCATGTCTATAGATATACTGTCTATACATGTACTTCTACGGAGCTGTTAATGATCTTAATGTTCCAATAGACACCAAAACATATAGACACAGCAACAGCAACTTGTTGCTTCCCAAAACTGAAGAGTAACACACTACTGCTGAAAACAACTTATATATTAGTCACAGGATATGACGACAAAAATCCAGGAAGTGACCCCAAAGTTCACTTTCAAAATTGCTGACGTACAAGGAAAGCAGCCGCCTAAGGTGAAAAGCCAGCAGACTTACCAAGTAGGAACCTTGTGAACATCAGCATGGTCCAGACAAAGAAGAAGACGTTTTAGGCACAAGGGTGGCCTGAGTGTTGTGGGCTCAGCTAATCACTCTGTAAATGGATGTAGGGACTGTTCATCTTGATATTGTAAGTTTGGCTAAGAGCTCTTGACTGGGGAGGGTCTTCACTAAGTAGGCTGTGGAGGAGAACCCATAACTACCTTCCACACAGACATGATAAAATATCACCTTCTGAACATTAAGTCAATAGAACCATGTAGTTCTCAACTTACATCCATGAGGCCTTCTGTCCAATGAAATTGGTCAACACAGATACATAAATGATCTAAGGGAGAACGTAGATGACCTATGAATATTTGAACACCAAAAGAAGACCCTAACTGCCCCTCTGCCACACCTGCCTGTACATGCCAGAGGATGGAACAGAGAAGTGAGGGTCAGACCAGTGGAAGAGAACTGCAGGCATCGCTCTCGGCATATGAACAAGCACAGCCCTGCAACCAAGCTCACTGCACAAGACCTATTCAAGGCTGAGTAAATACCATGTACAATGAACACGAGGCCCTATCTCCTGGGAGAAAAAGCCATTGGTGATCAAAACTGACCACAAGAAGGGGTCCCTCTACATCATAGACACACCTACTGAAATATTGCTCACATTGGAGCAGATGCTCAAGCACACACAGGATTATACCTGTCTTATGGACCTCAGTGAGACACATGGACAGAAACTGACATTGTGAAAGGAAAGAATCATGTTGGTAGAAGACATTTCTCAGTGTGAAGAACAGGGAACAGATAAGATAATGGGGGAATGAAAATAAAACAAAATCATTATTATTCCATGTGATACAAATTAAATTAAAAACTATGGATCATAAATTACATAAATATTCTAATTTTCAGGAAAACTGTTTCTTAAGATCAGAGAACCTGAGTCCCTCTTTTCTATCTAGGAGTGATTTTAAAAAAGGCAGAATAGAGGCTACAAAATGGATCAGGGGTTAGGGCATTTGCCTCAAAAGCAAAAGAACCTGAGTATGGATCCCAGATCCATGTATAAAGGTTATCAGAGACTGCTCCAGCATGCACTTCTAGCACTGGAAGAAAGCTCAAGAGACGCCTCAGAGCAATGAAATAAGGAGGTTGACTGCAGAAGGCGCCCTTGGGCCACCACAGGCAGACATGTTCAAGTACCTTCTTCTACAGCCAACCACCCTTCCCCCTACAAAGCCACATATCCACATCCAAGGAGAAAATAAAACAGGTATATCACATGACTTGATCCAGGATAACATTTCTGTTGTGACAGTGACATGCAAGTCCAACTTTGACTTTTGATTGAGTGAATCAAGAGACCCTGTGTTTATTCTGAATGAAGCAAGTTCACACAGTAGGTCATTTTCCCAGGCCTCCTCTGCTTTCCATGCTCTCAACCCCAGCTGCTCACCTCTTGATGACATTTGGGGATTTGGGTTAAAATGCAGTAATGTTGCCAACTTGACTTATGATCTCTTCCAGGAGATCTTATGAAATAAAATTGATTTCCCTTTGTCACAATTCATTCTTTGAAATAATGTATTCGTTTTAGAAAACACAAAATTTTCGGAGGATCATTGTGTTTTTTTTAAAGCACATCCTTCACATAAAACATGGACAGTGCAATCTCCCCATGGCACCTCAAAAAGAATAAGATGGGAAGAGTCAGAGGAACAGGTCACAACATTCTTCAGAACACACTTGAGCTAATCTCAAGAAAGTGAAACCACAACAGGTGTCCCTTTGAGCACCAGCCTAAGCTTTTCCGGGATGATTTGCATCTGGGTCACGAGCGGATGTTCCAGCTGCTCAAAGCATCTTAAAAGGCAGCTGTCAGAGGTCCACGATCAGCCTCTAGTCCAGCTTTACAAGATGGTGTCAGCCACTCTCCTGCTCTGGGTGCTGCTGCTCTGGGTTCCAGGTGAGAGGTGCAGGGATGTGCTGGGAACATTCAGTGTGGACATCAGACACTGTGTTTGTTCTAAGCCCCTGAGCACTTGGGCATTTGATTTATAGCATTTGTAACTGGTTTTATTTCTTCTTATTTTTTAGTTTCTCAGAATGATGTCTCTGATTGTAAATTCTAGAAATTCATAAGATATTCTGGAATATTGAAATGGTTTCAGTTTGTCTGTGACAGCAGTGTGTGTGTTGTCATTCCAGGCTCCACAGGGGACATTGTGCTGACCCAGTCTCCAGCTTCCTTGGCTGTGGCTTTGGGACAGAAGGCCACCATCTCCTGCAGGGCCAGCCAGAGTGTCAGCATAGGTAGAATTCATTTAATGCACTGGTATCAACAGAAGCCAGGACAGCCTCCCAGACCCCTGATCTACAGAGCATCCAATCAAGCATCTGGAGTCCCTGCCAGGTTCAGCGGCAGTGGGTCTGGGACAGATTTCACCCTCACCATCCATCCTGTGGAGGCCGATGATGCTGCCACATATTACTGTCAGCAGGGTAAGGAGCTTCCTCCCACAGTGCTCTAGAGCTTGACAAAAACCTCCTGGGCTTGCTGCTCACTGAAGCTCAGCTTCTCAGTATCTCTTCCTCACAGACCTCTCAACCATGGATAAATAGGAATAGAAAAACGTATCCAAAGTATGAAACACATTTTAAAATAAAATATCAATAGAAATTTAATGTTAGAGCGATTTTGACATACAATTATTTATAGCATTTTCCTAAGTAAAGTGTTTACAAATTTGACACCAAATGAGATGGATGTGCTTATTTATTTTTATATCAAAAATTTAATGACATGAGTATTTGTAATTTTTAAAATATTTTTCTGTGTCAATTTACATTTAGATTTTCTAATCCTCAGTCCTCAGAATACCACCTCTCAGAAACACATAAAATTAAATATCAGAAACTTCTCAGTTAGGATCATTTCACAAAATGGCAGAAACTGTCCTAATCACAAGTGAAAATCTTTAAATAATTTTTAGGATAATCATGTCAAAAGCTGTGAATTAACAGTCTCAGAAATCATTTTCCAAAATAAACCCTTAATATGATAATTTATTACATGTTAAGAAATGATAGTAAGAAGATATTAAAGCCTTAGCTTGCATAAATGAACTCCTATGTTTCTATAAGAGCAGAGATCCTTATATGTATGGTAGAAACTGTATAGTTCGTTACATAAAAGTCACAATTCTGAGTTGAGATGTTATAAGCAGAGTTTCTTGATGGCCAGTAGTATTATAACATGTGTAATCAAAAAACAAGTTCTTTTCATTTTTAAAAAATAATTAATTTGTTTATTTCAGAAGGTGAAAGAGTCACAAGAGAGAAAGAAAGAGAGAAAGGGAGAGAGAGAGAGAGAGAGAGGGCTCAACCACCTGGAACCAGACCAGCCTAATTTCTCCCCATCCTAAAGCTCAGGGAAATTTGCGGAAGAGGGAGCGGTAAGATTGTAAGAGCCTAAAGATGGGAAGGAGCAACGAAATAAAAGATATGAAGTCTCCAAGCAGAGAGGGAGTCACCCCGTTGACGCTCGAGTTATCAAAGAAATCAAGATGGCCAAAGTTCCTGACTTGTTCGAAGACCTGAAGAACTGCAGAAATCCTTCTACGACACCAGCTATGGGCCCACACGCAAGAACTTCATGGATGAATTCGTGTCCCTGAACGCCACAGAAAGCTCCAGGATGTCCAACTTCACCTTCAAAGAGAGCCTGCTGATGAAAGCATCTACATCGGCCAGCCGGAAGGTGCTGAAGAAGAGACGGCTGAGTTTCAACCAGACCATGACCGACGATGCCCTGGAGGCCATAGCCAACGGGATAGAAGAAACCATCCAGCCCCTGTCAGCACCATACATCTTCCAAAACCATGTGAGATACAGATTCTTGAAGACTGTCAAAGAGGAATTCGTCACGAGTGATTCCCTCAAACAAAATATTTATCATGATGAAACTGTATACCTCAAAGCTACACCATTACAGAGGCCAGAACAAGAAGTAAAATTTGACATGGACGCCTACTCAGCAGGAGATGATTCTAAATATCCTGTGACGCTGAGAATTTCCAACACTCAGCTGTACGTGAGCGCCCAAGGGGGAGACCAGCCTGTGTTGATAAAGGAGATGCCCGGACAGACCAAGAATCATCACCGGTACTGACACCAACCTCATCTTCTTCTGGAAAACCACCGGCTCTAACAGCACCTTTGAGTCAGCTGCCTATCCAGAGATGTTGTTAGCCACAAAGGAACAGAGCCTGGAACACATGGCGAAGGGGTTGCCCTCCATGACCGATTTCAAGATATCATAAAACCAGCCTCGCTTCTGGCGTGACTCACGTGGGCAGAGCTGACAATCTGTATGTACTATGTACAGGAAGAATCAGATGCCGAACCCTTAGTCATTTGCTGAGCATGTGCTGAGCCTTTGTAATTCTAAATGAATGTTTTCCCTCTTTGTGAGAGAAGGACCAAAGCCTCATGGAACCAACACTGACAGACAGTATTTTTGTTATTTAAAGAACACCCTATACTTTGTATGGAATCAGTCACTTCAATTATATTATTATTGCTATTATTATTATTATTATGTAGAATATTCTTAGGAAGGCCAGGCTATTGACTATAGTGATCAGAAAGATTCTATCCATGATGCAAAAGGGTTAACTGAAGCCTAAAAAAACCTTAAAGGTGCACTCAAACAGCACTTGGGATGAGATGCCACAGATCAGAATTTCCATCCAGTTTTGCTTCCAAGTGCCTGGCAGACCTTCAATCAAGAAGGATAAACTTATAGGACCTCGGTTTTACCATTTGCAGCAGGAAGGGGGTAATAGCTCCATCTTTCCTACCTCAGTGATTTTTTTAATGCCAATAAGTGGGGTCATTTTGATAAAATGCCTCCCAAAGCTGAACCTCAAGGAGACAGACTACTGAATGTTATTTTTTAAGTTATTGTATACATATATATTTTATATTTATAAATTTATTTATAACTATATTATTCTATTTATGGCATCTCCTCAAGCCCTCTCAGGAGAACCTGTATCTTCAATAACAGAACTTTCCACGCTGAGTCAGATGTAGTTATACCAGGGCACTGTGATCCGTAGCCAGGAAGCTCTGTTTAGAGTTGAATGCTTGGGAGTTCTAGAATTATGACAATAAACTTGTATTACTTACCTCGTTCACTTGAACTGGTTCTTGGGCCAGACTCTCATACTTCTGCCTTTAGCATGGTTTCCCTATTCTTGTGTCATTTAACTTCATCTGTAATGAACCCCAACCCACTAACACGGATGAAACTTGACCAAAGCAACCACAGGACCACTGCTACCTAAAGCTTCTTCCTGGAACAGAATCAATGTTTCCTTTGCATCTTAAAAAATTGTGATCACAATGTACTGTCACATGGCTAGAAAACATAACTGAGGCATTTTTATTGATAATAATATATCAATATTTAAAAAGCAGATAATAATAATTTACTGATGCATTTTTATTGATCATAACTGAATAAAGCAAGTTCAGCCAATGCATAAAAAATAAAATAAAAGATACCCCATACAAGTTAGGGCCAAAGTAATCATAATAGAACTTTGCATGACCTGTGGAATGACCAACCATATCATTGAACCCCCAAAGTCTAGCATGGATCACAAGCACTATGATCCTTAGAGGCAAGGTATTAAGAGCAACAATAGTGTTCCTATACTAAACAGGAACACAAAAAAGAGCTCTAGGCAATGCTACTGAGTCCTTACACCTCATCAGAGAGGAGGACCCAGAGGGAAGTTTGTCATGCACACTAAAGGATGCTCCAGGAGCGGGGGAGAGGGGGAGAGAGGGCACTGGGAGAAAGGGAGGGAGGGGGAAATGAAGGGGAAAAGAGGGGAGGGAGCAAGGGGAAACAGGGAGGGGTGGAGGGAGGGAAGGGAATAGAAGAAAAAAAAAAGAAAGAAAGAACACAATCTATAAGCAACTCAGGAAGCCCTAGAATTCATTAACATGACTCTCTTCTTTCTGTTTCATAATGTCGGCAGGATCACTGGTCATTGATCCCTCTGGAAACTTCTTTGCTTTTATTCATAACTATTTACTCAGGGACAGTTAACATATCTTCAATTTTCTGGTACATATACAATGTAATATACTATATGTAATAGCTGAAAGCACCATTAATGCATTTGACCTGAGATTGTCTGTTATCTCATGAGACAGAGAACTCTGTCATTGCTTGTTTGCTCTCTTGCTTGTCTTCTCAATCTGTTTCAGAGAATTTTCTATGATGCTTTCAAGAGAAACAACATTTGAATACATGTGGATCCCCACAAGGAGGGAAGTTTTTGTTCTGGGCTGCATTGCAATGTGAGGGTAACGTGTACCTTGAAAAAAGTGATAAACTCCAGCATCTTCAGCCTCCACCCTGCAGATGTGGAGTGTCAAATCTGTCCCAGGCCCACTTTCAACAAGCCTGTCAGGAACCAGGGGAACCCTGCGGGAAATCAACCACTATGCAGACTGCCCTGGCTTGTGCACAAACCAAAGCAAGAAGTTGTTTCTATCACTGTGTACCAGACTCTGATGCAACGTGTGGATGCAGGTTGCAAGTGGCATAATTTCCTTTGGGTTTGTATCTTGAATTGCCAGATTTTTCCCAACATTCTTCCTGGAGGACACGTAAGTGCCCTGTGAAGGCCTGAAATTTGCCTAATACATGGCATGCTCAGTAGTCAAACAAAGGGAATCAGAGAAAGGAGGGAATTCAGGATTTCTCATTGTTCTTTCCTTTGAAATGTTGATTATATGTCATGAATATTGTGCTTTTGGTTAAAACGGTTAGAATCAATTGAGATTCCTGAACAGGTTGTCCATATCTCTCCTAAGATTTGGAAAGGTTGTTGTTTACTTGAACAGGTTTTCTATACAATTCTTCTTTCATAATATCAGCACTGCAAAAATTGGTTTGTGTAAAAATATTCCATAAAACTGAGAGACTTTCATCTTTCCTGATAATTCTCCTTCACGTAAGCGGTATTGAGAAATGATGTTCAGGCACTGTCTGTAGTTTTAGCTACATGCACAACTGAGGTAGGCAGATCATTTGGGTCCTGGAGTTCAAGGCCAATCAGGGAAATATTTTTCAAAAGGAAAACCTTCTAGAATTTTACATGAGTTATTACATTTGTCCTCAATCTCAAGGATATTTTCTCTGTTCCATATTGTCGCTGGATGCTAGGTTGACTCAACTTCTTTTTAATAAAACTTTTAAACTTAATTAATTAATTGATTGATTTAGTGTGTGGAGGTGAGTATGTATGAATGTACAGTTTCTCTCTCTCTCTGTCTCTCTCTCTCTCTGTGTCTTTGTGTATGTCTGTGTGTGTGTGTGTGTGTGTGTGTGTGTGTATGTCTGTGTCTGTGTGCGTGTGTGCGTATCAAAAGGACACTGTGTCTCTGTGACTGACTATCATCCTGAATTGCTGTTCCTTCTTTGTTGCTTCACTATGGGTTTTCCCAGTCTTGGCCCACCAGGGCTAGAAGTGTTTCCAGCACTGTCTACCAGGCTCTGTCTTGATCTGCAGGAAATGCAGGTTGACTCTGTAGGAGCAATAGACAGAGATGACAGATTCTGGGTCACTTCTTCATCAGCAGAAAATCCTAAAACGATGAGAGACAAGCACATGGTCACATGCACAGCCCCAGCCTTTGAAGCTTTTGTGACACCAAACTGAAGGGTCCAACCCAGTGGAATTAGGATGAGAACTCAGCTTTTCTCTCATAAGGAAGGGCAGGGCAAACCTGAGGAGACCATACTAACTGCCAAGTGGGCAAAGCAAAGAGTAAAAAGCAAAGGGGAGGCTGGAAGACTGTGAAGTGAGGCGCTGACACCAAATGCCCTCTGCGTTAGGGAGACCCCTGCAAGCACTGGGATGTGAGCACATTGCTGTGTCTTGTGCAGAGATGATATTTCTGAGCTCTGGTCTCCACCTTCCAGATCTCACATTCTTTCCACCCCACACTTCTTCTGCAGTGTTCTCTGACTCCTAGTGGGGATGAAACCAATGTCTTGTTCAGGGCTGAGCACTCCACTGCTGTTTACCATCAAGTCTTCTGTACGGAGGAATCTCTGTGCTCCTCCATTTCCTGGAGAGCCCAACGCAAGGATCCTTTGTAACAGTCAACTCACCTCACCTGCCCATGTCTTCCTTTCCCAGTTTACAATCCAAACTCACCACACACACCATTGTATTTTTGCATTTGTCTTCAGTGCTCCACACAAGTGAACAGAAATTCAGTGATTGACCACCACTCCCATTTTCCCTGTGATCCTCTCCTCAGTGTTTCATGGTTACAACTGAAGCTGTTTTATTTCTCCTCTGCAGACCTGAGGAATATCCTGCCCATGTCATGCAGATCATTGCTAGTGTTATTTCCTCTGGGATTTGTGGAGGATGCCATATGTTAACTACTTCCTGGAAGCAAACATAAGGCCTGCAGCAGGAGCTCTGCATGGTTGTCGATAAAGTCATAGAAAAGCAGCTTGAGGGAACAGGGGGTTTCATTTTCTCTTATAATTCATAGTTACACTTGCTTGTCCAGATTGGCAAGAGGGCCCATAGCCAGACCAGTGGTGGAGGGAACTGACCACATCACATCCACCTAACAGTCGAGTGACGGACGGTCCTTGCTTAGCAGAGCAGCATGTGCAGACGAGTCTCCAGAAGGATGAAAACTTCCTCCACCAGCTCTCTGCATTTTATTCACCTGTCCAGAGCCTAGTCCTACTCACCATGTCTGCCCATGTGTCAAGTAGATGAAATCCTACAGGTTCACTCTGCACTTAACTCATCTAGTAATTCTCTAACTGCATAGAGTTCAAAACCTTAACCTTCAAGTTGACATCTGCATCTAACTATGACAAAGTCCTATGGGCCACTGAAGTGTCTTTGCAACTACCGATGCTCAAAACACCAGGGCACTCTTCAAAGTAAAAGAAATTCAGCTTTTCACTGGGTCATTTACAGTTATAAGTATTGCACTGTGGCTCTAATTCTTAATTGTTATAAAAACAACAACAATAAACACATATTTACTTGCCATTATTTGCCTGGTCTACTGACATGGGTTCATTATATATTCAGGAGTAGACCTTGTGAAAAACATGATATTCCATTGTTAGCTTCTCAAGCATCTACAGACTGGCTCCCAATGCGATGGCGCTGCGCCTTTACAACAGCAACCCCAGGTGCTTCCTTCAAGAAATTAGAACCAACATGCCAAGAGTTTATGTGAACACTCCAGGTGAAAATTTAGTAAACATTTCAGGTGAGGGCATTTATATTTTTGCTCTGTTTTATTGTGACAAAAACATAATTTGAAAACCATAAATAGTAGAAATCTCTAGAATACTCCACTAGTTAAGAGATAATTTTCAGAAGAGCACAGGTTGTTGAGTCTTCTAATGTCCTATTTGATATCACCTTCACCTATGTACTCAGAATAAGCTTAGATCATGTTTACATTTTGGATGCGCATGCTGTGCTGTGCAGTTTGTGTCTGGTGGCATCATGAATGGTCTTTTCCTGCTTTGCCCATGGGACAGAGAACTCAGCTGTGCCTTGCTGCTCTGTTGCTTGTCCTCACATGTAGGGTCAGAGAAATATGTTAATGATGAACCAGAGGGAACTAACTCTTAAGACACCATTCAGGTGGGGAGGTTTTTGTAAGGGGCTGTATCACTGTTTTAGGAATTTTGTATGTTGCAAACAGTAATAAACTCCAGCATCCTCAGCCTCCACCCTGCTGATTTGGAGTGTGAAATCTGTCCCTCACCCACTGCCAATGAACCTGTCAGGACCCCCAGGATCCCTTTTGGAAACTTTATAAATCAGGCACTATGGTGACTGCCCTAGTTGGTGTAAGAGCCAATTCAAGTAGGTGTTTCCATCACTGTGCACCAGGCTCTCACTGGATTTGCAGGAGATGGAGACCACCTCTCCAGAAGCAACAGACAGAGACAGTGGGGTCTGGGTCATGTCTATATCTCCAGATGATCCTTAAACGAAGAGACACAAGGAGATGGTCACATGCAAAGAATCAGCCTTTCACATCTTGGTTAATATTTTGTACAAAATTACTATTGCGACTTTGGTTCAAAGACACAAGATATCCAATTAAGAATAATCCATGAATTGTAAGCTATAGCAGGCTCTCTAAACTTCCCACACACCATTACCTTGTTTGTATGTGACAGTCCTCCCCAGAGCTCAGGTTTCTGTGACTGCAAAAAATACCAATCATAGGTCACATGTGTATAGGACACATGGGAACCAGCAGGCTCCAGAGCTCCTAGGAGCCCTCTGTCCTTACCACATACCCAGACCATCAGTAGCCTGAGGAGCTGAGCAGGGAGCCTCATTCTGAAATGGTGAACTGAAGAGTCCAGTGCAGTAGAAGCAGGACCAGAACTGAGCTTTTATCACATACTTGAAGGGCAGGGCCTCCCTAGCGAGACACATGCAAATTGCCTAGTGGGTAAATTTAAACAGCAAAGGGGAGAGTGGGAGGCTTGTGAGGTGAAACACTGACACAAATTCTCTGTGTTAGGAAGACGCCTGCAGGAGCTGAAGAGTTGGCTCAGGGATTAAGCCTCTGCCTTGCAGGCGGAAGGTCCTGAATTTAGATCCTTGACCCCATGTGTAGATGCTGGGAAGAAGCAGGGGCGGCCTGCACTTCTGGTCCTGGTAGGGCAAAGCCTGTGAATCCTGGGGCAGAGTAAACAAGGAGGAGGTAGAGGCATCCATGGTGGTTCCTGAATTCCTCCGTGGTTGTATACACACACACGCACGCACACACACACACACACACACACACACACACACACACGTGCATACACACATACACACAAATTGAATAAATAATAAAAAGAAAAAAAAAAGAAAAAAGGAAGATGCCTGCAGCACTGGAGAGGAGGAGACTGTGTAAGTCTGTTGTTTCTCAGGACAGGATGTGCACTGCCCTCAGCCCAACACAGCAGTGGTGACCTCACCATGGACATGTGCACAGTCCAGTGTCTGTGAGGGAAAGTTGCACTGCTTGTCTCCCTTCCAGGTACACACATATAGAAGTAGGGCCCGTGACCACGTGCTGGCCTTCAGAGCTTTCTGCCATTTATAGAGCTGATTGGAGCTTAGTTAGCATCTTCTTTTTTAACATTTTTTATTATTATTTCTGCTCATACAGACTTAATAGATACACCACTTCCCTCCCTCCCTTCTCCTCCCCTTGAACCCCTTGCTCCTCCTCTCCTCACCCCTCCCTCCCCATCCCCCAGTGCCTCCCACCGCAAACCCCAAAGAGTCCTTTAATGTGCATGCCAGAATCTCCTCTGGGCCCTCCTTTCCGATGACGTACAAGGACCCAGTTGTATTTCCCTGAATCCTTTCCTGTGTTCCCCTTAAGCATAGGAACACTACTGTGGCTGTCAATCCCTTGTCTCCAAGGATCTTGGTGCCTTTAGCAGATGCTAGACTTTGTGAGGTCAATAGTGTTTTGGACAGTGGGCAAGGCATGCAAAGTCCAATTATGATTGCTTCGGCCCTAACTTGTGTGGAGTATCTTGTATACTCCTCCCATCCTTGTACTCTTACAATCTTACTGCCCCCTCTTCCCCAAATTTCCCTGAGGATGGGAAGAGATTAGTCTGGCCTAGTTCTAAGTGGTTGATATAAGAGTCTCTGAAGTTCTGGATTGTGGGTTGTTGATTTTCTTTTGCAGTTTTGCTGCTCCTGCAATGCCCTTCACTCCATCCTGATGGGCATTGTATATCACCCCCTGGCCAGAGACAAAAAGCTGGTTAAACTGGAGTCTTGTTATAAGAGCACATTCAAGGGTAGATGTAATAAAAGTAGGAAACCACAGTGAGGGAGGGGTCAATCGCCCATTTGCAAAATGGTTACTTTTTATCTGTCAGACTATATGACCTCCCCTTCTGGTGAGATCATACTCCCTCAGTTGTAATCGTCTGAGAACTTAACCAGGTGTCTCATTACTTACTTGTAGTCCTTGATAGAGGCCTGTTTTCTCTGCTGTAACATGGTCCCCTCTCTCCTTGTGTCTGGTGTGGCCCTCCAACCCCATCCCTCCTGTTCATAATCCTTGCAATTATTGTAGGTATTACATAGATTTATCTTTGAGTGTCTCAAGGTGGGCTGGGTGGGTTTGGTACTAGGAGCCACCTATTAGGGAGTACATACGGCACTTAATTTTCTGGGTTTGGGATACTTCACTTAATATAATTGTTTCTAATAACATCCATTTCCCAGCAAATTCCAGTAATTCATCATTTTTGATGGCTGAGTAGTACTCCATTTCTCACCCCGGTCAGGATGGCAAAAATCCACAATACAAACAAAAACAAATTGTGGAGAGGGTGTGGAGAGAGGGGAACTCTCCTACATTGCTGGTGGGAATTCAGGCTCATACAGCCATTCTGGTGAGCTGTCTGGAGATTCTTAAAGAAACTAAAGACTGAAATGCCATATGACCCTGCTATTCCACTTTTGGGAATAACCACCCGTGTAGCAGAGGTTCACCTCGATAGCACAAGCACGACTGTGTTCATAGCAGCACTATTTACAATAGCAAATTCATGGAACCAACCCAAATGTCCAACAGTTAGCATCTTCTTCTTGCTTTGCAAGCAAGTGAGCGGTCAGAACGCTGGAGGCTGGAGCTGGGCCTCATGGTTGGCTGCTGAAGTTATTCTGAATGTTGCTGATAAATTAACAACTAAATGGTGTAAGTAACAAGGGATTTAATTTTGGCTTACTACTGTCTAGTTACAGTTACTTCTCTTCTTGGTAGGAGAGAACACTACAACATCAAAGGCTGAGTAAATTGGCCAAACCATATCCACATAACTAAAAGAGAGACAATCCTCACTCTCCAGACTAGCATGTCTCACCAATTGCATAGAACGATGCCAATTTTCTCAACTAGTTCTCTTTATCATATTCACCTACCTAGGGACTAGTCCTTCTTACCATGAGCTGTGCCTTCCCCATCAGTTGGCCAATCTCCTGAAGATTCTCTCTAGGATTAGTTCTCTACAATTGTACTTCCAATTGTATATGAACATGCCGAGAACTTGAACCATCGACAAATAAGTTAGCAACTTTATCAGTCACAGGGCTCTATATTCAATACCTTACTCTTTTGCATTGGCCATTGTAGCTTCTTAATCAATTATTTGTTTTGTGCTTGATGGTTAGGGAAATTTCTTTCTAGGTGAGTCAGACTGGCCTAGAACTTGCTCTGCAGTCGGTCCATGTGCATCGGTGACATGTCTTCCTCTGCAGCATTGATGCATGTGAGCACCTTAGCTCCAATTGTATGTTAGTCTCTCTCTTTTCCATATTTTTGTATGATGTTACATTCATAATTTTATATACATACTTGATAAGTTTGATATGTGCACATAATCTATGCTGTCTGAATTTTCTATAGATTTTCATTCACACACTTTTTATTCACACTCCTTTGATTCACTTAACTTTGTGAAATATTGTCTTCTAAATTTTTGGTAAAGTTTCATGAGGACTTAGGAGGGTCTGTCCCCTTTCAGAGATGGTTTTGCTTGTGTAAAATGAAGCGATCTAAACTTAGATTTCAAGGATGGTGGCTTCTACACCTTCTAAATCATGCCTTGAAAGCTTTTCACACTCAAAACCACTTGCCATGGGTCAGGTAGAAGGCTCAATGGTGAAAAGGCACTTTTGCTGCCAAGTCAGGTGGTCTTGACTTTTAACCTTGAATCCCAAATGTTGGAGAGAATAGACTGAGTTGTCAGTTAAACTCTAACCTCCATACAAGTGTATGCACATGCATGTGCACGTGGAAATTGTTTTTGAAACATCTTTTGCTATGCATTCAATTTTCTACTTTGTTAATGATGTCATCAGTTTGACACACTGTTGAAATATTTTAATGTTTTAGAGGTAATTATAACATTACATATACAACCATTCCAGGCTTTGGGACAGAACGATAGGAGAACTGGGGTTCTACAGTTGCGTCTTTTACTGACATGGACAGAAGGAGTGGGTATTGAAGACTAAGTGTCCTCCATCTGAACAGAACGCAGGGAAATTACTCTTCTTCCTATGAGGGTGTCTTGGCGTCTCAGCATGGGCTTTTGAATTAATGGATGGAGAATACAGCTTTGTTCACAGAGAAACAGGATTATACATTAGTGTAGGTTCTCAGCCTTCACCTAAACTCCATGCTCCTGAATCTGTGTTTATCGATCCCAAGGGCATTCACAGATTTTGCTAGAAGCCTGCTAGTTGTTCCAATCTCTTCCACACTTTCTTAAAAACTAATTGCTTTCTCCATTTGCCATGATTCGTCACGTGGGATGCATCATTGGTTGACAAATGCATTCCCAAGGGCCCAGAGTGTTCCTAGAGAAGCTCACATCCGTCAGAAGAGAGCACCCAAAACACACCCTGCACACCGCACCTCAAAAACATCAGGAGGTGACGCTCAGCAGGGCAGCCCCCAGAATCCCCTGAGCCAGGCTGGAGCTAATCTAGGAAAAGCGTGCAGACCTCAGCTGCCAATGAGTGAATCAAGAGCTGGTGCCCATTTGTGCACCAGCCTAAGCTTGTCTGAGCTGATTTGCATGTTGAGTCTTTGGCAAAGTTCCAGGCTCCTGAAAGCACCTTTAAAGGCATCTGGCCAGTGGCCACAGAAGCAGCCTCTAGTGCAGCCGTCAGCGATGGGGTCAGCCGCTCTCCTGCTATGGGTGTTACTGCTCTGGGTCCAGGTGAGAGGTACAGAGAAGCGTTGGAAGCATTCGCTGTGTTCCAAGACTGAAAATACTTGACCATTAGAATTCTGGTATTTGTAATCGGCTTTCAGTTCCCAACGCTCCCTTCTTTTCTGGCTTCTCAGAGTGGTGTCTTTGACTGTTGTTAGAGGTTTTTCATGTTACACTGGGTGATTTTAATGATGTGTGCACTTCTTTTCCAGGTTCCACTGGCAACATTGTGCTAACAGTTTCCAGCTTCTGTGGTCTTGGCTCTGGGACAGAAGTCCACCATCTCCGGCAGGATCAGCCGGTGTGTTAGTGCCACATTTGGCATTAGTTTTATGCACTGGTATCAACAGAATCCAGGACAGCCTCCCAGCGGGTTCTGGGGTCCCAGCCGGGTTCAGCGGCCGTGGGTCTGGGACAGCTTTCACCCTCACCATCCATCCTGTGGAGGCCGATGATGCTGCCACATATTACTGTCAGCAGAGTAAGGAGCTTCCTCCCACAGTGCTCCAAGGCTGAACAAAACCTCCTGGACTTGCTGCTCACCAAGGCTTGGACTTTTAGATGTTTCCCTTCCCCTGCCCCAGCTGCATTTCCCCTGGGGATTTTTAAAGCACTTCTTAAGAGTAGAGGTTGAAACCATGGCTCAGAAAAGTCTTAAATTGTTATAGTCGTTTCCCTTGGGAATTTTGTAACTGTTTTCCATCTTTAATCAAGACCTCTTTGATTGTATTTTAAAGCATTTTCTTTTGGGCATGGCTATATTGAGGATGAAACTCAGCGGGCCAAACGTATGAAAAGACATGATGAAAATAAGGAGACAGGAACGGAAGAAAGAGTTGTAATTGTAAAAGGTGTGAGGGGATGAGATTGCGGTGAATGCGTGAACATAATCACAAATACACTGAATTCATGTGTGAAATTCCAAAAAAGTAAAAGTTAAATCATTAAAAAAGTTTCAATAAGAGTATATTCAAAGGTAGATGCAATAAAAGTAGGAAACCACTGTGAGGGAGGGGTCAATCACCCATTTGCAAAATGGTTACTTCTTATCTGCCAGACTATATGCCCTCCCCTTCTGTGAGATCACACCCCCTCAGTTGTAAATGATCAGGAAGGAAGGTCTGTGAACTTAACCAGATGTCTCATTACTTACTTGCAGTCCTTGATGTGGCCTATTTTCTCTGCTGCAACATGGTCCCCTCTCTCCTTGTTTCTGGTGTGACCCTCCTACCCCATCCCTCCTGTTCATAATCCTTGCAATTACTGTAGGTATTATAGAGATTTGGAATAGAAAATATTTTTAAGTTTGCAGAAAAACAGGCAGTGTTGGGGAACTGACAAAAAATAGCATTCCTAGAAAGTCTGAATATTTCAATAGGCCACTTAGTGAACTGAGTTTAAAGAATTGTACTGAACATTTAACACTGCTTTAACCACCAAACAAATATGAATCAACTCATCTTTTCCTCATGTGCAAATGTCTTGATACAATGAATTTATCCTGAGATCAGACTGCTATTTTGCCTGTTAAACAAGTACCTGTGATCAAGATGTTGTTGATGATTGTTGTACTAAATTTGACCAGTAACCCATTGTCATACCCAAATTCTTATGTAGATTTGCTCGATTCCTTGAGATCTGAGAAGTAGAAACAGAGATTTTGTCTTTTCCACCAGCTCTTGCAGTCAGATGCAGGGATAGAGCCAGGACTATAGAACACCCAGAATGGTGTTATGGACAGTTGGGGCATCAGTACTGCAACACTGGATTTACACTGACAGTCTCAGGACCCCATGATTGAGCAGCACATACCTTGATTCATATGTGACCTCTGGTCTCTAGATGAACATCAGAGTGTCTCCTCATTTAATATCAGCCTCCTGACCACCACACCTCCACTTCCCCAAACCAGTTATTGGTGCTAGCATATAATTCAGTATTGTTTATTAAATTGACTTGTGTTTGGAACATTAAAGGGGAAGTGGGATGTGACCAGACAAGATCTTCTGGACATAACAGGGCTTCTGCATCCATGAACTTATTGCAGTTCTGATCTTCCACGAGACATGCACAAGATGTGGTCTGTCAACATTTCACCATGGAATGTGGAAGGTCTCAAGAGGCACTACAATTCCCTGAGAGGCTGTTGAGGGCTAATTCGAGACAGGAAAATTTGACCTACTTTCCTTCTACTTTCCTTAATTAATTCCCTATTAATTACTCATCCATGCCCCAGCATTACTCAACACTTGCTAGTGACAGGCATCTAAGATGAAATCCAGTGTGGCATTCATGCAGGGAGGGAAGGAGGGAGACTGATTAGAAAGGAAGAGTGTGCAATGAAAAGGAATAGAGGTGAGATGATGTCCTAAAGGATGAAAATGATGTAAATTCATTGTGTTCATGTATGAAATTCTCAAAGAATTAAAAACTAAACTAAGTTCCTTCTTACAAGATCTGTGGTAGCTTGTTTTCCTCCATTTGAATCAAACTGATAGTACAAGAGATGCCTCAGATAACATAACTTATTAGTTAGTGCTAAATCTTAGCTCGTTACTTACAGATATCATAATTATTACTTAACATGGTCAAGAGGGACACAGTCATTTCTGAGCTGCTGAAGCAGAGGAGGGGGGAGAATTAGAATGTGAGTTACTTTCTGGACCCCTTCAAACCTAGAAGCATATTACAAAACAAATGTTCTCAGCTGGTGGTAATACCCAGATGAACTTCTGGGGCAGTGCAGCCTCAAATTTCTCTTCCCTTGGAGGTTTTTGTCATGACTCGTATCACTGTGAGAGGCGAGGTATTATACTGTTGACAGTAATAACTTGCAGCATCTTCAGGCTGCAGGCTGCTGATGCTGAGAGTGAAATCTGTCCCAGACCCACTGCCACTGAAACTGGAGGGGACCCCAGTGTCTAAACTGCTTGCACGGAAGATCAGGCGTTTGGGGGCTTCTCCTGGTTTCTGCTGAAACCAGATTACATTACTGTTGATTCCCTCACTCGCACGACATTTGATGGTGACTCTGTCTCCTAGAGATGCAGACACAGATGACAGGGACTGTGTCATCTGGACGCCACCCTGGGCACCTGGGAGTGAAAACATACAATTAGCAGCCTGTGATGATCAAGCTACTGAAGAAAGCACCTGAGGAGCAGGCAGCCCAGACCACATTGCATAAGCAAAGTCCTAATGCTTGTTCCTCACCTGGGAGCCAGAGCAGCAGGAGCCCCAGGAGCTGAGTGTGGATGCTCATGTCCATCCTGGCTCAGGACTAGATCTGACTCCTCCACAGCTGTGAAAAGCCTATCAAGAGTCCCTCAGGGCAAATGGCTGTGCATGCAAATCATCAGGGGTTGGGCAGCTCTGAGCACAGCTGAAGGTCTGGGTACATTTCCAAGTTGGCACTTTGCATGACTGGAGATAAACATCTGAGAGACTCAGGAAGGATCCAGGGTCCCTCGGTTTTGCAAGCCAATGAAAGACATGTGGACCTAAAACTATATATAGCTTTCCACTGGGAAAAAGGGTAACATTAATGTCATGTGCTGAGAACAACATGTTATTTTAATTAATTGCAGTTGTACAACCTGCTTTCCTTCTTCTGGTCCATCTATTAAAGAGATTTTTTTTCCACTGTCTCAAAATTTCAACAGCATTCACAGACTTTTCATTACTGCCTATCAATATTACTTTCAACAATTCCAAATACCTACTTCCTTTCTCTGATAACACTTTTTTTGAAGTGAGTTCAAAAAATTACAATAATGAGAAATTCATGATTTGTAAGGAAGGGCATGTTCTGCCTTCACTAACCTGTGACATAATAATAGCTATCCACATACAGTCGTGTTTCTTTCATCAGGACAACTTAAGAGATTTCCTCCTTCCTCATGTGTGTAATACGTCCCTGGAGGGACATCACAAAGTTCTGTTCACCTCTGATAGGAATCCAATGACAGCGATCTGTAACAGCAATACCAACGTCCACACTGGTGGAACAATGAGTTTATTAGGGATGTGTTCAGGAATATGGGTGAGGGTTACTAACAGGAGGAAGGGGACTCAAAGGCAGCGACCTCACCCAAAGGCTCATCCCTCATGCATCCTGCAAAAGTGGAACTCTGCACAACTCATATCCATCTTGGTTTTCTAAGGCGTCTCCTCCAACTGTTTCATTTGGTCAGGTGGAGCTTAGTGCTCCTCTCACCTTGTTGGTGGCGTAAAGCCTGTGAGTACTGTTAGCTTCAGCAACTTGCTAAGACCTTCAAAGGGTTTATATTTGATTATCATGAACCTCCACCCAGGATACACAATTTCAGGTCGCTACACAACAACCTTCCTTGGATGACTGGGACGCAAATCCAAGACAGTGTCATGTTATTTCCAGAAGAAAAACACCAGGTGAGAAGGATGAGCTTCTCTTGTATCTTAATCTTCTCTTCCCAGTGTTTCATTGATAGTTTCAAATATGGGTCTTGGTCTCCATCTGGTCTTAGCTAAGCCATGTTGTTTAGACATAGAAGTCCTCTGAATTTCAACAATTCATTCATATCTTTCACTGTACAGTATTGTATGAACCTGCATAATGTATCACTATCAAAACTCTCTTTGCTCCCAGGAGAGCATTGTTTGCAATATCTTTGTGAATGAAGCATTTGGAAATGAAAGGGGCACTTTCCTTTCCTCCTGGGAATTTACAGCCACAGATTGGGATTCAGAACATGGCAACATCAGTAGCGTTGACTCTTGAGTATCTGACAGATGGGGCAGAAGGAAAGCATTTAGGGTCCTCGACGTTGGGGTGAGACTCATGCTGCATGAGGCTGATACTCCTGTGGGTGCACAGAGACAGTGAAGGTCACAAAGGACCTTCATAGTGGAGAACTGTATGGTTTCACATGGGATGTCTGTAAAGGAAGCCCAGGAAATGCTGACAAAGAAGGATTTTATGCAAGAAATTGGTCAACTGAGGAGATTAGTGAGTGAAGTAAGAGCCATTATACTCATTGCTAGAAAAGGAAGCTACTTCTCTGGAGAAAAATATTTTTAAACTATGCAGTTCTGAATGCAATTAGTGATAACCATTTCAACTTCTGTCTTTTTAGCTAGAGACATAGGTGTATCAGTGTGCACATATCTAGACAGGGAGATAGTTAGCTAATTCCTCCAATGTAGAAAGAATTGACTGCTCTACTCATTCTAAGTGAATGCACTTTCTATTTAGTCATTAGAAGGGAACTATTTGCTCTTTGAAGGAATGTATAATATCATAAATCACTGTTTCTTCCTCTTAATATGATTGATGGCTCTGGAATATGAGCCTAGAATAGGAAGAGCAGAAACTGTGCATAAATATTCTAGTGAAAATAAATTTTCTCCAGAGCCAAATTCTTAAAAATTCTTGGAACTGAAAGTCCATCTCTTCTACAAATTTGGAAGAGTATCTGTTAGTATTTCATTTATCATGTGTCTCTTCCCACTTTTGCACATGGTTTGGCTTCCAACAGTCACAATGGTCTTATATGCTCTACTCATATTTTTTATTTTTTATTACATAAATCTGTTGTCTATGTTGTGTTTAGTTCCTGACTCCATGTGTTACTCTTAACCAAATGTACTTGTGGGTCTGTTGATATAGAGTTTACTGTTTATTTCCCTTACATGAATTCTTTAATTTAACTCACTTTTTATTAACAGATTATTTCTTTGATATTTCCATATATGTGTCCTATGTATTTCAATTGTTTACTCCTCTTTTATCTCCTATCAAACCTAAATAATCTCCTTCTTCCTTACAGATCTTTTTCAAAAGTTTTATTTTCATATTTTTTTATTTTCAAAGTTTTGTAATTGAACTTTTTTTTATTCTTTTATAGATTCATATCCCATACAGTGAATTGTTGTTCTCAGTTTAATTACACAATCCCAACTCCTCCCCATCTTTTTCCACTGGAAGAGTCATGCAATGAGAAGATTATTTGATATATTACTACCTTTCATGTTAAGTGATGGAAATAAGTCTGCCAAGAATTGAACACATATGTTCTGCCATCACATCTAAGGGCAGACATTAGTTCCTTTCAGTCTTCCTGTGAGGTATTTGTAGTCGATGGATATTTGAAAATTATTTCTAAATATTTATCAATGTTTCAACTTTTCATTAAAAGATGGAACAGTATGAAATGAGAAGAATATATGTACTTGTTTATAATGTGAAGCTTTGATAACAGTCTTATATTTGTGTTTATTAATTAGATGTACCCTTTTCTACAGTGATGGACATTCTTCAAAAATGCCATGAGATAGTGGTCTCAGCGTTGCATAGAAATAATGACAGGAGAATTTCTTCTGCTCTTTGCTTCTTCACACCAGACACATGACTAGGAACTCTGATGACTGACTTGTGAATCTGGATTCCTTGTCATCATTCCTCACTAAGTTGTAAATAATTCAGAAGTGAGGATTCCCAGAAATCTCTGCACATTTGAAACCTCATCCTGTCTTCTCCATCTGTACGTTTCCCTTTGTAAGTGAATTCAGTCCCTTTATGAATTCATTCTCGGGTTCACAGCAGAAATATTTGTGATTCTATCACATACCAATCAAACCCTTGACTAAGTTTCATTCTCTGAGGGGGAAGAAGCTGGGCCCCGCTGAGTGGAAGCAGTTTTTGTTCCAGTCTGTAGCACTGTGTGGGTGGGTAACTGCTCTCCTGCTGACAGAAATATGTCGCTGCATCTTCAGCCTCCATGCTGCTGATTGACAGAGAGTAAGAGGTCCCAGACCCACTGCCACTGAAGCGACTTGGGACTTCAGAAGCCAGGTTGGATGTGCCGTAAATCAGGAGTCTAGGAGAGGATCCCGGCTTCTGTTGGTACCAGTGCAAGCGATTGGTGCTTACACTTGAGCTGGCCAGGCAGGTGATGGTGATCTTATCCCCTGGAGAAGCCGCCATGGATGGTGGAGACTGAGTGAGCACGTTGTCTCCATGGGACACTAGACATAAAGAGAGAGAGAAGTTAGTAGAAAGAGACATGTAAGATGACTGCATACCATACACTGTGCAGAAAAGACAAAGGAAAAAGCATCTTCTCTTTGACTAAAGCTTCCATGGGACATCGACCTTGACTTTTATTCATTGAGTCTCCTGTCTTTATTACCTGTGACACTGAGCAGCAGGAGGCTGAAAAGTAGGATCAGAAAATGCATCCTGCTTTCTGATCTTTCTCAGCCCATACTCTTCACAGAAGTGCATCTCTTAAAAGCAACTCTGAGGCACTTGTGGTTTCTGAGCAGGACTATGCAAATAGCAGGCTGCAGGCCTGGTGGTCCTTGACTTACGCTCCCAGGTGGTTCTCCGAATTAGCTGCAGGAGTTAAACTGGCAAGACAGGGAAGTGCTCACTTTTTCGCCTCTGTGATGGTACTTGGTGTTGGTCCAGCACATTGCCAAGGTCTTTCTGTGACTTACTGGGCAAGGCAAATTCTATCAAGGAATTTGTGAGATATATTTCTTTTATAATCAGGGTTGTTAAGGATGACAATGTGCAATATATCTCAGAAAAATCTTACAACCTACAAAATATTTCCTTCTTTCCTTGACAGCTGCTCAGTTGAGAACTAGTATGTCCATCCCAGTCTAATTGAATGATTCAGAGCCCACAAATCATCAGGAAAGCTAAAGTCCCTGTACATGTCCTGGAGCCCAAATATGTTCAGAGATATTTCCAAAAATGTCAAGTACAGATTCCCATTTAGATGATAAAGAGAAAAATAAAACTTTTATGACAAAGAAGAAAATACGGTTATGATTTTATACCAAATGGCTTTTGTTTTGCATCCTACTCAATGCTATTGTCGCTCTCTCAAAAATATTAATATTACACAAAATATTGACAATTAAGATTTACAATATGAATCATTAAAATAATTAACTGTTTAACTTCAGGTTATATTATTATCTGGGAATGGTCCAATGTTCAAATAAATTATATCTTAGTTATCAAAGCATAGACTTTCTTTTCTCATGCAGATATGTGCTTTTGTCTCCCCCAATAATTTCTGATTTTTATCATTAGCATCAGCCAAACTGGGATTATTCCAAGTACTTGTAGCATTTCTGCCACCAGGTGATTCATAAGAATGGCAGGATCGTGCATGTAAGAAGGTTTTTTTCACTGCACATAATAAACTGTACTCTACAAATGTTCTCATGTACAAAAAACATGGAAGAAAGAGTATTTTAATACCGATGTCTTTGAGTACAGATATATAGAAGGGATGACATGTCTTTTAGATAACATCCTATGGTTTAAAGATTCAAGCATCCTAGTGTTCTCTGTTTAGGAGTCAGCCCTTCCTGACTTTCTCACAGTACTTTGCTTCAACAGAAACACAGATGTGTCCAGTGTCATTGGGGGAAACATATGCGGTGGTGAGGATTTGATGAACTGTATCAGTCAGTTCTCTCTTCATGTGACAAAACAGCAAAAGAAACAACTGGAAGAAGGATGGATTTATTTTGACTTGCTTTCAGATGCTTGAGTCCATGGTTGGCTTCTTTGACAGTGATCTAAAATGAGTTTGAAATATCTTAGAGGAAGGATGTAGCCCGAGCTCGCTCCTTAATTCATGTCTGCTGGAAGGACAGAGAGAGTCAGAAAGGACCAGACAGAAGTTATACTCTGGTGACCTCCATCTTCACACCAATGGCCCATCTTTTGTTTTCCCCATTTTTTTGTTTCCACTGTATTTTTATTAGTAATATTAAAATATTATAAAAATGCAAGTAGGGGGAATGAGGGGATAAGAGATAGGAGGGACAGAAGTACTTATAGAAAAACACTATAATTATGGGAAGTAACCCAATAAGAACCTCTTATGCTAGTAATATATAAAAATTGTATTTTATAGAAAGAAACAAGAACAGGCAGTCCCTATGTAGAGGAGCACAGAGTGCAGAAAACGGGGGTGGGGGGGAAGCCCTGAGCTGATCCACTTAGAACCCACTGACAATTAAAACTATATTAGAAGTAACAGGAATATGACAATTCCTAATAAGACATTGGTCAGAGAGTTTTCAAAGGCCCCCAAACATGATAGAGTTTTGCCATTGCTCTTGGTTGCTCTCCAAACACCTGTCAGTAAGACCCTATTAATGAAGATGCAGCAGTTATGGATCAGAGAACATGGGCAAAATATTCCAGCTGAAACTCATCTGAGAACATCCTACTTGCTGGAAAGCTTACACAGTACCAAGGATACTGTAGAAGCTACTGGTGGAGAGAAATAATCACAGGCCTCATCAACACGTGAGATCAGCAGTTGCAATCAAAATCACCTTGACAAAAGGTAACCACCCGTGTAATAAGGACACAAGTATAAAGAGACAACCAAGAGCTTTCTGATTGAACTCAAGATCTGCTTGTCAGAATGGAACACATTAATGTTACTGTTAACTACAACCACAACCCACAGAAGGGAAAGGAATAGATCAATGGGGAAAAACAGCCAATGAACCTACAGGTAGCAAAATTATGCCCTGAACTGCTCTGTAAATAGCTGCTATTATACCCTAGATTTTCAGAACACTCAACACTCAACCCAGAAGTCTTCTACAACAGAGGTAGAGGATCTCAACATCCTGACAGGATTCAGCCTGGAAAGTAGAAGAGCAGTGAAGTGGACAGCAATGGCCGCCACAGTGCAGAGCACTGGTGACCCAGCGAGGCTCAGCAGAGCAAGGCCAACCTAATCCCTCTCCATCCTAAGGTGACTTGGGGTCTCCAGGCTTTCTATTGACCAAGGGGTGCAGGGGAAGGTCCCAGAAAGTTAAGAGGTTCAATGGGATTCTCATCCTCCTTGTCCCCAGGCGCAGACAGAAGGGGCTGCTGGGAATTCACTGCTGCTGATAAGCTTTTTTCATTTTGGCATCATGGCCGCCCCACTGACTCCAGCAGGATTTGGAAAGCAGTCCACTACTTGTTTCCTTCAGCTTGAGCAACACCAGTAAATTATGAATCTTCCATCTATTAATCCAGGGATGATTCAGAAATCTCAATACCCAATAACTCAGTAATGGGCCCAGCATCCAGGGACCGAATCGGTCACATAAGAATCCTTTAGGAAACACACTATGTTCCATCCCCAATCCCAGATACACTACAGAGTGGAGTCTAACCCTTATCTATAATTATGGTATACATTGAGTTGACCCAAGGGGTAGCCACTGTAATTCTAAAAGAAGTGATGGAAAAAACAACTTTTCCTCCGAATAACAATCTGAACACATTGTGATCTGCAACATGAAAGTACACATCTGTGTTGTGCACCTGACCACTGAACAAAGTGAGGCAGGAATGTGTTCAGTTCTGGCTGGTTTTTCCACAGTGCTGTTGTCCTTCATAGAGTATCTTACCCAGAACTCCTGACATGGTCATGAACCACAGCCATGACCACAGGAGAGACAGACTATGAGCTTCTTCAGAGCTACTGTATTCCTCCTATTATGTTTGACAAACAGAATTTGGTGCTTGCAATATGGATGCCCAGTCATTTTAGGAATAAAATTCCTGTTGTGGTAGAAAAAGAAGAGAACATCACTTCTTGAGCCCAAGCTAAAGCCTTTTGTACCATCCTGGTGATAAGCTCAGTGGGAAGAGAACACTCAGGTGCCCTCTGGTACACATGCACCTCCCACACAAACAAGTCAATAAATTGAGGGTATAAAAGACAAATTTACCATGGGGATTTTCCACCATAGAAGAATGAAGTAGTGATATATGCTGGAATTTAAATGAGCCCTTAATACATGCTGAGGATGACTCAGTGGTTGAAACACTTGCCGAAAAAGCAAAATAAGTTTAGGTAACCTGGATCCCACATAAAGCACTGGAAGGGATGTGACGGCCTTCCTGTCATTCTGATGCTCAGAAGGCAGAGCTTAGGAATCCCCAGAACAAGCTGGCTAGCCAGACTATCCCCAATGGCCTGTTCTCGGTTTAATTGAGACCCTGGCTCACAATAAAAAGGAGGAAGAGCCATTGAGGAGGAGGATTCCCAGAATCAGTATTGGACCTTCACAGGCACTTGCCCTCCAGTTCACTGATGTGTGTGCACTGACCCATGTGCAGAAACACACATGTATGCACCTTGTACACACATGCATGAAAGGAAAATTAAATCCAACTTGGGACTGGGGACATAGCTGAGTTGGTAGGAGTGTTTGTTTGGCATTAAAAAGCCCTGGGCTGGGTGTCGGTGTGCACGCTTTCCATCCTATGATTTGGAGGTAGAGGTTGAAATAGCAGGAAGTCAAGGACATCCCTGGCTATATGGTACCTTTGAGGTTGGGCTGCATGAGAACCTGTCTCAAGACAACCACAAAACCAGGAAACAAGCAGTGTTTAGATACAGTCAGCAAGGATCCCTGTTGTTGAATGTGTTGGGAACTGGGAAATGCAACCGAGAAGGGGGCCAAGGCAGAGCTGTGCCAAGCTGGTCTTGGACATGAGCTCTGTTAGGGTTTACAGCCCAGATCCTCTCCATGGGGTTCCCACCTTTTGTTCTGTTGGATCTGAGTATAGGCTGAGCTGGATATAGGAACTGGGCAAGGGAGGCCAGCAAGACAGTTCAGCAGGTAAAGTGTCTGCTCGCAAAGCTGACCACACAACTTCTATGTCTGGAAGCCCCTATGGTGAAGAGAAATGATTTGCAAAAAGATGTTCTCTGACCTCCACCTGTGCACTGTGGCACGTACGTGTAAATCCCCTAAAATAAATGAATAGATACAATTAAAGAAAAGGAAACTGGGCAAGGAAGACGGGAAAAGGGGAACTTCTTTACTTAGCAATTTACCAACTGGTAGGTCATCCATGCCTCAGCAGTACTCAGACATCTGCCAATAAATCAACCCAGGCAGAAAAGACAGGAAAGGAGGAGCAGTCGGAAAAGAAAAGTATGTATTGGGAAAAGAGGGAGTTGGGACTTGGTGATAAAGGATAAAATTAACATAAATTCACTATGGTAATGTATAAAAAGAAAAGAAAAATAAGCTCCTTGCAAAAAATGTTTGACATGTTTTCTTTAGCGAATACATCCAAGTAATCTTACTGAGCTCTGTAATTTTTTGCTGTTTTATAATAAACAAATTACTTGCAGAAATTGATTCTCTTATAAATTATTTTGGGATTTTTTTTAAAAGAAAGAAACTGGGAGAGAGAGTGTGGCTTCCCTGGTATCCCTTCTGTCCAAGCTCAGGAACATCATATCACTGGCTTGCTTTGGACAGTTCCATTAAGTAAGACTGGTGGATTAACCGGACTTTGCCCAGGGTTATGTACCAAGTTCCATGAGCAAACCCATCTGCAATTCTCTCCTGTGAGTTAGTGCTCCAACCTGTTTACTAGTCCACAGTGACTCTCAGCTGGGGTATCATAGCAGTTAGCCTGCTTCACTACTGACAAATTAAAGATGAAATGACTTGCAGGGGAACAAGGTTTTTATTTTCTTTTGAATTTGTCCGGTTACAGCACTTAATCCAGCTTAGCAGGAGAGTCCAATCCAACACCAGGGACCAATAATCAAATATCCGTGGGATTACTGAGAGAGGGGCAGTTCCTACTTGCCAGACCAGCACGTCTGGCCTAGTTTACCAAAGGACGCCAGTTTCCTCATCCAGCGCCCTCCATCTAGTTCACCTGCCTAGGGACCAGTCCCACCCACTGTGGGCTGAGTTGTGCCCATCAATCAGAAAATCTGCTGCAGGTTTGCTTGGGACTTAACTACTCTTTTCTCACAACTGTTCCCAGCGCTCAGAGCTCTCAGTTGCCAAGCTGACCCCTGTCTCTGTCAGATAATTTGGTTCTTCTACCTGTCCGTTCTGGCTTGGAGTCTTTGCCCACTTAATTCTGACAGAGACACTTTACAAAGGAGGAGAAGAGGTCATGGTGGAAAGAGGGAGGCTGTGAGTTTCCCCCAGATCACCCCACCAGTAAATTAGAAACTGCATTGAAACCCACCACACTTTCATCCTCCTGGGAGCTTCCTTCCAACTCCTGAGACAGGTGTTGCTTGTCTGTTGCTCGGGGATCAACTGCCCCCAAGTGGCCATAGTCAGAACTTCAACCCTGTTTGGTTCCAAACTATGAAGACCCTCATTCACCCTGATTAGAAAACACACCCCTGCATGTCTCTGACAACAAATTGTGACCTGTGACAGAATCCTTTTCTCTCCTCCTCCTCCACTCTTGCTCTCTCTCCATAAGATGCTAACAGGGTAATTACAGGATGAAGTAAAAGAATCCATCTAAATTTCCTGATGGACCCGATTTACTATGGTGCTCCACACTGTTTGAAAAATGAAGTGGTAGATGGGCTGGTCAGAGAGCTTAGTGGGTAAACCACATACTTGCCCACCTGGTGACCTCAGTTGCATACCTGGAAAACCACATGGTGGAAGGAGAGAAGTGACTTCTGAAAGTTATCCTCTGATCTCCACTGTGTGCCATGGCTTGCATACTCCCTCTCTCCCTCCTTCCCCCCTCTGTTTCATAAGTTGATAAAAATATATATTTTTAAAATGAAATGTCTGACCAGAAAAGTGACTCAGCAAGCAATCTGAGTTCACATCCTGGAATTCACATAAAAAGCCAGAGGTGGCATCATCTCTACACTCCTAGGGCAGAATGGGAGGCCTAGACAGGATAATATGCAGGAAGCTCTCGGGTTTACAGTACAATGCATACCGCACAATGGGCAGCTGCAGGAGAGACCCTGTCTCTACCTGGTGGGAGGCAAGAACCAACTTCTGAAAGTTGACTTCTGGCATCTCCATGTGTGCATGTGAGTACACACACACACACACACACACACAAACACACACACACACACACACACACACACACACACACACACATACACACACACTTTAAGAAACAAGGGAACCTCTGTCTTCTTCGTGCCTCCACCACAATCAAGCTGAAAGGACAACTGCAAACATGGAGGTGTGGTCCTCCCCACCAGGCCATAGGGTTGTTATGCGCCTTAAAGAGAAATTTGATTCAACAATCTCATTGGTCTCTTGCCTCTAAAACAGATACAGTTGTTCCAGAACCAGCACCTGCTACTCTATGACATGTGGACCTTGTGTATTTCACAGATCAACCTGGGTTTCCAGTCCCACCTTCCACCTGGAGACGGTCTCCTTTGCCACTGTGTACACTAAGTTAACTCATCTCTGAGCTTCTTCGGGGTTCTACAGCTCCCTCCATCTTGCAGAAGTGTTGGGAATATTGATGTATTCCACCATGTACAGATTGATGTGGGGCCTGGGGATCAGAACACGGGTCCTCAAACTGATGTGACGAGCACTTTACAATGGAGCGTCCCCTGCAGCCTGGATTGTGTGTTCATGCATGCCTGAACACAGGGTGTGTGATATTGCATTACCAGGGCCCTGAGCAGGTGAAGGATCTCACATTCCAGGCTCACATTTTGGCATCACTGGGCTTTTCCTGCCTCTAGGTGAGTCAGATTAGGTTGAGAGGGACCTGAATCTTAACTGGGCAGGATTCCTCTCTGGGGCCTGGGAAATGAAAGAGGGCTCAAATACATTACAAGATGGAAGGAAAGCAAATGAAGAAGATTTCATGAGGAAGACACCACCAAAGACCAATCTTGCCAAAAGCTTTAATTCCACACTGTGCATCTAACTTGGAGTCTCTTAGAGAGGTTGGGATGTGAGAACAAAAGAAAGTCATTGCAGGAGAGGATATGCCTTTTGGGAGATTGCAGAATAAGTGGAGTAAACGAAGGGAGGAAGACTACTGAATGTGAAGAAACATACTCTCTTTTTCTTTACCTCCTACAGGCCATAACATCAGTATCACAATATTTTTTCTTCCATGTTTTGTACTTGAGAACATTGGTAGAGTTTAGTTTACCGTGTGTAGTAAAAGACCTTTTTGAACACATGATTCTACCATTCTTATGTATCACTGGGTAGCAGAAATGCAACAAGCCCTTGGATTAAATCTAGTTCCTGCTGATGATAATGCTAGAAATCAGAAATTATTGTGGGAGACAAGAGCACATATCTGTGTGAGAATGTTCTCTTTTATCTTTTCATCTCTGAAAAAAATAAGCCTAGAGAGTTCTGACTGTAATCAATTCCACGGCACATATAAGAGCATGTTTTATATTACCTTCCTTTCTTGTGAAATGGCAAAACAAAAGACCTTCACAGGAAAAGGAAAGTCCCCTCATTTCAAAGGAAGAAGGCAAGTAGCGAGTTACTCAGCATAAGGAGGAGGGGAGAGAGAGAGAGAGAGAGAGAGAGAGAGAGAGAGAGAGAGAGAGAGAGAGAGAGAGAGAGAGGCAGTGACTATCTCTAAAATAAGAGAAAACTAGCTGAGCGTGTGCACTTAGGTTCTCAGGAAAGCATCCTTCAGAAGTAAGGTGAGCACAATCACAATGAGGGCGTCAGGTATTTCTGAACATTAAGCGTCTGCTCATAAATTCCCTTTCTTTTGGTCCTCACCTTTGAGATCCAATGTGCAATAATGGGAGAAGCATTCCAGGAAGGAACAAACAGGATGGATTTTCTTATGAAAGGAAGAAATGATCCCTTGCTTCCTCGTGGTCTCTATATGTCATCAATGCATTGCTATTAGACACAGGAAACCCTCAAAATACCTCACCTTGAAAATGTTGGGTGAAGTTTCAACCTCAAGAAAGACAATGCTTTGACAATTAAGACATCCTTCATTTGGAAAGCATTCTTGTGGCATTCCCTGATAATGATGTGACTTGACATTAAACAGTGAACTACCATGTTGCTATACATGTTGTGAATGTTTGCTGTAAATATTTTACCAATTAATTAATTTACTTGATACAGAGAGAGGAAAGATAGAGAACGACAAGGAAGGCACACACATGACACACGTGTGCCATGGCACACAGGTGAAGGTCAGAGGGCAACTTTTGGGAGTCAGTTTTCTCCTTTTACCATGTGGGTTCGAGGGATTGAAGTCATATCTCCAGATTGGTTGGTCGAATCCTTACGTCCTGAGATATCTGTGACCATGTGTGGCAGTTACATTTCATGTGCATTTAAACTTATGAACTTTAAAACCCTTCCCAAAACCAACATTGAGTTTTCTGTGAAAGTCTCTTTGTTCTCAGCATGAGATTCCTGGGAAATGTTGCCAGATTTAATGCAAGCCAGTGGAGGGAGTTGTCTCCCAGAAGAGATTTCACACAGCTCTGAAGCTTTCAGGAGAGACTAGAGCCAGCCAGTAGAGTCAGGATACACAGGCTGAGTAGAACTTGTTATCTAAGCACAATTTGTATGCCATATTTGAACCTAGATCTCATGTCAGAACTTCATGAATAGACAACACTGAACATACCCCTTCCCTGTTGTGGAATACATTTCCCTTCATTCTGCTTTTTTCTATTGAGAGAGGGAAAGCAAGAGAGAAAAAGAGAAAGAGAGAGAACATAGTATTGAGTAGAATGCAAGGTAAATGCTGTTTGGTACAAAATAGATAACTGTATTTCCATCATTTCATAAAAGAGGATTTATTTTTCTCTGTATCATTTGGATTAAAAATCAATGCTAAACTTTTTTGTCATAAAAAACATCCCTCAACCTATCTGGGCTCCAGGATATGACCAGAATTCTGGCTTTACTGGTGTTTGTGAGGTCAGAGTCATTTAACTAGACTCAGAAGGATACACTTGGTCTCTGTGCAATTGCCGAGAAAAGAGGTAAATCATAGAAATTTCTGAGGTATGCTACAGTTCCTTGCACCTTCTAGTCATGAAAGAAATATATCTCATAGACTGCTCAGTAGAACTCGCCTTGCCAAATGCATCAAACTCACCATCACAGAGGAGAAAGCATGAGTACTTCCCTTCCTTGCCAGTTCACCATCTACAACTAATTAGGAGAACCATCTGGGAGTATAAGTCAAGGACCACCAGGCTGACAGCCTGCTATTTGCATAGTCCTGCTCAGAAACCACAAGTGCCTCAGAGTTGCTTTTAAGAGATACACTTCTGTGAAGACTTGTGGGCTGAGAAAAGAACAGATTACAGGATGGATTCTCCAATTCTACTGTTCAGCCTCCTACTGCTCAGTGTCACAGGTAATAAAGACAGGAGGCTCAACGTTAAAAGCTCAAGTTCCATGTCCCATGGAAGCTTGAGTAAAAGAGAAGATGTTTTCCTCTTTGTCTTTTCTGCATAGTATTTTGTATGCAGTTATTTTTACATAACTGTCTCTACTAACTTCTCTCTCTCTCTCTTTATGTCTAGTGTCCCATGGAGACATCGTGCTCACTCAGTCTCCAGCATCCATGGTGGCTTCTCCAGGGGAGAAGGTCACCATCACCTGCATGGCCAGTTCAAGGATAAGCACCGGTTACTTGCACTGGTACCAATTGAAGCCGGGATCCTCTCCTAGACTCCTGATTTACAGCACATCCAACCTGGCTTCTGAAGTCACAAGTCGCTTCAGTGGCAGTGGGTCTAGGACCACTTACTCTCTGTCAATCAGCAACATGGAGGCTGAAGATGCAGCTACATATTTCTGTCAGCAGCATGATACTTGTCCATCCACACAGTGCTACAGACTGGAACAAAAAAATTTCTTCCACTCACCAGGGCTCAGCTGCTTCCCTTTCAAAGAATGAAACTCAGTCAAGGATTTGATTGGCATGTGACAGAATCACACATATTTCTGCTGTGAAAGTTGAATTTCATAAAGGGGCTGAATTCACTTACAAAGGGAAATGTATAAATGGAGAGGGATAAGGTTACAAATGTGCAGAGGTTTCTGGGAATCCTCACTTCCAGAATTACTTGCCATTTAGTGAAGGGTAATGACAAGGAATCAAGATTCACAAATCAGTCATCAGATATTAGCTGCGTCTCCAGCATGAAGAAGGATAGAATGAAAGAAATTGTCCACCATCTTTTCTGTCAAATGCTGAAAGCATTATCCTATTTCTTTTTTGGAGAATACCCATCACTGTGAACAGAGGTTCATTTAATAACAAACAAAAATATTGGAAGGTTATCAAAGCTTCAAATTGTGACCAAGTACTTTTATTCTTCTCATTTCATTCTTGCGACCATTTCCTCAATCTTCACCTGAAGAACTGACAAACTGATCAATATTTAGAAGTTATTTTCAAATACCTACAGACTAGAGACTTCAAACAAAGATTGAAAGGAACTAATGTTTGCTCTTAGATATGATAAGTGTTCTCTCCTCAGCAGTCTTATTATCCATCACTTAGCATGAAAGGAGTGAATGTGTTAAGAAATTGTTTTCATTGAATGACTCTTCCAGTGGAAAAAGAAGAGGGAGTTTGGACTATGTAATAAACAGTGAAAACAAGAGCAACTCATTGTAAGAATATGTGAAACTGTCAAAGAATAAAAACAAAGTTAAATTTTAAAAAATCTGAAAATAAACAAAAGTAGAAGCAAGAACACGGAAAGAGATTTTTAAAGAAGGATCTGTTTGGGATAGATAGGAGGAAAAAGAGAGTAGGGTCCAAAATGGAATACATAATGCACATATATGGAATAATAAAAAAACAAAATCTATTAATAAAAACTGAATCAAATTAAAGAAGTCATGAAAGGGAAATAAACAGTAAACTCAGTCTCAACAAATTCTTGAGTGCACTTGATTAAGAGTAAGACATGGGCCTTTCCACCCCTTTTTGCCGGGACTTAGACCAGGCTGGACCCTCTGCTTCTCAGGTAAGTTCCCTAGACCACGCCCAGGCCCCAAGTCACCGGCTTCTCCCAGCTCCTCCCACCAGCCAGCCTTCCCACCAGCCAGTCAGAGCAGCAGTCAGTCTGCTCTGGTGCTGGGGAAGGCCCTAGGCCATAGACTATGTCCCAGATGATCTGCCAGACAACTAGACACATGCGACCCTGTCCTCCAGGACGTGGACGAGGTGGACACCCTGCTCCTGAGAATTCAATAGAGTCCAAAGGAAATGCAAGCAAAGCTCTAGGGGACAAATGCCATACATCTGAAGTCCTCTGAAATCATCCTGTCACATGGGAGACACTCTTCACATCCAACTCAAAGATAAGTAAACACTTTTTACCATCTGGTTCCTCTCTATTATTAGTCACTGTAGTTTAACATTTTCATACAAGCACCCCAAAATGCATACAAAATTCTGGGACTATACCTTTCACTATCACATATCACCAAGGTACTAAAATAAAAAGAGTGCACTATGATACTAATCTTCACTCCTTGTCTACTAAACCTTAAGTGATGTACTAACAGTCTAAGAGCCTCATCTAGGAAATAACACCAATACCAGGCAAGCGTCCCCAACTCCAAAGCAAACAGTAGTACAAGAATAGTAATACCAACTAGTTCATTTCAGTCAGAAACACAGAAAAACTGAAAGAAGGTCTTAAGAGACAAAACAACAATGCCCAGGTCACAGCACAAATCCATGAGAAACAAAACCCAAGACAATAAATCTCCCACTGAAAGCATTAACCCCATAATGATAGATTCCAACCAGAAAAAAACTCACAGAAAATAGCCAAGAAAGCCAAAATCAAGATAATGATTTTCAAAGACGGATCTTTACCATGATCAATACTATGAAAGAGAAAATCCAGAAGGAGTTAAATAACCACATCAACTGCTTCTGACAGGAACACAACAGGCACTTGGAGGAGATGAGAAAAACTGTTCAAGATACAAAAATAGGTATAGAGTAGTTAAAACGACTCTGCACTAGTTATCTTCAACCCAGAACAAGATATCTTCAACCCAGAACTCAACAGAGAGTCTTTTTTTTAACTTTTTTTATTTATTGAATTGTGCATGTGTGTGTGAGTGTGTGTGTTTGTAGAACCACGGGTGAATTCAGGAACCACCACGGACCGCCTCACCCTCCTCCTTGTTTAATCTGACCCCCGGGATTCACAGGCTCTGCCCTACCAGGACCAGAAATGCAGGCCGCCCCCCGCTTCCGCCCGGTGTCTATACCTGGGGTCTAGGATCTGAACTCAGGACCTTCTGCCTGCAAGGCAGAGGCTTAACCCCTGAGCCACCTCTCCAGCCCCAACAGAGAGTCTTATAAGCAGAACTAATGAAGCAGAAAATAGAATATCATATCTTGAAGACAAGTGGAAGAACTAACCAGCTCAATGGAGGAGATTGTTAAAACCAAAAGATACTTGAGAGGAATATTCAAGAGTTATGGGACACCTTGAAGAAGCCTAACATGTGCATTCATATAATATCAGAACAAGAAACCCAAAAGACCACACCTGAGGGAATTCTTCAATTATCATAAAGGTAAACTTTCCTCATCTAAAGAAAGAGATGCCCATTCAAATACAAGAGGGATTCTGCACCCCAAACAGAATAGAAACTCACCATTGCAAATAATAGTCAAAACACTCCACATACAAGATAAAGAAAAGTTGTTGAGAGCTTCAAGGGGGAAAAACAACAAGTCACTTACAAAGGTAAACCTATTAAAATAGCAAATGACTTCTCAATGGAAACAGTAAAAGCAAGAAGAACTTGGAGAGACTTACTTCAAGTATCCAATGAGCAAAAATGTCAATTCAGGCTGATATACCCAGCAAAACTATCAGTCATGATTGACGGTGAAAGAAAAATTTTCCAGCACAAAGACAACTTGAAAGCTTACATGACTACCAAGCCAGGCCTTCAAAAATGCTAGAAAAGGTACTCAAGCTTGAAGGAAGAACAAGCATATCCAGGAGGACAGAAGGAAAGTATAATACTACCAGAATCTAAAAGCCAAATATACACTTACGAAGCTACTAAACATAATTTCTCCATTATACCACTAAATGTCAATGAAATTAACTCACCAATCAAAAGACACAAATTACAAACTTGGATTAGAAATCAAAATCCATCTATCTGTAGCTTTCAGGAAACACATCTCACCAAAAAAGATAAACACATTCTAAAAGTAAAAGGCTGGTCAAAAAAACTGCAAGCTAATGGAATCAGAAAACAAGCAGGGGTAGAAATTATGCTATCTGACAAAGTGAACTTCAAACCAAAAAAAAATCATAAGAGACAAAAAAGGATACTAATTACCACAGGTGCAATTCACCAGGAATACTTCACAATACTGAACATATATGCACCTAATATATGGGCTCCTCCACATTCATTAAGCAAATGCTACAGCGTCTAAAGTGAGAAATCAACCCCAAAATGATAGTACTTGGGGATTTCAATACCCAGTTTCATTACTCTCAATGTGGGGGTAGATCAACAGGTCAAAAACTTAACAGAGATACATTGGAACTTAATCAAACACTTACTGAAATGGACCTTACAGATCTCTATCGAACGTTTCATCCACACATTGAAGAACACACATTTTTCTCAGTAGCACACAGAACTTTCTGCAAAATAAACCACATTTTGGGACACAAAATGAATCTCCATGTATACAGGAAAGTTGAAATTCTAGCCTGTACCCTATCAGACCACCATGGTCTAAAGCTTGAAAACTGAAACACAGCAAACAGCAGAAAATATACTAAATACTGGAAATTAAACACTATTATGCGGAATGAGAATTGGATTCAGGAAGAAATCATAAAGGAAATTCAAGATTTCCAAGAAGAGAATGATAATGAAAATACCCCATAACAAAATCTCTGGGACACAATGAAACCTGTCCTAAGAGGTATGTTTGTAGCCCTTAATGCCTCCAACAAAAAAATAGAAACCTCACAAATAAATAACAATGCAGCTTAAAGCTTTAGAGAAACTAGAGCAATCAAATCCCAAAAGAAGTAGAAGAGATTAGCAAAATCAGGGGAGAAATATCCAAAATTGAGATAAGGAAAATGATACAGAGAATCAACCAGTCAAAAAGTTGGTTCTTCGGAAAAATCAATAAGATTGATACACCTCTGGATAAATTGATCTTGGACAAAAGGGCCCAAAAAATCCAATGGACAAAGAATAGCATCTTCAAAACATGGTTCTGGCAAAACTGGCCGCAGATTAAAACTGGACCTGTACTTACCACCACGTACAAGAATTAATTCCAAATAGACCAAGAACTTCATTATTAGGCCAGAGACTAAAAAAAACCCTAGTTGAAATGGTCAGGAACTCCCTCGAGTTGATTGAACGAGGCCAACATTTCCTAAATGGAAATCCAATAGCACAGTCACTAGAACCTACACTCAACAAATGGGATCTCATGAAATTAAAGAGCTTTTTTTCAGATAAAGTGATTGTAAAATGACCAAAAAGGCAACCCACAGAATGGGACAAAATCTTCAGTAACCACACATCTGATAGAGCTTTATTATGCAGAGTGCACATAGAACTTAGAAAACTAAACACCAAGGAAACAAATGGCCCAATTAAAAAATGGGCCTTGGAACTCAAAAGAAACTTTTCCAAGGATGAAATTGATATGTCTAAAAATATATGAAAAAATGCTCCACGTCCTTAGCCATCAGGGAAATGCATATCAAAACCTCCTTGAGATATCATCTCACCCTGGTCAGGATGGCATAAATCCACAATACAAACAACACCAAAAGCTGGAGAAGATGAGGAGAGAAGGGAACTCTCCTACGTTGCTGGTGGGAATGCAGGCTCATACCACCAATCTTGTGATCAGTCTGGTGGATTTAAAAAATGTTAAAGATTGAAATCACATAAGACCCTGCTATTCCACTCCTGGGAATAATCCCCCATACAGCAAAAATTCACCTTAATGACCCAAGCACAGCCATATTCATAGCAGCACTGTTTACAATAGCAAAGTCATGGAATCAACACAAATGCCCAACAGTTGACGATGGATAGGGAAAATGTGGTACATTTATAAAATGTAATACCACTCTGCCATTAAAAAAGATGAATTAATGAAATGTGATGGGAAATTGATGGAATTAGAAAAAATAATATTGAGTGAATTATCCAAGATACAGAAAATTAGTCATCATATGTACTCCTCCATAGGTGGATCATAGTACCAAACCCCCATAGTCACATATTGAAAGATAAATCTCTGTAATACCCACAGTGATTACAAAATTATAAACAGGAGGGTAAGGGAAAGAGAAACCCTCCAGAAATAAGGAGAGAGGGGATCATGCTACAGTAGAGAAAATAAGTCACCATCAAGTATTCCAAGTAAGTAGCAAGATATCTGTTTAAGCTCATTCACTTTCCTTCCTAGCCACTTGGGACTGAGGGGGTTTGATACGACCAATCAGGGAGGACATAGTCTGGCAGATAGATGGTAACCTTCCTGCAAATAGGAGACTGAGCCCCCCTCACTGCTTTGTCCTACTCCTATTCCATCTACCTTTGAATCTACTCTTATAATAAGACTTGATTCAAACAGCTTTTTATCTCCGGCTGGAAGATGACCTCCAATACTAATCAGAATGTTGCTAAGGGCAGTGCAAGAAAAGCAATACTGAAAACAAGAAACCATAATTCAGAACATCAGAGACCCTACATTAATCACATGGAACCAGACCAGCCTAATCTCTTCCCATCCTAAAGCTCGGGGAACTTGTGCAAGAGGGGGCAGTAAGATTGTAAGAGCCTAAGGATGGGGAGAAGCAACAATATGCAAGATTTTCTACACACAAGTTAGGGCTGCAGTAGCCGTATTTGTACTTTGCATGACCTGTGAAATGACTGACCCATCAATGACCCCCCAAAGTCTAGCATTGATCACAGGCACGACAATCCTTAGAGGCTAGAGACTGACAGTCATAATAGTGTTCCCATACTAAAGGGGAGCCCAAGAACGGGCTCTGGGTAATGCCATGAGTCCTTACACCTCACTAGAGTAGAGTGCTCAGAGGGAAGTTTGATATTCACACTAGAGGATGCTCCACAGAAAGGGAGGGAGGGGGTGAAAGGAAGGAGAAAATGGGGGAGGGTGCAAAAGGGTCTGGGGAGATGTGGAAGGAGGGATGAGACTGGGGTACTTATTAAGCTTGCGTGATTGAAAAAATAAATAAAAAATAAATAGAAAAATAAATAGATAAATAGATAAATAAATAAATAAATATAACAAATACAAAATTATTGGGGGATTAAAATAATGCATATTCTTCCCATAAAATATCTACAGTATATTATCCAACATGGCACCTCAAAAAGATTTAGATAAAGAGTCAATGGAGCAAGTTTCAACAATCTTAGGATATGCTTGTGCTGATCTCCAGAAATGTTTTGTTCTTTTGTGGATCAAGAGAAGATGCCCCTGTGAGCACCAGCCTAAGCTTTTCTGGGCTGATTTGCATCTGGGTCACTAGCAATGTTCCAAATGCTAAACAATCTTTAAAAGCAGCTGTCAGGGGTCCTAGAAGCAGCCTTTAGTCCAGCTTTACAAGATGGTGTCAGCGTTTCTCCTGCTCTGTGTGCTGCTGCTCTGGGTTCCAGGTGAGAGGTGCAGGGACCTTCTGGGAACATTCACTGTGGACATCAGACACTGAGTTCTAAGCCCCTGTGTTCTTGGTCATTTGATTTAGGGAATTTATAACGGGTTTTGTGTTTTCCAGTTCCCTCTTATGTTTAGATTCTGAGAATGGAGTCCAAAAGTCATGGCTTTTATAATAATGAAATTCTTTCAGTATGTCTGTGACAGCAGTGTGTGTGTTTGTCACTCCAGGCTCCACTGAGGACATTGTGCTGACCCAGTCTCCAGCTTCCCTGGCTGTGGCTCTGGGACAGAAGGCCACCATCTCCTGCAGGGCCAGCCAGAGTGTGACCTAGGAAGATGAGGATAGTTACATGCACTGGTATCAACAGAAGCCAGGACAGCCTCACAGACTCCTGATCTACGGAGCATCTAATAGAGCATCTGGGGTCCCTGCCAGGTTCAGCGGCAGTGGGTCTGAGACAGATTTCATCCTCAGCATCCATCCTGTGGAGGCCGATGCTGCCACATATTACTGTCAGCAGAGCAGTAATATGAGCATAAACCTTCCTCCCACAGTGCTCTAGGGCTGAACAAAAACCTCCTGGGCTTGCTGCTCACTGAGGCTCAGCTTCTCAATATTTCATCCTCCCAGATACCTCAACCGAAGCGCTCTTGTCTTGTTTATCAAAATGTGTCAAATTGAAATAGAAAATTCTTAAAGTGCTTAATGTGTCTGTCTCTTCCTAAATAAACTCTTTGCAACTACGTTCCAGAGAATTTTTTCTGTCAATAATCTCTCACCTCGGAGAACAATTTTAATTTAATGGAAACTTTCCCAGTCACGTTCAAAGAGCATCAGACAGTGAAGATCCTCAGTCATTGGAATTTTCTACATAGGCTCATGTTCTCATTTAATGTTTTTTTTTTGTCCATTTTCTTCTGTGTATGCATGTTCATATGTGTGTTGCCTGTTTTTGTTTGGTGTCTTTACCCATATGTATGGGTGATTGTCAAAGTCTGGTCTTGGAATCATCTTTGATTGCTTCTCCACATTAGTCTGAGACATGGCGTCTAATGAAACCCGATGTGCCCAGACAGGACTAGTCTGCCCAGCCTGTTTACTCTGGGGATCCCCAGGCTCCTCCTTCTGAGCCTGAATGCACAGGTTGGCTGCCACAACCACATGCATTTCAAATGGGAGGAAGGCTCTTTACTGCCGTCCTCTAGCTGGGGCTCAGGTCCTCTCCCAGGACAAAACACTGCGCCGTCTCTCAGCCTCCTAAAGACTTAGTTTTCACAGCTTCCATTTGGTCACGCTGGATGAAAATCCTTCTGTAGTTGATAGTAAGCATTGGCCTGTGCTGAAGCTCTACCTGCTGCTGGATTCTGCTTATCTGTGTGTCCGACACCTAAGTTCATTTTAGGATTACATTGTCTCTTCTTGACCTTTACCCAGTATTCACCTCTTCTAAGAAAATGTTCACATGTGTGGCGAAACAATTTTCTTGTCTTCTTTTGTTTTTGTTTTCATTCCTCGATGCTTTATTAGAAATGGTCTCACTACTTGCAGGCACAAGATGGCTTTGGACTGCTGTTCCTTCCTCCTCACTGCTGGGATTCCAAAATGTGTCGCCCCGTCCAACAGAAGTGCAGGTGGAGAGAGTTCCAGAAGCCTGAGTGTGCCCAGCAACTACCATGGAACCACACTCCCTCCATCTTGCCTTGGCCCCTGTGGTCAGCACCCCCTGCCTGGCCAAGGCGGAATTGCAACCAAGTGATCCTTTGATATTCGACTCATTTCTCCTCAGATGACTAGGTTCCTAGTGCTCAACAATAAACTAGTGTAACTTAAATTTAAGTTTATTATAAGTTTAGTTTAGTATAAGTTTGGTATAAGTTTCACTAAAACAGTGAATCATGTGATCTCGGTAGGGAATGGTTGGATCCTCTGTCCAAGGTGAAGTGACAGTGCAGCTGAGACTACATTCTCATCTGAAGTGTGACTTGTCCTTAGCAGACCTGCATAATGACTAAAGTACCAACATGGCTCAATTGGTAAGAATACGCAGTGTTAACCTTAGAGACTAGAGCTGGATAATTGATGGGAAATGTCTCTATTAGAGGGGTATGTTAAGATGGGGCAAGTTGGTATTCCATAGAGGCCTGAACCGCCCAGAGGAGCAGACAAGCCAGGGGGAACCCTAAAGTTCATAGAAGTGGTCAGTAAAAAGGGTGAGAGGGAGTGGAATGGACTGATGGGGGGAAGAGATGGAGAGGGGAGGGAGGGCAGATAGACGGAAGCAGGGATTAGTACCCAACATGCTTATAAATTTATAAACACAAAAAAATTAATAAGAAGAAATCTCTCAGTGTGAAGAGCACAGATCAAATAAGGTAAAGGAAAGGAAAATTTTAACTAGCAAACAAATTAAATAGAAAACCAGTGTAACATAGATTACATAATATTGTAATGTCTTTAGAGCAACATTGCTTGTGAGCACAGAACTTCAGCCCTTTATTTCTAGCTCTGAGTGATAAAATAAGGCAGAACATGGGCTGGAAAATGTCCTAAGGCTTAAAGCCTTTGCCTTGCTAGCCTAGGGACCTGAATATGGATGCGAGATCCCATGGAAAAATGCTTGGCAGAAATGGTGTCAGCCTGCACTTCTGGGCCTGGAAGGCAGTTCCTGTGAAACCCCAGAGTAAAACAACAAAGATGTAAAACAGTCCAGGGAGATTCCAGAAGTTAGCCTTGAGCCATCACAGGCAGACAAACTCAGGTGCCCTCTTCTACACAGTCACTGTTACACACCGACAGTCACCTAATCACAACCACACCAAAAACAACAACAGAAAATATATAAAATATGAATAGATCCAGAATAACAATAATTTTATGACATTGGCACGCTGTCTCAACAATGATTTTCTAATGAGTGAATCAAGAGATCATGTGTTTACTATGAATGAAGCAAGTTCACATATTAGGTCACGTTCCCAGGCCTCATCTGCTTTCCATGTTCTCATCTCCAGATGTTCAGCTCTTCATGACATTCATAGATTTTTCTGAAAGTGCAATAGTGGTAACAGCTTCACTTGTGATCTCAACCAGGACACTGCTTCTTATACAATAAAATTGATCAGCCCTTGTCAAGATTCATTCTTTGAAATAAAACATTGTTGTTAGAAAATACAAAACTCTTGTGGGATCATTGTGTTTCTAAAATAATGCACATCCTTCTCATAAAACATGCACAGTGCATTCTCCAATGTGGCACCTCAAAAGGACTTAGATTTGAAGAGTTAATGGAACAGGTTACAAGAACCTTAGGATCTGCTTGAGCTGATCTTAAGAAATGTTCTGTCCCTGGGTGAGTCAAGATCAGGTGTCCCTTTAAGCAACAGTCTAAGTTTTCTGGGCTGATTTGCATCTGGTTCACTAGCAATGTCCCAGCTCCTCAAAGCATCTTTAAAGGCAGCAGTCAGGGGTCCAAGAAGCAGCGTCTAGTCCAGCTTTACAAGATGGTGTCAACCACTCTCCTGCTCTGGGTGCTGCTGCTCTGGGTCCCAGGTGAGAGGTGTAGGGACCTGCTTGGAACATTCACTGTGGACATCAAACACTGAGTTCTAAGCCCCCTGGTCATTTGATTTATGGAATTTTTAACTGGTTTTGTGTTTTGCAGTTCCCTATTATGGAATTATTTCTGAGAATAGAATCTATAACTCATGATCTTTTCTAATATAGAAATGACTTCAGAATGTCTGTGGCAACAGTGTGTGTGTTTGTCATTCCAGGCTCCACTGAGGACATTGTTCTGCCTCAGTCTCCAGTTTTCTTGACTGTGGCTCTGGGTCAAAAGGCCACCATCTCCTGAAGGGCCAGCCAGAGTGTCAGCATGTTTACCTTTCATCATATGAACTGGTATCAACAGAAGCCAGGACAGCCTCCCAGACTCCTGATCTATGATGCATCCAATGGAGCATCTGGGGTCCCTGCCAGGTTCAACGGCAGTGGGTCTGAGGCAGATTTCACTCTAACCATTGATACTTTGGAGGCCGATGATGCTGCCACTTATTACTGTCCGGCAGAGGATTACTGTCAATGATACCTGGGAAGCTCCGTAATCACACAAAGAGAATTCACAGCGGAGGAAACCCAGATTTTCTCTTTTTCATTGCCTTTGTCAATTGGTCTGTAATATGTCCTGGTTAGGATACTTTCACTTGACACAGTGCTGCAGGGCTGAACAAAAACCTCCTGAGCTTGCTGCTCACTGAGGCTCAGCTTTTCAATATCTCTCTCTACCAGACTGCTTGACCATGGCCCTCTTGTCTAGTTTATTAAAGGCTGTCGAAAAATAGAAAATTCTTAAAAGGATTAATGTGTCCATCCCTTCCTAAATTAATTCCCTGATGATATATCCCAGAGAATTTTTCCACACAATAATCTTTACCTAGAGAACAACTTCAATTTAATGGAAGCTTTCATGCTCACTTCAAAGGAGCATCAAGCAGTGAAGACCCTCAGTCAGTGGATTTTCACACAAAGGCTCATGTTCTCATTTTAATATTGTTTTTGTTCATTTTCATGTGTGCATGCATGTTGACATGTGTTGCCCGTCTCTGTTTGGTGTCTTTGCCCATCCTTCATTGCTCTTCCATATTAGTCTGAGACATGGTCTCTAATGAAGCTGAATGTGTAGAGAAGACTAGCCTGCCCAGCCTTTGTGTTCTGGGGATCCTAGTCACCTCCTTCTGACCCTGAATTTGCAGCTTGGATGCCACAACCACAAGCATTTCAAGTGGGATCAAGGATCTTTACTGCAGTCCTCTTGCTGGGTCTTAGGTCCTCTGAGATAAAGCACTGTGATGTCTCTCCAGCCTCTTAATGTCTTAGTTTTCCCTGCATCCATTTGTTCAAGCTGTGTGAAAATTCTCCTCTAGTTGATAGTAAGCATTGGCTGGTGCTGAAGTTGTATTTTGATTCTGTGGATCTCTGTGTCCTTCCCCTAAGCTGTCTCTTCTTGACCTTGACCTGGTGTTCACATCTTGTAAGGAAACATTCACATGTCTGGCAAAACAATATTCATGTCTTCTGTTTTGCATTTTCCTTTCTCGTTGCCTTACAGAAATGGTCTCACTGCTTCAGTGCAAGATGACTTTGAGCTGCTGTCTCTTCCTCCTGAGTGCTGGGATTCCAAAATGTGTCACAGTGTCCAACAGTTTTTCATTTTATGGTGGCTCTGAAATGCAGATGGAGAGAGTTCCAGAAGCCTGAGTGTGCCAAGCCTCAAACATGGAACTAACTACACACCCTTCATCTTACCTTGCTACCCTTTGGACAGCAGCCCCCTACCTGGCCAAGGTAGAAGTGCAAGAATATGATCCTTTGATATTTGAGTCATTTCTGATGCAGATTTCTGCCCTTGTCCAGCTCCTCATTACCAGCTCCTCACATACAGTATTTTGTAGCTTGATTAGATTTTGCCTGCTGAACAATAAACTGGAATTTTAATTTAAGGACTTGAAACAGTGAAACCTAGGATCTGGGTGGGGAATGGTTGGATTCTCCATGCAGGGTCCATGTGTGGCAGTGTCAGTATTTCTTCATTCTCATCTAAAAACTGAAGATTCTTCTTCTACCATCCTTCTGGTTCTTTGAAATGCCATTTTCTTTGTCAGGTTGATGTTGAGATTGCTAAATGTTTTCAGTATATTTCCTATGGGATACTCAAGTGCCATTCAGGCCACTGAAACTTCAATGATACCTGGGAAGCTCCGTAATCACACAAAGAGAATCCACAGCAGAGGAAACCCAGATATTCTCTTTGTCATTGCCTTTGTCAATTGCTCTGTAATATGTCCTGGTTAGGATACTTTCACTTGACACAGCAGGAAACTTGAGCCTGGCCACTGTATGCCTGGCTGAGAGCCCTTGACTGGGGAGGGTCCAGGCTCTAGAGGAGAACCCATAACTACCTTGCCAAGCACATATGGTAAGATACCACCTTCCAAACACTTAAATTTAAGTCAATAGAATCATGTGGCTTTCAGTGTGCCTCCATGAAGACTTCTCTTAATTGATGATTAATAAAGAGGCCATAAGTGATGTGATGGCAAAAAATAAGTGACTGAAGAATATTTGGACACCAAAAGGTCACCTTAGTGCCCCTGTGATATTCCTGCCTGTTCATGATAGAAGATGGAACAGAAAACAGAGAATCAGATCTGGAGAAGAATACTGCAGTCAATGCTCTCTAGACATAAAACCAGCACGGCCTCGAAGGCCTTGCACGCAGGCTCACCTGCACAACACCTCAAGATTGGAATACTGTCATGCATAAGGAACAAGGGAGAAATTCATGGTGGTCAAAAGTGACCACACGATGTCTCTCCACACCAGAGGCATGGCCACTGAAATATTGCTTCAGTAGTTGTTCAAGCACACACAAGAATAGACTTTTCTTATTGTGCAATGTGGGACACGTAGATAGGAATGGATATTTGTGAAAGGAGGGAATCTTTTTGCAAGAAGATATCTGTCAGTGTGAATTGCAGGGATTAAATAAGGTAATGGGTGGAAGAAAAACCCCAAACTATCATAATTTTAACTAATATAAATAAATTAAATAGAAACATAGGTTACATAAATATTCCAGTGTCTTTAGGACAATGTTGCTTGTGATCAGAGAAATTAGTCTCTCTTTTCTAGCTTTGAGTGACAAAAAAAAAGGCAGAACAGGGGCTGTAAAACAGATCAGGGTTAATGCCTTTGCCTCACAAACTTAGGACCTTAATATTGATCCCAGATCCCATGGAAAAATGATTTTGTGAAATTTTGGCAGCCTGCATTTTTGTTCCTGCAAGGAAGCCCCTGTGAAACTGAAGAGTAAATCAGTATCAAGTTACAACAATCCAGGGTGATTCCAGACGTAACCCTTGGGCCACCTTAGGCAGACAGACCAATAACCATCTTCTACCCACAATCATACTCACACCAAAAAATAACCAAATATATAGTACATGACTAGTTCCAGTATAACAGTTCTTTTGTGAGATCAGCACACTGGGTCAACAATGAATTTGGCTAAGTGAACCAGGAGACCCTGTCTTATTCCAAATGAAGCAAGTTCACACATTAGATCATGTTCCCATATCTCATCTGCTTTCCATGCTCTCGTCTCCAGCTGTTCAGCTCTTGGGGACATTTGTAGATTTAGTTTAAAAGGAAGTAGNGGTGCCAACTTCCCTTCTGATCATTACCAGAACACCTCCTCTCATAAAGAAAAATTGATCACCCCTTGCCAAGTGTCAGTCTGTGAATATTACACTGTTAGAAAATACAAAATTATTGGGGATAATTGTATTTCTACAATAAGGCACATTCTTCATGTAAAACATCCACAATTTATTCTCTAACATGGCACCTCAAAAAAACTTAAGAGATGGAGAATCAGTGGAAAAAAAAAGTCACAACATCTGCTTGAGCTGATCTCAAGAAACGTTTTGTCCCTGGGTGAATTAAGAGCAGGTATCCCTGTGAACAACAACCTAATCTTTTCTGGGCTGATTTGCATCTGGGTCACTAGCAATGTTCCAGCTGCTCGAAGCATCTTTAAAGGCAGCTGTCAGAGGTCCAAGAAGCAGCCTCTAGTCCAGCTTTACAAGATGGTGTCAGCCGCTCTCCTGCTCTGGGTGCTGCTGCTCTGGGTTCCAGGTGAGAGGTGCTGGTACCTGCTGGGAACATTCGCTGGGGACATCAGTCACTATGGTCTAAGCCCTAGAGAATTAAGTCATTGATTTATGGAACTTATAACTGGCTTTATGTTTCCTAGTTCCCTCTTAATTTTTGAGTTCTGAGAATGATGTCTGGGACTGAAACTTCTGGATTCTCATCAAATGATATTATATTGAAATGCATTCAGTATGTTTGTGACAGCTGTGTGCGTGTTTGCCATTCCAGGCTCCACAGGGGACATTGTGCTGGCCCAGTCTCCAGGTGCCTTGGCTGTGGTTCTGGGACAGAAGGCCACCATCTCCTGCAGGGCCAGCCAGAGTGTCACCATGGGTGGATTCATTTTATGCACTGGTATCAGCAGAAACCAGGACAGCCTCCCAGTCTCCTGATCTATTGAGCATTCAATCTAGAATCTGGGGTCTCTCCCAGGTTCAGCGGCAGTGGATCTGAGACACCTTTCACCCTCAGTATCTATGCTATGCAGGCCGATGATGCTGCCAAACATTACTGTCAGCAGAATGTAAAACTTCCTCCCACAGTGCTCCAGGCCTGAACAAAACCTCCTGGCTTGCTGCTCACTGAGGCTCAGCTTTTCAATATCTCTCAACCACAGCTCTCTAGTCTTGTTTACCACAGTGTGTCAAACTGAAATAGAAAATTCTTAAATTGGTTAATGTGCCTATCCCTTCCTAAATTAATTTCCTGCTACTATCCTAGAGAATTTTTTTATTTTTTTATTTTTTTTCTGCTCATACAAACATAATAGGAAGCCCTGTCCCCTCCCTCTCTCCACTCCTCCCTGGACCTCCCTGCTCCCTTCCCGCTTTGTCTCTTCCTTTCTCCCCTCCCTCCCTTTCTCCCAGTGCCCCCTCCCCGCATCTCTGAAGCATCATTTAATGAGTATATCAAACTTTCCTCTGGGTCCTCCTCTCTGATGAGGTGTAAGGACTCAGTGGCATTTCCTAGAACTCTTTCTTGTGTTCCCCCTAAGTATAGCAACACTATTGTGACTGTTAATCTCTTGCTTCTAAGGATCTTAGTGCCTTTAGTCCATGCTAAAATTTGAGGGGTCAACGATATGTTGGTCATTGCGCAGATCAATAATCTACCTCGAGAACAACTTTAGTTTAATGGAATCTTTCCTAGACACTTAAAAATAGTTCAAACTGTGAAGATCCACAGTTATTTGATTTTCACACATAGGCTAATATTCTCAGTTTAATGAGTTTTTTTTGGTTCATTTTCATGTGTGTTGCATGTTCACATGTTTGTTGCCTGTTTTTGTTGGTGTCCTTGCCCATATGTTTGGATGATTGTCACAGTCTGGTCTAGGAATCATCCTTATCACTCTTCCATATTAGTTTGAGATATTGTCTCTAATGAGCTCAATGTGCACAGACAGGACTAGTCCCCCCAGCCTGTTGTTCCAGGGATCCCCAGTCTCCTTCTGAGCCTGAATTTTTAGGTTGGCTGCCAAACCACAAGCATTTCAAGTGGATGTAGGAATTTTACTGCTGTTCTCTAGCTGGGACTTCGGTCCTCTCCATGGGACAAAGCACTGTGCCATCTCTGCAGCCTCCTAATGGCTTACTTTTCACCACCTCCATCCTGTCAATCTTCATGAAAATCCTTCTGTATTTCTAATAAGCAATGGCCTGTACTGAAGTTGGATTTGCTTCTATGTCCATTCCCTACATTCGTCCTTCATTTTTATGTTTATGCTGTCTGTTCTCGACCTTTACTCAGTATTCAAATCTAAGAAAATGTTCCCATGTGTGGTGAAACAATATTCACATCTTCTGTTTTACATTTTTCTTTCTCACTGCTTTATTGGAAATGGTCTCACTGCTTGAAGTGCAGGATGTATGTGAATTGCTGTCTCTTCATGCTGAGTGCTGGGATTCCAAACTGTGTCACTATGTCCAACAGTGTTTCATTTTCCGGCTGCTCTGGAAGTGCAGAAGGAGTGTGTTTCAGAAGCCTGAGTGTGCCCAGCTTCTATCATGGAACCACAAACGCTCCATCTTACCTTTGCCCCCGTTGGACAGCAGCCCCTGCCTGGCCAATGCGCAAGTACAAGAAAATCACCTTTGATATTTGATTTATTTCAAATGCAGATTTCTGCACTTGTCCAGCTTGTCATACCAGCTCCTCACATACAGTATTTTGTAAATTGATTAGTTTTTGCTTGCTCAGCAACAAACTGGCATTTTAGTTTAGGGACTTGAAACTGTGAAACAGAATGGTTGGATGCTCTGCCCAGGATCCATGGGCCACAGTGGCAGTATTTCTACATTCTCACCTGATAGATTTAAGACTCTCCTACCACCGTGTGTCACACTGATGTTAAGGTTGCTAAATATTTTCAGGATACCTCCTGTGAAATACCCAAGTGCCAATCAGGCCACTGAAACTTCACAGATACCTGGGAAGCTCAGTAATTAAACAATCAAAGAGAATCTTCAGCAGCGAGGAAATCCAGATTTTTCTCATTTCCATTGCCTTTGTCAATTGGTCTGTAATATATCCTGGTTAGGATACTTTCACTTGACACGGTTAGAAATCAGTTGGTTGTCTTGCACTTGGGTATCCATGGGTTGCCTAAGATTTGCAGAGTTCAGCTATTGCTAACTTGAAGGTTTTCTACCAGTCCTCGTCCTCCTGGAATATTTCAGTGCAAACATACACTTCTCTTTCCCTAACTGGCTCATTTCAAAGGGCTGATATTCATGCTGAGCAGTGCCCCATGTCGTAGACACTTTGAAGGCTGAAGGCTTTTGAAATTTTCTTTGCTTTTCAGAGGTCAAAACCTAATGGGGAAATATATTTCAGGAAAGATATATTGCAAAGTTATAATTGAGCATTCAAACTTTGTCCTCAATCTCAGGGACATTTTCTTTCTGAAAATTCCTTTCTCTGTGTTTACACGTTTTCTCTTTACTTCCTTTCATTTCTTACCTTTACCTGAGTTATCTGACATATATAAACATATATATACATATATATATATATATATATTTGTACATATATGTATCCACAATCACATACATGTCTATATATGGTTTTATGTATAGACTCTTGAGGTACTGCTGATAAATTAATAATCCAAGAGATACCAAAACAGTGGAGATTATTATCATCATACTTGGTTGTCTTCCAGAACTTAACAGAAGCACCCTACTGATGAAGACAACTCACACTTTGGCCACAAGACATGAAGACAACAAAGAGATCCCAAAAATAACTCTCAAGAGAAGAAGATCATTTAAGTGCATTGTTGACATGAGTGGTTTGGGATCAATAATTCACTCTACAATTGGATGTAAAGATGCTTCTCAGGTGAAAACTTGGGCCTGGCCACTGTATACCTGGCTGAGAACCCTTGACTGGGGAGGGTCCAGGCTGCAGAGGAGAACCCATCACTAGTTTACCAACTAGTTTCCAGACATCTAACTTCAAGTCAACAGAATCATGTGTCTTTTAGTGTGCATCTATGAAGAATTCTCTCAATCGAGGTTGGTCAATAAAGAGGTCCTAAGTGATCCGACAGCAGAAAACAAGTGACTGAAGAATATTTGTACACCAAAAGGTCACCCTTAGTGCCCCTATGATATTTCTTCCTGTTCATGAGAGAAGATGGAACAGAAAAGAGAGAATCAGATCAGGAGAAGAATGCTGCAGTCAATGATCTCTAGACATAAAACCAGCACAGCCCTGAAGGCCTTGCATGTAGGCTCATCTGCACAACACCTACACAAGGTTGGAATAATGCCACGAACAAGGAACGAGGGAGAAATCAGGTGATCCTATTCCCTGGGAGAAGCCATTGTTGGTCAACACTGACCACAAGAAGAGATCCCTCCACACCAGAAGTTCACTTACTGAACCGTTGCTCATATTGTAGCATTTGTCCAAGCATACACAAGAATTGATTTCTCTTATGGGGCTCAGTGGGACACATAGATAGGAATGGACATTGGGGAAGGAGGGAATTTTGTTGGAAGATGATATCTCCCAGTGTGTAGTGTAGTGATCAAGTAAGGTAACGGGGGAAGGGAAAAAAGCCCAAATCATCATAATTTTAAGTGATATAAGTAAATTAAAAAGAAAACCAATGAAACATAGTGTCATAGTTAGGCACAGGTGTCACCTTGACTGTTGAGGGTTTGAACTCTGAGCACATTTGTAGAGAGTTTATGGTTGAGTTAAGCCCAGAGAAAACCTGCAAGAGATTGTCTAGCTGATGGGGAAGGCCCAGACTATGGTGGGTGGGATTAGGCCGTGGAACAAATCACAGAAAGCTGGTTGAGAGAGTTGGCATCCTTCTGTACACTTGTCCAGGCATGCTGGTCTAGCAAGTGAGGATTGTCCCTCTCTTAGCTGTTATGTGGTGATGGTGGCCAGTTCCCTCAGCCCTGTTGTTGACGCGTATTCTCCCATCAAGCTGGACTAAGAATTACAACCAGTCATCATAAGAGAGAAAAAAATCCCTTGTTCCCTTACGCCATTTGATTGTCATTTATCAGAAGCCATGCAGGCAAACTACAACACATAGGTTATGTAATTGTGCCTATGTCTTTGGGACGATGTCGCTTGTGATTGGAGAAGTTGAGTCCCTTTCTAGCTCGGAGTGACAAAATATTAAAGACAGAACAGGGGCAGGAACATGGGTCGGGGCTCAAAGCCTTTGCCTCATAAACTTGGACCTTAATGCTTGGCCGAAATGGTGTTGGGCTGCACTTCTGGCCGTGGAGGGCAGTGCCTGTGAAACCCCAGCGTTAGTGGGGTATCTAGGAGTTAGTGATTCTAGAAGTCACCTTTGGACCACCCCACCGTAGGCAGACATACTCACTTGTCCTCTTCTACACACAATCATATCACACGGAGAAAAATAACCAAATACACTACATGACTATTCCAGTATAATAATTCTTTGGGAACAGTGGAATGCTGGCCCAACAATGACTTTCGACTGAGTGGACCAAGAGACCCTGTCTTTACTCCAAATGAAGCAAGTTGACACATTAGATCATGTTCCCAGGCCTCATCTGCGTTCCATGCTCTCATCTCCAGTTGTTTAACTCTTGATGACATTTAAAGGTTTGGCTTAATGGATAGTAGTGGTGCCAAATTCCCTTCTGATCTTTACCAGGCCACCTCCTCTTTTAACATAAAATTGATCACCACTTGTTGAGAATAATTCTGTCAAGTAATATGGTGGTGTTAGAAAATACAAAATTGTTGTGAAGATATAATATGGGGACAATTGTATTTCTATGCTAATGCACATACTTCACATAAAACATCCAACATGGCACCTCAAAAACACTTAAGAGTTGAAGAGTTAGTGGAAAAAGTCCCAACATACTTCAGGATCTGCTTGAGCTGATCTCCAGAAATGTTTTGTCCCTGGGTGAATCAAGAGCAGGTTTCTCTTTGAGCAACAACCTAATCTTTTCTGGGCTGATTTGCATCTCGGTCATTAGCAATGTTCCAGTTGCTCAAAGCATCTTTTTTTTTTTATTTCCACTCATACAAACTTAACAGGTACACCGGTCCCCCCCCTCCAACTCCCTATCCTTCTGTGCCCCCTTCCCCTCCCCCTTCTTTCCCCATCCGCAGTGCCACCCCCTCCCATCCCCAAGCACCTTTAATGTGCATGTCATACTCTCCTCTGGGTCCTCCTCTCCGATGAGATGCAAGGACCCAGTGGCATTTCCCAGAACCCTTTCCTGTGTTCCTGTTAAGCATAGGAACACTACTTTGGCTGTCAATCCCTTACTTCCAAGGATCCTAATGCCTTTAGCAAATGCTAGACTTTGTGTGGTCAATAGTGTGTTGGACATTGCTCAGGGCATGCAAAGTCCAATTATGATTGCTTCGGCCCTAACTTGTGTGGAGTATCTTGCATATCATTGCTCCTCCCATCCTTGTGCTCTTACAATCGTATCGCCCCCACTTCTGCATATTTCCCTGAGCTTCAGGATGGGGAGAGACAGCAAAACTAAAAAAAAAAAAAAAAAAATCAACAAAACATAATCCAGAGCATCAGAAACTCTATATCAATCACCTGAAACTAGGCCAGCTCAAAGCATCGTTAAAGGCAGCTGTCAGAGATGCAAGAAGCAGCCTCTAGTCCAGCTTTACAGGATGGTGTCAGTCACTCTACTGCTCTGGGCGCTGCTGCTCTGGGTTCCAGGTGAGAGTGAATGCCAGGAACACTCACTGTGGAAATCGGTGACTATGTTCTAAGCCCCTGAGCATTTGGTCATTTGCTTTATAGCATTTATAACTTTTTATGTTTCTCAGTTCCTTTTTATTTTTTGAGTTCTGAGGATGACGTCTGGGACTGTAATTTCTAGACTCTCCTCAAATGATCTTATATTGAAATGACTTCAGCATGTCTGTGACAGCAGTGTGTGTGTTGTCATTCCAGGCTCCACTGGGGACATTGTTCTGACCCAGTTTCCAGCTTCCTTGGCTGTGGCTCTGGGACAGAAGGCCACCATCTCCTGCAGGGCCAGCCAGTGTGTCAGCACAGTTATAACAAATCTTATACACAGGTATGAACAGAAGCCAGGAAAGCCTCCTAGACTCCTGATCTACAGAGCATCTGAACAGCAGCAGTGGGACTGGGACATATTTCACCCTCACCATCCATCCTGTGGAGGCCGATGATGCTGCCACATATTACTGTCAGCAGAGTAGGGAGCTTCCTCCCACAGTGCTCCAGGGCTGAACAAAAACCTCCTGGGCTTGCTGCTCACTGAGGCTCAGCTTCTCAATGTCTCTTCCTCTCAGACAGCTCATCTATAGATTTCTAATCTTGGGAAATAGTGTGCATAGTATGATGTAGAAGTTTTTTAATAATCAGGGAGTAAATATTTTGTTTTACAAATCTTTGCTATTCATACAATTTTAACTTTTTCTTAATTCAAGTCTTTACAAATTGCACACAGAATGAGATAGATGTGCTTGTTTATGTTTCTATCAATAATTGAATGTACTCGATATTTGTTCATTTAAATATTTTTCTAAGTTAATCTGCATTTTGATTTTCTAATCCCCAATCTTGAGCACACAAGCTCTCCTAAACACATAACATTAAATGGCAGAAAACTGTTTAGAACCATTCCATAAATTTCTGGAAACTCTGTCCCAATCTCATATCAATATTTTTAAACAAGTTTTTAGGGTAGTCATATCAACAACAGTTTGAGAAATTAAATATTAGCTACAAGAAAATCCCAGATATGGTAAGTTATTACATACTAAGGAATGTCTGTAAGAAGATAGTAAAAGTCTTTCTTTCCATAATTGAACTTTTATGTTACTGTAAGAACAGAAAACTTTATAGATACTTTGGAAAATTATAGTTCATTACATAAAATTGTTGTGAATCCAAGCTGAAGTGTTACAGACAGTGTTTCTTAATGTCATATGGCGTGATGGCATGTGTCGTCAAAATGCACATTTTTAATTTTTTAAAATATTTCACCAAATTTTTCTACAGGGCAAAGAGAGACAGAGAGAGAGAGAGAGTAAGACAGAAAGAGAGATTATGGTTATAAATGTCATGGTGTGTGAGTGGCTGTAACTTAAAAATCAATCACAATGAAGTTCATTAGGTGGGACCAGTGGGAATTAAACTAGGCTAGCATCAAGGGGTCTTAGCTAGAAAAAATGTCAATATGGTTTTATTCTCAAATAAATGGGTATATATATATGTATATATATCCATGTTCAATTCTGGTAATCATCCAGAATCAGTAACCATGGAGAAAATAGCAATGAACAACAAAATATTGTTCAGATAAGAAGTTCCAAATGAATAGCAAGAAAGCATACAAGGAAATATGTAAAGACATTTATGATTTACTATGTTGTTGTTACTATGTTGTTGAGCAATCAGCAGTTATGTAGTAGAAACAGACGTTTGTGTTTTACTGTGTTATCAAGCAATCAGCAGTTTTGGAAAAGCATGTTTTATTCATCCAAGCTGGCAAAGGATGCATGCCGTGTCTGCCCGAGGTAAGCTATTCTAAGGGCAAAGGACATTGTGAGCTGTGTTATCCCTTACAGCTTGAGGCTCAATCACAGGGAAGCAAAACCTCCCTTACAGGACAATGAGCAGGAAACAAAGTGTCTCAACTGCTGTTCTTGCTGCCCAGTCTGTGCGGCTCAAAAGACCTTCAGAAGTCCAGCATCCACCCCCCAGTCGTGTGCAGGTAAATGTCAATGTACAAAACTCCTAAAAGTCAATGTTCCTCTTCTCCAAAATGTGGTTTTGGGGCTCAAGCTTAAGTTCTTGGTCTGGGAGCAAGAGTTCTATGTACTGAGCTGTCTTGTCAGTAGGAACACATGTACATTAAAAACAGTATCATTTATGTTTTGAAAATGTGTGCACATAACACGTATCTTGATCATGTTCATCAATCCTCTGATATGCCAACATCTCTTGCTCTCACTTGTGTCCTGACTTTTTCTTTTGTTTGATGGTCAAGTGATGAACTGATTGCAGCTAGTGCTGGTGCTACATGCTTGCTGTGGAGACTTCTACTGGGCCATGGACAACCTACCAGTGGCTGCACCTCAAAAGAACGTGATTCTCCCTGGCCTGCAGTCAACAACTGCCAATGCTCCCTCAGCTAAAGGTGGGCACTGGGTATCACTCCCCTGTCCATGTGAAGTGTTTCGACTGGTTTAATTTTGATCAGGTTGCTACAGCTGTTGTGAGTTCATGTGTGTAATGATTATGCCATAACCAGAAAACAGCACGCTACAGCCTCCTCCCTATCGTTCTGCTCTTACATTGTTTGCAACCTCTCATCTGTGATGCTCTCAGAATCTTGGGGCAGGGTGGGTGATTGATAAAGATGGTGGCATAGATATATGTTTGAGCCCTCGTCATTCATTCATTTTCACAATTTGATCACAATTTATGATTATCGACATCAACAGTCGCCAACTGAAAAAAAAAGTTTTTCTTACCACAATTGAGAGCAGCACAAATCTGTGGCTACAGACACATATTTAGAAGCAACTTGACATCATGACCATTTGATTAATAACACCTTGTTCTGTACTAAGGTCTCTCACCTCCCCAACCATGGCTTTCGACCAATGTCAAACACAAATCTCTTCCTCCTCTGGAGTCAGACTCAAGTCCAACACGAAAGTGATTAGTGGCCCCTTAACAGTCAGGCCACTGTTGCACAAATGACCAAACCTTACCTGGCTGAAGTCTTCTCTCAGCAGCTCTTTGGATACAACCTTCTTGCACTGTCAAAATTAGACAGCAGGGAAGGAGTTTCTAAAGACGAAAATTTTTAAAATTCCAATATGTGTTTGTTCTCACATTCTATTTTTTTAGGAAACCTCTGTCTACAGACTTACTCCCTCTTCTTACTCCCTGGCATTTCTGTTGTCTCCACTATTCCTTAATAAAAATCTCACTGAACAGATCAACAAAATCATCCTTTGCAACATTTGAGTTGTAGAAGCACATTTGTGAAATTTCCAAGATTAAATTCCTAGGTCAACGCACATAAAACGGTGTTGAATAGTTTCCCTGTTGATACCCAGTAAATTAACACAATCTCATTACCTTGAAGCTGGTCATATTTAAAAATCTGGACAGAGCATGGCTGGGTCCTTCCAGGGATTCCCACTGGAGCTAACAGGGGCAGTACTGAGGCTGGATTCACATCTGGAGCTTGAGCATTCTGCTTCCAAGGACATTCAGGTTTTGCTAATGTTATGTTCTTCAGTTGTCTGTGGCTGAGTACCCTAACTTTTGTGAACTCTGGATCAGAGACCCTTCTAAAGTTCTACATGTCATTGACATGGTATGCTCGGTACTCTTCCAGGAAAAAGACCCCATAATAGAGAGTTTAGTAACTTTTTTAAGGGTGTTGACCTATTAAGAAAAGTTTATCCAGGTTAATCTCTCACTGAATTACCTCAGTTTGTGGACTTGGTACTTTGTTCACATCCACAGAATCCTCTTCTTCTGCTGTATCTTTTGGGCTAGAAGCAAGGTGTAGATTTGCGGCACTGCCCCCTTCTTGTGATTACATAGCATGAACGCCAGGTGCTAACTGTCTCTTGGCCACAATTTCCACAGTATTTATTTTTATTTTGTTCATTTTGGTTTGTTTTACTTTTCCTTTCCAAAACTGTCTGTATGCTATAAATATTTCTCATGCTACCAGATGTAAGCAGATTAGCGAGTTCTCTCAACATGGTACATTCAACCTTCTTGATGTTTCTCTGGAAGAAATATATAAAGCTCTCTTGATCTCTTGGGTGGATTTTGAATATGATTCAACACCATACCACACATCCCAAGGCTGCCGAAGGGACTCCCAGGCCTGATGAGTGGGCCATGTGGACCCAGGAGAGCCAGCCCCTCCCTCACAGCACCAGAACTTAACAGAATCCACAGAAATCACAAGCAAGGAACCAGTGGATCAACAGCATGCAACTTAGGACCCCCACAAGCTTACCGTCCAACAAAAGAGAATCTTCCCATCTAACCCTAAGATAAATAACACATTTTATTTTCTATTTAACCTCATTCAACAGTTAGCATAGGTTAAGATTTGCATACAGCACACCCAAAGCCCCGTACACACACTCCCTTTGTTTTCTCCCTTCATTCTAGGGGCACGGGCACCAGTACTGCCTATCCAGCTGCCAGATGCCATCAGCCTGGAGATGGGAGCTGGAGTCCACTCTCTGTGCAACACGGGCCTTGGGACACAGACCTGCACACACATGAGACGTAAAGTTTCCTTTCGTACACACGCCTGCACACACATGTACACAGACAAGAAAAATTTGTGAGTGTTCTTACAATATCTGAGGTTCTGGTATAGGAAAGAAATCCTGCATTAGCAAAAGAGTTGACAAGAAAAAGTAATCCCTAAGCCACGTCTACAATCATAGAGGCCTTTACTCACAGGAGAGCAGAAGTGTTCTTCTCTGCAGTGAACTCTCTATTTGGATACCTGGGGACCACAGAGGAAACAGACATGCGGCTGTTGAACAACGCTGTTCAACCTTGGCTTATATCCATGTGCTCAGAGCACAGCCCTCTGCCCCAAGCACTTCTTCCCAGGCTGGTAGCCTCTTGTGAATTAGATAGTTCCGGTCAGGACACAGCATGGACATGAGGATGCCCACTCAGATCGCGTACTGGCTTCCAGGAAAGGAAGGGCAACACTGTATTATCTGACCTCAGTATGACCAGAGCTGCCTAGCTTTTGAGGGGTAAGTCCTCTTTTTACCTTAACTGTGTGAACATTTCTACTTCACCTGCTTTACGTGGCATCCAAGTGACTCAGGATTCTTCCCTCCTAATGCATCTGTAGGAGGCAGAGTCACCGTCACTTGCAAAAGCCACTAAAACTTTCGTAACCATTTAGGCTGGTACCAGCAGAAACCAGGGCAGAATCCCAAGCTCCTGATCAATTATTACACATCAAAGTTATTATCTGAGGTCCCCTCGAGGTTCAGTGGCAATGGATCTGGGACATATTACAAGCTCACCATCAGCAGCCTGCACCCTGAAGATACTGCAACCTGTTACTGTCAAAAGCGCATCACTCACCCTCCACAGTGAGACAGATCTTAACCTAAGACGTCCAGGGAAGCAGAAGCATGAAGTTGTGCATCCCTATCTGCCTCCAGATGCAGATAATGTTTCCAGGGGGAGCTAGGTTCTGACACTCACTGGGAGGTATTGGTTCAATGAAGGCTCTTTTGTACCCAGACCTGTTTTCACCCTATTTGCCATGAGCAAGACAGATGTGGCAGTTCCTCTTGGATCTAAGGAATGGTGAAGAATATCACATGTCTAGGTTATAAAGTTACAAAAGTGTTATCAATACAATCAGGAGACACTCAACATATGCCAAGCTGGAATTGTTTTAATAGAAAGACATAGAATCATGACTACAATATTACATAATCTGAGTTTTAGTAGCCAGGAACGAAGGTACTATAAGCATTATTCTACCAGTCATGTTCTACTGAAGGCAGAGGTTGCCTCATGCTGAGGCAGCCTCTGCTGACTCCAACCCCTTTAGGAAACCAAGATGTTGGATGCAAATGGTCTCATTTTATAGAGGCACTTCCTCAGAGAAGCCTATTAGTGGAAAAGCTGCCCTAGAACCCAATCTTATACTGTATAAACCATGCATATTATACATAACAGCATATTGTGAGGAAGATACCACTATTTTTGGTTTCACTGGCATGGAAAGAGAGAGATAGAGAGAGAGACAGAGACCGAGACAGAGAGACAGACAGAGGGACAGAGAGACCTGGTCAGAGTTACACAGTCCTCAGAATGTGATCCTTCATTTCCATCTCAGTTGGGACTTCAGCTGCCTTCATATCTAGACCATGATAATGTCCATTTGTGGATGAAACACTTTTTCTTAAGTGAGGTGATGACTTTCTCAGAATGTGGAGTAACATTGGTCCAGCTGTTTCAGTGGGGAATTTCAGTATGGCAAAGGAGCTAGAAAGAAATGAAGGTGATGATGGAACATGGGGTTCAGAAACACAGAATGTAAACCCCACAAGCTGCTCGGACTTAGGAAGTCACTACTAGAACAAGACATGGATCTTGTTCTGAAGACTAAAGAATAATAGAAAAATAGATTTTTGCATTTAGACTAAGAGTGTGTGTGTGTATGTGTGTGTGTGAGCATGCACGCATGCACACACAGAGGTTTTTCACATTGTTAAGGATAGTAAGTCCTGTACTAGGTTTCCATGAAATGGATGATTTGGAAGCAGAGGATGACCAAGGATCTGTTATCCATCTGCTGGACACAGTATTCATCTCTCCTGTGCTTCTCTAAATGGTTGAAGTCTTGTTTAAACATGCACAGCTCCGCAAATTGAGTATATCTCTTCATCAGTTCTTACAAGAAACGAGCTTTCATCATAGACCTGAAGGGGGAAATCATTCTTCACTAAAGTAAATACAAATAAATCTTCCATGAATTAATTTCACCTGATTCAATCATGCCCTGGAGATGTCTATGTGTGTTGCTGTTAAACCGAGACATAAGACCATAGGCACTGATGCTTTCAGTAGGTCCATGCCAACCAAACGCCATCTGTCTGAGCTTAAAGGGACAGAACAGGCAGAGAAAACAATGATTGAATTGTGTGAGCATTTTACCATCATGCTAAGCCAATGATGTTCCTCACAGTGGTCACGTGGTGTGAGGCTTCTCAATGGCAGAGACGGGGCAGCCAGAGTGAGCAAAAATTTATGGAAACATATATTAGAAATAATCTTTCCCTAGATAGAGTATATTATACTCCATGAATTCAAATCAACTGAATTAAAAAAAAACTTTAGTTCTGACCCAACAGTCCTATCGAATGCAAAGAATATGGGAAACTTTACAATCTTGGTGGGGAATCCACAATTTCTATGAGCAGGCACCTCACCATCTGAGGTAGTCACAGGCTACATAGTCTGTAAATGGATGAATACTATTACTTTTATCTACTTTTGAATACATTTCCATAGATATGTATTGATGCATGCATACAAGTATGCATGTGATGATATCAGATTAAATATAAAGCACTTCTTAAAGGACGATGCCCCTGAGAATATCAGACAGAATGGACAAGGTTAATTTTCCCTTCATTTTTCCAGTGGAATCATGATACTTAGCACTCGCTGACCTCAAACAAGCATATCATCCAGGCTGGAGTCAAGTTAATGGCACCCCCTGAGTCAGATTCAAAAATTATGGAGTTAGAGGTGTGCACACCATACATAATTTAACAATGAACCGTTTTAGGTTAATTTTTACTGAATTATTTTTAAAAGATCTTCTATGTTTAGTCTTCCTTGCTGTGAATATTGGTTAATAGCCCCTAATCAGAGTGTGGAAGGAGAGTCTATGTGTTAGAACAAAAAGGCCAAACTCAGGTTCCTCAGGATGATTTGAAGCTCAGACTGACATTCTCCAGGGTTTTATCCAAAGTGGTCACTGTGCAAAGACACTTGTGTCACAGGGGCTCAAGGAAATCAAGCTCAGAATTCCTCCCTGTGCTGATTTCAGCCACAGGTTTGAGATTCTCTTTTATTCATAGTCCAAGATGAGGTAAATTCTCTCTATATTGTGAAAACTTGAGTTTTGAGTTAAAAACGCCACTTTTTATGAAACATGGTGGCTGTCTTTCTTGGCTGAGTCTATATGCTTCCTCCTTCAGGCTTTGAGAATCAGGCATTCATTCTTTCCTGCAGGAATCTTTTAGATTTGTAGGACCCTGTTCTCCATTTACTCAATATGAATGAACAGTAGGGAACTAAACAAGAGAGAGATTGAGCTCACTGGTGCAGAGCAAAATAAGAAGTTTGCCAATGGGCTAATAGACATGACAACTTGGTTGGCAAGGATTTGGGTCCATTCACTCATCTCTCATGTTCTTGCTTCTGAAAACTGGGAAGTTCCTCTGTTTACATCCTGTTTGGTTCTGTCATAAGAAATGTTAGCCATTTAAGTTTGAAAAGCAAATTTATTCATCATAAATTGCTTAATATTTAATGTCTGAAATGCATAAAGTTATCAGTTTCAAGGGAAATAAAAGAGTACATTGAGTAATATATATGTATGCTTTGCAATAAGGCGTTTTCTGATACTGAAATGTCAAAATCAGTTGAAAAATTTGCTTTGAATGCAAGTAGCCCAGAGTGTCTTACATTCAATTGATTACTTACAGTTTTTGACACATTGAACCTTTCAATAGGTTGGTCTGGTCTTGGATATGCTATACAGTCAAAACTGGCCTCAGAATCAGGATCCTCATGTCTCTGCCTCACCTTTTCTTGAAAGTTCAGAGCAAGGCAAAGAAGTAATGCAATTCAAGGTGATTCCCAAGTGTGAAGTCACCCTGGTCCTTCACCAGCATACAGTGTCCTCTGATACACACAGACACATGCACAGAGACACACACAAAAAGTAAAATAAAATAAAAAGAAGCAAGTTCAAACTCCTTAACACTTCTCTTTAAATAGCACTTGAATTAAATATCATTACAGTTGGGTGAAATAAATAATTCCAAAATTGAACTCATTTTGAATTCATGCTTTATGTAACAAAGCAATGCTCCATAAAGAAAAGATAAATGTACAAAAAAGAAGCTCCAAGTTGCCGCTTGATCTCCTCTGCTGCCTCTTCCCCGTCATCACTGTCTAGGCTGCTGTCTGGGGCCATTGATTTGCTTCAGATGCTCTCACACCCTCTGACCAGGAGATTTGCTTCCTCATTTGCCACTTGCTCCGCACAGGCCTCTGCAAGTCCGGCCCAGCTGCCGGGTGTTATAAATGAGGGTTTTGCAGTGAGCACTGAGCTCCTTCAGGTGGACAGAGGAAGCACCATGGCGATTCACACCCAGGTCCTCGCGTGCCTGCTGCTCTGGGTGTCAGGTGAGAAATTTAAACCTGCCGTAGTCTCCTCAGTGTAGTATCCTTATGAAAATAAGGAACAGTCAATCCTAGGATGCATTGACTGGTTTGCATATAAGTCTGTAGGAAACTGAAATCTTTCCACTGCAGGGGACTTTTAAATCGACAGATTCCAATGTACCGAGTCTGTGTAAGTTCACGTGCTCATCGTCTGTGGTTGATTGCAGGTGCCCGTGGGGATATCGTAGTGACCCAGTCCCCAGCCTCCCTGGCCGTGTCAGCAGGGGAGACGGTCTCCATCAGCTGCAGGTCCAGCCAGAGTCTGTTATCCAGCCAGAAGAACTACTTGGCCTGGTACCAGCAGAAACCAGGACAGGCTCCTCAACTGCTGATCATCTGGGCGTCCACCAGGGCCTCTGGGGTCCCTGAGCGGTTCAGGGGCAGCGGGTCGGGGACAGATTTCACCCTCACCATCAGCAGCGTCCAGGCAGAAGACCTGGCAGTTTATTACTGTCAGCAGCATTACAGCACTCCTCCCACAGTGCTTCAGCCCCGAGCAAAAACCTCCTCTCCGAGTCTCACCACCTGTTTGCGCCCCACACAGTGTCGGGTGTGCCCACTTCCCCATCTGCCTGCCAGCGAGTGTGCCCGGCCACTGCAGAGCAAGCCTGCGGGGCTCACAAAATATAATAGCGACCTCGGTGTTTCCTACAGCCTTGGTGTGGAAGGTATTCCCGGAGCAGGTGGGGGAAAACCCCAATATTAACTTTCTATTTTTCCCAAAACACTGTGGTTTGAACATGAGAAAATTTATTTTATTGTTTTGAAGATCTGAAGTTCAACATGGAACTCAAGGCTCTGACATCAAGATGTGGGCAGGCTGCGTCCCACATGGAGACACTCAGGATACGTGACTCTCCCAGGGTCATGCACACAGAAAGAACAGACCCCTTTTTCAAAATAATTTGTTTCTGTTTGTATTGTAATGGAACAGAATTCAGCCTTGCTTAAGTGGATATATTTTAGGGGAAAGCCTCTTGTGCAAAAAGAACAGAACTTCACACAATGTATCCCAAGCTCAAGACTTCAAACCCACCTACTACTGGCTTCTGAAAGAGGACAAGTTCTGTGGGAGTCTTTGAGTCTTTAATAAGATCTAACATACTGATGTCTCTAACAATGTTCTGTGCTGAGACAGAGGACCCATAGTTTGTCAATTTATTTGTTAACATGCATATGCCTTAGAAACCTAGAAATGGCTCTTTTATGTTATATTGAGACGTCCATGTGCATTTTCTCTAAAACCAGCATCAGAAACGCTCTACCACAAGTCCTTTCCATCATATGGATATTTCTGGTTTCCTTTTACTGGCGTTAAAATTCAGTTTTTAAAACTTCCTGTGATTATGTCAGTTCCATTCAGATAATCTCCCTTTCTTAGAGTCTTCTTTACTATTTACATTTACAGAATCATTTTACCAAAGGAAATGTGTTATGATTTCATAGCATATTGGGGATATCAGTGCCAGCAATCTTTGATTCCTTTAAGTTAGAAATCTCTTACATATAATCATTCTTTATAAACTACCAAATGCCAGCTGGATCCCAACAGGGTATTTGAAGATGGGTGTTTCTCAGAGATTTTAATTCATAACATTTTTTAGTAGATTTCAGATGTGGAGACGGAAAAAAGTATCAGGGTATCCATCTGTCCCAGATGTGAAAAATACCTCCACACTTTGTGTCTGTGTGTCAAGGCACAACGTGCTTGCCGAGGTTGCAGTGAAAACATGGGACTTGTATCCAGTGCCCCTCAGGCTCTCATTGCTCGTAGCACAGACCTTGAGCTCACAGACCTCCCTGACCTCCTGGCATCTGGCTGGTGTCTGTCTCCACATGCCAAGCAGCATCTTTTCTTTCTCCTGCGCCCATGCGTTTCTGAAGGTTTCTTCTGAACTTTGCATGCAGCCTTCTCGTTAGACATAAACTCACGTATGTTTCTCAGGACGATGTCCCTGTCCCCATGTTTGTTGCCTCTTCCCCAGGCCCAGTAGCTTCTCCTCCACATCTTCTCTTCTGTAGTCTTGTCATTCCCTTCTGTCTCAGACAGGAAGTGCCCGTACTTTACAACAAGGAAAGCATCACCAGTCGGGAATAGAAAGTGACCTTGTGAACTTAGCACACATGGTAATGTAGGAGCACATTAATGGAACTCTGTGCAAAGCACACGAAAGTGTGTGTGTTTATGTGTGTATATGTACAAGTTTGTGTGTTTTGTGAATGTATATGTATATATATCTATGTGTGTTTGTATGCATGTTCATGTGTGCATGCATTTATGTGTGTGTGTGTGTGTGCTTTGTTTCAGACATAGGGTCTAATTGTGCACTACTGACTATATAGCCTAGGTTGTTTTTCAACTCAAGATTCTCCTGCCTCAGTCTCAGAGAGCAGGGAATACAGGAATGAGCTACCATTCCTGGTGGTATTGAGTTTCCCAAATATGGAACACAAATTAGTCAAGGAAACTAGAAACGTTCAGGAGAATCTCATACAAAGAGTTTAACAGTAGTAAAAGAAATATTGTGTGTGCATTATTTGTCTCCCCAACAATCCTAGTGCAAATAAAGTCTCTTGGAGATGAGGGATTTGTTCCCATTTTTGGCCCTCAGTCTAGAAGTGTTAACTGCAATTCTACATAGATGTGTGATCATGGGACTGAAAGAATTGTTACATGAGAACTTGGGGACTAAGACTATTCATTTGCTCACCAGGAGGGGGTGTAGCACTGAGGGTATTTTGGAGGTTCCAGAACTAACTGCTGAGTGACAGACTGTGAGCAGGTGATTCTTGTGTATCCTGTGGCTACGCTTTCACGTTATAGCTGCACTAGGCCTCCTTCGGATGTATCGAGGGATCTGCATATTGCCTAACAGGAGTTGGTACACGTGTGTTAAGGTTTCAGATCGGCGTCTGACAGGAAGAGACTATCTCAATAGGACTCCAGTAATATTGGAAAAGTGCAGCCATTGAGAAGTGGAATGTCATGAAATTAAAAAAACTTCTGTACAGTAAAGCAAACTGCTAACCAACTAAAGGTCCAGCCTACAAAATGTAAAAACAGCTCTTCCAGATACACATCTGAGAGAAGATTAGTGTCTAGAATATATAAGGAAAACATAAAATAGAAACTACACAATTAAAAGTGGACTATGAAGTAAACAGAGAGTGCTCAGAATAAAAAAAAAGAAGAAGAAATACAGATGGTGGGAAACACGGTCCAGCTTCAGACTTCTGCTTTCTTCAGTGGTTTATGTCATGGCTTGTATCACTGTGGGAGGAGAACCGAGATATTCGTGACAGTAATAAGTGGCAGCATCTTCTGGCTGCAGGCTGCTGATGGTGAAGGTATAATCTGTGCCAGATTCACTGCCACTGAACCTCTCGGGGACCCCTTCCTCCAAGTTGGATCCAGAGTAGATCAGTAGCTTAGGGGCTTTCCCTGGTTTCTGCTGATACCAAGCTACTGAATAACCAATTTCGTCACTGGCTTTGCAAGTGATGGTGACACTTTCTTCCAGAGACGCAGAAACTGAGGATGGAGTCTGGGTCATTTGGATGTCACCTCTGGCACCTGACATTAAAGGTACAAAACAGATAGAGAGACACTTAAGCGTGTTTCAAGGGCGGTTACCCAGGGATCCAGCCATCACCAACCGCTGGGGCTGAGCGTATCTTCAGTGTTGTCTCCCTCACCTGGGAGCCAGAGCAGTAGGAGACACAGGAGCTGAACAGCGATCCTCATGTCCATGGTGCGTCCTTAATGGGATGGACTCTGCACAGGGCTGAGCGCCTACTAAGACATCCTCTGGCCATGGGTTGTGCTCTGGATGCAAATCATCGGGGGCTGGACTTGTCATGGCTGCATCACTAGCTCGTTTCAATAACTGCTGTCAGGGCTGTGGGTTTCCAGGTGTCTCCTGCCAGATCAGTGAGATGCAGAATTTTCAATAATCAGTGTATGGCTCTGGAGGTAAGAGGAGTAAAAGGCCAGACTCCATCTTGCATTCTGTGGTTCTTTTGCAAAATTCCAGTGTGAGTTCCAGCTTTCTTTGAAGGTGTTGCATCAAAGACAGGGATTGTCCATGACGGCACATGTCTCAGAACTCAGAATGAGACTATATTTCAAAGACAGGATATCCAAAGAGATAATTGTATTGGAACAGTTGTGGTATATTCCTAACTCAATAAGAATGGTCCTACAGATTGGACATTCAGATTCAGAGCACCAGTTGGTCACTGAATGGTCAGCCATTCATATAGAGGAACACAGGCATGATCAGTAAGCCCAGGTGAGAAATCTCCAAGGAGAAAAGCACTGTTGACACCTGTTCTGCATCTTACACCTCATCCTTAGTGTGCAAGAAAGTGCCTGGTACAGGCTGGTACTATTCCTAATTTCTTTGAAAATGTTCATTTTTTAAAATTTTATCTATCTCTAAAGAGATTATAACTCCAGAAACCCACAGAAAATAGGCCCCATCAAGGACTGCAAGTAATGAGACATCTGGTTAAGTTCACAGACTTTCCTTCCTGATCATTTGCAACTGATGGGGTATGATCTCACCAGAAGGGGAGGTCATATAGGCTGGAAGATAGAAAGTAACCATTTTGCAAATGGGTGATTGACCCCTCTCTCACTGTGGTCTCCTACTTTTATTCCATCTACCTTTCAATATACTGTTATAACAAGATTCTAATTTAACAGGTTTTTAATCTCTGACCAGGGGGTGACATACAATACCCATCAGGATGGATCCAAGGGCATTGCAGGAGCAGCAAAACTAAAAAAAATTCAACAAACCATAATTCAAAACATCAGAGACTGTATCAACCACCTGGAGCTAGGCCAGCCTAATCTCTCCCCATCTCCCCATCCTGAAGTTCAGGGAAATTTGCAGAAGAGGGGGCGGCAAGAGTGTAAGAACACAAGGATGGGAGGAGTAATGATATGCAAGATACTCCACACAACTTAGGTCCGAAGCAAGCATAATAGGACTTTGCATGACCTGCTCAATGTCCAACACATTACTGACCCCACAAAGTCTAGCATGGACTAAAAGCACTAGGATCCCTGGAGGCTAGAGACTGACAGTCACAGTAGTGTTCCTTAGCTTAAGGGGAACACAGGAAAGTGTTCTGGGAAATGCCCCTGGGTCTTTGCACCTCATTGGAGAGGATGAGCCAGAGGAGAGTTTGGCATGCACATTAAAGTATGCTCCGGGAATGGGGGGGGGCACCGTGGGATGAGGAGAGAGGGGAAGGGGAGGGGGAACCAGGGGGTCAGGGGGGGAGTGGAGGGAGAGAGGGCACTGGCGTACCTGTTAAGTTTGTATGAGCACAAATAATGATAAAAAATTAATTAAAAAATACAAAGGCAACCCACAGAATGGGAGAAAATCTTCACTAACCACATATATAATAGAGCTCTATTATCCAGAGTGCACGAAGAACTTAGAAAATTAAACACCAAGAAAACAAATGGCCCAACTAAAAAAAGGGGGTCTTGAAACTTAAAAGAAACTTTACCAGGGATGAAATTGAAATGTCTAACAAATATCTTTAAAAATGCTCCACATCTTTAGCCATCAGGGAAATACAAATCAAAACCTTCCTGAGATATCATCTCACCCCAGTCAGGATGGCAAAAATCCTCAATACAAACAACACCAAATGCTGGAGAGGATGTGGCGAGAAGGGAATGAAGGCTAATACAACAACTTTGTTGAGCCGTCTGGCTTAAAATAGTTAAAGATTGAAATGCTGTATGACCCTGCTATTCCACTTTTGAGCATAACCCCCCATACAGCAAAAATTCACCTTAATAGCACAAGCATGACCATGTTCATAGCAGCACTGTTTACAATAGCAAAGTCATGGAATCATTCCAAATGCCCAACAGTTGGTGAGTGGATAAGGAAAATGTGGTACACTTATACAAAAGAATACTATGCAGCCATCCAAAAAGATGAATTAATGAAACTTGCTGGGAAATGGATGGAATTAGAAACAATTATATTGAGTGAAATATTGCAGACACAGAAAATTAAGTGCCACATGTACTCCTTAATAGGTGATCCTAATACCAAACCCAATTTGACACACTCAAGGATAAATCTCTGTAATACCTACAGTAATTGCAAAGATTATAAACAGGAGGGAAGGGGAAGGAGGGCACCATCAGAAACAAGGAGAGAGGGGATCATGTTACAGCAGAGAAAATAGGCCACCATCAAGTACTGTAAGTAAGTAATGAGACATCTGGTTAAGCTCACAGACTTTCCTTCCTGGTCACTTTCAACTGATGGGGTTTGGTGTCACCATACAGGAAGGGCATAGAGTTTGACAGATAGAAGGTAACCATCCTGCAAATGGGAGATTGACAACCCCTCACCGTGCTCTCCTATTCTTATTCTATCTACCTTTGGATCTACCCTTATAATAAGATTCTATTTTAACAATCTTTTATCTTTGGCTAGGAGGTGACATCCAGTACTCATCAGGATGGAGCCAAGGGTGGTGGAGGAACAGCAAAACTGGAAAAAATAAAAAAAGGAAAAAAAACCATAATTCAGAACATCAGAGACTCTACATAAATCAACAGGAACCAAGCCAGCATAATCTTTCCCCATCCTAAAGCTTAGGGAAATTTGTGGTAGAGGGGGCGGTAAGGTTGTAAAAACCTAAAGATGGGGAGGAGAAACGATATGCAAGATACTCCACACAAGTTAGGGCAGAAGTAATCATAATAGGACTTTGCATGACCTGCTCAATGACCAACGTATCATTGACTTCCCAAAGTCTAGCATGGATCACAGGCACTAGGATTCTTAGATGCAAGGGATCAACAGCCACAAGAGTGTTCCTGTACTAAAGGGGAACAGAAGAAAGGGCTTTAGGCAATGCTGCTGAGTCCTTATAACTCATCAGAGAGGAGGACGCAGAGGAAAGTTTGACATGCATAGTAAAGGATGCTCCAGGAATGGGGGGGAGGGGGCATTAGGAGAAAGAAAGGGAGTATTAAGGTAGGAAGAGGATGGGAGAGGGAGCAGGGGAATCTGATGAGGGGTGGAGGGAGGAGAATAGGGTACCTATCAAGTTTTGTGAATGGAAAAAAATACACTATATAAAAAAAGAATTATTTAGGAAAACCCAGAGCAAAGCAAAAAAAAAAAAAAAAAGAGGTAGAGCAATCCAGGATGGTTCCCAATGTGGCCTTTCTGCCTCCACAAGCATACACACTCAGGTGCCCTCTTACACACACACACACACACACACACACACACACACACACACACACACACACCATGCAAAAAAAAAAGGAAAGTCAAACTTTATATCAAGTTCTTCATAATGTATTTAGTTTATAAACACTCTGTATCGTATGTCATATTATTTCATTAAACATTTTACAGATTAAAAAAGGAGATTTAGACAAAAAATAGAAATCCTAATATGTTTTAAATTCACAACATTGGTAAGTGTTTGAGGGAACAATGTTAAAATCACAGAAATATCGTTTCCCTCCCACCACCACCAGGAATCCTGAGAATGAAAACATTCGGGAGCTGCTCTCCACTTATTACCCTCTGTCTACTCTCCACAGACGCATAATTCTCTATATGATTTTTTGTGAGCATGAATGAAGATGGTGCTTTTGTGGAGAAGGCAAGTCTAACCCTACTTCCACTTAGCACCACTAGAGGGCACTGTGAGCCTCAGACTCCGTCCCGGGGCAGTGGTGTTCCAGAGGCTTGGGAGAAGCCTCTCATTGATTATTTCTCTGTGGACACTAGGAAGGTTCCAGGTCTTAACTCTTGTGAATAAATCTATCTGTGTTCTTCCTCCTAGCTTACTGAGGTGAATAAAAAGGCACTTATCGGCAGGATTGTGTAGTTCTATTTCAGGTTTCTTGAAGTACTGCACATTTATTTTATTTTTTTCATTTTATTTCTTTTTTATAATTTATTCATTTATTTTTTTCTGTTCATACAGACTTAATAGCTACCCTGGTCCCCTCCCTCCCTCCACTCTCCCTAGACGCCCTTGCTTCCTCCCCCCTTTTACCCTTTCTTTCCTCCCCTTCCCTCCCTTTCTCCCAGTGCCCACCCCCTATCCCTGGAGCATCCTTTAATGTGTATATCAAACTTTCCTCTGGGTCCTCCTCTCTAATGAGGTGAAAGGACTCAGTGGCATTTCCTAGAACTCTTTCTTGTGTTCCCCCTGAGTTTAGGAACACTATTGCTGCACGCTGATTTCAATGGTTACTTCACCCTCATAGAAGTGCATAAGAATTTCTCTTTCTTTCTGTCTTTGTAAGCATTTGGTGACATTTTTGGCATTTTTTTTTCTAAGCAAATATTTCTTTTTTTAAAATTTATTTGTTTTTTATTTATACAAACTTAACAGGTACACCGGTCCCCTCCCCCTCCAACCCCCATTCCCCTGTGTCCCCTCCACTCCCCCTTCCTTCCCCATCCCCCAGTGCCTCCCCCTCCCATCCCGGAGCATCCTTTGATGTGCATGCCAAATTCTCCTCTGGCTCCTCTTCTCCAATGAGGTTCAAGGACCCAGTGGCATTTCCCAGAACCCTTTCCTGTGTTTGCATTAAGCATAGGAACACTACTGTGGCTGTCAATCCTTTGCCTCCAAGGATCCTAGTGTCTTTAGCAAATGCTAGACTTTGTGGGGTCAATAGTGTTTTGGACATTGCGCAGGTCATGCAAAGTCCTATTATGCTTGCTTCGGACCTAACTTGTGTGGAGTATCTTGCATATCGTTTCTCCTCCCCATCTTTAGGCTCTTACAATCTTACTGCCCCCTCTTCAGCAAATTTCCCTGAGCTTCACGATGGGGAGAGATTAGGCTGGCCTAGTTCCAGGTGATTGATATATAGAGTCTCTGATGTTCTGGATTATGGTTTGTGGATTTTTTTTCAGTTTTCTAAGCAAATATTTCAAGCCAAGTCATTTTTTCCATTGTCTTTTCACTATCATTATACTTGCAACGAAAAAACAATCTATAAACAACACAGGAACCCCTAGAATTCATTAACATCATCCTCCTCTTTCTGTTACATTATGTTGGCAAGGTCACAGTCATTGATTCCTCTGTTGACTTGTTTACTTTTAATCATACCTGCTTACTCAGGAAGAGTTGATTCATCTTCAATGTTCTGGTAAATATACAATACTGGGGAGTGTAATAGCTGAAAGAACCATTAATACACTTGACCTGAGATTGGCTGTCATCTCATGAGGTAGAGAACTCTGCTATTGTTTATTTCTTCTCTTGCTTTTCTTCTCAACTAGTTCTAGAGAATTTTCTATGATGCTTTCAAGAGAAATAGCATGTGAATACATGTAGATTCCCCCAAGGAGAGAGGTTTTTGATCTGGGATGCATCACAGTAAAAAGGTAACACGCAGCAATGGTAAACTCTAGCACACTCACCACCACCCTGCTGATTTGGAGTGTGAAATCTGTCCCCCACCCCACTGCCAATGAGCCTGTCAAGAACCCCAGGGTTCCTGTGGAAACTTTATAAATCAGGTCCTGTGGCTTCTGCACAATCCAATTCATGTAGGAGTTTCTATCACTGTGCACCAGGCTCTGACTCAACTTGTAAGAGACAGGTTGCTACCTGTGTTACTCCCCTGGGATGCATCTGGGATTCCTAGATTTTTTTCCAGGATATTTCCTGGAGGACAGCAACTGCCCTACAGGCCACTAAAGTTTCTCTCATATGAGTCCTTGTCAGTGGTCAAACAAAGGGAGTCACTTCAAAGAAGGAATTCACGTTTTCTCTTTTCTTTCCTTTCAAATGTTGACTATGATATGTCTTAAATATTACACATTTGGTTAAAATGGTTAGAAATCTGTTGTGTTTCCTACACCTGGTTCTCCATATGTTTCCTAAGATTTGGAAAGGTTGTTGTTTACTTGCACAAGTTTTCTTTACAATTATACTTTTTCCATAATATCTGCAATGCAAACATTATTTTGTGTAACTGTTCTATAAAATCTGGAGACTTTCACATTTCCTGTTAATTATTGTTCTCATAAATTGTAATGAGGCGAAGGTCTGTAGTTCTAGCTACATGGATGGCTGAGGTAGGCAGGTCATTTGAGTCTCACAGTTCAAGACCAATTTTTTCAAGTGTGCTACCTTGCAGATTTTCACACGAGTGATTACATCTTGTCCTCAACCTCAGGGATATTTTCTGTGTTTTGTCTAGTCACTGGATGCTAAGTTAGTTCCATTTCTTTATTTTAATTCTAAAAAATGTCATTTATTTATTTAATGTGCGTGTGTGTGTGCGTGTGTGTGTGTGTGTGTGTGTGTGTGTGTGTGTATCAGAGGCACTGTATGTCCTTGTAGAAACCCAAGGGTGACTTCAGGAATCATCCTGGATTGCTTCAACCTTCTCCTTGCTTCCCTCTGGGATTTCCCAGGCTCCACCCACCAGAAACAGAAGTGCAGGTGGCTTTTTAGGTGGGACCCGAGATCCGAACTCAAGACCTTCTGTTTGTGAGGCAAAGTCTTAACCCCTGAGCCATCTCTCTAGCCGGTTGGCTCCACTTCTTAACTGTTGTGCATCCTGCAGCCATAAACACAGTTCTGCAGATGTCTCTGTTATCTGCGACTCGGATTCATTGACGTAATACTGAGGAGTGGAACATGTCATGTGATCATGCATTAGATTTGTTATTGTTTCTGGGGTTCTCCAGACTGATTCCTGGGTAGGTGTTTCCCTTTGTCTAAAGAAGTGCCCACATTCCAAGATTTTACTTGTAGTAATCATTCCAGGTGAAGTCATTCATATTCCTGCTCTGTTGGATTAAATGTTTTGAGGTAACCATAATATCTGCAAGGCACAAGAACCTGTGGGGATGAAACCAATGTCTTGTTCAGGGCTGAGCCCTCCACTGCTGTTTATCGTCACTATTCTGCAGGGAGGAATCTCTGTGCTGCACCATTTCCTGGAGAGCCAAACACAAGGATCCTGTGCAACAGTCAACTCACCCCACCTTCCCATGCCTGCCCTTCCAGGTTACAATCCCAGCTCACCGCACATGTCATTGTATTTTTGTGTATATCTGTGCTCCACTCAAGTGAACAGAAATTCAGTGACTGGAAACTACTCCCATTTACTATCTGATCCTCTCCTCAGGGTTTCATGGCTACAGCTTACGTGTTCTGAAGCTGCTTTATTTCTCATCAGCCTATGTGAATATTCTCCTTCCCATGTTGCAGATCACTGCTACAGTTATTTCCTTTGGGACTTCGTGGTAGTAGATTTTTGTATGTTAATTACTTCCTGGAGGCAAACATGAGGCCGGTGGCAGGTACTCTGCATGGTTGTTGATAAAGTCATAGAAAAACAGCTTAAGGGAACAAGGGCTTCCGTTTTCTCTTATGATTCCTGGTTACACTTGCTTGTCCATCTTGGCAGGAGGATTCACAGCAAGGAGACCGAGGACAAACGGAACTGACCACATCACCTCCACATCACATCTGAGAGATGATCCTTACTTTCCAGAGCAGCATGTCCTGCTCTGGTACTGTCCCTCAACCTGTCCAGGACCTAGTTCCACTCACCATGGGCTCTGTCTGCTCCATCAACTAGGTCATCGCTTCCAGATTCACTCATAACTAACTCAACTAGGGATTCTCTACAAATGTGCCTGGATCTCAAAACCTCAACCATCAAGTTGACATCTGTATCTAACTATGACAAAGCCCTATGGACCACTGAAGTGTTTTGAAACTAAGGATGTTCAAAGCACCAAGGCAGTCTTCAAAGAAAAAAAAAAAAACAGCTTCTAACTGGATCAGAAGATCCAGACTGGATCCCAATGCGATGGCCTTGTGCATTCCCAGCAGCAACTCAAAGTGTTTCTGTTCCAACAAATTAGTACCAACATGTCAAAATTTTCTCTTTAGTAAACATTGCAAGTGAAGTCATCATACTTTGCTTTATTTTATTAATTGTGGAAAAAACATAATTAGACATCCTTAAGAAGTTGTAGAAATCCCTAGAATATTCTTCTTCTTAAGAGTGATTACTTTCAGTACACAGGTTGTTGAACCTTCTAATGACCTATTTGATGTCACCTGCACCTATGTACTCAGAATAACATGGTTCATGTTTGCATTTTGGATGCACACGCTATGCTGTGTAATTTTTGTCTGATGGCATCATGAATGGTTTTCTGCCTGGTTTGCCCATGGGACAGAAAACTCAGCTGTACGTTAGTGCTCTGTTGCTCTTCATCATATGCAGTCAGAGAAATACGTTAATGATGAACCAGAGGGAACTAGCTTTGAAGACACCATTCAAGGGGGGAGGTTTTTGCATTGGGCTGTACCACTGTGTGAGGAGCTTTTGTATGTTGAAAACAGTAATAAACTCCAGCATCCTCAGCCTCCACCCTGCTGATTTGGAGTGTGAAATCTGTCCCTGACCCACTGCCAATGAACCTGTCAGGAACCCTGTGATCCTTGTTGGAAACCCTATAAATCAGGAGCTGTGGGGACTGTCCTGGCTTGTGCATGAGTCAATCGAAGTAGGTGTTTCCATCACTGTACACCAGGCTCTCACTGGACTTGCAGGAGATGGAGGCCGCCTCTCCAGGAGCAACAGAGAGAGATAGTGGGCTCTGGGTCATCTGCACATCTGCAGAGGATCCTAAAACAATGATAGACAAGGACGGGGTCACAAGCACAGAATCAGCCATTTACATTTTGGTCAAAATTTTTTACTATTTTGACTTTGATTCAAAGACACAAGATATCGAATTAAGAATAATCCATGAACTGTAAACTGTAGCACGCTGTCTAGAATTCCCCACACTATCACCCTGATTGTATGAGACAGTCCTCCCCAGAGCTCAAGTCGCTCTCATTACAGAAAACACGAATCATATGTCGCATGTGCACAGAATGAACATGGCAACCAGCAGGCTCCAGAGCTCACCCACTGGTCCCTGTCCTCCTCCTAGAAGCCCTCAGTCCTTACCACAGACCCAGAGCGTCAGTAACCCAAGGAGCTGAGCAGGGAGCTTCATTCTGAGATGGGGAACTGCAGAGTCCAGTGCAGTGGAAGCAGGACCAGAACTGAGCTTTTATCTCATACTTGAAGGGCAGGATCTCCCTAGGGAGACACATGCAAATTGCCTAGTGGGTAAATTTAAAGAACAAAGGGGAGGGTGGGAGACCTGTGGGGTGAGACACTGGTGCAAATTCTCTCTGTGTTAGGAAGACGCCTGCAGCACTGGAGAGGAGGGGACTGTGTAAGTCTGTTGTGTCTGAGGACAGGATGTGCACTGCCCTCAGCTCAACGCAGCAGTGGTGACCTCACCATGGACATGTGCGCAGTCCAGTGTCTATGAGGGAAAGTTGCACTGCTTGTCTCCTAGTTACACACACATAGAAGTAGGTCCCATATCCACGTGCTGGTCTTCAGAGCTTTCTGCCATTTATAGCACTGAGTGGATCTTAGTTGTCTTCTCCCTCTGTAGCACGTGCATGGTGAGAATGCTGGAGGGCTGGAGCTGGGCCTCATGGTCGGCTGGTGAAGTTATTCTGAATGTTGCTGGTAAATTAACAACTAAATGGCTTAAGTAACAAGGGATTTAATTTTGGGTTACTACTGTTCAGTTACAGTTCCTTCCTTTCTTGGTAGGAGAGAACACTACAACATTAAAGGCCGAGTAAATTGGTCAAATCATATCCACAATACTTAAAGAGAGACAATCCTCACTTTCCAGACTAGCATGTGTGACCGATTGTATAGAACGGTGCCAGTTTTCTCAACTAGTTCCCTCCATCTTATTCACCTGCTTAGGGACGAGTCCTGCTTACCATGAGCTGTGCCTTCCCCATCAGTTGGCCAATCTCTTGAAGGTTCTCTCTAGGATTAGTTCTCTACAATTGTACTTCCAATTCTATATGAAAATGCCAAGAACTTGAACCATTGACAAATAAGTTGGCACCTGTACCAGTCATAGGGCTCTGTGTTCAATACCTTGCTCTTTTGCATAGACCATTATAGCTTCTTAATCAATTGTTTTTTTACTCGATGGTTGGGGAAATTTCTTTCTAGGTGAGTCAGACTGGCCTAGAACTTGCTCTGCAGTCAGTCTATGCGTATTGGTGACACATCTTCCTCTGCAGTATTGATGATGAAGGTGAGCACCTTAGCTCCAATTGTGTGTTATGTCTCTTTCTTTTCCATACTTTTTGTATAATATTACATTTATAATTTTTATATAAATACTTGATACTTTTAATATGTGCACATAATCTATGCTGTCTGAATTTTCTATAGATTTTTATTCACACTCTTTTTATTCACACTCCTGTGACTAACTAACTTTGTAGGATATTGTCTTCTAAATTTTTTGGTAAAGTTTCATGAGGACTTAGGAAGGTCTATCCCCTTTCAGAGATGGTTTAGCTTGTGTAAAATAAAGCAATCTAAACTTAGATTTAAAGGATGGTGACTTCTACACCTTTCAAATAATGGCTTGAAAGCTTTTCACATTCAAAACCACTTGCCATCGGTCAGGTAGAAGGCTCAATGGTGAAGGGCACTTTTGCTGCCAAGTCAGGTGGTCTTGACATTTAACCTTGAATCCCAAATGTTGGAGAGAATAGATTGGAACAAGTTGTCAGTATGTGTGTGCACATGTGCACACAGATACTAAATAATAAATGTGAAAAAGACCTTACTTCACTGGAGAAATTTTGATTCAATATGAAGAATTATTGATATATCAAACCATGTGGAAATTGTTTTTGAAATATCTTTTGCGATGCATTCAATTTTATAATTTGTTAGTGATATCATCAGTTTGACATACTGTTGAAATAACTATGCTTATTTATTTTCACAAATGTGATTAATCCTAATATTTGATGTTGCAGTGTGTAAAGCAACCTCGCATTTTTCAGATTAGGTTGATATTGTGATGTTGTAATTGCCAATGTCCAGACTGTTGCTTTGCATGATCACATTACACAAATTCCAAGAGAAACTTTCCTACTTGTGAGAAAGTGCTGCCTTAATCTCCACTCAAAATACCATTAACTCCTGGTCATGATGCTCAAGATAGCAACTCAGACAGTACTTTAAAAATCAAATCTTCTAACACAATGCAGATCAAAGACATATGAATTCGATTCATAATGAAGAGTAATGGTAGGGATTTAAAATATATTTCCAACCAGAAAATATCTTTGTTTCTATAGTCAAAACACTGCATGTCAAAGCACACAATGTTATAAACCTGAACTGTGGCTCAGATCATGACTTTGCCTTTGTTCTTGTGACTCATTTAGTTTGACCAGAACCATCTGCGCCCTTGCATAGAATTCTCTTTCAAAGAGTGGAGACTCAGCAGTGGACATACAACTGAAGACAGTGATCACACAGCAGCTTCTCTCTGCACCTTAGCAGCAGAGAAACTAGCCAATCCTACCGCATCCTCCCCCACCCATGCATGAGTCCTGGCAAGTGCATTCCCATGCAAACCCGGTGCAACCTGCAAAGGCTGTGAGGGTGTGATAGCATTGCTGTGCCTTCTGCAGAGGTGAGACCTCTCAGCCCTCCATTCTGTCTTCCAGTCCTTACAATCCTTCCACACCCTCTTTTTCTTCAGGGTTCTCTGAGTCTTAGTTGGGGTGGGATAGATGTGCTGTTCAGGGCAGAGTGCTGAGTTATTATCATCAGCATCTCCCAAAATTCCTGAGTTTGTCACCCTTATTAGGAAGAGAAGTTTTCTGATAAAGGTTGGTGTTAGTTTTGTCTCAATATAGGAAAATCAAAGTTTGGAAGGAGGTTAACGCTGTGTCAGTTTAACCAGGAAAGAGATTGAAATTAATTCCTTGCCACTGAGACCTCCATATCATGTATTTTCAGTGTGTTTCCAGCCCATGTGTGAATGATTTCCATATTAAATAAACTAACTCTCTGCTATTATATCCAGAGAATTATTTCCACGAAATAATCTTTTACCTAAAGAACAATTTCATTGGATGGAAAATCTTCCAGTCACTTAAAAAGAACATCAAATAGTGAAGACTGTCATGTGATTTTTCACTCATAGGTTTATATTTTCACTTTTATGCTTTATTTCTCAATTTTCATGAGTTCATGCATGTGCACATATCTGTGCTATAGGTTTTTGCGTGGTGTATGTGCCCATATGCACGTGTAATGATCAGAGGCTGATCTAGGATTCATCCTTGATCGCCCTGCATATTAGTCTGAGACATGGTCTCTAATCAAGCCTAATGTGCACAGACAGACCAGTCTGCCTAGCCAGCCTGCTCTTAGAATTTATAGTCTCCTTCTGTGGGTGAATTTACAGGTGGCTGTACAATTGCAAGCATTTAAAGTGGGACTAAGTATCTCAATTGCAGTCCCCTTGTAGGGACTTGGTTCCTGGAATTGTGACAAAGGACTGTGCCATATCTCTAGCCTCCTAATTTCTTATTATTCACCACTTCCATTTGTTGAAGCTCAATAAAAATCTCTCTAATGTTCATAATACATATTGGCCAAGACTGAATTTGTATTTTTTGTTTTGCTTCTGAGTATCTCTGTGTCCATATCTTTCTCTAAGAAAGTGTCACATGCGGGGCTAAACAATTTTCTGTTCTTCTTTCATTTATCCCTTTCTCTTTTCTGGTGCTTCATTAGAAAGTCTGCCACTACACATTGCACAGGATGGCTTTGGACTCCTGTGTCTTCCCCGTGGGAGCCAGATTTCAGAATGTGCCACTCTGTCCCACAGTGACTCTCTGGCTCTGCAGGTGCAGTGAGTTCCAGAAGCATGAGTTTGCACAACCTCAGCATTGGATCCACACATCCTCCATCTTATCCTGATCTCCTTTGAACTGCAGCCTTCCTCTACCCAGCAAAGCTATAAGTGTAACAAATGATCCCTTGATATTTGACTCAGTTCACATGAAGATTTCTGCCCCTGTACAGCTTACAATACCGGATGCTCAATAGGATATTTTCTTGCTTGATTATCCTATACTTCTGCCATAAATGAGTCGTGTTTAGTGACTTAAAACTCTTGCACATACAATATGGGTAAGAAATGACTGTGTCCTCTGCCCGGGGTTCAGGGGCTGAAGCGATGTTATTGCTGAGAATACATTCTCATCTGCAGACTGAAGATTCTTCCTCATCCTGCTTGTTTGCAATATTATTCTCTTTGTGATCCTGATGCTGAGAATCCTAGATGTTATCAAGATACTTCCTGTGAGACACCCAAGTGCCCTATAGGCCACTGAAACTTCATGGATATGTGGGATGTTCATTAGGAAAAAATCAAAGAGTATCCAGAGCAGAGAGGAAATCCAGATTCTTCCTCACTGCTTTTGACAATTGAACTATAATACGTCTTGGTTAGCACATTTTAGGCTGATATTTTTAAAAGTGTGTCGAGTGTCTTGCACTTGGGTATCCATGTGTTTCCTAGATTTGCAAAGGATTGAGCTATTGTTCACTTGAACAGGTTTCCTATACAATGCTCCTTCTTGAACATCTACAGTGCAAACATAAATTCCTCTTTCCCTAACTGCTTTTTTCAAGTGGCCAGTATTCCTGCGGAGCATAGCAGCACAATCCGAGGTACTTGCAAAGCTGAGGAAGAATGTTTATTTGTGTTGCAGTTCAAAACCACAGGGGGAAATATATTCCTATAGAGATACATTGCAGAGATAAAAATGAACAATCAAACCTTGTCATCACTCTCAGACATTTGCTTTGGTATCGACTGTTCTCTGTCTTTAAACTTTATTCTCTTTACCTCACTTATTTTTTGTACTTTCACATAAGTTATGCCGCATATATACACATCTATAAACTTATATGCGTGCATACACACAATCATATGCATGTCTATAGATGGTTTTACATATTACTTCTAAGGAGCTGTTAATCTTAATGGTTCAAAAGATGCCAAAACAATATAGAATATTGCCACGACACCTGGTTGCCTCCCTAAACTGAACAGTAACATACTACTGATAAGAATATTTACACTTTGGTCACAGGATATCAAGACAAAAATCCAGAAAGTGACCCCAAAGTTACCTTCCAATTTCACTGACATATGAGCAAAGCAAGGTGCCTACGGTGAAAAGGCAACAGACCTACTGAAGTAGGAACCTTGTGAAAGTCAGCATGTTCCACATGGAAAAGAACATGTTTTAAGCACAAGATTAAGCACAAGAGTGGCCTGAATGCTCTGGTATCAGCTGATCACCCTATAATTGACTGGAAGGACTATTTGTCCTGAGGTAACTCATGCCTGGCCACTGTAATCATGGCTAAGAGCTCTTGACAGGGGAGGTTCCAGGCTGTGGAGGAGAATCTATAATCACCTTGCCAAGCAGACATAATAAAATTTCACCTTCCAACCTTTACATCACTAGAGCCATGTGGTTTTCATCCTGCACTCATGAGGACTTCTCTCCATTGAAAATAGTCACCACAAACACCGTAAGCAATCCAGCGTTAGAAAGGAGATGAGTCATGAATATTTGAAAAACATATGACCCTAACTGCCTCTTTGCCATACCGGCCTGTACATGACAGAGAATGGAATAGAGAAGTGAGGGCCAGACCACGGCAAGAGAACTGCACTCAGTGCCCTCGGGACATGAACAAGCAGAGCCATGCAACCAAGCTCACTGCACAGGATCTGCTCAAGGTTGGGTCAATTCCATGTACAACGAACAAGGGAGAAATTCCAGTGGCCCTTAGCCCTTGGGAGAAGAAGCCATTGGCGGTCAAAACTGACCACAGGAAGGGGTCCCTCTACACCACAGTCACACCTACGGAAATGTTGCTCACGTTGGAGTAGTTGCTCAAGTACCCACAGGAATATACTTGTCTTACGGAACTCAGACATGAATAGTAATCGACACTGTGGAAGGAAAGAGTCTTGTTGATAGAAGACATCTCTCAGTATGAAGAGCAGAGAAAAGATAAGGTAATGGGGGCAGAAAATAAGACAAAATCATTATAATTCCAAGTAATACAAATTAAATTAAAAGCAATGCATCATAAATTAAATATATATTCTAATGTCTTTAGGACAACTGTTGCTTATGCTCACAGAATCTGAATGCCTTATTTCTAGCTAGAGTGATTTATAAAAAGGCAGAATAGGGGCTACAAAATGGATCAGGGGTTCGAACATTTGCCTGGAATGCAAAAGAACCTGAGTATGGATCCCAGATCCCATGTACAGAGGTTGTCAGAAATGGCTGCAGCCTGCACTTCAGGGCCTGGCACGAAGCTCATGAGGAAACCTCAGAGCAATGAAATAAGAAGGTTGATTGCAAAAGTCACCCTTGGTCCACCATAGAAAGACAAATTCAAGCACCCTCTTCTACACCTCCCTTCTCCCCTGCCACATACACAGAGACAAATAGGCAGACCATGGAGAAAAAAAAAAAAAAAGAGGCATAACACATGAATAGATTCAGGACAATTATTTTGTGACAGTGACTTGCTAGTCCAGAACTGACTTTTGAATGAGTGAATCAAGAAACCCTGTGTATATTCTGAATAAAGCAAGATCACACATTAGATCATGTTCCCAGGTCTCCTCTGTTTTCCATGCTCTCAGCTCCAGCTGCTCAGCTCTTGGTGACATTTATAGATTTGGGTTAAAGGGCAATGATGGTGCAAACTTTCCTTATGATCTCAAGCAGGGCACCTCATTTTATGAAGTAAAATTGATTCCTGTTACAGGATTTATTTTGTGAAATAATGTATTCTTGCTTGAAAATACAAAATTAGTGGAGTACCATTGTGTTTTTATTTCAAGCACATTCTTCACATAAAAAATGCACCGTGCAATCTCAAACATTGTACCTCAAAAAGAATAAGATGGGAAGAGTCAGAGAACAGGTCACAATATCTTTCAGAATATGCTTGAGTTAATTTTCAGAAAGTGAATCAAGAGCAGTTGTCCCTGTGAGCATCAGCCTACGCATTTCTGTGCTGATTTGCATCGGGGTCACTAGCAATGTTCCAGCTGCTCAAAGCATCTTTAAAGGCAGCTGTCAGAGGTCCAAGAAGCAGCCTCTAGTCCAGCTTTTCAAGATGCTGTCAGCCACTCTCCTGCTCTGGGTGCTGCTGCTCTGGGTTCCAGGTGAGAGATGCAGGGACGTGCTGGGAACATTCACTTGGACATCAGTCACTGTGTCCTAAGCCCCTGAGGACTTGGTTATTTGATTTATGGCATTTGTAGTTGGTTTTATGTCTTCCAGTTTCCTATTTTTTAGTTCTCAGAATGATGTCTGTGATTTTAAATTGTGGAATCTCATGAAATATTCTTGAATATTGAAATGGTTTCAGTGTGCCTGTGACAGCAGTTTGTGTGTTGTCATTCCAGGCTCCACAGGGGACATTGTGCTGACCCAGTCTCCAGCTTCCTTGGCTGTGGCTTTGGGACCGAGGGCCGCCATCTCCTGCAAGGCCAGCCAGAATGTCAATGACGTACTTGGCAATAGTTTTATGTATTGGTATCAGCTGAAGCCAGGACAGCCTCCCTGACTCCTGATCCATGAAGGATCCTATCGAGCATCTGGGGTCCCTGCCAGGTTCAGCGGCAGTGGGTCTGAAACAACTTTCACCCTCAGCATCCATCCTGTGGAGGCCGATGATGCTGCCACATATTACTGTCAGCAGAGTAAGGAGGATCCTCCCACAGTGCTCTAGGGCTGAACAAAAACCTCCTGGGCTTGCTGCTCATTGAAGCTGTTTCTCAATATCTATTCTTCACAGACATCTCAACCATGCATAACTAGAATTGGAAAAAAGTGTCCAAAGTACAAAACATATTTTTTAAAAAAATCAATAAAAATTTAATTTTAGAACAATTTTGACATACAACCAATAATACAATTTTCCTATGTAAAGTCTTTACAGATTTAAACCAAATGAGGTGGATGTGCTTATTTATTTTTATATAAATAATTAAATGGCCTCAATATTTATACATATTTTATATTTTTCTTAGTTAATTTACATTTTGATTTTCTAATCGTCAGTCCTCAGAATACCACTTCTCAGAAAGACATAAATTTCAACACCAGAAATTTCCTGGTTAGGTTCATTACATGAAATGGTGGAAACTGTCCTCATCACAAATGAAAATCTCTAACAAGTTTTTAGGGTATCCATGTCAACAACTGAGAATTAACAGTCTCAGAAATCATTTTCCAAAATAAAACTCTAAATATGATAATTCATTCAATGTTAAGAAATGATAGTAAAAAGATATTAAAAGTCTTAGTTTCCATGATTGAATTCTTATGTTTCTGTAAGAGCAGAAATCCTTACATGTATATAAAATAGCCTCGATTCTGAGTTGAGATGTTACAAGCAGATTTTCTTAGTCGCCAGTAGTATGATAGCATGTGTAATCAAAACGAGCATTTTTCATTTTTAAAAAATATTTAATTTGTTTTTTTCACAGGGCAGAGAGAAAGTAGAGAGAGCGAAAAAGAGAGATGATGATGATATTCACGAATGTCATTGTGCACAGGTAAATATCTGAGAATACCTCCTGGAAGTCAGTTTCCATCTCCTCCCATATGTGCTTTTGGGGATCACACTCAGGATGCAGACCTGGGAGCATGTGACTTCTCTCTTGAGTTGTCTTCCTAGTACCCAAGTGTACAGCTGAGCAGTCATATCCTGGCTCTTTTGATCATGTTGTATTTAAATACAACATGTATTGTTCATGTCCACTAACTCTCCTCCCAGTCACCTGAGTCTTCTCTGAACATGTTTCCTCTCAATTTCTTCAGGTCTTTTGCTTGTCAAATAAAGACCTGAGTCCAACAAGTGCAGCTGGTACATGCAGCTGAAGAACCTTCCAGTAAGGCATGGCCAGTCTACCAGTGCTTAAACCTCAAAAGAAAATGATTCTCCCTGGTCCTGCAGCCGTCAACTGCCAATAGTCGCTCAGCTAAAAACGTGTCTCCAGAGCTTTCCTCTCATCCAGGCTGGGATTTTTGACTGATTTAGTCTTGTGCAGGAAGACACAGCTGTTGTAAGCTCAGATATGTGTTGATTGTGCCATAAACGGAAGGCACATGTCAGAGCATCCTCCTCATCCTTCCTCTGGTACATTCCTTCTAACCTCTGACACAAGATGTTCTCCCAGCCTTGGGGCAGGGAGGGTGGTTGACACAGATGTTGACAGAGATCTGTGACTGAGCACTCTGCATTCATTTATTCTTATCCTTTGACCATTTATGAGCATCTGCATCAACCACTGTCAACTGAAAGAGAAGTTTCTCTGACCACAGTTGAAAACAACACAAATCTATGCAGACAAACACATATATTTGGAAGTCAGTTTGACATTATAATCATTTGACTAAAAAGAAATAGCAGATTCTGCACTAACATCTCTAACATCCCCAACCATAGTTCTTGACAAGTTTTTGACAGTAATCTGCCCTGTGGTGCATGACTCAAATCCAACAAGAAAGTGATTGATGGCTACATGGAGGAACTCAAAAGAAAGGAGATAGGGGATCATGCTTCAGTAGAGAGAAATAGGCCAAGGTCATGTATAATATGGAATTAGTGAGACATCTGGTGCAGCTCACTCTCACTTCCCTTCCTGATCACTTAGGACTGAATGAGTTTGATCTCACCAAAAATCAGTAAGGATATAGGGACTGGCAGATAGATGTTAATCATCTGGCAAATGGGACACTGACCCCTTCTCAAATTGCTGTGTCCTACTCCTATTCTTCCATCTACATTTTGAGTTTCCTCTTATTTTAAGATCTTCATTAAAACAGTCTTTTATCTTTGGTTAAGAGGTGACCTTCGATACCAATCAAAATGTAGCCAAGGGCAGTATAGGAAAAGCAAAATGGAAAACCATAAAAAAACATAATTCAGAATACCAAGACCCTACATTGTTCACCTGGAACCAGACCAGCCAAATCTCTCTCCATCCTAAAGTTCAGGGAACCTTGTGGAAGAGGGGGAAGCAAGATTGTTAGAGCCTAAAGATGGGGAAGACCAAGGATATGCAAGATACTCCACACAAGTTAGGGCTGCTGCAGGTAGGATTGGACTTTTCCTGTCCTGCAGAATGGCTGACATGTCAACGACCCCCCAAAGTCTAGCATGGATCACAGGGAAGAAGGCTCCAGGCAATATAAACTTTAGAGGGAGAGGATTAAAAGTCATAATAGACTTCACCATACTAATGGGGTGCCCAACAAGGGACACTAGACTATGCCACTGAGTCCTGAACCCTCTCTAGGGTTGAGGACTCAGAGGGAAGGTTGGCTTCCACATAAATGGATGCTCCAGGGGATGGGAGGGAGAAGTAGGGAGGAAAAAAAGGAGGGGGTGAGAGGAAAATGAATGAGAAGGGGGAAGAGAGTGCAATGGGGGACAAATGGGAGGGGGAAAGTAGAAGACAGGGGTATCTATTGAGCTTGCATGATTAGCAAAAAGATTAAATGTGGGGAAAAACACCAAGGCACTCTTCAAAGCAAAAGAAATCCAGCTTTTCCCTGGATCATTTCCAGTGATAAGTCTTGCACTGTGGCTCTAATTCTTAACTGTTGTGAAAAGTGCAGCATTAAATATGTAGGTGTGAAAGTTTTCCTGTGGTCTACTGACATGGACTCATTGAATACCCAGGGGTGGACCATGCTGGGTGGATCAGGCTGGCCTAGAACTTGCTCTGCATTGCAGTCTGCCCATGCTGGTGACCATCTCCCTCCTGAGTTGTGGATGCTGCAAGTTAACATCTGGGCTCCAATTATATTTTTCTCTTTCCCATGCTTTTCATATAATATTAAATTTACATTTTTCATTTATATTTGATAGTTCTGATGTTTGCATATAATCTGTGATCTCTGAACCTTCCATAATCTTTTTTATTCACGGTGAAGAGTTTTTTTTTATTTTAGATGCTGTGATTCACTGACATTGTGGCATATTTTCTTCTAAAATTTTTTAGTACATGTTCATGAGGATATGGGATGGTCTGTCATCTTTCAGAGAGGTTTTCACTTGTGTAAAGTGAAACTGTCTAAACATATTCACAGGATTGTGACTTTTTTTATTCAATTGTACATATGTGTATATGTATGTGTAGAACCACAGGAGAATTCAGGAACCACCATGGACCTCCTCCACCTCCTTCTTGTTTACTCTGCCCCGGGATTCACAGGCTCCGCCCTACCAGGACCAGAAGCGCAGTCCGCCCCCGCTTCCGCCTGGCATCTATACGTAGGGTCTAGGATCCGAACTCAGGACCTTCCGCCTGCAAGGCAGAGGCTTAACCCTCAGCCACCTCTCCAGCCCCAGATTGTGACTTTTACTCCCTTCTACCTGGGTCAGGTAGAAGGCTCACTGGTGAAAGGTACTTGCCACCAAGTCAAACAATCCTGACTTAACCTTGAATGAACAAGGTGGAGAGAATAGACCAAAACAAGTTGTCAATTATATTCTGACCTCCCCACATGTGCTGTAACCCACGCCCAATTGCTTTGGCATCTGTATATGCACAGAGATCAGAATAATCAGTGTTAAAAGACCTCTCTTTGCTGGAGAAATTTTAATTCAATCTGGGAAATCATTAATAGGACAAATCATGAAGAAATTGGTTTTGAAACATTTTTGTGATTCATAAAATTTTATAACTCATTAAAAATAAAATAAGTTTGACATACTTTTGAAATAAGTATACTTATTTGTTTCACAAATGTGATTAAACCTGACTTAATATTTGATGTTACAGTTTATAAAGCAATTTCAACATGTTTCGGTTTGCGTGGATATTGTGATGTTATAATTACGAATACTGAGACTGCGTATTTGTAAACACATAACACAAATTTCAAGAGAATCTTTAGTGGATGTGAGAAAGTGTGGGAATGCTGCCTTAATCTCTAGTCAAAACTGCTTTAACTGCTTGTCATGAAACTCAAGACAGCAACTGAGAGAGCATCTTTCAAATCACACCTTGAAGCACAATGCAGCCCAAAAACATTTGATTCATGATGAAGAGTAATGGAAATAATCTAAAGAATGTTTTCAATGAGAAAATATCATTGTGTCTATCGTCAAAACACTGCAGTTCGTAGCTCACAATATTCTCAAACCTGAACTGTGGCTCAGATCATGACTTTGGTTTTGTTCTTGTAACTCATTGCCCTTGGATTGGAATTCTCTTTTGAAATGTGGCAGAGTCACCAGTGGACACACAGTTGAAGGTAATAATTGTGCTGCATGTTCTCCCTGAATACATCAGTAGCAGAGAATTCAGCAAATCCTACTGTCATTGCCACCCATGTATGAGTCCTGGAAAGCACATTCCCGTGCAAACCCAGTGCACCATCAAGATGCTTCGAGTGTTCAGCTGCATTATTCTGACTTACAGAGAGGGAGATTTCTCAGCCCTTGTCTTTGTCTTCCAGTTCGTCCATTCTTTCCATACCCACATCTTCTGCAGTGATCTCTGACCCTTATTTGGGATGGGATAGATGCGTTGTTCAGGATGGAGTGCTGAGCTGTTATTGTCACCATCTCTTGAACCCAGGAATCCTGTGTTTGTCACTCTTTGTTGGAAAGAGGATATCTTCTGATGAAGATTGGCAGTAGATTTGTTTCTATGTAAGAAAAAAATCAGTGTTTGGAATGAGATTGACACTGTGTCAGTTTACTAGGAAATAGATTTAAATTAATTTTTGGGTCTGAGACTTCCACATAATATATTTTGAGTGGGTTTTCAGAACCAGCATGAATGATTTCCCTACTAAATAAATTAACTCCCAGCTGCTATTTCCCAGAGAATTATTTCCATGCAATAATCTTTTATCCACAGAACACTTTCAATGTATGGAAATTTTCCCAGTCACTTAAAAACAGCATCAGACTGTGTGAAGACTGTGTCATGTGACTTTCACTCATAGGCTTATATTGTCATTTTAATGATTCACTTGTCAATTTTTCTGTGTGTGTACATGTTCATATGTGTGTGCTGTGTGTTTTTGCATGGTGTCTGTGCCCATATGCACATGCAATGATCAGAGGCTGGTCTAGGAATCATCCTGGATCGCTCTTGTGTATTAGTTTGAGAAAAGTCTCTAAACAATCCTAATGTGCACAGAGAGGACCAGTCTGCCTAGCCAACTTGCTCTTGGCATTTCCAGTCTCCTTCTGTGGGTTAATTTACAGGTGGCTGCACAACCACAAGGATTTGAATTGGGAATGAGGATCTGAAGTTCAGTCCCCTTGTAAGGACTTGGGTGCTGACATTGTGACAAATGACTGTGCCATCTCTCCAACCTCCTAATTTCTTATTGGGTACAACTTCCATTTGTTGAAGCTCTATAAAATCCCTCTATAGTTGATAATAAACATTGGCCTAGGCTGAATTTGGATTTGATGTTTTGGTTAAGAGTATATATGAAAGTGTCTCATGGGTGGCTAACAACTGTCTTCTCTTCTTTCATTTCCCCTTTTTTTGTTGGTTAATTAGAAAGGGTACCACTGCACATTGCATAGGATGGATTTGAACTCCTGTCTCTTCCACTTGTGTTTGAATTCAAAATGCGCCAATGTTCAACAGTGTTTCACTTTGTGACTGTCTGGCACTGCAGGTACTGTGAATTCCAGAAGCCTGATTTTGTACAGCCTCAACATTGCAGCCACACACTCTCCATCTTACCTTTTTCTCAGTTAGACTGCAGTGTCTCTCCTCTTGCCAAGGCAGAAATGCAACCAAGGATCCCTTAATATTTGACTCAGTTCAGATGCAGATTTAGGCTCCTGTCCAGTTTACAGTACTGGCTCCTCATATATAATATTTTATTGTTTGATTATCCTAATGTTCTGCAAAAAAGGAGCTGTGTTTAGTGACTTGAAACTGTTGCACATACAATGTAGGTAGGGAATGTTTAGATCCTCTGCCCTGCATTAAGGGGCTGCAGTGATGTTATTGCTGAGAATACTTCCTCATCTGGAGATTAAAGATTCTTCTTCCTTCATTCTGCTTGTTTGCAATGTTATTTTCTTTATGATCCTGATGATGAGTCCCAGATATTATTAAGATACTTCCTGTAGGACAGGCAAGTCATCTGTAGGCCACTGAAACTTCCCAGATATATGAGATAGTAGGCAAAAAAATCAAAGAGAATCCAGAGCAGAGACAGAATTCAGGTTTTCTCTGTCACTGCTTTTGACAATTGAACTATAATATGTCCTCATTAGTACATGTTAGTTTCACACTTCTAAAAATCTGTTGAGTGACTTGCACTTGGGTGTCCATGTGTTTCTTAAGAATTGCAAAGGGTTCAGCTATTGTTCACTTGAACAGATTTTCCATGCAATGCTCCTTCTTGAACAATTACAGTGCAAACATAAATTCCTCTTTCCCAACTGGCTTATTTCATCTGGCCAGTATTCCTGCTGAGCACAGCAACACAATTCAATGTACTTGAAAGGCTGAGGAAGACAGCTTATTTGTGTGCTGAAGTTCAAAGCCACAGGAGAAAATATATTTCTGTAGAGATACATTGAAGAGATAAAAATGAATGATCAAGGGGCTGGAGAGGTGGCTCAGGGGTTAAGCCTCCGCCTTGCAGGCGGAAGGTCCTGAGTTTTGACCCCAGATCCTACGTATAGGCGCCAGGCGGAAGCGGGGGCGGACTGCGCTTCTGGTCCTGGTAGGGCGGAGCCTGTGAGAAGGAGATGGAGGCGTCCATGGTGGTTCGCGAATTCGTCCTGGGTTCTACACATACACAGACATATACACAGACACACACACAGACATACACACACGCGCACACATACACACACACATGCACACAGTTGAATAAATAATAATAATAAAAAAATTAAAAATAAATGATCAAACCTTATCCTCACTCTTGGATATTTCTTTTGGTATCAACTCTTCTCTATACTTTATTTTCTTTACTTCACTTACTTTTTGTACTTTCACCTAAGTTATGTGGCATATATACACATGTATAAACTTATATATGTATGTATACACACAATCACATGCATGTCTATAGATGGTTTTAGGTATATACCTCTAAGGAGCTGTTAATAATCTTAATGGTTAAAAGATGACAAAACAAGGGCTAGAGAGGTGGCTCAGGGGTTAAGCCTCCACCTTGCAGGCAAAAGGTCCTGAGTTCGGATGCCAGATCCCACGTATAGACACTGGGCGAAAGTGGGGGCGGCCTGCGCTTCTGGTCCTGGTAGGGCGGAGCCTGTGAATCCCGGGGCAGAAGGAGGTGGAGGCGTCCATGGTGGTTCCCGATTCGTCCGTGGTTCTACACATACACATACACACACACACATACAAACACACACACACACACACACAGACACACACGCACACGCGCCGTGTGTGCGCACATACACATGCACATGTGCACAGTTGAATGAATAATAATAATAATAATAATAAATTTTAAAAAAAGATGACAAAAGAGACTATTGACACTGCACCTGATTGCCTCCCAAAACTGAAGAGTAACACACTACTACTTAAGACAATTTGCACTTTGGTCATACGATACGAAGACAAAAATTCAGAAAGTGACCCCAAAATTAAATTTCAAGCTCGTTGACATACAACTAAAAGGTAATAAGCAAGCCCTCTAAGGTGAAAAGCCAACAGACTGGCCCAAGGAGGAAACCTGTGAAGGTCAGCATGGTCCAGATGGAGAAGATGATGTTTCAGGCAAAAGATTGGCATGAGTGTTATGGGATTATGTGATCATATTATAATTGAATTTAAGGGCTGTTCATCCTGAGGAAACTCGTGCCTGGCCACTGTAAGTGTGGCTAAGAGCTCTTGACTGTCCAGGCTGTGGAGGAGAACCCATAACTCCTTGCCAAGCAGACATGATAATGGTCTGACCTAATGTCACCTTCTGACCATTAGGTCCATAGACCCCTGCGGTTCTTGTCCTGCATCCACAAGGCCTTCTGTCCAATGAAATCATACAACACAGATACATAAGAGATCTGAGGGTCAAAAGTGAGTGACTGACAAATATTTGAACACCAAAAGAAGACCCTGACTGCCCCTTTGCTGTACCTGCCTTTACATGACAGAGGAGGGAACAGAGAAGTGAGGGGAAGAGAACTGCAGTCAGTGCCCTCTGGACATGAACAAGCACAGCCATGTAACCAAGCTTACTGTGCAAGACCTATTCAAGGCTGGGTCAATTCCATATACAATGAATGAGGGAGAACTTCCGGCGGCCCTAGTTTCCTGGGAGAAGAAGGCATTGTGGTCAAAGCTGAACACAGGAAGGGGTCCCTTCTCGACCATTGGCACACCTACTGAAATAATACTCGCAATGGAACAGTTGCTCAAATAAACACAGGAATATACTTGTCTCATGGAACTCAGAGAGACACATGGACAGGAATAGACATTGTGGAAGGAAAGAACCTTGTTGATAGAAGACATCTCTCAGAGTGGAGAGCAGGGAACAGATAAAGTAATGGTGGGAAGAAAATAAAACAAAATCATTATAATTCCAAGTGATACAAATTAAATTAAAAACTTTGTATCATAAACTATATAAATATTCTAATGTATTTAGGACAACTGTTGTTTATGATCAGAGAACCTGAGTCCCTCATTTCTAGCTACAAGTAATTTGATAAAAGGCAGAGTAGAGGCTAGGAAATGGATCAGGGCTTAGAACATTTGGCTGGAAAGCAAAAGAATCTAAATATGGATCCAAGATCTCACGTATAAAGGTTGTGAGAAATGGCTGCAGCCTACACTTCTGGCCCTGGAAGAAAGATCATGAGAAACCCCAGAGACAGACATATTCATTACCCTCTTCTACACCCACCCCCAACACACACGCAAAACCACACACTCATACCCACAGAGAAAAACAAGAGGCATAACACACGACTAATTCCAGGATAGCAATCCTTATGTGACGGTGGCACACTATTCCAGCATTGACTTTTAAATAGGTAAATCAAGAGCTCTTGTATTTATTCTGGATGAAGAAAGTTCACAAATTAGGTTATGTTCCCAGACCTCATCTGCTTTCCATGCTCTCATCTCTAGCTGCTTAGTTCTTGGTGACATTTATAGATTTGGGTTAAGGAACAGTAGTGGTGCTAACTTTCCTCATGAGCCCAACCAGGATATCTCTTCTTATCAAATAAAATTGATTCCCTTATCATGATTCATTCTGTGAATTAATGTATTCTTGTTTGAAAATACAAAATTATTGGAGCATCATTGTCTTTTTTTAAAAAAAAAAGCATATTTTCCCATGAAACATGCATAGTGCAATCTCCAACATGGTTCCTTAAAAGTAAAAAGATGGGAAGAATCAGAGGAACAAGTCGTGACATTCTTCAGAATATGCTCGAGCTAATTCCAATAAAGTGAATGAAGAGCAGGTGTCCCTTTGAGCACCAGCTTACGCTTTTCTGGGATGATTTGCATCTGGGTCATTAGCAATGTTCCAGCTGCTCAAAGCATCTTTAAAGGCAGCTGTCAGGGTTCCAAGAAACAGCCGCTAGTCCAGCTTTACAAGATGGTGTCAGTCACTCTCCTGCTCTGGGTGCTGCTGCTCTGGGTTCCAGGCGGGAGATGCAGGGATGTGTTGGCAACATCAATTGTGGACGTCAATCACTGTGTCCTAAGCCCCTGAGCACTTGGACATTTGAGTTATGACATTTATAGCTGGTTTTATGTTTCCTAGTTTCCTCTTATTTGTTAGTTATCAGAATGATGTCTATGATTAAATTGTGGAATCTCATGAAATATTCTTGAATATTGAAATGGTTTCAGTTTGTCTGTGACAGCAGTGTGTGTGTTTGTCATTCCAGGCTCCACAGGGGACATTGTGCTGACCCAGTCTCCAGCTTCCTTGGCTGTGGCTCTGGGACACAAGGCCACCATCTCTTACAAGGCCAGTGAGAGTGTTAATTGCTATGGCAATGAACACATGCACTGGTATCAGCAGAAGCCAGGACAGCCTCCCAGACTCCTGAGTCCACTGGGGATTCAGTAGAGTACCTGGGGTTGCTCCCAGGTTCAGTGGCATTTCATCTGGGTCAGCTTTCACACTCAGGATCCATCCTGTGGAGGCTGATAATGCTGCTACATATTACTGTCAGCAGAGGAAGGAGCTTCCTCCCACAGTGCTCTGGGGATGAACAAAAACCTCCTGGACTTGCTGCTCACTGAGGCTTAGCTTCTCAATGAATCTTCATCACAAACCGCTCAACCATGGATAATTAGAATTGAAAAAATGTGTCCAAAGTATAAAACACATTTTTTAATAAAATGTCAAAAAAAATTTATTTTAGAGCAATTTTTGACATACAACCAGTTATAACATTTTCCTATGTAAAGTCTTTACAATTTGGCACCAAATGAGATGAATGTGCTTATTTATTTTTTTCATGAATAATTAAATACCATGAATATTTGTACATTTTTTATATTTTTGAGGTAATTTACATTTTGATTTTGTAATCCACAATCATCATAATACCGCCTCTCAGATACACAAAATGTTAAATATCAGAAACTTCCCAGTTAATCATTTCACGAAATTGTGGAATATGTCCTAATCACAAATGAAAATCTTTAAACAAGTTTTTAGGCTATTCATGGCAACAACAAATTATCAGTCTCAGTAATTATTTTCCACACTAAAACCCTAGTTACGATAATTTATTACATGTTAGGAAATGATAGTAAGATGATATTAAAAGGCTTAGTTTCTAGAATTGAACTCTTATAGTCCTGTTAGAGCAGAAATCTTTATATGTACAGTGGAAAATCCGTTGTTCATTACATAAAATAGTGTCAATTATGAGTTGAGATGATACAGGCAGAGTTACTTTGCCACCAGTGTTAAGATAGCATGTGTAATCAAAATCAGAATTTTTTCATTTTTTAAAAAATATTTAATTCATTTATTACAGAGGGCAGAGAGAGAGAGACAGAAGAGAGAGAGAGAGACAGAGAGAGAGAGAAAGAGATCATGCTCATGAATGTCATGGTGAACAGGTAAATATTTGAAAACACCTCCTAGACATCAGTAAACATCTCCCATATGTGCTTTTGGGGGTCACACTCAGGACTTGGACCTGGGAGCATGTGGCTTCCTGGCTGTACCGTTTTCCCAGTGCCAAAATGTGTAGTTTAGAAGTCATATCATGGATCTTTTGAAAATAATGTGTATAAACATAACATGTCTTGATTATGTCCGCTAAACCTCCCCCAATCAACTAACCCATCACTGAACACATTTCCTGTCAACTTGTTGATGAACTGAGTCCAACAAGTGCAGCTAATACATGCCTGGCTTTAGAACCCTCCAGTGAGGCATGGCCAATCTATCAGTGCTTTTACCTCTAAAAAAAAATGATTCTCCCTGGTCCTGCAGCCATCAACTGTCTATAGTTGCTCAGCTAAAGGTATGTTTCTGGAGCTTATCTCACATCCCGGCTGGGAGTTTTGACTTGTTCAGTCTTTGCAGGAAGCCGCAGCTGTTGTAAGTTCAGATGTGTGTTGATTGTGCCATAAACAGAAGGTACATGTCAGAGGATCCTCCTCATCCTCCCCCTGGTGCCTTCTTTCTAACCTCTGACCCAAGATGTTCTCCCAGCCTTGGGGCAGGGGAGGGTGGTTGACACAGATGTTGACAGAGATCTATGTTTGAGCACTCTGCATTCATCTAGTCTTATCCTTTGACCATTTACGAGCACCTTCATCAACCACTGTCAACTGAAAGAGGAGTTTCTCTGACCACAGTTGAGAGAAACACACATCCATACAGACAAACACACATATTTGGAAGTGAGTTTGATGTTGTAACTATATGACTAAACAAAAACAGCAGATTCTCCACTAGCATCTCTAACATCCCCAACTAGTTTCTTGAAAAATTTTTGGCACAGTTCCTCCTCTGTGTAGCTGAACTCCAAAAAGAAAGTGATTGATGAGCCATATGTAGTCACATCACCATTGTACAAGTGGCCACATCTTTCTTGTTAGGTGCTATTTTGGGCAAGACCATTGAAGTTTGCATATCATTCTCTGGCATTGTGAAAAGGACTTTCTTAAATAGAAAATTCTTTTTTTTATAACATTTTTATTATTATTTCTGCTCATACAAACTTAATAGGTAGACCAGTTCCCTCCTCCCTCCTCCTCCCCCCGAATCCCCTGCTCCCCCTCCCTCCCTCCCCATCTCCCAGTACCTCCCCCCCCCCAATTCCCAGAGAGTCCTTTATTGTGTATGCCTAACTCTCCTCTTGGTCCTCCTTTCCGATGACGTAAAAGGACCCAGTGGCATTTCCCTGAACCCTTTCTCGTGTTCCCCTTAAGCATAGGAACACTACTGTGGCCATCAATCCCTTGCCTCCAAGGATCTTGGTGCTTTTAGCCGATGTTAGACTTTGTGAGGTCAATAGTGTGACGGACATGGCGCAGGGCATGCAAAGTCCTATTATGATTGCTTCAGCCCTATCTAGTGTGGAGACTCTTCAAATCATTGCTCCCCGCATCCTTTTGCTCTTACAATCTTACCGCCCTCTTCCACAGATGTCCCTGAGCTTCAGGATGGGGGGAGATTAGGCTGGCTTAGTTCTATGTGGATGATATAGAATCTCTGAAGTTCTGGATTGTGGTTTGTTGATTTTCTTTTGCAGTTTTGCTGCACCTGCAATGTCCTTCACTTCATCCTGATGGGCACTGTATGTAACCCCCTGGTCAGAGAGAAAAAACTGTTAAACTGGAGGCTTGTTATAATAGCACATTCAAGGGTAGATGTAATAAAAGCAGGAAACCTCGGTGAGGGAGGGATCAGTCACCCATTTGCAAAATGATCTCTTTTCATCTGCCACACTATATGCCCTCCCCTTCTGGTGAGATCATACCCCCTCAGTTGTACATGATCAGGAACGAACGTCTGTGAACTTAATCAGGTGTCATATTACTTACTTGCATTCCTCGGAGGTCGATTTTCTCTGCTGTAGCATGGTCCTCTCTCTCCTTGTGTCTGGTGTGGCTCTCCAACCCCATCCCTCTTGTTCACAATCCTTGCAATTACCATATTACATAGATTTACCCTTGAGTGTCTCAATGTGGGCTGGGTGAGTTTGGTACTAGGAGCCACCTATTAGGGAGTACATATGGCGCTTAACTTTCTGGGATTGGGATACTTCACTTATTATAATTGTTTCTAATGACACCCATTTCCCAGCAAATTCCAGTAATTCATCATTTTTGATGGCTGAGCAATACTCCATTGTATAGATGTACCACTGTTTCCTTATCCACTCGTCAACTGTTGGACATTTGGGTTGATTCCATGACTTGGCTATTGTAAACAGTGCTGCTATGAACATAGTCGTGCTGGTGCTATCGAAGCGAACCTCTGCTGCATGGGGGGTTATTCCCAAAAGTGGAATAGCAGGGTCATATGGCATTTCAATCTTTAATTTCTTTAAGAATCTCCAGACAGCTCGCCAGAATGACTGTATGAGTCTGCATTCCAACCAGCAATGTAGCAGAGATCCCCTCTCTCCACATCCTCTCCAGCACTTGTTGTTGTTTGTATTGTGGATTTTTGCCATCCTGACCGGGGTGAGATGATATCTCAGGGAAGTTTTGATTTGCATTTCCCTGATGGCTAAGGATGTGGAGCATTTTTTATGATATTTGTTAGACATTTTAATTTCATCTCTGGTAAAATTTCTTTTAAGTTCCAGGGCCCATTTTTTACTTGGGCCATTGGTTTCCTTGGTGTTTAATTTTCTAAGTTCTTTGTGAACTCTGGACAGTAGAGCTCTATCAGGTATGTGGTTAGTGAAGATTTTCTCCCATTCTGTGGGTTGCCTTTGAGCTTGTGTGATAATCTCTGTATCTAAACAGAAGCTCTTTAATTTCACAAGATCCCAACTGTTGAGAGTTGGTAGCAGTGACTGCCATTGGATGTCTGTTTAGGAAATGTTGGCCTAGCCCAATCAGCTTGAGGGAGTTCCCTATCCTTTCAACAATGGTTTTTATAGTCTCTGGCCTGATATCAAGGTCCTTGATCCATTTGGAATTAAGTCTTGTACATGGTGACATGTACGGGTCCAGCTTTAATCTTCTGCATGTGGAGATCCAGTTTTGCCAGCACCATTGGTTGAAGATGCTGTTCTTTTTCCATTGGATTCTTTGGGCCCCTTTGTCAAAGATCAAATGGCTGTATTTTTGTGGGCTTATATCTGGGTCCTCATCTCTTATCCATTGATCTGTGTGTCTATTTTGGAGCCAGTACCAGGCTGTTTTTATAACTATGGATTTGTAGTACAGACTAAGGTTTGGTATGGTAATACCTCCAGCAGTGTTTTTGTTACTCAGGATTGTCTTTGCTATCCTGGGTCTTTTGTGCCTCCATATGAACTTTGAAATTGTTTGGTCAACTTCTTTAAAGAATTGCGTTGGGATTTTAATTGGTATAGCATTGAATCTGTATATTGCCTTAGGTAGGATGGTCATTTTTATGATGTTGATTCTGCCAATCCAGGAGCATGGGAGGTCTTTCCACCTTCTGATATTTTCAGCAATTTCTTTCTTTAGGGTTTTAAAGTTTTCATTGTAAAGGTCTTTTACCTCCCTGGTTAGGTTTATACCAAGGTATTTCATTTTTTTAGGGGCTATAGTAAATGGGATGTTTTCTCCCAAGGCTTTTTCACTTCTTTCATTCTGGGCATATAGGAAGGCCTCTGATTTTTGCACATTTATTTTGTATCCTGCCACCCTGCTGAACTTCTCAATTAGTTCCAGGAGCTTCTTGGTGGAGTTTTTGGGATCCCTCAGGTATAAGATCATGTCATCTGCAAAGAGGGATAGCTTGACTTCTTCCTTGCCAATTTGAATCCCTCTTATGTCCCTTTCTTGTCTTATGGCTTCAGCTAAGAATTCAAATACAATATTGAATAGAAGTGGTGAGTGTACAGCCTTGTCTAGTTCCTGATCGAAGTGGGAATGCTTCCAATTGTTCCCCATTGAGCATAATCCTTGCTGTGGGCTTGTTGTATACAGCTTTTATTATACTGATAAAGGTTCCTTCCATTCCTACTGTCTCTAGCGTTTTGATTGTAAAAGGCTGTTGGATCTTGTGAAAGGCTTTTTCTGCGTCTATCGAGAGTATCATGTGGTCTTGGACTTTGGACTGGTTTACATGATGAATTACATTTATTGATTTTCGTATGTTGAACCAACCTTGCGTTCCGGGGATGAAGCCTATTTGGTCCCTGTGAATGATCTTTTTGATATGTTTTTGAATCTGATTTGCTAAGACTTTTTTGAGAATCTTTGCATCTGTGTTCATCAGGGAGAAAGGCCTATAGTTTTCTTTTTTTTATTATTATTTATTCAATTGTGCATGTGTGTGTATGTATGTACGCGCATGTGTGTATGTGTGTGTGTAGAATCACGGACGAATCGGGAACCACCATGGACGCCTGCACCTCCTTCTGCCCCGAGATTCACAGGTTCTGCCCTACCAGTACCAGAAACGCAGGCCGCCCCCGCCTCCACCTGGCGTCTATACGTGGGATCTGGTATCCAAACTCAGGACCTTCTGCCAGCAAGGCAGAGGCTTAACCCCTGAGCCACCTCTCCAGCCCTATAGTTTTCTTTTTTAAGTGAATCTTTTTTAGGTTTTGGCATTAAGACGATATTAGCTTCATAGAAGGAATTTGGTAGTGTTCCTTCCTATGCTATTTGATGGAACAGTTTAAGGAGTATTGGTGTTATTGACTCCTTAAATGTCTGGTAGAATTCTGTGATGAATCCATCTGATCCAGGACATTTTTTTGGTGGGAAGATTCGAGATTACTTCCTCAATTTCCTTATATGTTATAGGGCCATTTAAGTAATTCACAACTTCCTGATCCAATTTAGGTAAGATGTGTTTACTTAGAAATTCATCCATCTCTTGTGTGTTGTCAAACTTCACTGAGTATAAGTTTTTGAAATATGATGTTATAATTCTCTGGATTTCTTGGGTATCAGTAATGATTTCTCCATGTTCATTTCTAATTTTGTTAATTTGGGTTTTCTCTCTCTTGCTTTTGGTTAGTTTAGCTATGGGTGTATCTATCTTATTGATTTTTTCAAAGAACCAGCTTTTTGACTGGTCGATTTTTTCTATCGTTTTCTTAATCTCGATTTCAGATATTTCTCCCCTTATTTTGCTAATCTCCTCTCTTCTACTACTTTTGGGATCAGATTGCTCTAGTTTCTCTAAAGCCTTAAGCTGCATCGTTAAGTTATTTATTTCTGATGTTTCCATTTTTTTGATGTAGGCATTAAGAGCTATGAACTTACCTCTTAGGACAGCTTTCATTGTGTCCCAGAGATTTTGGTAAGTTGTATTTTCATTATCGTTCACTTTCAGGAAATCTTGAATTTCCTTTTTAATTTCTTACTGAATCCAGTTCTCATTCAGCATCATATTGTTAAGTTTCCAGGAGTTAGTGTATTTTCTCTTGTTTGTTGTGTTGTGGATGTCCAGCTTTAGGCCGTGGTGGTCTGATAGGGCACAGGTTAGAATTTCAACTTTTTTGTGTATGTGTAGATTCGTTTTGTGGCCCAATATGCGATCTATTTTGGAAAAAGTTCCGTGTGCTGCTGAGAAAAATGTGTATTCTTTTGTGCGTGTGTGAAAAGTTCGATAGAGATCTGTAAGGTCCATTTCTTTAAGGGTTTGATTAAGTTCCAAAGTGTCTCTGTTAAGCTTTTGACCTGTTGATCTATCCCATGATGAGAGGGTGGTGTTGAAGTCCCCAAGGATTATCGTTTGGGGGTTGATTTCTTGCTTTAGGCGCTGTAGGGTTTTCTTAATGAATGTGGAGGGGCCCGTATTGGGTGCATAAATGTTCAGGATTGTGAAGTCTTCCTGGTGAATTGTACCTGTGACTAAAATGTAGTATCCATCTGTGTCTCTTATGATTTTCTTTGGTTTGAAGTTCACTTTGTCCCACAGCATAATGGCTACCCCTGCCTATTTCCTGGTTCCATTAGCTTGCAAGATTTTGGACCAGCCTTTCATTCTTAGGATGTGCCTATCTTTTGTGGTGAGATGAGTTTCCTGAAGGCAGCAGATTGTTGGACTGTGGTTTTTAATCCAAGTTTTTAATCTGTGTCTCTTAATCGGCGAATTAATACCATTGACATTTAATGTTATAATGGAGAAATTATTTTTAATTCTGGACTTTTTTATGTTTAGTAGATTTTGTAAACATGTTGTTTGATATTTATATTTTGGTGGTATTATACTTCCCTTCTGTCCTCCTGGATACGCTTGTTCTTTTCTTCAAGCTTGAGAATCATTTCTAGGATTTTTTGCAGGCCTGGTTAGGTAGACATGTATCCCTCCAAGTTGTCTTTGTGCTGGAAAACTTTTCTTTCTCCCTCAATCATGACAGATAGTTTTGCCGGGTATATCAGTCTGCATTGGCATTTTTGCTCATTTAATACTTGAAGTATGTCTCTCCAAGCTCTTCTTGCTTTTACTGTTTCCATTGAGTAGTCATTTGTTATTCTAATAGGTTTACCTTTAAAAGTGACTTGCTTTTTTTCTCTTGAAGCTCTCGGCACCTTTTCTTTGTCTTGAATGTGGAGTGTTTTGACTATTATTTGCCGTGGCAATTTTCTGTTTTGGTCATATCTGTTTGGAGTGCGAAATGCCTCTTGTATTTGGATAGGCCTCTCATTCTTTAATTGTGGGAAGTTTTCTTTTATGATGAATTGAAATATTTCCTCCGGTGTGGTATTTTGGGATTCTTGTTCTGGTATTCCATTGAATGCGCATGTTAGGCTTCTTCAGGGTGTCCCATATCTCTTCAATGTTCCTCTCCAGTATCTTTTTGGCTTTAACAATCTCTTCCATTGAGCTGGTTAATTCTCCCACTTTGTCTTCAAGATCTGAAATTCTATTTTCTGCCTCATTTGTTCTGCTAATAAGACTCTCTGTTGAGTTTTGGGTTGAAGATAACTTGTCTTTTAGTTCAATTTTAAACTCTGCCTGAGACTGTTTTAATTGCTCTATACCTATTTTTGTTTCTTGAACTATTTTTCTCAACTCCTCCAAGTGCCTGTTGTGTTCCTGTTCAAAGTGGTTGATACGGTTGTTTAACTCTTCTCGGATTTCCTCTTTCATAGTATTAATCATGGTAAGGATCATACTCTGAAAATCGTTATGTTGGGTCTGGCTTTCATGGCTATTTTCTGTGGATTTGTTCTGGTCGGAATCCCTCATTATGGGATTGATTCTTTCGGCAGGAGATTGGTCTTCTTGGGTTTTGTTTCTCGTGGATCTGCACTTTGACTTGTACATTGTTGCTTTGTTTTTTAGGACCTTTCAGTTTCTGTGTTTTTCACTGAATCCACGTAGTTAGTATTGTTACACTTGCCAGTTATTACTAGTGCTTGCCTTGGATTGGGTATGTTTGTGTATTGTTATTATTATATCCTAGATGAGGCTACTAGGCTGTTAGTACGTCAGTTAAGTCAGGTTACGATACCAGGGGGTGAATATTAGTTTGGTAGTGCACTTTTATGATTTAGTTTCTTGATGAAATGTGGGGGTGAGTGGTGTACTCACTGGAGTTGTATGTTGTGGGGTGGCTGTATGAGAAAGTTGATCTACAGCATTGATACTTTAAAGGATCAGTAAGGTGAAAAGAAAAAGTTTACTTATCTTTGGTCTGGATGAGAAGAAACTCGCCCACGTGATATAATGATTGTAGTGGAGTCCAGATGTATGGCCTGTGCTCCCTTTGCTCCTTAGAATTTTGCTTGAGCTTCCTTTGGGCTCTATTGTATTCGGAGGAGCAGTGTGTCTTCCGTGGACCACGTGCGTAGGTCCCCAGTGGGCCAGAGGGTCTGATGTTGATGGCAGAGTTCTTCACCTGCGATCTGGGAAGGTGGGCACGGAGAGGGGCAGGGCCCGGGGCAAAGCCGGTTGGGCAGCGAGGTGCTGCTGGCCCGGCGGCTCCCGGGTGGGGGGCGGGGCTGGGCTGGGCTCTTTTGCTCCCTGGCTCAATGGCAGAATTCTTCACCTGGGATCCAGGGGGGTGGCTAGGCATGTGGGGCGGGCGGTGCCCAGGCTAAGCTGCAGTCGGCCTGAGTGCTCGCAGCCGGGAAGCGTGGGGCTCCAGGGTGGGTGGGGGCTGGGCTGGTCTCTCTCTCTCTCTCTCTCTCTCTCACCTTGGGCGGGGGCGGAGGGGCTGGGGTCGTCCGGGCCGGGGGCGCAGGCCAAGCCGCAGTCGGCCTGGGTGCTCGCTGTAGGGACGGGTGGGGCTCCGGGGTCTTAAATAGAAAATTCTTAAAGTGATCAGTGTTTGTTGTTGCATTCTATAACTTTAATAGTTTAATGATTTCCTTAGTTAATAAAATCTCACTCAACAGCTTGACAGAATGAACCTTTGTGACATTTGAGTTGCAGATGCACATTTGTAAACTTGACAAGATTAAATTCCAAGCTCAATGCACATAAAATGGTATTGTACTTGTTTCCTGCCGATCCACACTAAATTTACACAAGCTCAATAACTTGCATTTAGTCACATTTATAAATCTGAATGGGGTATGGCTGGGTCCTCTAAGTGGATTCCCACTGGCACTAATGGGAAGATCTGAGCCTGAATTCAATCTGGAGCTCAAGGATTCTGCCTCTAGGACATTCGGTGCTGTCTGAGTCACATTCTTCAGCTCTCTGTAGCTGAGGATCCTAGATTTTGTGAACCATGTACCTCAGGCCCTTCTAAGTTTCCACATTATACTGAAATTACTCTGAAGCATAGCATGCTCCGATGTTTACCAGAAGAAAGAACCCACAGTGGAGAGGATCATCAGTTTCTACTTTAGGGCTCTGGCTTGATCCAGAAAGGTTCCTCCAGGTGAACGCCTCGCTGAATTGACTCAGGGTCCATGGATTTGGAATCCTCCTCACACCCACAACACTCTTTTGTTCTGCAGTTGTTTGTGGACTAGAAGCAAATTTCACATCTGCTCATACTGCCCAATCTCCTGATCACATAGCATGAACACCGGGTAGTAATTGTCTTTAGTCCACAATTTCTAGAGTAGTAACATTTATCTTGTTTACTTTGGTTTGTTTTAAGTTCTCCTTCTAAGCCAGTTTGTTTGACAAGTCTGTTGCAAATAAAAACACTTCCCATACTACCAGATGCAAATAGCATCAGTGAGATATTTCAATATAGTATGATCAACGTTCTTGATGTTTCTCCTGAGGAAATACATGAAGTTTCCTTGATTTTGGGTCAATTTTGACAATGATTCACAAAGTAGATACATATACATATTAAATGCCTATGCTGGAAAAGAATTAAGAACCCCTCAGATTAAGGATTAAATTTTCTTGCTCTAACAAGCACTCAGGCACAAATCATCAAAGGCAAAGCAGATGAAACCCAGTGGGCCATGCATGTGGAAAGACATGAAAGTAGGAGGGAAAACTGGCAGGTAAGAAGATGGATGATAAGAGAAGAGGGAATGGAATTGGGAATAAAGTGTGAAAGATCATACATAAACTATAATCATGCAGGAAACACTAAAAAATAAAAATACTCTGAAAAACATCACATGAAAGCAAACCAAAGAAAGAAAACAATAAAATATTATGTAGAAAGTCAGTGAAACAGGGCTGGAGAGGTGGCTCAGGGGTTAAGCCTCCGCCTTGCAGGCGGAAGGTCCTGAGTTCGGATCCCAGATCCCACGTATAGACGCCAGGCGGAAGCGGGGGCAGCCTGCGCTTCTGGTCCTGGTAGGGCGGAGCCTGTGAATCCCGGGGCAGAAGGAGGTGGAGGCGTCCATGGTGGTTCGCGAATTCATCCGTGGTTCTACACACACACACACACACACACACACACACGAGCACGCGCGAGCACACGCGCATGCGCACAGTTGAATAAATAATAATAATAAAAAAAAGAAAATCAGTGAAACAGAACATGAACAAAAAACAGTGGACATAGAACACTGCTCCTATTGAGAAGAAGGAAAGTCCTTTGATTTGTGGCTGTATTTGAGCCCTTGACCCATTGTCTTTATAAAGCAATGGAAAAATTGTAGTTGGTTCCAAACTAAGAGCTGTGAGCTCTTGAGTATCAGGTTGATCACTGGATTTGCATCATTGCTTCACTGGTGGTGTTGGTTCCAGTCACTATGTATAAGCAGGAAATACCTAGAAAGTAACATGTAATATGTACGTTCCATATCACAAACTAGAACACTAGTCTCCCTATTTTTTGTTGGCTTGATGTTCATAAACTATGACCTGCACAGATATTAAAACCTGAATCAGACCTCGGTTTATAATATGATCAAAATAATTATTATCATAAATTGTAATGAATTTTTGTGAGCATTTCTTCAAGTTTCTCAAAACTGACATTTCCTTCACTTTCAGAGTTGTAAATTTCTTCTGCCTTACTGGGTTTATTTTATGTGGAGGTAACCAGTGGATGACTGTGGGGGAGCTTGTTCTGAGTGCATCTAGGCTGAAGAGCTTGAACGGAGATGTAAATTTCCCCAGTGTCCTATGGGTATAAAAGTTCTTCAGAAAAACCTCAGGGAAAAGGGGAGATCAGTGTTTAGAGGCTTAATATTTTCCAATATACGTATCAACTAGAGACATCACTTGAATTTTGTGATAATTTACAAAACCAATATACCTTTCCAACTGCTCAGCATAGCTTTCCTTGTCGATTACTTCCAGTGGGTCAATCAAGAGCAGGCGTCCTTTAGAGTACCATACCCAAGGTTTCCTAAGTTGATTGGAATGCTGGGAATGATATAATGGTCAGGTTGCTCAAAAGTCTTTAAAAGCGGCCTGTCTGTACACTAAAAAGTAATTACTGGTCTAGCCATCGAGGATGTCATCAGCTGCTCAACTGTTCTGGATTCTGTTGCTCTGAGTTCCAGGTGAGAGGTACAAGGAGGTGTTGGTTCAGTGTGTCTGTCAGTTACTATGTTCTAAGCTTCTGGGCTCAACATTTTGTATGTGTAGTATTTATAAGTTTTTTAAATTTTATTTTATTTTTTTATTTACAATGTAGGTTTATGTCTTTGCCCTCACTCCTTCCTACACACCTCCCTCCTCTCCAATCTCCCCTAGCACACACCCTTCTTGCATATTCCGTCCCTTCATCTGTTCCACTCTGTCCCAACACCCTCGGTAATCCATGTTAAGCATCCCAGTTCCATTTTACTTTCTGATTTCTGAGAGTTGCAGGAGTCACAATAAAGTGTGTTGCAGTTGAAGGGTTTCAGTAAAGCATAAGTTATTGACTTTTCTTCTGTCATTCCAGAATCTCCTGTGACATTGTGCTGACCTAGTCTCCAGGTGTCTGAGCCTTGGCTCTGGGACAGAAGCCCACCACTGCTGCAGGGCCATCCTGTGCCAGGGACATACTTGGCATTAGTTATGTGCAATGGTATCAACAGAAACCAGGATAGCTTCCAGACTCCTGACCTATGGAGCACATGATCAAGCATCTGGGGTCCCTGCCAGGTTCATGGCAGTGGGTCTGGGACAGCTTTCACCCTCACCATCCATCCTGTGGAGGCCAATGATGCTGCCACATATTACTGTCAGCAGAATAAGGAGGATCCTCCCACAGTGCTCCAGGGCTGAACAAAATCCTCCTGGGTTTGCTGCTCACTGATTTTCTCTGATGTTTCTCTCCCTGGTCACTCCATGATCACTGAAACATATGATTCCAGAAGCTTTTAAAGAAAGGATGATAACTTCATCCCACCTCTACCATAGCTTGCTGAGCACATTCTCATACTTGAAATCCAGTCAGCACAGAAGATGCTTCCACCCATGGCCTGAGCCAATTTATCTCTCCTAATAATTGTTGTAAACTGGTGATAGTAATATTGCCAGGCACATTTATAAATGGTCTGAGAGGTGATGCCCACGTGTCAAATGGGTTCTTAAAACCCTGAAATGAGGCACCTGATGGACCTTATCAAGGGCAATACGTAAGTTTCCCCTTTTTAAGTAATCACCTCTTGCATAAGGGATTGCAATTTAGTTGGATCTCTATATCCGATGATAATATCATCCATATAGACATATATAAGAACATCTTTATGTTTGAACAATGGTTCAATCAGTTTATAGACATAAGTCTGACAAAAGGCTGGACTATTAGCCATTCCTTGTGGGAGCACTAGCCATTCATACCTTTGGTCAGCGCCTGAAAAGTTCATAGATGGGACAGAAAAGGCAAACTTTTCACAGTCCTCAGGGTGCAGTGGAATAGAAAAAATACAGTCTTTAACATCAAAGACCAAAAAAAAAAAAAAAAATCAATGACCAGAATGGTATAGTCCGAGGGGATGGCTGCTACCCAGGGCATCCCTCTAAGGGGGGGGGTGCCCACTAGCTTCATCCGTTTGTTAATCAACCTAAATCTTATAACATGTGCCACTTCCCAGAGGACTTTTTAACAACAAACACTGGTGTATTCCACGCACTCATAGACGGGCAGATGTGGCCTTGTTTTAGCTGTTGATCTACTATTTCTCCTAGGGCCTTTAGTTTTTCTTGGGGTAGGGGCCACTGCTCCACCTAGGGCGGATTACCTGGTTCCCATTTGATCTGGGGGCTGCAAGGGGCAGCGTTCCTTATAATTGGGGGTGAACCTGAGGAACTTTTGGGGTCTCCCCCCGATAGTTATGAAAGTTAGAGAACTTGTTTTCAGGCACTGTTTCTATTGGCTCAGGAAACCTAGAGGCCTCCTCATGATCTAACAGGTCTTCATAGAAGGCTCTATCATCAATAGTCAGGGCTGCTTGCATTTGCCCTAGGATGTCCTGCCCTAGTAAATTGACTGTGAGTCCCACGAACACCAGGGGACGCACTTCTCCCTTGGAACCATCAGCATCCTGCCACCCTACCCAGGATGCTGTTTCTTCTGACTGTATATTCCCTCCCACCCACAGAACCTCAGGGCCTGTCATTAAGCCCCATGAGCGGGGAATTTCCTCTTTCCTTAGGACTGTTTTATCTGCCCCAGTGTCTATAAGGCAGTGAAAACACTTGCCATTAATAAAGATGCTCATTTTAGGATGGAGACCTTCTACCAGGGGAACAGTCCAATGAGCCTGAGGCCTTTCTTTTGTAGACCAGTCTAATTAAAAATCCTCAGGGGTCTTCCTTTTTAAGGGCCCCCGTGCTCCTCCTTTGGTTAACGAGGCTGGAGGCTGCCCTGGAGCTAGTTTAAAGGCTTGCCCTCTTGATCAAATTTCGATCTACAGTCTCTTCTCCAGTGAAGCCCTCTGTGGCACCTAGGGCATGGTGTTGTAGGGGCCTTAGTCCCTCCTACCTCCATTGGCTTCCCTTCCTTGCCCTGGGAACACTCCCTCCTGAAATGCCCCATCTGGCCACAACTAAAGCAAAGTCCATTGTTTCCCCTCCCCTCTTGGCCCTGCAGGCTGGGTGTTGGCCTCAAGGCTAATGCCAGCACCTTGGTTTGTGTCTCCAGGGCTGCAGCAAGTGTCTGACTCTGGTGTTTTTGAGTCCCCACATCCTGTGAAGCAATAATCCAGGTGCCCATGGATCTCTCCTTAAGACCTGCACTTGCTATTTTGTGGTCCCCGTTCATCCCTTCCCATACCAGCAATTTAGCAAATTGTTCCCTTAGGGGTTCTGGGGGAAGTTTACGACAGAGGCTTTTTTCCACCTGGCCAATGAACTCAGGGAGGGTCTCACCCAGTTTTTGAATAATGCCTGCTAGAGGCGTTTCAGAAGGACCTTCATCTAGCTTTTTCCAAACCCCTAAACCTACCAAACGGACTTGGTCCTGGTATGGGGCTTCCATGGCCACCTGCTGGACCCCAGTAGAAAATTGATCTGAAGTTCCAGCTAACATTCCGAACGTTATAGGCACCCTGGGCTGCACATTTTGATTGCACTCAGCTTGGACCCTACATTCTTTCTTAAATAGCGCTGCTATTAATGAACGTGGGACTGGGGAGCACCGCTTTGGCCATATCCATCCAGTCCTTAGTAGTACAGGGTTGGTGAGCTAGATCTTGAAGGAGGGCCTCAACCCAAGGAGATTTGGACCATCCTCTTGCATGGCCCACTTTATTCTTTTGCTTCCCCAGGATACCACACTGTAGGGTGATTGCCTCCTGGATTTAAGTGAACAGGATAGGCTAGTACTTGATACACCTCAGCACACGCACATGTGGACTTCAGCCCTGGGTTCCCTGCTCTAGCCTGTCAGGGGCCAGTGTGCCCACCTGCCTGCCCACCCGCTGCTCCACTTTTGTGAATCTCTGTCACCCCGCTGTGCACAGCCTCCTCTCAGCCATGCATGACTCCCCCATGCAAGGCTCCCCCACCGCGCGGTTCCACATCCCCAAGTGTTGCCCTGCTGCAGCCTTGTGCAGTCTCTCCACTGCGGCGGGTGGCAGCTTCTCCAGTACTGGTACCACGCGCTCCTGTCACAGCCCACAACTCTGTGTAACGTTCTTGGTGCACACACAGTGATGGGTTATCATTCTCTAAACAGCAGGCATGCCCACCATTCCCATGGGATCCTGCACCCTGCCATGGGCCAGTGCAATCTCTGCCTCACCACCCTGGCTCCCCAGCGGAACCTCCTGCAGGGTGCCCGGGATGGCTAGTTGGCTCCACCCCCCCTGAAGCCATGCTCCAGAATGCCTCCAGCCCCTCCCTCTCTACCTGTACCTTTTGCTCTGGTGCAGGTGAATTGGGTTGGGAAGGAAAGCCATCTTGAGTGCAGAAATTGTGGAATAAAATTCCACGGAAGATGGTATATTATGATTTTTTTTCGCTCTCTGGCTAGACCTTCTATTTTATTCCACGTGTCCCATGACAATATGTTGGTGGCGCGAGCCCTCGGAGCCAACTCAAGAGTCAATTCCCACGCTCTGGCAATGCCTGGGTCAGAAATGTCAAACCCGCGACTCCTTAATATGGACTTGAGTGTTGATGGCACTGGGTCCAGCCTGCACGTTGAATTCCCCATATTTCCCAAGTTTTCACTTACCCCAAAGCCTGCTTAGTTCTGTCTGATTACAGAAGTGTCCCTTCGTGGTCACCACTTGTGGGAACCGGTTCCCACTCACGCACTCATTCACTCACTCACACACACAGCTGCTGGCTGTGATGAAAGCAGGTTCCAGCCATCCCCACCTCCGCCTCTACCCCCAGAGACTCAGCACAGGAGGGGAGATTGTCAGAAGCAGATCTCTCTTTATTGGGGGGAGAAAAGGAACTTTTATAGACAAAGGCCACCAAGGCGCGAATCGGGCATCCAATTGTGTCACAAGGTCAAGACATCCTACAGGTGTTAATGGTCAAGTTCAATGTCACTAAGCACAGGAGGCAGGTAGATACCTGAAAGCCAATTAGGGCTCTCTGTGAAGTGATCAGGTTACGCCCAAGACCCTTGTCCTCAGTGCCATCTTTAGTCCCATGTGCTCGGCCATGCCCTGGGGCAAATCCTGGGCGGGCCCAACACTCCCTTGCTTGTCTTCTCAAACTGTATCAGGGATTTTCAATGATAGTTTTAAGAGAAATAACATTCGAATGCATCTGGACCCCCACAAGGAGGGAAGCTTTGTTCTGGGCTACATCACAGTGCGAGGGTAATATGAACCTTGCAAACAGGAATAAACTCCAGCATCCTCAGCCTATACCATGCTTCTTTGGAACGAGTAATTTGTCCCTGGACCATGAGCTTGTCAAGAACCCAAAGAACCCTGTGAGAAACCTTATAACCATGTGCTGTGGAGACTGGTTTGTGCACAAGACAAAGCAAGAAGGTGTTTCCATCAGTGTGCACCAGGCTCTGACTCCGCTTGCGGGAGACAGGCTGCTGTCTGTGGTATTTCCTTTGGGTTGTGCGCGTCACATTCCTAGATTTCTCCAGGATACTTCGTGGAGGAGCCACCTTGGCCTAGAAGCAAAGTAAGATTCTCTGACATGTGGCCTGGTCAGTGGTCAAACAACAGGAATCAAGGAAGGGAGGGAATTCAGGTTTTCTCTTTGTTCTTTGCTTTGAAATTTTCTACTGATAAGCTTTGAATATTACACTATTGGTTAAACGGTTAGAAATCTGTTGAGTTACAGCACCTGGCTGTCCTTATCTTTCCTAAGACTTGGAAAAGTTGCTGTTAACTTGAACAGGTTTTCTTTAGAATTCTTCTACCATAATATCTGCAGTGCAAACATTGGTTTGTATAACAATGTTCTATAAGACTTAGAGACTTTCACATTTCCTGTTAATTATTCTTCTAACAAATTGTAATCAGACACAGGCCTGTAGTTCTAGTTTCATGTAGTTCTAGTTCATGACCAATCTGAGGAATATTTTTCAAGAGTGCTGCCTTGCAGAGTTCCCCATGAGTGATTACATCTAGTCCTCAGTCTCAGGGACATTTGTTCTGCTTCCTCTACTCACTACATGCTATTGGCTCCATTTTTTTAAAAAAAATTAAATTTAATTATTTAATGTGTGTGTGTGTGTGTGTGTGTGTGTGTGTGTGTGTGTGTGTGTGTGTGCAGTACTGTATGTCCCTATGGAGGCCTAAGGGTCACTTCAGGAATCATCCTGGATTGCTTCTACCTCCTCCTTACTTCCCTCTGGGATTTCCCAGGCTTCATCCACCAGAGCTAAAAATATAGGCTGCTGCCATTTCTGCCTGCAGTTTTAGGTGGGACGCTAGAGACAGTAGGAATTGAAGGAACCTTTATCAATATAATAAAAGCTGTATACAACAAACCCACAGCAAGGATTATGCTCAATGGGGAACAATTGGAAGCATTCCCACTTCGATCAGGAACTAGACAAGGCTGTCCACTCTCACCACTTCTATTCAAGATTGTACTTGAAGTCTTAGCTGAAGCCATAAGACAAGAAAGGGACATAATAGGGATTCAAAACGGCAAGGAAGAAGTCAAGCTATCCCTATTTGCAGATGACATGATCTTATACCTGAGTGACCCCAAAAACTCCACCAGGAAGCTCCTGGAACTAATTGAGAAGTTCAGCAGGGTGGCAGGATAGAAAATAAATGTGCGAAAATCAGAGGCCTTCCTATATGCCCAGAATGAAAGAAGTGAAAAAGCCTTGAGAGAAACAATCCCATTTACTGGAGCCCCTAAAAAAATGAAATACCTTGGTATAAACCTAACCAAGGAGGTAAAAGACCTTTACAGCCAGTCAAAATTTTATAATAAATTATTATTGTGATTTGATTTAAACACAAATGTACAAAATTGTAAATAATCCATGAATTGCGCAGGGCTTTTCGGGGGACACGACAGTGGTGAGAATGATGGCACCCCTGAGAGACAGAGAGACAGGCACCAGAGACACCACGCTTAGGAAAGATGGTGTCCACTGTATTGTGCAGGAACAAAGACATATATAGGGGGAGCTGGCCTATCCAGCTGCTGGCACATACCCAGGGTCCCTTTTGGGGGCCAACCAGACCACAAGTTCTGATTCCCATTCTAAGGCACCCAGAGGCAGGGGGATTGCGTAGAGGCACTGGGAGTCTGTGTGTGAGCAGGCCAAGCCACCAGTAAGAGCTTAACTGGCTTTTGAACAGTGTGGCTTTTGCTCACTCAGCAACCTGACCACTGCGGTCACCTAGCCCTGGACCCTGTGCTCGCCTACAGGCTATCTAGAATTCCCCATCACCACCCTTTTTGCTGGTAACATTCCTCTCCAGAGGCCAGGTCTCTGGTCCTGAAGGAAACATCATCACATCTCACATGTGTATAAAACACACAGGGGATCCAGCAGGCTCTGGAGCTCACTCAATGGTCCTGTTCTCCTCCTAGAAGCCTTGGTCCTGATCAGTGACCCAGAACATTAGCAGCCCCAGGAACTGAGCAGGGAGCCTCATTGTGGGACAATGAACTGAAGGGTCCAACCCAGTGGAAGTAGGATGAGAACTCAGCTTTTATCTCATGATGAAGAGCAGGGCAAACCTAGAAGACTTGTACTAACTGCCAAGTGGGTAAAGCAAAGAGTACAAAGCAAAGGGGAGTCTGGGAGGACTGTGAAGTGAGATGCTGACACAAAATGCACCTGCATTAGGGAGACCCCTGCAGCACTGGGGTCCTGAGCACATTGCTGTGCCTTGTGCAGACATGAGATTTTTTCTCTAGTCTCCACCTTCCAGATCTCACATTCTTTCCATTCCACACCTCTTCTGCAGTGTTCTCTGACACTTAGTGGGGGTGAAACCAATGTCTTGTTCAGGGCTGAGCCCTCCACTGCTGTTTATCATCAACTCCTCTGCAGGGAGTCATCTCTGTGCTGCACCACTTCCTGGAGAACTTAACACAAGGATCCCATGTAACAGTCAGCTTGCCTCACCTGCCTGTGCCTGCCCTTGCCGGTTTGCAATCCCAGCTCACCACATATGCCATTATATTTTTGCATTAGTCTTCAGTGTTCCACACAAGTGAACAGAAATTCAGTGATTGAACACCACTCCAGTTTGCCCTGTGATTCTCTCCTATCTAGTTGACACATGGGCAGACACAGCCCATGGTGAGTAGGACTCGGCTCTGAACAGATGAATAAAATGCAGAGAGCTGGTTGAGGACCATTACATCCCTCAGGATACTTGCCCAGCCATGCTGCTCTGCTAAGTAAGGACCATCCCTCCTCACTCAGCTCTTATGGGGAGTGAAAGAAATTCAGCTTTTCACTGGGTCATTTACAGTGATAAGTATTTTACTGTGGCTCTAATTCTTAACTGATATAAAAGGAGGAACAATGAACACATATTTGTATGCAAGTTTTATTGTGACAAAAACATAATTTGAAACCCATAAAGAAGTAGAAATCTCTAGAAAACTCCACTTCTTAAGAGATAATTTTCAGAAGAACACAGGTTGTTGAGTCGTCCAATGACCTATTTGATATCACCTGCACCTATGCACTCAGAATAAGCTTGTATCATTTTTAAATTTTGGATGCACATGCTGTGCTGTGCAGTTTGTGCCTGGTGGCATCATGAATGTTCTTTGCTGGGTTTGCCCATGGGACAGAGAACTCAGCTGTATCTTGCTGCTCTGTTGCTCTTCCTCACATGCAGGGTCAGAGAAACATTTTAATGATGAACTTAAGGGAACTAACGCTTAAGACATCATTCAAGTGGGGAGGTTTTTGTAAGGGGCTGTACCACTGTGTGAGGATATTTTGTACCTTGCCAACAGTAATAAACTCCAACATCCTCAGCCTCCACCCTGCTGATTTGCAGTGTGAAATCTGTCCCTGACCCACTGCCAATGAACCTGTCAGGAACCCCGGAATCCCTTTTGGAAACTTTATATATCAGGCGCTGTGGGGACTGTCCTGGCTTGTGCACGACCCAATTCAAGTAGGTGTTTCCATCACTGTGCACCAGGCTCTCACTGGACTTGCAGGAGATGGAGGCCGCCTCTCCAGGAGCAACAGAGAGAGACAGTGGGGTCTGGGTCATCTCCACATCTCCAGAGGATCCTAAAATGATGAAACACAATCAGAGAATCAGCCATCTTGATTTTGGTCAACATTTTGTACAAAATTGCACTTGTGGCTTTGATTCAAAGACACAAGATACCCAATTAAGAATAATCCATTAATTGTAAAATTCAGCAATCTCTCTAGAATTTGCCCTACACATCACCTGTTAGTGTGTGACAGTCCTCCCCAGAGCTCACCCACTTGTCCCTATCCTCCTCCTAGAAGCCCTCTGTCCTTACCATGGACACAGAGCATTAGCAGCCCAAGGAGCTGAGCAGGGAGCCTCATTGTCAGATGGGGAACTGAAAAGTCCAGTACAGTGGAAGCAGGAAGAGAACTGAGCTTTTATCTCACAGTTGAAGGGCAGGGCCTCCCTAGGGAGACACATGCAAATTGCTTAGTGGGTGAAGCAATCTGTAAAGAGCAAAGGGGAGAGTGGGAGGCCTGTGAGGTGAGACACTGATACAAATTCTCTATGTGTCAAGAAGAGGCCTGCAGCACTGGAGAGGAGGCGGCTGTGTAAGTCTGTTGTGTCTGAGGACAGGATGTGCACTGCCCTCAGCCCAACACAGCAGTGGTGACCTCACCATGGACATGTGCACAGTCCAGTGTCTGAGGGAAAGTTGCACTGCTTGTCTCCCTTCCAGCTACACACACGTAGAAGTAGGTCCCGTGCCTACGTGCTGGTCTTCAGAGCTTCCTGCCATTTATAGAGCTGAGTGGAGTTTAGTTAACATCTTCTCGCTCTGCAAGCAGATGAGTGATGAGAATGCTGGAGGGCTGGAGCTGGGCCTCGTGGTCGGCTGCTTGCTGAGAAACAGGAAGCCTGCTGCAAGTATTCTGAACGTTACTGACAGAACAAACTGCCTTAAGTAACAAGGGATTTAATTTTTGCTTGCTGTTTTCTGGTTACAGTTCCTTCCAGTCTGGGCAGGAGAGCACCAACACCTAGGGCTGAGGAAATTGGTCAATTTCCATGTAACAGAAAGAGAGACAATCTTCACTTGCCAAACTGACATGTACGACCAATGTTTTCAAACATTTCCCTCCTTCTTTTCACCTGCCAAGGGATTAGTCTTGGTTACCATGGGCTATGTTTTCCCCATCAGTTGGCCAATCTCCTGAGGGTTCTCTCTGGGTTGAGCTCTCTACAACTGTACTTCTGATTCTCTACATGAAATTGTCACTTGTATCAATGACAGGGGTCTATACTCAGTACCTTTCTACCTTACATAGGCCCTTGTACCTTGTTGATCACTAACTTTTTCAAGCTTGATTTCTGTGCACTACCTTGCTAGGTGGGTCAGGCTGGCCATGCTGGTGACCTGTCTGCCTCCTGAATGTGGATGCTGCGGTGAGCATCTGGGCTCCAGTTGTATTTTTTCTCTTTCCCATGCTTTTCATATAACATTAAATTTATATTTTATATATATTTGATATTTCTGATGTTTGCACTTAATACGTGCTCTCTGAACTTTCTATACATTTTTATTCATGCTAACAAGTTTTTTTTTTAATTTGAGATGCCATGATTCACTGACTTTGTGGAGTATTCTAAAACTTTTTAGTAAAGGTTCATGAGCATTTGGGATGGTCTATCATGTTTCAGGGAGCTTTTCACATGCATAAAGTGAAACTATGCAAACATATTCATAGGATGGTGACTCCTACTCCCTTTAGAACTGAGACTATTAGATTTCTATGCTCAAACCCATGTGTCACCTGGAAGGCTCATTGGTGAAAAGCACTTGCTGGCAAGTCAGATAGTTGACTTTTTACCTTGAACCCACGTGGTGGAGAGAACAGACCAAAACACATTGTCAATTGTACTCCGACCTCCCCACATGTGCTGTAACACATGCACACAGATCAGAATAATCAAGGTTAAAAAGACCTCCCTTCACTGGAGAAATTTTAAATCAATCTGAGAAACTATTAATAGAACAAATCATGAAGAAATTGGTTTTGAAACATTTTTGTGATGCATACAATTTTATAATTCCTTAAAGATAAAAAAGTTTGACATACTTTTGAGATAAGTATACTTATTTATTTTCAGAAGTGTGATCAAACCTGACTTAATATTTGATGTTATAGTGTGTAAAGCAACTTCAACATGTTTCACTTTGGGTGGATATTGTGATGATATTATTGCCAATACTGAGACTGCTGCTTTGTAAACATGTAACACAAATTTCAAGAGAGTGTTCAGTGCATGTGAGAATGTTTGGAAATGCTGCCTTAATCCCCAATCATAATTGCTTTATCTGATTGTCATGAAAATAAAGACAGCATCTGAGACAGCTCTTTTAAATATCATGACTTGCAACACAATGCACCCCAAAAACATTTGATTCATGGTGAAGAGTAATGGAAATAATCTAAGCAATATTTTCAATGGGACAATAACTTTGTATCTATAGTCAAAACATTGCAGTTTGTAGCACACAATATTCTCAAACCTGAACTGTGGCTCAGATCATGACTTTTGGTTTGTTCTTCTGACTAGTTGAGTTTGAAGAGGGCTATTTGTGCCCTTGGACTGGAATTCTCTTTTGAAGTGTGGCAGAGTCAGCAGTGGACACACAACTGAAGGCAATGATTGCACTGCACATTCTTTCCCTGAATATATCAGAAGCAGAGAATTTAGCAAATCCTACTGTCCTCCTCACCCATGCATGAGTCTTGGCAAACACATTCCTGTGCCAATCCAGTGCACCATCAAGATGCTGGGAGTGTGCAGCTGCATTGTTCTGTCTTGTAGAGAGGGAGATGTCTAGCCCTTATCTCTGTTTTACAGTTCTTTCATTCTTTCCACACCCACCTCTTCTTAAGTGTTCTCTGACGTTTATTTGGGATGGGATAGATGTTTTTGTTCAGAGTGGAGTGCTGAGTAGTTATCATTAGCATCTCTTGAAGTTGAAAAGATTATCTTTTCTTATAAAGATTGAGTTTAGATTTGTTTCTATGTAGGAAGAAAATTATTGGTGTCTGGAGGGAGGTTGACACCTTTTCTGTTTAACTTGGAAATAGATTTAAGTTAATTCCTTGGCCATGTGACCTCCACATCATGTAATTTGAATGGTTTCCAAATGCAGCATGAACGATATCCCTATTAAATGAACTAACTCCCTGCTATTATTCTCTGTGAATTATTTCCATGTAATAATCTTTTACCCACAAAAATATTTCAATGTATGGAAATATTCCCAGTCACTTAAAAAGAGCATAAAACAGTGAAGATTGTGTCATATGACTTTCACTCATAGGCTTATATTTTCACTTTAATGCTTTATTTGCCCATTTTCATATGTGTATACATCTTCGCATGTGTGTGCTATATGTTTTTATCTGATGTCTCTGCCCATATGCACGTGCAGTGGTCAGATGCTGGTCTAGGAATCATCCTTAATCGCTCTTGCATATCAGTCTGAGACATGATCTCTAATCAAGCTTAATGTGCAGAGACAAGACCAATCTGCTTAGCCAGCCTGCTCTTGGGATTTTCCATCTTCTTCTGTGGGTGAATTTACAGGTGGCTGCACAACAACAAGCAAATGAAGTGAGAATTAGGATCTGAAGGCATTACCCGTGTAAGGACTTGGGTATTAGCATTGTGACAAAGGACTATACCATCTCTCCCATCTCCTGATTTCTTATTGTGTGCCACTTCCATTTGTTGAAGCTCTATAAAAATCCCTCTACAGTTAGTAATAAACATGGGCCTAGACTGACTTTATATTTGTTGTTTTCGTTCTGAGTATATAAAAAAGTTTCACATGGATAGCTAAAGAATTTTCTTGTCTTCTTTAATTTTTCCTTTTTTTGTTGGTTAATTAGAAAGGGTCTCACTGCACATTGCACAGGATGGCTTTGAACTCCTGTCTCTTCCCCTTCTTTGTTGGATTTCAAAATGTTCCACTGCATCCCACAGTGTTTCACTTTGTGACTGTACACTGCAGGTACACTGAGTTCCAAAAGCCTGAGTACAGGCTTTGTACATCCTCAACATTGGAACTACACACCTTCCATCTTATCTTTTTCTCATTTAGACTGCAACCTCTCTTCCCTGGTCAAGGCAGAAGTGCAACAAATGATCCCTTAATATCTGACTCAATTCAGATGCAGATTTATGCTCCTGTCTATTTTACAATATGGGATCCTAATATATATTATTTCGTTGCTTGATTATCCTAATGTTCTGCAATAAATGAGTTGTGTTTAGTGACTTGAAAGTGTTGCACATACAATCAGGGTAGGGAATGGTTGGATCATCTGCCCAGGGTTGAGGGGCTTCAGTTATGTTATTGCTGAGAAAACTTCCTCACCTGGAGATTAAAAACACTTCTTCCCTCATCCTGTTTGTTTGCAGTGTTATTCCCTTTGTGATCTTGATGCTGAGAATCCTGGATGTTATCAAGATAATTCCTGTAGCACAGGCAAGTACCCTACCGGCCATTGAAACTTCCTGGATATGTGGGATGCTCAGTAGGCAAAACATCAAAGAGAATCCAGAGCAGAGAGGGAATTCAGATTTTCTCTGTCACTGCTTTTGACAATTGAACTCTAATATGTCCTGGTTAGTTCACTTTAGGTTGACACTTTTAAAAGTATGTCTAGTGTCTTGCACTTGGGTATCCATGTGCTTCCTAGATTTGCAAAGGGTTCAGCTTTGTTCACTTGAACAGGTTTTCTATACAATGCTCCTTCTTAAACATCTATAATGCAAACATAAATTCTTCTTTCCTTAACTGCTTTTTTTCTTTTCTTTTCTTTGTTATTATATTTATTTTTTCCCAATCATACAAACCTACTAGGTACCTCTGTCCTCTCCCTCCCTCCACCCCTCCCCAGTCTCCCTTGCACCCTCTACCCCTTTTCCTTTTCCTTTCATCCCCTTCCCTCATTTTCTCCCAGTGCCCCCCCCCCCAGTTCCCCCTCCCATTCCCTGGAGCATCCTTTAGTTTGAATGTCAAACTTCCCTATGTGTCCTCCACTCTGGTGAGGTGTAAAATCTCAGTGGCTTTGCCCAGAGCCCTTTCTTGGCTCCCCTTTAGTATGGGAACACTATTATGACTGCTTAAATGCTTTTTTCAAATAGCCAGTATTCCTGCTGAACATAGCAGCAAATTACAAGGTACTTACAAGGCTGAGTAAGAAAGTTTGTGTGCTGCAGTTCAAAACCACAGGGGAAAATATATTTCTGTGGAGACGCATTCCAGAGATAGAAATGCATAATCAAACCTTGTCCTCACTCTCAGACATTTCCTTTGGTACTGATGCTTCTCAGTCTTTAAACCTTATTCTCTTTACTTCACTTATTTTTTGTACTTTCATCTAAGTTATGCAGCATACATACACATTTACAAACTTATATGTATAAACTTATATGTATATGTACCCACAATCTCATACATGTCTATAGATGGTTTTACATACATACTTCTAAGGAGCTTTTAATAATCTTAATGGTTCAAAAGATGCCAAAACAATATAGACTATTGCCACAACACCTGGTTGCCTCCCAAAACTGAAAAGTAACACACTACTTTTGAAGACAATTTACACTTTGGTCACAGGATATAAAGACAAAAATCCAGAAAGTGACCCCAAAGTTAACTTTCAAGTTTGCTCACATACAAGTAAAGAAAGCTGCCTAAGGTAAAAAGCCAACAGACTTACTGAAGGGGGAACCTTGTGAACGTCAGCATGGTCCAGATGCAGAAGAAGGCATTTTAGGCACAAGAGTGGCCTGAAAGCTATGGGATACGCTAGTCCCTCTACAATTAGATGGAAGGCCTATTTGTCCTGAGGCAACTCAGGCCTGGACAGTTTAAGCATGGCTAAAAGCTATGGCTCCAGGCTGTGGAGGAGAACCCATAATAACCTTGCCATGCAGACATCATAAAATATCACCTTCTCACCACTAGACCCCTATGGTTCTCATCTTGCATCCATGAGGCCTTCTGTTCAATGAAATGGTCAACACAGATACATAAGCTATCTGAGGGTAGAAAGTAGGTAATTGATGAATTTTGACCACCATAAGAAGATTCTAACTGCCCCTTTGCAGTACCTGCTTGTACATGACATAGGATGGACCAGAGAAGTGAGTGAGGGCCAGACCAGGAGAAGAGAACCGAAGTCAGTGCCCTCTGGACATGAACAAGCACAGCCATGCAACCAAGCTCACCACCCAAGACCTGCTCAAGGTTGGGTCAATACTATGTACGATGAACAAGGGACAAATTCCAGTGGCCTTAGTCCCTTGGAAGAAGAAGCTGTTAGTGGTCAAATTGAGCCCAAGAAGGGGTCCCTTTACACCATAGGCACACCTACTGAAATGTTTCTCAGGTTGGAGTAATTGCTCAAGCACACATAGGAATATACTTGTCTTATAGAACTCAGTGAGAGTCATGGACTGGATTGGATATTGAAGAAGGAAAGAATCTTATAGGTAGAAGACATCTCTCAGATTGAAGAGCAGGGAACAGATAAGATATGGGAGAAAGAAAATAAAACAAAATCAATTTAATTCTAAGTAATACAAATTAAATTATAAACAATAAATTACATAAATATTCTGATGTCTTTAGGACAACTGTTGTTTATGATCAGAGAACCTAAGCTCCTCATTTCTAGCTATGAGTGACTTTAAAAAAGTAGAATAGAGGCTACAAAATGCATCAGGGATTGAATAAAGCATTTGCCTCAAAAGCTAAAGAACCTGAGTATGGATCTCAGATCCATGTGTAAAGGCTGTGAGAAATGGCTGCAGCCTGCACTCTGGCATTGGAAGGAAGCTCATGAGAAACCACAGAGCAATGAAATAAGGAAGTTGATGGTACAAGCCACATTTGGTTCACAACAGACAGACATATTTGAGTACCCTCTTCTAGGCTTTATCCCAGGCACACAAAGTTGGTTCAACATACGCAAATCAATAAACATAATTCACCATATAAACCAGTCCAAACTCCAAGACCACATGATACTCTCCATAGATGCAGAAAAAACTTTTGACAAGATCCAACAGCCTTTTTTGATCAAAACCTTAGAGACAGTTGGAATGAAAGGAACCTTTATCTATATAATAAAAGCTCTATACAACAAGCCAATAGGAAGGATTATACTCAACGGGGAAAAACTTGAAGCATTCCCGCTTCAATCAGGAACTAGACAAGGCTGTCCATTCTCACCATTTCTATTCAATATTGTACTGGAAATCTTAGCTGATCTCACCAGAAGGGAGGGCATATAGTCTGGCAGATAGAAAGTAACCATTTTACAAATGGGTGATTGACCCTTCTCTCACCGCGGTCTCCTACTTTTATTCCATCTACCTTTAAATATACTCTTATAACAAGACTTTAATTAAACAGGTTTTTATCTCTGGCCTGGGGGTAACATCCAATACCCATCAGGATGGAGCCAAGGTCATTGCAGGAGCAGCAAAACTGAAAAAAAAATCAACAAACCATAATTCAGAACGTCAGAGGTTCTATATCAACCACCTGGTACCGGGCCAGCCTAATCTCTACCCATCCCAAAGCTCAAGGAAATTTGCGGAAGAGAGGGCAGTAAGATTGTAAGAGCACAAGGATGGGAGGAGCAATGATATGCAAGATACTCCACACAAGTTAGGGTCGAAGCAATCATAATAGGACTTTGCATTACCTGAGCAATGTCCAACACATTATTGACCCCACAAAATCTAGCATGGACTAAAGGCACTAGGATCCTTAGAGGTAAGGTATTGACAGTCACAATGGTGTTCCTATGCTTAAGGGGAATACAGGAAAGGGTTTTGGAAAATGCCTCTGGGTCCTTGCACCTCTTCGGAGAGGAGGACCCAGAGGAGAGTTTGGCATGCACATTAAAGGATGCTCCAGGGCTGGGAGGCACTGGGGGATTGTGAGGGAGGGGGGAGAGGAGGGGTGAGCAGGAGGGTCATGGGGAGGTGGAGGGATGGAGGGGACCAGTGTACCTGTTAAGTTTGTATGAGCAGAAATAATAATAATTAAAAAAGAAAAGAAAGGGAGATAAAAGGGATTCAAATTGGCAAGGAAGAAATCAATTTATCTCTATTTGCAGATGACATGATCTTTCACCTGAGTGATCCTAAAAACCCCACCAGGAAGCTCCTGGAACTAATACAAGAGTTCAGCAGTGTGGCAGGATACAAAATAAATGTACAAAAATCAGAGGCCTTCCTATATGCGCAGAATGAAAGAAGTGAAAAAGCCCTGAGAGAAACAATTCCATTTACTATAGCCCCTGAAAAAATGAAATACCTTGGTTTAAACCTAACCAAGGAAGTAAGAGACCTTTACAATGAAAACTTTAAAACCCTAAAGAAAGAAATTGCAGAAGACACCAGAAGGTGGAAAGACCTCCCATGTTCCTGGATTGGCAGAACCAATATCATAAAAATGACCATCCTACCAAAGGCAATATACAGATTCAATGCTATACCAATCAAAATCCCAAAGCAATTCTTCAAAGAAGTTGACCAAATAATTTCAAAGTTCATATGAAGGCACAAAAAACCCAGGATAGCAAAAACAATCCAGAGTGATAAAAACGCTGCTGGAGGTATCACCATACTAAACCTTAATCTATACTACAAATCCATTGTTATAAAAACAGCCCCGTTTTGGCTCCAAAATAGACACACAGGTCAATGGATAAGGGTTGAAGACCCAGATATAAGCCCACACAATTACACCCATTTGGTCTTTGACAAAGGGGCCCAAAAATACAATGGAAAAAGAACAGCATCTTCAACAAATGATGCTGGCAAAACTGGATTTCCACATGCAGAAGATTAAAACTCGACCCAAATTTGTCACCATGTACAAGACCTCAATATAAGGCCAGAGACTATAAAATGTTTAGTTGAAAGGGTAGAGAACTCCCTTGAACTAATTGGACTAGGCCAACAATTCCTAAATGGAAATCCAATAGCACAGTCACTACAACCAACACTCAACAGATGGGATCTTATGAAATAAAGAGCTTATGTTCAGATAAAGAGATTGTAACTGGAGCACAAAGTCAACCAACAGAATGGGAGAAAATCTTCACTAACCACATATCTGATAGAGCTCTATTATCCAAAGTGCACAAAGAACTTAGAAAACGAAACACCAAGGAAACAAATGGGCCAATTAAAAAATGGGCCTTGGCACTTCAAGGAAACTTTACCAGGAAAGAAATTAAAATGTCTAACAAATATCTTAAAAAATGCTCTGCATCCTTAGCCATGGGGAAATGCACATCAAAACCTCCCTGAGATGTCACCCTGATCAGAATGGCTAAATCCACAATATAAACAACCACAAATGCTGGAGAGGATGTGGAGAGAGGGGAACTCTCCTACATTGCTTGTGGGAATGCAGGCTCATACAACCATCTGGCAAGCCGTCTGGCGATTCTTAAAGAAATTAAAGATTGAAATGCTATATGACCTTGCTATTCCACTTTTGGGAATAACACCCCATACAGCAAAAATTCACCTTGATAGCACAAGCACGACCATGTTCATAGCAGCACTGTTTACAATAGCAAAGTCATGGAATCAACCCAAATAACCAATAGTTGATGAGTGGATAAGGATAATGTGGTACATTTATACAATGGAATACTTCTCAGCCCTGAAAAATAATGAAATAATGAAATTTTCTGGGAAATGGATGGAATTAGAAAAAAATTATATTGAGTGAAGTATCCCAGACACCGAAAATCAAATGCTGTGTATCCTCCCTAATAGGTGGATCCTAGTACCAGACCTACTTAGTGACACAGTCAAAGATAAATCACTGCAATGCCTACTACATTAATTGCAAAGATTATAAGCAGGGAGGGAAGGGGAAGGAGGGTCCTGCCAGAATCAAAGAGAGAGGGGATCATACCACAGTAGAGAAAATAGGCCGCCATCAAGGACTGCAAGTAAGAAATGAGACATCTGGTTAAGCTCACAGACTTTTCTTCCTGGTCACTTAAAACTGAGTGGGTATCATCTCACCAGAAAGGGAGGGCGTAGAGTCTGGCAGATAGAAGGTAACTATTTTGCAAATGGGAGACTGATCCACCCCCAACCGCGGTCTCCTACTCTTATTCCATCTACCTTTGAATCTACTCTTATAATAAGACTCTATTTTAACTGCCTTTTATTTCTGGCCAGGGGGTAACATCCAATATTCATCAGGATGTAGCCAAAGGCATTGCAGGAGCAGCAGAAAATGAATCAACAAACCATAACTCAGAACATCAGAGACTCTATATCAACCACCTGGAACCAGACCAGCCTACTCACCTCCATCCTTAAGCTCAGGGAAATTTCCAGAAGAGGGGGGCGGTGAGATGTAAGAGCCTAAAGATGGGGAGGAGCAACGATATGCAAGATACTACATACAAATTAGGGCCGAAGTAATCATAATAAGACTTTGCATGACCTGCGCAATTACCAACATATCATTTCATCCTCAATGTCTCAATGTCTAGCATGGATCACAGGCACTATGATCCTTAGAGGCAAGTGATTAACAGCCACAATAGTGTTCCTATACTAAAGGAGAACAAAAAAAGAGCTCTACGTAATGCTACTGAGTCTTTATACCTCATCAGAGTGGAGGACTCAGAGGGAAGTTTGACATGCACATTAAAGGATGCTCCAGGGATCGGTGGGTGGGGCGGGGACAATGGGAGAAAGAAAAGGAGGGAGGGAAAGGAAGGGAAAAAGGGGGAGAGAGCAAGGCAATTCAGGGAGGGGTGGAGGGAGGGAGGGCAATGAGGAACCTATCAAGTTTATATGAGTGGAAAAAATAAATAAAACAAAAAAAGACCTATGGAATTGATCTTTTGTACTGATATTAGCAGAAGCCTAGACAGCCTCCCAAATTCCTGATCTATGAAGCATCCAGTACCGCACCTGGAGTCCCCCCCAGGTTCATTGCCAATGAGTGTGGGACAGATTTCACCCTCAGCATCCATCCTGTGGAGGCCTATGCTGCTGCCACATATTACTGTCAGCAGGGTAAAGAGAATCCTCCCACAGTGCTCTAGAGCTTGACAAAAACCTCCTGGGCTTGCTGCTCACTGAGGCTCAGCTTCTCAGTGTCTCTTCCTCACAGACATCTTAACCATGAATAACTGGAGTTGAAAAAAGTGTCCAAAGTATGAAACAAGTTTTTTAATAAAATATCAATATAAATTTTATTTTACAACCATTTTTGACATACTGTCAATTATTACTTTTTCCTAAATAGAGTCTTTACAAGTTTGACAGCAAATGAGATGGATGTGTTCATTTATTTTAACATCAGTAATTAAATGGCCTGAATATTTGTACAATTTTTATATTGTTCTGATTAATTTACATTAGCTTTTCTAATCCTCAATCTGGAAACTAACTCCTCTCAGAAAACACATGAAGTTAAATATCAGAAACATCATAGTTAGTATCATTTTATGAATTGGTTGAAACTGTCGCAAACCCAAAGAGAAATCTTTAAACAAGTTGTTAGGATATTTATGCCAACAACTCAATTAACAGTGTCAGAAATCATTTTCCACAATAATCCCTAGATATAATAATTTATTACATATTAAGAAATGATAGTAAGATGATATTAAATAGCTTAGTATCTATAATTGAACTCTTATGTTTCTGTAAGAGCAGAAATCTTTATATGTGCACTGGAAACTCTGTCGTTCATTTCATAAAACAGTGTCAATTCTGAGTTGAGATGTTACAGGCAGAGTACTGTTGTGGCCCGTGGTATGAGAGCATGTGTAATCAAAATCAGCATTTTTAAAACAATATTTAATTTATTGATTTCAGAGGGCATGGAGAGAGAGAGAGAGAGATAGAGAGAGAGAGAGAGAGAGAGAAAGAAAGAAAGATCATGCTCACAAATGTCACACAGTGCACAGGTAAATGTCTGAGAACACCTCATAGACGTCAGTTAACATCTTCCCCCATATGTGCTTTTGAGGGTCACACTCAGGATTTGCACCTGGGAGCAGGTGTCTTCCCTGCTGTGCTGTCCTCCCAGTGCCCAAGTGTGCAGTTGAGGAGTCATGTCGTGGATCTTTTGAAAATGTTGTTTATAAATATAACATGTTTTGGTCATATCTACTAATCCTCCTCCGGTCACCTGAGTCTTCTCTGAACATGTTTTTCTCCTAACTTCTTGGTGAACTGAGTCCAACAAGTGCAGCTAGTTCATGCCTGGCTGCAGAACCTTCCAGCAAGGCATGGCCAACCTACCAGTGCTTGTACCTCAAAGAAAATGATTCTCCCTGGTCCTGCAGCCATCAACTGCCAATAGTCGCTCAGCTAAAGGCGGGTCTTGGGACCTTATCTCCTGTCCATACTGGGAGTTTTGACTAGTTCAGTGTTGTGCATGAAGCCACAGCTGGCGCAAGCTCACATGTATGTTGATTGTGCCATAAACAGAAGGCAACATTTCAGAGCATCCTCCCCATCCTCCCTCTGGTACATTCTTTCTAACCTCTGACGCAACATGTTCTCCCAGCCTTGGGGGAGGGGAGGGTGGTTGACAGGGATGTTGACAAAGATCTACCTTAAACAAGTGTCAAACTGACAGCTGAAACCAAATTGTAAACCTTCCAATACTTTCACAGTTTATTGCTTAGAACAGAGTAACACATATACCAGAGCCATAATTGCTACCATGATTATGTGCTGAAATACAAGCATGAAGACAATGTAAGAATGGAAAACTGCCCACTTGATTTAATGTCCAAATCTGACGAGGCTCTTGATGGATGGGCCACAGTCATGGGATGATGCTCGCATGCAGAATCAACAGAATTCACTGAGAAGAGGAACAAAGATTATCATGGTTCTCAATGCACAAAGAAGTCCTATGAGGAGGAAATGGAATATGGGCAGGAACAGTACCAATGAGCATGTGATTTGGAGGAAGAAAGAAAAAGAAACAGTGACAAGACTGTGAAGTGATGATGAATATGTGAGTGATGCACACTTGGGAGAAGGCTGGTGTCTTCCTGAATCTGCATCACAGGTGCAGTTAGAGATCAATGGATGAATGCCTGCAGCAAGCTGTCAGCTACACTCTAATGCCTTCCTCTTATGTCTTCTATGGGCTGGGTCGTCCCTCATGAATTATGTAATCTGGAAAACATTTGGTAGATATGCTCAGGGGCCTTCCTTAATAGGTAATTTCTCATATATGTATTGAGTAGCCCCTCTTAGCACTTATACATAGCAAATTATTCCCCTTAAACTACTTGAATTGAGTTGATTTGTATCCTGCTATTGTAACATGCCATTGTACATGGTGTAGATCAGAGGACAACCCTTAGAATTGATCGTTTCCTTAAGGCATGTGGATTTCTGGGGATTGATCTCAGGCTGCTGGGCTCCAGAGCAGACAAATGACCAGCTGAACTATCTCCCCATCCTCCCTCAAGAAGCTACATTTCAAGAGGTCTTTCTATCCCCAGATTGTTGTGGAATCCCCCACAGTCTTGGTCACTTTCCCTCATGTCTTCTGCCTGATCATCATGTCATCCCAGACTTGTGAGGGATCTTTATGCTCTTGTAAGTTGACAAGGAGCTTCTGCTCCATCCAAGCAAGATCAGAATTAAAGTTTAGGACTACAGAGTTCAATTATGATGCCAGCACAAGCTACAATATGTGTGTGCATGTTTTAGGAACTCTGTGCAAATTTTTTTCTTTCTTTTTCCTTCTTTCTTTTTATTTTCTTTCCTTCTTGCTTTCCTTCCGTCCTTTCTTTGCTTTCTCTTTTTATTCTCTCTCTTTGTCTCTCTCTCTCTCTCTCTCTCTCTCTCTCTCTCTCTCTCTGTATTCTTTTTGTTTCTCTCTCTTCAAGCCCATGTCTGTCTGTGTAGTACTGACCGTGTATTCCACAGGCATGCATACTGATATATTCCTCAACTTTCCAGATGCTTGGATTATATGAACACTTCCTCATACTTAGAAAATTGTAATTCTTGAAATCCTAATATGTTTTAAGTTCAGAACAGTGGTAATTGTTTGTAGGAATCTGTGCAAGAGCAATGTTACAACCATAGAAATGTTGCTTCACTTGATCACCAGGAATCCTAAGAATGAAAAATCTCGAAGCCCTGAGCTACTCTTCACTTATTACCCTTTATCCACTCACTATAGATGTTTAATTGTGCATGTGATTTCATTGTCAGCATGAATAAAGACTAGTGCTTTTGTGGGGAGAGTAATCTCACCCTATTTCCCTTGCTACAACAAGAGGGCACTGCGAACTGCAGACTTTGTCCTGGGGATATGCTGTTGCAGAGAGTTGTGTGAAGTTGAGAAATTATAGGTTTTTTCTATATCTGAAACAATTCCACAATGTTCATGTGCCATATTTTATTAATTATCTCTCTGGATACTAGGAAGGTTCTGGGTCTTAACTCTTGTGAAAAAGTCTCTCTGTGTTCTTCCACCTATCTGACTTAGATGAATACCCAAACGTGGTTTGGCTGGATCCTGTTGTCAGATTTCAAGTTTCTTGAGGTTCCATATATTGATTTCAGGTTGTTCCACCCTGATAGCAGTGCATAAGAAAATCTGTTTCACTCCACCCTTGTAAGCATTTGACGTCATTTTCTGGATTTTTCTTTTAAGCAATTATGTCAGGCCAAGTCAATTTTTCCCATTGTATTTTTTTTTTTTGCTATTAAGTTGCAATGAAAGAACACAATCTATAAGCAACTTAGGAAGCCCTAGAATTCTTTATCCTTCTCCTTGATTATTTGTTTGCTCTTTTTGCTTCTCTTCTCAATCAGTTTCAGGGAATTTTCTATCATGCATTAAAGAGAAATAACATTTGAATACATCTGGACCCCCACAAGGAGGGAAGTTTTTGTTCTGGGCTGCATCACAGTTTGAGAGTAACATACACCTTGAAAGCAATAGTAAATGTCAGCATCCTCAGACCACACTTGCAGATTTGGAGTATGAAATCTGTCCCACAACCACTGCCAATGAGCCTGTCCAGAACCAGAGGAACTGTGGGAAATCTTAGAAATCAACCACTATGGAGAAAGTCTTGGCTTGTGCACAAGCCAAAGCAAGAAAATGTTTCCATCACTGTGTTCCAGGCTCTGACTCAACGTGAAGAGAGAGGTTGCCAGTGATATAATTCCTTTTGGATTATGTGTCTTGGATTGCCAGATTTTTCCTAGTATTCTTCCTGGAGGACACTGAAGTGCCAGGTGGAGGACTGAAATATCCCTGATACATGGTATGTTCAGTAGTCAAACAAAAGAATCACAGAAAGAGGAACTAAGATTTTTCCTTCTGTTCAGTTTCCTACACCTGGATGTCCTTATGTTTCTTAAGATTTGAAAAAGTTTTTGTTTACTTGAACAGATTTTATTTACAATTCTTTTTCTTCCATAATATCTGCAATGATAACATTTGTTCTAATGTTCCATAGAGACTTTCACCTTTCCTGATAATTCTTTTTCTCATAAATGGTATTAAGTAATGATGTTCAGGTGCAGGCCTGTAGTCTAGTTACATGGAAAACTGAGATAGGCAGATCATTTGAATCCTAGAGTTTAAGACCAATCAAGGAAATATTTTTCAATATTGTTATCTTACAGAATTTTACATTAGTAATTACATCTTGTCAGCAATCTCAGGGATATTTTCTCTGCTTCTTCTCATCACTGGATGGTAGATTGGCTCCATTTCTTTTGTTTAATTTTTTTATTTTTAGTTCATTCATTTAGTGTGTGTGTTTATGTGTGTAAAAATGTGCAAGCATGACCATGTACATAGCAGCACTGTTTACAACAGCAAAGTCATGGAATCAACCCAAATGTCCAACAGTTTGCGAGTGGATAAGGAAAATGTGGTACATCTATACATTGGAATACTACTCAGCCATCAAAAATGATGAATTACTGTTATTTGCCGGGAAATGAATGTCATTAGAAACAATTATATTAAGTGAAGTATCCCAGACACAGAAAATTAAGTGCTGTATGTACTCCTTAATAGGTGGATACTAGTACCAAACTCACTTAGAGACACACTCAATGATAAATCTTGTAATACCTACAGTAATTGCAAGGATTATAAAGAGGAGAGAAGGGGAAGGAGGGTCTCTCCAGAAACAAGGAGAGAGGGGATCATGCTACAGCAGAGAAAATAGGCCACCATCAAGGACTGCAAGGGGTGACATCCAATACCCATCAGAATAGAGCCAAGGGCATTGCAGGAACAGCAAAACTGAAAAAAAATCAACAAACCATAATTCAGAACATCAGAGACTTTATATCAACTGCCTGGAATCAGGCTTGCCTAATCTCTCCCCATTCTGAAGCTCAGGGAAATTTGCGGAAGAGGGGGTAGCAAGATTTTAAGAGCACAAGGATAGGAGGAGTCATGATATGCAAGATACTCCACACAAGTTAGGGCCGAAGTAATTATAATAATACTCTGCATGATCTGTGCAATGATCAACATATCATTGACTCCTCAAAATCTAGCATGGACTAAAGGAACTAGAATCGTTAGAAGCAAGGGATTAACAGTCACAATAGTGTTCCTATACTTAAGGATACAAGAAAGAGTTCTAGGAAATGCCACTGAATCCTTACACCTCATCAGACAGGAGGACCCAGAGGAAAGTTTGATATACGCATTAAAGGATGCTTCAGAGATGGGGGGGGCACCGGGAGACAGGGAGGGAGGGGAGAAAGGAAGGGGAAAAGGGAAGAGGGAGGACGGAGGTCCAGGGAGGGGTGGAGGGAGGGAGGTGACAGGGGTACTTATTACGTTTGTATGAGCAGAAAAATAAATAAATTTTAAAAAGTATAAATAAAAAACATTCTAATGCCCAAAAAAAAAAAGAATGTGCAGGTGCTTGTGAGTGTGAGTGTGTGTGTGTGTGTGTGTGTGTGTGTGTGTGTGTGTGTGTGTGTATCAAGAGGGCACTGTGTGTCTCTGTGGAGGAACAAGACTGACTTTGAGGATCAACCTGGATTGCTTTTACCTGTGGTAGCTTGGCTCTGGGTTTTCCCAGTCTCTGCCAACCAGGGCTGGAAGTGTCTAACAGGCTCTATCTTGATCTGCAGGAGATGGACATCTGTCCAATCTGCAGGAGCAATAGACAGAGATGACAGAGTCTGGGTCACTTCTTCATGTGCAAGGGATCCTAAAACCAGGAGAGACAAGCGCATTGTGACATGCATAGCACCAGCCTTTGAAGTCTTTTTTTTTTCCACTCATACAAACTTAACAGGTACACCGGTCCCCTCCCTCCCTCCAAACTCCCACATCCCTATGCCCCCTTCCCTCCCTCTCCCTCCCCATTCCCCAGTGTCAACCCCTCCCATCCCCGGAGCATCCTTTAATGTATGCCAGACACTCTTCTGGGTCCTCCTGTCCAATGAGGTGCAAGGACTCAGTGGCATTTCCCAGAACCCTTTCCTGTGTTCCCCTTAAGCATAGGAACACTACTGTGGCTGTCAATCCTTTGCCTCCAAGGATCTTGGTGCCTTTAGCAGATGCTAGACTTTGTGAGGTCAATAGTGTGTTGGACATTGCGCCGGGCATGCAATGTCCAATTATGATTGCTTCGGCCCTAACTTGTATGGAGTATCTTGCGTATCATTGCTCCTCCCATCCTTGTGGCCCCACAGTCTTAACGCCCCCTCTTTCACAAATTTCCCTGAACTTCTGGATGGGGAGAGATTAGTCTGGCCTAGTTCTAGGTGGTTGATATAGACTCTCTGAAATTCTGGATTATGGTTTGTTGATTTTTTTCCAGTTTTGCTGCTCCTGCAATGTCTGATGGGTATTGGATCCCCCCCCACGGCCATTGATAAAAAGCTGTTAAACTAGAGTCTTGTTTTTTTTTTTTTAACATTTTTTATTATTATTTCCGCTCATACAAACTTAATAGGTACACCGTTTCCCTCCCTCCCTCCTCCTCCCCCCGACCCCCTGATCCCCCTACCCTAACCCCTTCCTTCCCATCCCCCAGTGCCTCCCCCCCAATACCCAGGAATCCTTTAATGTGCATGCCAGACTCTCCTCTGGGCCCTCCTCTCCGATGACGTACAAGGACCCAGTGGCATTTCCCTGAACCCTTTCCTGTGTTCCCCTTAAGCATAGTGGCTGTCAATCCCTTGTCTCCAAGGAACTTGGTTCCTTTAGCAAATGCTAGGCTTTGTGGAGTCAGTAGTGTGTTGGGCATTGCGCAGGTCATGTAAAGACCAATTATGATTGCTTTGGCCCTAACTTCTTGGAGTATCTTGTATATCATTGCTCCTCCCCATCCTTGTGCTCTTACAATCTTACCGCCCCCTCTTCCGCAAATTTCCCTGAGCTTCAGGATGGGGAGAGATTAGGCTGGCCTAGTTCTAGGTGGTTGATATAAAGTCTCTGAGGTTCTGGATTATGGTTTGTTGATTTTCTTTTGCGGTTTTGCTGCTCCTGCAATGCCCTTCACTCCTTCCTGATGGGTATTGGATGTCACCCCCTGGCCAGAGATAAACAGCTGTTAAACTAGAGTCTTGTTATAAGAGTATATTCAAAGGTAGATGTAATAAAAGTAGGAAACCGCAGTGAGGCAGGGATCAATCACCCATTTGCAAAATGGTTACTTCAGATCATACCCCTTCAGTTGTAAATGATCAGGAACGAAAGTCTGTGAACTTAACCAGATGTCTCATTACTTACTTGCAGTTCTTGATGGTGGCCTATTTTCTCTGCTGTAACATGGTCCCCTCTCTCCTTGTTTCTGGTGTGTCCCTCCTACCCCATCCCTCCTGTTCATAATCCTTGCAATTACTGTAAGTATTACAGAGATTTATCCTTGAGTGTCTCTAGGTGGATATGGTACTAGGAGCTCCAAATTAGGGAGTACCTAAGGGGCTTAATTTTCTGTGTCTGGGATACTTCACTCAATATAATTGTTTCTAATTCCATCCATTTCCTGGCAAATTCCATTAATTCATCATTTTAGATGGCTGAGTAGTACTCCATTTTATAGATGTACCACAATTTCCTTATCCACTCGTCAACTGTTGGACATTTGGGTTGATTCCATGACTTTGCTATTGCAAACAGTGCTGCTATGAACATGGTCGTGCTTGTGCTATAAAGATGAATTTTTGCTGTATGGGGGGTTATTCCTAAAAGTGGAATAGCAGGGTCATATGGCATTTAATTTTTAATTTCTTTAAGAATCGCCAGACAGCTTGCTAGAGTGTCTGTATGAGCCTGCATTCCCACAAGCAATGAAGGAGAGTTCCTTTCTCTCCACATCTTCTCCAGCATTTGGTGTTGTTTGTATTGTGGAATTTTGCCATGCTGATGGGGTTAGATGATATCTCAGGGAAGTTTTGATTTGCATTTCCCTGATGGCTAAGGATGTGGAGCATTTTTTATGATATTTGTTAGACATTTTAATTTCATCTCTAGTAAAGTTTATTTTAAGTTCCAGGGCCATTTTTTTTAATTGGGCCATTTGTTTCCTTCGTGTTTAGTTTTCTATGTTCTTTGTGCACTCTGGACATTAGAGCTCTATCAGTGTAGATTTTCTTAATTCCTTGAGATGTGAGAAGTAGAAGCAGAGATTACCTTATCCACCAGCACTTGCAGTCAGATAGAAGAATAGAGCCAGGACTATGGAATCCCCAGAATGGTGTAATGGACCATTGGCGGCATCAGGACTGCAACAATGGCCTAACACTGACAATCTCAGGATCCCACGATTGAGCAGCACATACTTCGATTCACATGTGACTTCTGGTTTCTAGATGAACATTGGAGTGTCTCCTGCATCTAATATCAGCCTCCTGACCACCACACCTCCACCTTCCCCAAACCAGCTATTGGTGTTAGCATATAATTCAATGTTGTTTATTAAATTAATTTGTGTTTGGAACATTAAAGGGAAAGTAGGATGTGACCACACAATATCTTCTGGACATGATAGGGATTCTGCTTCCATTAACTTATTGGAGTTCTGTGAACTTCCATGAGACATGCACAAGATGTGGTCTGTCAACATTTCACCTTGGAATGTGGAAGGTCTCAGGAGGCACTACAATTCCCTGAGAGGCTGTTGAGGGCTAATTTTAGACAGGAGAATCGGACCTACTTTTCTTCTACTTTCCTTAATTAATTCCCTATTAATTACTCATCCATGCCCCAGCATTACTCAGACACTTGCTAGTGACAGGCATCCAAGATGAAACCCAGTGTGGCATTCCATACAGAAAGAAGTGAAAGGAGGAGGGAGACTGATTAGAAATGAAAAATATGCAATGAAAAGGAATAGAGATGAGATGATGTCTTAAATGGTGAACATGATGTAAATTCATTGTGTTCATGTATGAAATTCTAAAAGAATTAAAAACTAAAACTGGTAGCTTGTTTTCCTCCATTTGAATTAAACCGATAGTACAAGAGATGCCTCAGAATATATAACTTATTACTTATTGCTAAATCTTAGCTCATTACTTAAAGATATCATATACTTAACATGGTCGGGGGGACACAGTCATTTCTGAGCTATTGAAGCAGAGAAGAATAGAGAATTAGGATGTGAGTTACTTTCTGTACTCCATCAAACCTAAATGCATATTACAAAATAAATGTTCTCAGCTTGTGGCAATACCCAGATACACTTCTGGGGCCGTCCAACATCAAACTTTCTCTTCCTTTGGGGTTTTTTTTTTTTCATGACTTTTATCACTGTGAGAGGCGAGGTATTATACTGTTGACAGTACTAAGTCGCAGCACCTTCAAGCTGCATGCTGCTGATACTGAGGGTGAAATCTGTCCCAGACCCACTGTCACTGAACCTGGAGGGGACCCCAGTGTCTAAACTGGTTGCATGGAAGATCAGGTGTTTGGGGGCTTCTCCTAATTTCTGCTGAATCCAGATTACATTATTGCTGATTCCCTCACTTGTACGACATTTGCTGGTGACTCTGTCTCCTAGAGATGCAGACACAGATGATGGGGACTGTGTCTTCTGGACGCCACCCTGGGCACCTGGGAGTGAAAACATACAATTAGCAGCCTTTACTGATCAAGCTACTGAAGAAAGTACCCAAAGACCAGGCAGCGCAGACCACAGTGCATAAGCAAACTTCTAGTGCTTATTCCTCACCTGGGAGCCAGAGCAGCAGGAGTCCCAAGAGCTCCAGGAGCTGAGTGTGAATGCTCATGTCCATCCTGGCTCAGGACTAGATCTAACTCCTCCACAGCTGTGAAAACCTATTAAGAGTCCCTCGGGCTTAAGGGGAACACAGGAAAGGGTTCAGGAAAATGCCACTGGATCCTTGTATGTCATCGGAGAGGAGGGCCCAGAGGAGAGTCTGGCATGCACATTAAAATATTCTCTGGGGACTGGGGGGGGAGGCACTGGGGGACTGGGAGGGAGAACAAGGGGGTCAGGGGGAGGAAGAGGGAGGGAGGGAACTGGTGTACCTACTAAGTTTGTATGAGTGGAAATAATAATAAAAAATGTTAAAAAATGATGACTTTAGAAAAAGAAATGCTGCATTATATTTTGTAAATTAAGTTCACTCTGTTGTATCTTACAAAGCAGAGAGACTAGGATTTTATTGATGAACAATAAAGGTCAACTGCTGACTCATGCTCAGAGAAAAAAAAGAGTCCCTCAGGCAAATGGCTGTGCTGTGGTCACATGCAAATCATCAGGGGTTGGGCAAGGCTGGGCACAGCTAAAGGTGTGGGCACAGTTGCCAGTTTGCACACTTTGCATAACTGGAGACAAGGATCTGAGAGAGTCAGGAAGGACCCAGGGCCCCAGGTTTTGCAAGCCAATGAAAGAAGTGTTGATCTACCTACAAAGAATATATAGCTTTCCACTGGGAAAAAGGGTATCATTAATATCATGTACTGAGAAGAGCATGTTATTTTAATTAATTGGATCTGTAGAACCTGCTTTCCTTCTTCTGCTCTATCTACTAAAGACATTTTTTTCACTGTCCCAAAACTGCAAAAGCATTCATCAATACTACTTTCAACAATTCCACATCCTTACTCCCTTTCTCTGATAACACTTGTGAACTGAGTTCAAAAAATTACAATAAAGAAACATTCATAATTTGTAATGAAGGGCGTGTTCTGCCTTCACTAACCTGTGTCATCATAATAGCAATTCGCATCATAAAACATATGGTTCTCCAGTTGTGTTCCTTCCATCATGGATGACTTCAGGGATTTCCTCCCTTCTCATTTGTGTGACACTTTCCTTGAGAGACATCATGCAAAGGGCTATTCACCTCTGATACGAATTCAGTGACAGCAATCGGTAATAGCAATACCAATGTCCATACTGATAAAACAATGAGTTTATTAGAGTTCAGGAATATGGGTGAGGGTTATAATGGGAGCAAGGTGACCAATGGGAGCTACCTTACCCAAAGGCTCACCTCTTATGCAACCTGCAACATGGAACTCTGCAGAAGTCCCATCCAGCTTGGTTCTCTAAGGCATCTCCTCTAACTGCTTCATTTGGTCAGGGAGGGTCTTAGTGCTCCTCTCACCTTGTTGGTGGGGTAAAGCCTGTGAGTACTGTTAGTTTAACAACTTCCTAAGACCTATGAAGATAGATGGGCAGGAGGAGGAAAGCACTTAGGGTTCTCGATGCTGGGGTCAGACTTACGCTGAATGAGGCTGATACCCCTGTAGGTGCACAGAGACAGTGAAGTTCACAAAGGATCTTCAGAGTAGAGAACTGCATGGTTGTACATGCGATGTCTGCAAAGGCGACACAGGAGATGCTGACAGAGACAGACTTTGTGCAGGGAATTGGTTAAATGAGGCAATTAGCGAATGAAGTACCAGCCATTATATTCATTTTTAGAAAAGGAAGCTACTTTTCTGGAGAAAAATATTTTTAAAAGTATGCATTTCTGAATGCAATTAATGATAGCCATTTCATCTTCTGTCTTTTTAGCTACAGACATAGATAGGTGTATCTGTGTGTGCATATCTGGACAGGGAGGAAATTAGCTAATTACTTCTAATGTAGAAGGAATTGACTGCTCTAGTCATTATAAGCAGCCATACTTCCTAATTAGTTATTCCGAAGGAACTACTTGCTCTTTGACAGAATGTATAACATCATAAATCACTGTTTCTTCTTCTTACTAAAAAGGATGACTCTTGAATTTGAGATTAGAATAAGAAGACCAGAAACTATTCATAAACATTCTAGTGAAAGTAAATTTTCTCCAAAGCTAAAATTTTGAAAATTCTTGGAAATGAACATCCATCTCTTTTACAAATTTGGAAGAGTATCTGTTATTATCTCTTTCAATGTATTTCCTCTGCATTTATTGTGTGCCTCTACCCATTCTTTGCCCATGTTTATTCTTCCAACAGTCACAGTGGTCTTCTATGCTCTAGTCATATTTTTGTACTTTTTATTGCATAAATCTGTTGTCTATGTTGTCTTTAGTTCCTGAATCCATGTGTTAACACTTAATCAAGTGTATTTTTTTTCATGGTGAATTTACTGTTTATTTCCCTTTCATGACTTCTTTAATTTGACTCACTTTTTATTAACAGATTTTTGTTGTTTGATAATTCCATACATGTGTACTATGTATTTCAATTGTTTATCCTTCTTTTTCCTCCTATTTATCCTAAATGATCCTCTTCTTGTTTACAGATCTTTTTCAAAAGTTTATATTCATGCTTTTTATTTTCAAAGTTTTGTAATTGAACTTTCTTTTTATTCTTTTAGTGTCATATATTCATACAATTACCTGAAGCTCTCAGTTCTTATTACACCATCCCAACTCCCCCCTTCTTTTTCCACTGAAATAGTCATGCAATGAGAAGATTCCTTAATACATTACTACCTTTCATGCTAATGATGGAAATAAGTCTGTCGAGAAGTGAACATATGGGCTGGAGAGGTGTTACAGGGGTTAAGCCTCTGCCTTGCAGGCAGAAGGTCCTGAGTTCAGATCCTAGACCCCATATATAGACGCCGGGAGGAAGCGGGGGCGGCCTGCATTTCTGGTCCTGATAGGGAGGAGCCTGCGAATCCCTGGGCAGAGTAAACAAGGAGGAGGTGGAGGCAGTCCGTGGTCTTTGGTTCTACACACACACACACACACACACACACACACACACACACTCGCGTGCACACATACACACACACAATTGAATAAATAAGAAAAAAAAGAAGAGAACACATATGTTCTAGCATCATATCTAAGGATAGACATTGGTACCTATCTAGTTTTGTGTGAGATATTTTTAGTCAATGGATATTGGAAAATAGTTTCCAAATTTTTATCAATGTTTTAGCTTTCCAGGAAAAGATGTATGAAATGAGAATATATATACTTGTTCATAATTTGAAGCTTTGATAACTGTCTTATATTAGTTTTTATTAATTACATGTACCCCTTTCCACAGTGATGGACAAGCAATGAGATAGTGTTCTTAGCATTTCATCGAAATAATGACAACAAGAATATCTTCTGTTCTGTGGTTCTTAACCCTAGCGACATGGCTAGAATCTCTGATAAGTGACTTGTGAATCTAGATTCCTTGTCACTGTTCCTCACTAAGTCATAAATAATTCAGAAGTGATGATTTCCAGAAACCTCTGCACATTTTTAACCTTATCCTGTCTTCTCCATCTGTACATTTCCCTTTGTAAGTGAATTCAGCCCCTTAATGAAATTCATTCCTGGGATCACAGCAGAAATATTTCTGATTCTGTCACATGCCAACCAAACCCTTGGCTAAGTTTCATTCACTGAAGGGGAAGCAGCTGGGCCTCCCTGAGTGGAAGCAGTTTTGTTCCAGTCTGTAGCACTGTGTGGGTGGGTAACTGCTCCACTGCTGACAGAAATATGTCGCTGCATCTTCAGCCTCCATGCTGCTGATCGACAGAGAGTAAGAGGTCCCAGACCCACTGCCACTGAAGCGACTCGGGACCTCAGAAGCCAGGGTGGATGTTCTGTAAATCAGGAGTCTAGGAGAGGATCCCAGCTTCTGTTGGTACCAGTGCAAGCGATCGGTGCTAATACTTGAGCTGGCCAAGCAGGTGATGGTGACCTTCTCCCCTGGAGAAGCCGCCAAGGATGCTGGAGACTGAGTGAGCAGGATGTCTCCATGGGACACTAGACATAAAGAGAGAGAGAAGTTAGTAGAAAGAGACATGCAAGATGACTACATACCATACACTGTGCAGAAAAGACAAAGGTAAAAACATCTTCTCTTTGACTAAAGCTTCCATGAGACATAGATCTTGCGTTTTATTCATTGAGCCTCCTGTCTTACCTGTGACACTGATCAGCAGGAGACTGAAAAGTAGGATCAGAAAATGCATCCTGCTTTCTGATCTTTCTCAGCCCACACTCTTCACAGAAGTGCATCTCTTAAAAGCAACTCTGAGGCATTTGTGGTTTCTGAGCAGGACTATGCAAATAGCAGGCTGCAGGCCTGGTGGTCCTTGACTTATGCTCCCAGGTGGTTTTCTGAATTAGCTGCAGGAGTTAAACTGGCAAGACAGGGAAGTGCTCACTTTTTCCCCTCTGTGATGGTACTTGTTGTTGATCAAGCACATTGCCAAGGTCTTTCTGTGACTTACTGGGCAAGGCTAATTCTACCAAGGAATTTGTGAGATATATTTCTTTTATGATCAGGGTTGTTAAGGATGACAATGTGCAATATATCTCAAAAAAATCTTACAATCTACAAAATATTTCCTTCTTTCCTTGACAGCTGCTCAGTTGAGTACTAGTGTATCCATCCCAGTCTAACTGAATGATTCAGAGCCCAGAAAACATCAGGAAAGCTAAAATCCCTGTACGTGTCCTGGAGCCCAAATATATTCAGGGATACTTCCAAGAAAGTCAAACACAGAATCCCATTTAGATGATAAAGAGAAAAATAAAACTTTTATGAGAAAGAAGAAAATACAGTTATGATTTTATACCAGATGGCTTTTGTTTTGCATCCTACTCAATGCTATTGTCTCTCTCTCGAATAGATTAATATTCCACAAAATATTGACAATAAAGATTTTCAATATGAATCACTAAAGTAAGTAACTGTTTAACTTCATGTTATATTATTATCTGGGAATGCTCCAATGTTCAAATAAATTATATCTTAGTTATCAAAGCATAGACTTTCTTTTCTCATGCAGATATGTGCTTTTTTCTCCCCCAATAATTTCTTATTCTTAGCATTAGCATCAGCCAAACTGGGTTTATTGCAAATACTTGTGGCATTTCTGCCACCAGGTGATTCATAAGGATGTCAGGGTCGTGCATTTAAGTTTTTTTCACTGCACATAAGAAACTGTACTCTACAAATGTCCTCATGTACAAAAAGCATGGAAGAAAGATTATTTTAATACTGATGTCTTTGAATACAGATATATAGAAGGGACGAAGTGTCTTTTAGATAACATCCTATGGTTTTAAAGATTCAAACATCCTAGTGCTCTCTGTTTAGGAGTCAGCCCTTCCTGACTTTCTCCCAGTGCTTTGCTTCAGCAGACACATAGATGTGTCCAGTGTTATTGGGGGAAACATATGCGGTGGTGAGGATTTGATGAACTGTATCAGTCAGTTCTCTCTTCATGTGACAAAACAGCAAAAGAAACAACTGGAAGAAGGAAGGATTTATTTTGACTTGCTTTCAGACGCTTGAGTCCATGGTTGGCTTCTTTGACTGTGATCTAAAATGAGTTTGAAATATCTTAGAGGAAGGACATGGCCCGAGCTCGCTCCTTAATTCATGTCTGCTGGAAGGACAGAGAGACAGAAAGGACCAGACAGAAGTTATACTCTGGTGACCTCCATCTTCACACCAAAGCCCCATCTTTTGTTTTCCCCATTTTTTTGTTTCCACTGTATTTTTATTAGTAATATAAAAATATTATAAAAATGCAAGTAGGGGGAATGAGGGGATAAGAGATAGGAGGGACAGAAGTACTTATAGAAAAACCCTATAATTGAGGAAAGTAACCCCATAGAAACTTAGTATGGTAGTAATATATTAAAAATGTCTTTTTCAGAAAGAAACAAGAACAGGCTGTCCCTATGTAGAGGAGCACAGAGTGAGGAAAACAGAGGGAAAAAAGCACTGAGCTGATCCACTTAGAACCCACTGACAATTAACACTATATTAGAAGTAAAAGGAATATGACAATTCCTAGTAAAATTTTGGTCAGAGAGGTGTGAAAGTCCCCCAAACATGATAGGGTTTTCCCATTGCTCTTGGTTGCTCTCCAAACATCTGTCTGTAAGACCCTATTAATGAAGATGCAGCAGTTATGGATCAGCGAACATGGGTGAAATATTCCAGCTGAAACTCATCTGAGAACACCCTACTTGCTGGATAGCTTACACAGTACCAAGGATACTGTAGAAGCTACTGGTGGAGAGAAATAATCGCAGGCCTCATCAACACATAAGATCAGCAGTTGCCATCAAAATCACCTTGACAATAGGTGAGCACCAGTGTAATAAGGACACAAGGATAAAGAGACAACCAAGAGCTTTCTGATTGAACTCAAGATCTGCTTGTCAGAACAGAACACATTCCTGTTACTGTTAACTACAACCACAACCCACAGAAGGGAAACAAATAGATCAATGGGGAAAAACAGCCAATGAACCTACAGGCAGCAAAATTATGCCCTGAACTGCTCTGTAAATAGCTGCTATTATACCCTAGATTTTCAGAACACTCAACACTCAACCCAGAAGTCTTCTTCTACAACAGAGGTAGAGGATCTCAACACCCCGACAGGATTCAGCCTGGAAAGCAGAAGAGCAGTGAAGTGGACAGCAATGGCCGCCACAGTGCAGAGCACTGGTGACCCAGCGAGGCTCAGCAGAGCAAGGCCAACCTAATCCCTCTCCACCCTAAGTGACTTGGGGTCTCCAGGCTTTCTATTGATCAAGGGGTGCAGGGGAAGGTTCCAGAAAGTTAAGAGGTTCAATGGGATTCTCATCCTCCTTGTGCCCAGGCTCAGACAGAAGGGGCTGCTGGGAATTCACTGCCACTGATAAGCTTCTTTCATTTTGGCATCATGGCTGCCACACTGACTCCAGCAGGATTTGAAGAGCAGTCCACTTCTTGTTTCCTTTAGCTTGAGCAACACCAGTAAATTATGAATCTTCCATCTATTAATCCAGGGATGATTCAGAAATCTCAATACCCAATAACTCAGTAATGGACCCAGCAGCCAGGGACCAAATCGGTCACATAAGAATCCTTTAAGAAACACACTATGTTCCATCCCCAATCCCAGATACACTACAGAGTGGAGTCTAACCCTTATCTATAATTATGATATACAGTGAGTTGACCCAAGGGGTAGCCACTGTAATTCTAAAAGAAGTAGGGGAAAAAACAAGTTTTCCTCAGAATAACAATCTGAACACATTGTGATCTGCAATATGAAAGTACACATCTGTGTTGTGCACTTGACCACTGAACGAAGGGAGGCAGGAATGTGTTCAGTTCTGGCTGGTTTTTCCACAGTGCTGTTGTCCTTCATAGAGTATCTTACCCAGAACTCCTGACATGGTCATGAACCACAGCCATGACCACAGGAGAGACAGACTATGAGCTTTGTTAGAGCTACTGTATTCCTCCTATTATGTTTGACAAACAGAATTTGGACCTTACAATATGGATGTCCAGTCATTTTAGGAAAAAATCCTGTTGTGTTAGAAAATGAAGAGAACATCACTTCTTGAGCACAAGCTAAAGCCTTTTCGTACCATTCTGGTGATGAGCTCAGTGGGAAGAGAACACTCAGGTGCCCTCTGGTACACATGCCCCTCCCACACAAACAAATAAACAAATTGAGGGTATAAAAGACAAATTTAATATGGGGATTCTCTATCATAGAAGAATGCAGTAGTGATACAGGCTGTAATTTAAATGAACTCTTAACACACGCTGAGGATGACTCAGAAGTTGAAACACTTGCCACACAAGCAAAAGAACTTTAGATAACATGGTTCCCACATAAAGCACTGGAAGGGATGTGACGGCCCTCCTGTTATTCTGATGTTCAGAAGGCAGAACTTAGGACTCCCCAGAACAAGCTGGGTAAGCAGACTGTCCCCAATGGCCTGTTGTGGGTTTGCTTGATATCCTGGCTCACAATAAAAAGGTGGAAGAGCCATTGAGGAGGAGGATTCCCAGAATCACTCTTGAACCTTCACAGGCACGTGCCCTCCAGTTCACTGATGTGTGTGCACTGATCCCTGTGCAGAAACACACATGTATGCACCCTACACACATACATGAAAGGAAAATTAAATCCAACTTGGGACTGGGGACTTAGCTGAGGTGGTAGGAGTGTTTGTTTGACATTAAAAACCCCTAGGCTGGGGGCTGGAGAGGTGGCTCAGGGGTGAAGCCTCTGCCTTGCAGGCAGAAGGTTCCTGAGTTCAAATCCTAGACACCAGGTATAGACGCCAGCGGAAGCGGAGGCGGCCTGCGTTTCTGGTCCTGGTAGGGCGGAGCCTGTGAATCCCGGGGCAGAGTAAACAAGAAGGAAGTGGAGGCGTCCATGGTGGTTCCCGAATTCATCCGTGATTCTACACACACACATACACACACATACACATGCACACATGCGCACACACGCATACACACAGAATTGAATAAATAATAAATAATAATAAAAAAAGAAAGTTGATTCTTTTATAAAATATTTTAGGATTTTTTTTTGAACAGAAAGAAACTGGGAGAGAGAGTGTGGCTTCCTCGGTATCCCCTATCTCCAAGCTCAGGAACATCATGTCACTGGCTTGCTTTGGACAGTTCCATTAAGTAAGACTGGTGGATTAACCCAACTTTGCGCAGCGTTATGTATCAAGTTCCATGAGCCAACCCATCTGCAATTCTCTCCTGAGTTAGTGCTTCAACATGTTTACTGTGTCCATAGTGACTCTCAGCTGGGGCAGCACAGCAGTTAGCCTGCATCACTACTGACAAATTCAAGATGAAGTGACTTATAGGGGAACAAGGCTTTTATTTTCTTTTAAAATTGTCCGGTTACAGTTCTTAATCCAGCTTGGCAGGAGAGTCCACTCCAACACCAGGGACCAACATTCATTTATCCACGGGACTCCTGAGAGAGGGGCAGTTCCTACTTGCCAGACCAGCACGTCTGGCCTAGTTTACCAAAGGACGCCAGTTTCCTCATCCAGCTCCCTCCATCTTGTTCACCTGCCTAGGGACCAATCAGTCAGACAATCTCCTACAGGCTTGCTGGACTGAGCTACTCAGAGCCCTCAGTTGCCAAGCTAACCCCTGCCTCTATGTCAGATAGTTCAGTTCTTCTACCTGTCCGCTCTGGCTTGGAGTCTTTGCCCATTCATTTCTGACAGAGACACTTTACAGAGGAGGAAAAGAGGTCATGGAGGAAACAGGAAGGCTGTGAGCTTCCCCCAGATCACCCCGCCAATAAATTAGAAACTGCATTGAAACCCACCACACTTTCATCCTCCTGGGACCTTCCTTCCAACTCCTGAGACAGGTGTTGCTTGTCTGTTGCTCGGTGATCCACTGCCCCCACGTGGCCACAGTCAGAGCTTCAACCCTGTTTGGTTCCAAACTATGAAGAGCCTCACTCACCCTGATTAGAAAACAAACCCCTGCATGTCTCTGACAACAAATTGTGACCTGTGACAGAATCCTTTTCTCTCCTCCTCCTTTCTTGCTCTCTCTCCATAAGATGCTAACAGGGTAATTACAGGATGAAGTAACAGAGTCCATCTAAATTTCCTGATGGACCCGATGTACTATGGTGCTCCACACTGTCTGAAAAATGAGGTGGTAGACGGGCTGGTCAGAGAGCTTAGTGGGTAAACCACATGCTTGCCCACCTGGTGACTTGATTTGGATACCTGGAAAATCACATGATGGAAGGAGAGAAGTGACTTCTGAAAGTTATCCTCTGATCTCCACTGTGTGCCATGGCTTGCATACTCCCTCTCTCCCTCCTTACCCCCCTCTCTCTGTCTCATGAAGTGTCTGGCCAACAATGTGACTCACAAGCAATCTGAGTTCATATCCTGGAATTCACATAAAATGCCAGAGGTGGCATCAACTCTGCACTCCTAGGGCAGAATGGGAGGCCCAGACAGGAGAATAGCAGGAATCTCTCCGGTTTACAGTACACTGCATACCGCACAGTGGGAAGCTGTAGGAAAGACCCTGTCTCTACCTGGTGGGAGGCAAGAACCAACTTCTGAAAGTTGACTTCTGGCATCTCCATGAGTGCATGTGAGTACACACACACAGACACACACACACACACACACACACACACACACACACACACGCTCACACACACACACACACACACATACACACACACACACACACACACGCTCACACACACACACACACACGTTAAGAAACAAGGGAGCCTCTGTCTTCTTCGCGCCTCCAACACAATCAAGCTGAAAGGACAACTGCAAACATGGGGGTGTGGTCCTCCCCACCAGGCCATAGGCTTGTTAGGCGCCTTAAAGAGAAATTTGATTCAACAATCTCGTTTTTCTCTTTCCTCTAAAACAGATACAGTTGTTCCAGAACCAGCACCTGCTACTCTATGACATATGGACCTTGTGTATTTCACAGATCAACCTGGGTTTCCAGTCCCCACCTTCCACCTGGAGAACTGTCTCCTTTGCCACTGTGTACACTAAGTTAACTCATCTCTGAGCTTCTTCGGGGTTCTACAGCTCCTGCCATCTTGCAGAAGTGCTGAGAATATTGATGTATTCCACCATGTACAGCTTGATGTGGGGCCTGGGGATCAGAACACGGGTCCTCAAACTGATGTGACGAGCACTTTACAATGGAGCGTCCCCTGCAGCCTGGATTGTGTGTTCATGCATGCCTGAACACAGGGTGTGTGATATTGCATTACCACGGCCCTGAGCAGGTGAAGGATCTCACATTCCAGGCTCATATTTTGGCATCACTGGGCTTTTCCTGCCTATAGGTGAGTCAGAATAGGTTGAGAAGGACCTGAATCTTAGAAAGTATTCTTGAAACAGAGACAACCTGGGCAGGATTACTCTCTGGGGGCTGGTTAATGAAAGAGGGCTCAAATACATTACAAGATGGAAGGAAAGCAAATGAACAAGATTTCATGAGGAAGACACCACCAAAGGCTAATCTTGCCAAAAGATTTAATTCCACACTGTGAGTCTAACTTGGAGTCTCTTAGAGAGGTTGGGACGTGAGAACAGAAGAAAGTCATTGCAGGAGAAGATATGCCTTTTGGGAGATAGCAGAATAAGTGGAGTAAACGTAGGGAGGAATACTACTAAATGTGAAGAAACATACTCTTATTTTCTCTACCTCCTACAGGCCATAACATCAGTATCACAATATTTTTTCTTCCATGTTTTATACTTGAGAACATTCATAGAGTTTAGTTTACCGTGTGTAGTAAAAGACCTTTTTGAACACATGATTCTACCATTCTTATGTATCACTGGGTGGCAGAAATGCAACAAGCCCTTGGAATAAATCCACTTCCTGCTGACGATAATGCTAGAAATCAGAAATTATTGTGGGAGACAAGAGCACATATCTGTGTGAGAATGTTCTCTTTTATCTTTTCATCTCTGAAAAAAAAAGCCTAGAGTGTTCTGACTGTAATCAATTCCATGGTACATATAACAGCATGTTTTATTTTACCTTCGTTTCTTGTGAAATGGCAAAACAAAAGACCTTCACAGGAAAAGGAAAGTCCCCTCATTTCAAAGGAAGAAGGGAAGTAGTGAGTTATGCAGCATAAGGAGGAGAGAGAGAGAGAGAGAGAGAGAGAGAGAGAGAGAGAGAGAGAGAGAAGAAGTGACTCTCCCTAAAATAGGAGAAAACTAGCTGAGCGTGTGCACTTAGGTTCTCAGGAAAGCATCCTTCAGAAGTAAGGTGAGCACAATCACAATGAGGTTGTCAGGTATTTCTGAACATTAAGCATCTGCTCATAAATTCCCTAACTTTCTTTGGTCCTCACCTTTGAGATCCAATGTGGAATAATGGGAGAAGCATTCCAGGAAGGAACAAACAGGATGGATTTTCTTAAGGAAGCAAGAGAGGTCCCCTTGCTTCCTTGTGGTCTCTGTATGTCATCAATGCATTGCTATTAGACACAGGAAACCCTCAAAATACCTCACTTTGAAAATGTTGGGTGAAGTTTCAACCTCAAGAAAGACAATGCTTTGACAATTAAGACATCATTCATTTGGAAAGCATTCTTGTGGCATTCCCCGATAATGATGTGACTTGACATTAAACAGTGAACTACCATGTTGCTATACATGTTGTGAATGTTTGCTGTAAATATTTTACCAATTAATTAATTTACTTGAGAGAGAGAAGAATGATAGAGAATGACAAGGAAGGCACACACATGACACACGTGTGCCATGGCACACAGGTAAAGGTCAGGGGGCAACTTTTGGGAGTCAGTTTTCTCCTTTTACCATGTGGGTTCGAGGGATTGAACTCATATATCCAGATTGGTTGGTTGAATCCTTACCTCCTGAGATATCTGTGACCATGTATGGCAGTTACATTTCATGTGCATTTAAAATTATGAACTTTAAAACCCTTCCCAAAACCAACATTGAGTTTTCCCTTAAGTCTCTTTGTTCCCAGCATGAGATTCCTGGGAAATGTTGCCCGATTTAATGCAAGCCAGTGGAGGGAGTTGTCTCCCAAAAGAGATTTCACACAGCTCTGAAAGCTTTCAGGAGAGACTAGAGCCAGCCAGTAGAGTCAGGATACACAGGCTGAGTAGAATTTGTTATCTAAGCACAATTTGTATGCCATATTTGAACCTAGATCTCATGTCAGAACTTCATGAATAGACAACACTGAACATACCCCTTCCCTGTTGTGGAATACGTTTCCCTTCATTCTGCTTTTCTCTATTGAGAGAGGGAAAGCAAGAGAGAAAAAGAGAAAGAGAGAGAACATAGTATTGAGTAGAATGCAAGGTAAATGCTGTTTGGTACAAAATAGATAACTGTATCCATCATTTCATAAAAGAGGATTTATTTTTCTCTGTATCATTTGGATTAAAAATCAATGCTAAACTTTTTTGTCATAAAAAACATCCCTCAACCTATCTGGGCTCCAGGATATGACCAGAATTCTGGCTTTACTGGTGTTTGTGAGGTCAGAGTCATTTAACTAGACTCAGAAGGATACATTTGGTCTCTGTGCAATTGCCGAGAAAAGAGGTAAATCATAGAAATTTCTGAGGTATGCTACAGTTCCTTGCACCTTCTAGTCATGAAAGAAATATATCTCATAAACTGCTCAGTAGAACTCGCCTTGCCAAATGCATCAAACTCACCATCACAGAGGAGAAAGCATGAGTACTTCCCTTCCTTGCCAGTTCACCATCTACAACTAATTAGGAGAACCATCTGGGAGTATAAGTCAAGGACCACCAGGCTGACAGCCTGCTATTTGCATAGTCCTGCTCAGAAACCACAAGTGCCTCAGAGTTGCTTTTAAGAGATACACTTCTGTGAAGACTTGTGGGCTGAGAAAAGAACAGATTACAGGATGGATTCTCCAATTCTACTGTTCAGCCTCCAACTGCTCAGTGTCACAGGTAATAAAGACAGGAGGCTCAACGTTAAAAGCTCAAGTTCCAAGTCCCATGGAAGCTTGAGTAAAAGAGATGTTTTCTTCTTTGTCTTTTCTGCATAGTATATTGTATGCAGTTATTTTTACATAACTGTCTCTACTAACTTCTCTGTCTCTCTCTTTATGTCTAGTGTCCCATGGAGACATCGTGCTCACTCAGTCTCCAGCATCCATGGTGGCTTCTCCAGGGGAGAAGGTCACCATCACCTGCCTGGCCAGTTCAAGGATAAGCACCGGTTACTTGCACTGGTACCAACTGAAGCCGGGATCCTCTACTAGACTCCTGATTTACAGCACATCCAACTTGGCTTCTGAAGTCCCAAGTCGCTTCAGTGGCAGTGGGTCTAGGACCACTTACTCTCTGTCAATCAGCAGCATGGAGGCTGAAGATGCAGCTACATATTTCTGTCAGCAGCATGATACTTATCCATCCACACAGTGCTAAAGACTGGAACAAAAAAATTTCTTCCACTCACCAAGGCTCAGCTGCTTCCCTTTCAGAGAATGAAACTCAGTCAAGGGTTTGAATGGCATGTGACAGAATCACACATATTTCTGCTGTGAAAGTTGAATTTCATAAAGGGGCTGAATTCACTTACAAAGGGAAATGTATAAATGAAGAGGGATAAAGTTACAAATGTGCAGAGGTTTCTGGGAATCCTCACTTCCAGAATTACTTGCCATTTAGTGAAGGGTAATGACAAGGAATCAAGATTCACAAATCAGTCAATCAGATATTAGCTGCGTCTCCAGCATGAAGAAGGATAGAATGAAAGAAATTGTCCACCATCTTTCTGTCAAATGCTGAAAGCATTATCCTATTTCTTTTTTGGAGAATACCCATCACTGTGAAAAGAGGTGCATTTAATAACAAACAAAAATATCGGAAGGTTATCAAAGCTTCAAATTGTGACCAAGTACTTTTATTCTTCTCATTTCGTTCTTGTGACCCTTTCCTCCATCTTCTCCTGAAGAACTGACAAACTGATCAATATTTAGAAGTTATTTTCAAATACCCACAGACTAGAGACTTCAAACAAAGATTGAAAGGAACTAATGTCTGCTCTTAGATATGATGTCAGATCATAAGTGTTCTCTCCTCAGCAGTCTTATTATCCATCACTTAGCATGAAAGGAGTGAATGTGTTAAGAAATTGTTTTCATTGAATGACTCTTCCAGTGGAAAAGGAAGAGGGGGGTTGGACTATGTAATAAAGAGTGAAAACAAGAGCAACTCATTGTAAGAATATGTGAAACTGTCAAAGAATAAAAACAAAGTTAAATTTTAAAAAATCTGAAAATAAACAAAGTAGAAGCAAGAACACGGAAAGAGATTTTTAAAGAGGATCTGTTTGGGATAGATAGGAGGAAAAAGAGAGTAGGGTCCAAAATGGAATACATAATGCACATATATGGAATAATAAAAAAACAAAATCTATTAATAAAAACTGAACAAATTAAAGAAGTCATGAAAGGGAAATAAACAGTAAACTCAGTCTCAACAAATTCTTGAGTGCACTTGATTAAGAGTAGGACATGTGCCTTTCCACCCCTTTTTGCCGGGACTTAGACCAGGCTGGACCCTCTGCTTCTCAGGTAAGTTCCCTAGACCACGCCCAGGCCCCAAGTCAACCAGGCTTCTCCCAGCTCCTCCCACCAGCCAGCCTTCCCACCAGCCAGTCGAGCAGCAGTCAGTCTGCTCTGGTGCTGGGAAAGGCCCTAGGCCATAGACTAGTCCCAGATGATCTGCCAGACAACTAGACACATGTGACCCTTCCTCCAGGACATGACGAGGGTGGACAACCCTGCTCCTCAGAATTCAATAGAGTCCAAAGGAAATGCAAGCAAGCTCTAGGGGACAAATGCCATACATCTGAAGTCCTCTGAAATCATCCTGTCACATGGGAGACACTCTTCAAATCCAACTCAAAGATAAGTAAACACTTTTTTACCATCTCGTTCCTCTCTATTATAGTCACTGTAGTTTTAACATTTTCATACAAGCACCCCAAAATGCATACAAAATTCTGGGACTATACCTTTCACTATCACATATCACAAGGTACTAAAATGAAAAGAGTGCACTATGATACTAATCTTCACTCCTTGTCTACAAACCTTAAGTGATGTACTAACAGTCTAAGAGCCTCATCTAGGAAATAACACCAATACCAGGCAAGCGTCCCCAACTCCAACAGCAAACAGTAGTACAAGAGTAGTAATACCCAACTAGTTCATTTCAGGTCAGAAAACACAGAAAAACCGAAAGAAGGTCTTAAGAGACAAAACAACAATGCCCAGGTCACAGCACAAATCCATGAGAAACAAAACCAAGACAATAAATCTCCCACTGAAAGCATTAACCCCATAATGATAGATTCCAACCAGAAAAAACTCACAGAAAATAGCCAAGAAAGCCAAAATCAAGATAATGATTTTCAAAGACTGATCTTTACCATGATCAATACTATGAAAGAGAAAATCCAGGAGGAGTTAAATAACCACATCAACTGCTTCTGACAGGAAACAACAGGCACTTGGAGGAGATGAGAAAAACTGTTCAAGATACAAAAATAGGTATAGAGTAGTTAAAACGACTCTGCACTAGTTATCTTCAACCCAGAACAAGATATCTTCAACCCAGAACTCAACAGAGAGTCTTTTTTTTAACTTTTTTTTTATTTATTCAATTGTGCATGTGTGTGTGTGTGTGTTTGTAGAACCACGGGCGAATTCAGGAACCACCACGGACCGCCTCAACCTCCTCCTTGTCTAATCTGACCCCGGGATTCACAGGCTCTGCCCTAACCAGGACCAGAAATTGCAGGCCGCCCCTGCTTCTGCCTGGTGTCTATACCTGGGGTCTAGGATCTGAACTCAGGACCTTCTGCCTGCAATGCAGAGGCTTAACCCTCTGAGCAACCTCTCCAGCCCCAACAGAGAGTCTTATAAACAGAACTAATGAAGCAGGAAATAGAATATCATATCTTGAAGACAAGTGGAAGAACTAACCAGCTCAATGGAGGAGATTGTTAAAAACCAAAAGATACTTGAGAGGAATATTCAAGAGTTATGGGACACCCTTGAAGAAGCCTAAACATGTCATTCATATGAATATCAGAACAAGAAACCCAAAAGACCACACCTGAGGGAATTCTTCAAATTATCATAAGGTAAACTTTCCTCATCTAAAGAAAGAGAGACCCATTCAAATACAAGATGGATTCTTGCACCCCGAACAGAATAGAAACTCGCCATTGCAAATAATAGTCAAAACACTCCCATACAAGATAAAGAAAAGTTGTTGAGAGCTTCAAGGGTGGAAAAACAACAAGTCACTTACAAGGTAAACCTATTAAAATAGCAAATGACTTCTCAATGGAAACAGTAAAAGCAAGAAGAACTTGGAGAGACTTACTTCAAGTATCCAATGAGCAAAAATGTCAATTCAGGCTGATATACCCAGCAAAACTATCAGTCATGATGGACGGTGAAAGAAAAATTTTCCAGCACAAAGACAACTTGAAAAGCTTACATGACTAACCAAAGCCAGGCCTTCAAAATGCTAGAAAAGGTACTCAAGCTTGAAGGAAGAACGAAGCATATCCAGGAGGACAGAAGGAAAGTATAATACTAGCCAGAATCTAAAAAGCCAAATATACACTTATGAAGCTACTAAACATAATTTCTCCATGATACCACTAAATGTCAATGAAATTAATCCACCAATCAAAAGACAACAAATTACAAACGTTGGATTAGAAATCAAATCCATCTATCTGTAGCTTTCAGGAAACACATCTCAACCAAAAAAAGATAAACACATTCTAAAAGTAAAAAAGGCTGGTCAAAAAAAACTGCAAGCTAATGGAATCAGAAAACAAGCAGGGGTAGAAATTATGCTATCTGACAAAGTGAACTTCAAACCAAAAAAAAAATCATAAGAGACCAAAAAAGGATACTAATTGCCACAGGTACAATTCACCAGGAATACTTCACATACTGAACATATATGCACCTAATATATGGGCCTCCTCCACATTCATTAAGCAAATGCTACAGCGTCTAACGTGAGAAATCAACCCCAAAATGATAGTACTTGGGGATTTCAATACCCAGTTTCATTACTCTCAACGTGGGGTAGATCAACAGGTCAAAAACTTAACAGAGATACATTGGAACTTAATCAAACACTTACTGAAATGGACCTTACAGATCTCTATCGAACGTTTCATCCACACATTGAAGAACACACATTTTTTCAGTAGCACACAGAACTTTCTGCAAAATAAACCACATTTTGGGACACAAAATGAATCTCCATGTATACAGGAAAGTTGAAATTCCTAGCCTGTACCCTATCAGACCACCATGGTCTAAAGCTTGAAAACTGAAACACAGCAAACAGCAGAAAATATACTAAATACTGGAAATTAAACACTATTATGCGGAATGAGAATTGGATTCAGGAAGAAATCATAAGGAAATTCAAGATTCCAAGAAGAGAATGATAATGAAAATACCCCATAACAAAATCTCTGGGACACAATGAATCCTGTCCTAAGAGGTATGTTTGTAGCCCTTAATGCCTACAACAAAAAATAGAAACCTCACAAATAAATAACAATGCAGCTTAAAGCTTTAGAGAAACTAGAGCAATCAAATCCCAAAAGAAGTAGAAGAGATTAGCAAAATCAGGGGAGAAATATCCAAAATTGAGATAAGGAAAATGATACAGAGAATCAACCAGTCAAAAGTTGGTTCTTTGGAAAAATCAATAAGATTGATACACCTCTGGCTAAATTGATCTTGGACAAAAGGGCCCAAAAAATCCAATGGGACAAAGAATAGCATCTTCAAAAAATGGTTCTGGCAAAACTGGCCGAAGATTAAAACTGGACCTGTACTTACCACCACGTACAAGAATTAATTCCAAATAGACTCAAGAACTTCATTATTAGGCCAGAGACTAAAAAAAACCCTAGTTGAAAGGGTCAGGAACTCCCTCGAGTTGATTGAACGAGGCCAACATTTCCTAAATGGAAATCCAATAGCACAGTCACTAGAACCTACACTCAACAAATGGGATCTCATGAAATTAAAGAGCTTTTTTTCAGATAAAGTGATTGTAAAATGACCAAAAGGCAACCCACAGAATGGGACAAAATCTTCAGTAACCACACATCTGATAGAGCTTTATTATGCAGAGTGCACATAGAACTTAGAAAACTAAACACCAAGGAAACAAATGGCCCAATTAAAAAATGGGCCTTGGAACTCAAAAGAAAACTTTTCATGGATGAAATTGATATGTCTAAAAATATATGAAAAAATGCTCCACGTCCTTAGCCATCAGGGAAATGCAAATCAAAACCTCCTTGAGATATCATCTCACCCTGGTCAGGATGGCATAAATCCACAATACAAACAACACCAAAAGCTGGAGAAGATGAGGAGAGAAGGGAACTCTCCTACGTTGCTGGTGGGAATGCAGGCTCATACCACCAATCTTGTGATCAGTCTGGTGGATTTAAAAAATGTTAAAGATTGAAATCACATAAGACCCTGCTATTCCACTCCTGGGAATAATGCCCCCATACAGCAAAAAATTCACCTTAATGACCCAAGCACAGCCATGTTCATAGCAGCACTGTTTACAATAGCAAAGTCATGGAATCAACACCAAATGCCCAACAGTTGACGATGGATAGGGAAAATGTGGTTACATTTATAAAATGTAATACCACTCTGCCATTAAAAAAGATGAATTAATGAAATGTGATGGGAAATTGATGGAATTAGAAAAAATAATATTGAGTGAATTATCCAAGATACAGAAATTAGTCATCATATGTACTCCTCCATAGGTGGATCATAGTACCAAACCCCCATAGTGACATATTGAAAGATAAATCTCTGTAATACCCACAGTGATTACAAAATTATAACAGGAGGGTAAGGGAAAGAGAAACCCTCCAGAAATAAGGAGAGAGGGGATCATGCTACAGTAGAGAAAATAAGTCACCATCAAGTATTCCAAGTAAGTAGCAAGATATCTGTTTAAGCTCATTCATCCTTTCCTTCCTAGCCACTTGGGACTGAGGGGGTTTGATACGACAATCAGGGAGGACATAGTCTGGCAGATAGATGGTAACCTTCCTGCAAATAGGAGACTGAGCCCCCCTCACTGCTTTGTCCCTACTCCTATTCCATCTACCTTTGAATCTATTCTTATAGTAAGACTTGATTCAAACAGCTTTTTATCTCCTGGCTGGAAGATGACCTCCAATACTAATCAGAATGTTGCTAGGGCAGTGCAAGAAAAGCAATACTGAAAACAAGAAACCATAATTCAGAACATCAGAGACCCTACATTAATCACATGGAACCAGACCAGCCTAATCTCTTCCCATCCTAAAGCTCGGGGAACTTGTGCAAGAGGGGGCAGTAAGATTGTAAGAGCCTAAGATGGGGAGAAGCAACAATATGCAAGATTTTCTACACACAAGTTAGGGCTGCAGTAGCCGTATTTGTTACTTTGCCATGACCTGTGAAATGACTGACCCATCAATGACCCCCCAAAGTCTAGCATTGATCACAGGCACGACAATCCTTAGAGGCTAGAGACTGACAGTCATAATAGTGTTCCCATACTAAAGGGGAGCCCAAGAACGGGCTCTGGGTAATGCCATGAGTCCTTACACCTCACTAGAGTAGAGTGCTCAGAGGGAAGTTTTGATATTCACACTAGAGGATGCTCCACAGAAAGATAGGGGAGGGGTTGAAAGGAAGGAGAAAAATGGGGGAGGGTGCAAAAGGGTCTGGGGAGATGTGGAAGGAGGGATGAGACTGGGGTACTTATTAAGCTGCGTTGATTGGAAAAATAAATAAAAAATAAATAGAAAAATAAATAGATAAATAGATAACTAAATAAATAAAATATACAAATACAAAATTATTGGGGGATTAAAATAATGCATATTCTTCCCATAAAATATCTACAGTATATTATCCAACATGGGCACCTCAAAAGATTTAGATAAAGAGTCAATGGAGCAAGTTTCAACAATCTTTAGGATATGCTTGTGCTGATCTCCAGAAATGTTTGTTCTTTTGTGGATCAAGAGAAGATGCCCCTGTGAGCACCAGCCTAAGCTTTTCTGGGCTGATTTGCATCTGGGTCACTGCAATGTTCCAAACTGGTAAACAATCTTTAAAAGCAGCTGTCAGGGTCCTAGAAGCAGCTTTAGTCCAGCTTTACAAGATGGTGTCAGCCTTTCTCCTGCTCTGTGTGCTGCTGCTCTGGGTTCCAGGTGAGAGGTGCAGGGACCTGCTGGAACATTTCCTGTGGACATCAGACACTGAGTTCTAAGCCCCTGTGTTCTTGGTCATTTGATTTAGGGAATTTATAACGGGTTTTGTGTTTTCCAGTTTCCTCTTATGTTTAGATTCTGAGAATGGAGTCCAAAAGTCATGACTTTTGTAATAATGAAATTCTTTCAGTATGTCTGTGACAGCAGTGTGTGTGTTTCTCACTCCAGGCTCCACTGAGGACATTGTGCTGACCCAGGCTCCAGCTTCCCTGGCTGTGGCTCTGGGACAGAAGGGCCACCATCTCCTGCAGGGCCAGCCAGAGTGTGACCTAGGAAGATGAGGATAGTTACATGCACTGGTATCAACAGAAGCCAGGACAGCCTCACAGACTCCTGATCTACAGGGAGCATCCAATCAGCGCATCTGGGGTCCCTGCCAGGTTCAGCAGGCAGTGGATCTGAGGACAGATTTCACCCTCAGCATCCATCCTGTGGAGGCCATGATGCTGCCACATATACTGCCAGCAGAGCAGTAATATGAGCATAAACCTTCCTCCCACAGTGCTCTAGGCTGAACAAAAAACCTCCTGAGCTTGCTGCTCACTGAGGCTCAGCTTCTCAATATTTCATCCTCCCAGATACCTCAACCGAAGCGCTATTGTCATGTTTATCAAAATGTGTCAAATTGAAATAGAAAATTCTTAAAGTGCTTAATGTGTCTGTCTCTTCCTAAATAAACTCCTTGCAACTACGTTCCAGAGAATTTTTTCTGTCCAATAATCTCTCACCTCAGAGAACAATTTCAATTCAATGGAAACTTGCCCATTCACTTTCAAAGAGCATCAGACAGTGAAGATCCTCAGTCATTGGAATTTTCTACATAGGCTCATGTTCTCATTTAATGTTTTTTTTTTTTTTGTCCATTTTCTTGTGTGTACACATGTTCACATGTGTGTTGCCTGTTTTTGTTTGGTGTCTTTATGCATATGCATGGGTGATTGTCAAAGTCTGGTCTTGGAATCATCTTTGCTTCTCCACATTAGTCTGAGACATGGCGTCTAATGAAACCCCATGTGCCCAGACAGGACTAGTCTGCCCAGCCTGTTTACTCTGGGGATCCCCAGGCTCCTCCTTCTGAGCCTGAATGCACAGGTCGGCTGCCACAACCACATGCATTTCAAATGTGAGGAAGGCTCTTTACTGCCTTCCTCTAGCTGGGGCTCAGGTCCTCTCCCAGGACAAAGCACTGCGCCGTCTCTCAGCCTAAAGACTTAGTTTTCACAGCTTCCATTTGTTCACGCTGGATGAAAATCCTTCTGTAGTTGATAGTAAGTATTGCCCTGTGCTGAAGCTCTACCTGCTGCTGGATTCTGCTTATCTGTGTGTCCGACACCTAAGTTCATTTTAGGTTTACATTGTCTCTTCTTGACCTTTACCCAGTATTCACTTCTTCTTCTAAGAAAATGTTCACATGTGTGGCGAAACAATTTTCTTGTCTTCTTTGGTTTTTGTTTTCATTCCTTGATCCTATATTAGAAATGGTCTCACTACTTGCAGGCACAAGACGGCTTTGGACTGCTGTTCCTTCCTCCTCACTGCTGGAATTCCAGAATGTGTCGCCCCGTCCAACAGAAGTGCAGGTGGAGAGAGTTTCCAGAAGCCTGAGTGTGCCCAGCATCTACCATGGAACCACACGCCCTCCATCTTGCCTTGGCCCCTGTGGTCAGCACCCCCTGCCTGGCCAAGGCGGAATTGCAACCAAACGATCCTTTGATATTCGACTCATTTCTCCTCAGATGACTAGGTTCCTAGTGCTCAACAATAAACTAGTGTAAGTTAAATTTAAGTTTATTATAAGTTTAGTTTAGTATAGTATAAGTTTGGTATAAGTTTCAATAAAACAGTGAAACATGTGATCTTGGTAGGGAATGGTTGGATCCTCTGTCCAAGGTCCATGGGTTGAAGTGACAGTGTAGCTGAGACTACATTCTCATCTGAAGTGTGACTTGTCCTCAGCAGACCTGCATAATGACTGAAGTACCAACATGGCTCAATTGGTAAGAATACGCAGTGTTAACCTTAGAGACTAGAGTGGATAATTGATGGGAAATGTCTGTATTAGAGGGGTATGTCAAGATGGGGCAAGTTGGTATTCCATAGAGGCCTGAACGCCAGAGGAGCAAGACGAGCAGGGGAACCCTAAAGTTCATAGAAGTGGTCAGTTAAAAAGGGTGGAAGATTGGAATGGACTGATGGAGGGGAAGAGATGGAAATGGGGAGTGAGGGTGGATAGACAGAAGCAGGGATTAGTACCCCACATGCTTATAAAATTATAAACACAAAAACATTAAAAGAAGACATCTCTCCGTGTGAAGAGCACAAAATCAAATAAGGTAAAGGGAAAGGAAATTTTTAAACTAGCAAGCAAATAATAATGCAAAATCAGTGTAACATAGATTACACAATATTATAATGTCTTTAGAGAAACATTGCTTGTGAGCACAGAACTTGAGCCCTTTATTTCTAGCTCTGAGTGATAAAATAAGGCAGAACAGGGGATGGAAAATGTCCTAAGGCTTAAAGCCTTTCCCTTGCTAGCCTAGGGACCCTGAATATGGATTGTCAGATCCCATGGAAAAATGCTTGGCAGAAAGTGGTGTCAGCCTGCACTTCTGGGCCTGGAAGGCAGTTCCTATGAAACTCCAGAGTAAAACAACAAGAATGTAAAGAATCCAGGGGGATTCCACAAGTTACCCTTGAGCCATTACAGGCAGACAAACTCAGGTGCCCTCTTCTACACACAGTCACTGCTAACAGACCAACAGTCACCTATCACAGCCACACCAAAAACAACGACAGAAAATATAGAACATATGAATAGATCCAGTATAACAATAATTTTGTGACATTGCACGCTGTCCCAACAATGATTTTCTAATGAGTGAATCAAGAGGCCATGTGTTTACTATGAATGAAGCAAGTTCACATATTAGGTCACGTTCCCAGGCCTCATCTGCTTTCTGTGCTCTCATCTCCAGATGTTCAGCTCTTCGTGACATTCATAGATTTTTCTGAAAGTGCAATAGTGGTAACAGCTTCACTTGTGATCTCAACCAGGACACTGCTTCTTATACAATAAAATTGATCATCCCTTGTCAAGATTCATTCTTTGAAATAAAACGTTGTTAGAAAAACAAAACTCTTGTGGGATCATTGTGTTTCTAAATTAATGCACATCCTTCCCATAAAACATGCACAATGCATTCTCCAATGTGGCACCTCAAAAGGACTTAGATTTAAAGATTCAGTGGAACAGGTCACAACAACCTTAGGATCTGCTTGAGCTGATCTTAAGAAATATTCTATTCTGGGTGAGTCAAGATCAGGTGTCCCTTTAAGCAACAGCCTACTTTCTGTGCTAATTTGCATCTGGGTCACTAGCAATGTCCCAGCTGCTCAAAGCATCTTTAAAGGCAGCTGTCAGAAGTTCAAGAAGCAGCCTCTAGTCCAGCTTTACAAGATGGTGTCAGCCGCTCTCCTGCTCTGGGTGCTGCTGCTCTGGGTTCCAGGTGAGCAGTGCAGGGACGTGCTGGGAACATTCAGTGTGGACATCAGTCAATGTGTTCTAAGCCCCTGAGAACTTGGTCACTTGATTTATGGAATTTATAACTGGTTTTATGTTTCCCAGTTCCCTTTTATTTTTTGAGTTCTGAGGATGATGTCTGGGAGTGTAATTTCTGGACTCTCATCAAATGACCTCATATTGAAATGTCTTCAGCATGTCTGTGACACCAGTGTGTGTGTTTGTCCTTCCAGGCTCCACTGGGGACATTGTGCTGACCCAGTCTCCAGCCTCCTTGGCTGTGGCTCTAGGACAGAAGGCCACCATCTCCTGCACGGCCAGCCATAGTGTCAGCATAGGTAGCTATCATTTTGTGCACTGGTATCAACAGAAGCCAGGACAGCTTCCCAGACTCCTGATCTATGACGCATCCAGTCAAGCATCTGGGGTCCCTGCCAGGTTCAGGGGCAGTGGGTCTGGAGCCTCTTACACCCTCACCATCCATCCCGTGGAGGCCGATGATGCTGCCACATATTACTGTCAGCAGAGCATGGAGGATCCTCTCACAGTGCTTCAGGGCTGAACAAAAACCTCCTGGGCTTGCTGCTCACTGAGGCTCAGCTTTTCAATGTCTCTTCCTCTCATACAGCTCATCCATTGGTCTTAATCTTGGGAAATAGTGTGCATAGTATGATGTAGAATTTTTTTAATAATCAGTTAGTAAATATTTCATTTTAGAGCAATTCTTGATGTACATATAATTTTAACTTTTTCCTAATTCAAATGTTTGCGAATTGTATACCAAATGAGATAAGTGTGTTTCTTTATTTTTATGTCAATAATTGATTGTCCTAGATATTTGTTCATTTTAAATATTTTTCTTAGTTAATTTTCATTTTAATTTTCTAGTCCTCAATATTGAGCATCCCACCTCTCCTAAACATATAACATTAAAGGGCAGAAACTGTTTAGAACCATTCCAAAACTTTCTGGAAAATCTGTCCCAATCCCATATCAATATCTTTAAACAAGTTTTTAGGGCATTCATATCAACAACAGTTTGAGAAATCTAACATTAGCTATAATAAAATCCCAGATATGGTAATTTATTACATACTGAGAAATGCCTATAAGAAGATATTAAAAGTGTTTCTTTCCATAATTGAATTCTTCTGTTGCTGTAGAAGCAGAAAACTTTATAAATACTTTGGAAACATTATAGCTCATTAAATATAAGTATCTTCAATCCAAGCTGAGACAGTGTTTCTTGATGCATGTGGTGTGATGGCACGTGTAGTCAAAATGCACATTATTAAATTTTTAAAAATATTTCACCCATTTATTTCATAGGGGAGAGAAGCAGACAAAGAGAGAGCATGGGGACAGAGACACAGAGAGGGACAAGAAGAGAGATCATGGTTATGAATGTCATGGTATGCAAGTGGCCGCACTTAACAATCTCTCGCCATGAAGTTCATCTGGTGGGATCAGTGGGAAATGAACCAGGCCAGGGTCAGAGGGGTCTGAGCTAGAAGGAATGTCGAGATGATTTTATTCTCAAATAAATGGGAATATATATGTTAAATTCTGGTAATCATCCAGAATCAGTGACCATAGAGAAAATAACAATGAACAGCAAAATGCTGTAGTCAAGAAGCTCAAAATGAATAGCAAGAAAACATACAAGGAAATACATAAAGACATTTATGATTTGCTTTGTTGTTGTTACTATGTTGTTGAACAATCAGGAATTATTTACAAGAAACAGACATTTGTGTTTTACTATGTTCTCAAGGAATCAGCAATCAGCATGTTTTATTTGTCCAAGGGTGCTAGGGATGCATGCTGTGTCTGCCCGAGGTAAGCTATTGTAAGGGAAAAGAACATGGTGAGCTGTGTTATCACTTCCAGCTTGTGGCTCAGTCACAGGGAAGCAAAACCTCCCTTACAGGGCAATGAGCAGGAGACAAGGCGTCTCACCTGCTGTTCTTGCTGCCCAGTGTGATCAGCTCAAAAGACCTTCAGAAGGCCAGCCAACCCTCACAGTGGTGAGCAGGTAAATGTGAACGTACAAAACTCCCAAAGGTCAATTTTCATTTTCTCCAATATGTGCTTTTGGGGCTCAAGTTCAGGTACTTTGTCTGGGAACAAGTGTTTTATGTCATGAGCTGTCTTGTCAGTACCAAAATGCAGGTTAAAAATAGTGTCATTTATTTTTTGAAAATATTGTGTATGTCTACCATGTACTTGATCATGTCCACCAACCTCCCCTGGAATCTGTCAACATATTTTGCTCTCACTTATCTCATGACCTTTTCTTTTGTTTGTGGGTCAAATTATGAACCGATTTCAACTAGTGCTGGTGCTACACGCTTGCTGTGGAGCCTTCCAATGGGCCATAGGCAACCTATACAGCTGGACCTCAAAGAAAGTGATTTTCCCTGGTCCTTCAGTCAACAACTGCCGCTACCCCCTCAGCTGAAGGTGGGTCACTGGGTTTCACCCTCCTGTCGTGTTAGGAGTTTTGACCGGTTTGATTTTGAGCAGGTTGCTACAGCTGTTATGAGTTCATGTGTGTAGTGATTATGCCATAGCCAGAAAACAGCACGTTACAGCCTCCTCCCTGTCCTTCCCATCTTATATTCTTCTCACCTCTCATCTGGGATGTTCTCTGAGCCTTAGAGCAGGGTGGGTGATTGATAAAGATGTTGACATAGATGTATGATTGAACACTCGGCATTCATTTATTCTCACACTTGATCAGATATGATTATCGACATTACCAGTGGCCAACTGAAGGAAAAGTTTTTCTTACCACAGTTGAGAGCAGCACACATCTGTGGATGCAGACATACATTTTGATGTCGGTTGACATCATGACCATTTGACTAAACAACAGCAGCAGGCTCGGTATCAAGGTCTCTCACTTCCCCAACCATGGCTTTCGACCAGTGGCAAACACAAATCTTTTCCTGTGGAGTCAGACTCAAGTCCAACAAGAAAGTGATTAGTGGTCC